>CM053587.1:287920030-288030844 GCA_028646515.1 Pseudochirops corinnae | reverse complement strand
TCTCTCTCTCTCTCTCTCTCTCTCTCTCTCTCTCTCTCTCTCTCTCTCAAGAAAACTCCAACTCACTTCTTCAGTCCAGCAGCCCAGCTCCCAGATGCTTGGACAATCCTGCTTCCTTCAACAGGAGGAACATTCCTATTCTGTCTCTCTGTCTCTAGAACTCTTTTTATATACACACTGGTCTCCTGTGTCAGCCAATCCCCTTCTTCCAGTCAATGGGAGTTCATGCCCTCTCAACAGGGGACAGAGTTCACACCTTCCATAATGAGCTCACACCTTCCATACTTAGTCTTAAGTTACTAAGGGCTAAGTATCTGCTAAACTGATTGCTGTTACAGCCAGGTGCTGTGCTAAGCTCTTTATTAATATTATTTCATTTGATTCTCACAACAGCCCTTGGAGAAGTAGTACTATTATTATCCCATTTTACGGTGAGGAAACATACAAACAGAGGTGAAGTAAATTGCCTAGGATAATTTAGCTAGTGAGCATCAGAGGCCAGATTTGAACTCAGGCCTATTCTGATTCCAGGCTCAGTGCTCTAGGCCCAGTGCTCTACCCTCTCTGCCACCAGCTGCACTATGGAACATACATTAAATTTGCATGTGAAGCAAAGCCAGAAGGGTTAATTAAAACATCAGAATATAGAGTCAGGATCCAAAAATAATTAGCTGGAACATTGAGTTGAATTTCATAAGATAAAATTCAATAGGAATAAATATAAAGTCTTAAATTTGTATAAAAAGACACTTTCACAAGTACAGGATGAAGGAGACAGTGTGACAGGAGTTTGTCTGAAAAGGGTGTAGGGGTCTTAGTGAACTATAAGCACAATTTGAGTCCACACTGTGAAAAAATTAATGAAATCTTGGACTGCATTAGAAAGTATAACATTCAGGAATAAGGAAGTGATGGTCCCTCTATATTCTGACCTGGTGATACCACATGTGGAGTACCATATTTAAGTTCTGGCTACCACAATATAAAGACACTGATAATTGGTAGTCTTCAAACAGAAACTAGATAAGTATTTGTTATATATAGTAGGAATTCCTTTTGAATATGGGTTGATTTAAATGACTGCTGAGGTCCCTTCCAATACTTAAAATTATATAATTCTATGATTTCTGTACAAATTGTTCTTTTCTTGTTATTGATAATCTTGGATTACATTCTCAGTAATGTGATCTTTGTTTTCAAAGGGCATAAACAGTTGAGTAACTTTTCTTTCATAATTCTGAATTGCTTCTAGAACAACTGAACCAATTTACCATTATACCAACAGTGAAGGAGCATTTTTGTCCTCACATAGCATCAATGATGAATTTCCCATTTTTTGGCATCTTTGCTTGTTTGATGGCTTGTTTTTAACTTCAGGGCTGTTTTTATTTACATTATTCTTATTGATTTTGTATTTTTCTCTATGGTTGTCAATATTTTGTATTTCTGTTTTTTGAAAAGTGTTTGTTCTTGTCCTGTGACCAAATGATCTCTTTTTACGTACACAAGAAGTTTGCAGAGACATAAAGAGAGCATGGTGATTTTACCTTTTTATGAGAAATAAATGACCAATGTATACACTGACTATACACATTGATTTCTCTACTAGGAGAGAAAGCAGAAAGGATAGGAGAAATGCATCTCAGTTTTCTAAGATAAATAAAAGAATGCAGTGTTCCTTGATATAATGAAAGAAGAGCTTCAAGGAGAAAATTAAGAAAAGGGAAGTTTAGGGGCCCAGAGAAGGGAAGTGACATCAAAGAGTCTATAGCTGGTAAGTAGCTGAGAAAGGAATGGAGTCTAGCTACCCTCCCTTCCAAGCTAGTGCTCTGCCACTCACTGCTTCTGGCAAGGTAGCTCCATAAAATGGTCAGTAGATGATGAAGAAATTATATTAGAGAATACAGCTAAATCCAATTAGTGCAAATAAGGAATCTTCATAAGTGGTTGCATGTATTCAAATTCACATTATTTAAAGTTATAATTACATAAAATATGTAATTTGTTCTAACGCAGTGGAAATATGCAGTGTAAATTTGAATGTGACCACTTCAGAGGGTATTCTTTATCTACATTCTTTGGGACCTAGGTATAAAAGAGCATAAGAACTAAGGGGAAAGGTTTGTATGTGTGTTCATTATAATTGATCTGACCTTTTGGGAGGAATAGGTTGGAGCAAGATTGTCCAGTGGTTGGTAGTAGATAGTAGAGATTACAGGAACTGAAGAACTCCTATGGAATTAAAACCTGTGGAATAGGAAAAGCACTGGATTTAGAACCAGAGGCTCTGGGGTTAAATCCTGACAAGCATTTGCTAACATGTGACTTTTGAGAAGTAAACTTATATTCACTAGTCTCAGTCTCAGCTATAAACTAAGGGTTAGTCTAGATCTATAAGACCCTTTCCAGCCTGAAATCTGTGGTCTTATGAAAAATTTGCCAAAGGAGAAGATGTTTAATCTTGTCCAAGGTAGCAGACAGAATGGGAGAATGAAAACCAAAGAAGCAGGCTTTGAATCAGCAAATCTCAGAGCTGAAAGCTCAGAGACCATCTAGTTTAACTCACACTTTAACAGGAATCTTTTCTATAGCATCTGAAGACCTCCAGTGAAGAGAAACTTACTGTCTCTGGATAGTTCTAATTAACTACCTGTTCTTGGACGGGGGTAGGGGGAAGAATGACTGAAGTTACAAATTTGGATGACTGACAGGATATTGGGACATTTGATATAACAGGGGACTGAGACTGGTCAGTGACAATCCAGTGCTTCTGGGCAGTGAAGCATGCTTTGCTTGATGCAATATGGACTTGAATATATACAGGTATTATTTCCTGGGACATGAAAAAGAGGAACCTTTCTTTTTTGCCTTTTTTTCTTTTACTTTAGAGGGCAATTGGGGTTAAGTGACTTGCCCAAAGTCACATGGGTAGTTTTTTGTGTTAAGTGTCTGAGGCATGTGACTCGGGTCCTCCTGATTCCAGGACCAGTGCTCTATTCACTGCAACACCTAGCCGCCCCAGGAGGAGCCTTCTAATTGGCTGCTGAACTGAAACCAAGTATTATCAATTGACTGCTAAGCTAATCATTCACAAGGCACTAACTGGCCACGGTACTCCCTCCTCCCTCTCTTTTTCCTGGCTGTTAGAGTAATTAGTACGTGGTAGGGAAAGAGGCCTTGAGCCTTGATCTTTCCCACCTGGGCCCACACATGGCCAAGAATATGGCTTCTTTTCTTTACCTTGTTATATTTCTTTCCTGCCCTCCACTGAAGTATTGGACTAGGCTGTTACTCAGTGAATTTTGAAAGGACAGAATAACAAGCTCCAGAATTCAGGGAGTAGAATCCATGTTGAGGCTAACCAGAAGCTGAGAACAGGTGAGGCAGTGACAAAATCCCCACTTAGCCCAGCTCGGTGCTGCTAAAAGATACTCCACAGCACTTGGAAGTGAACTCAGGGGAGCAAATGCTTTGTAGAAACCCCTTGGAGTCCATCCTCCCCAAGGCCTGAGCTAGGCTGGGGGAATGTTTGTACTTCATTCCTCCCAGATCTTCTCAGTAAACACTTTTTGTAAAAGTTAATGAGTGTTCATTGGTTAAATGAAACTGGTGCTTTAATGACTACCAGTGGAGAGAGCATCATGGACTAGGGGCTTGGACTGATCACATTAAAGAAGAATCACCCTGATTCTTCAGAAATGCCCCTGGAATTGTAAGGGCTCCATCTGAGCATCCTAACTCTTCAGTGTGAATCTGAGTTGGAACGAGGATCTCCAGAGCCTTACAAGGCTCACACTGGAGTTTGTAGTTTCCCTAGCATGAGTTTCTCCCCACTTTTACTGCTTCTGCATTCACTTTTACAACTCTTCTAGTTTGCTTCTTCTACCTGGCTCTGGCTTTTTTTTTTTTTTTTAGAGCATTTCTTTTCTTCCTTCACATTTTTTATCATTAGTATTTTGGGGGATTTTTTCTAACTATTTGATGGAATTGGTGTGAGAGAGCTGGGCTTCTTTTTCATGATGTCTTCTGAAGTGGAGGTCCTTACAGTTTCCCAAATGTCCTGAATTAGTTCTGTGGAGCTCTAGGTTCAGGATTCAGTGAGAAGGATTCTCTGACTACAACAGTGCTGACTGTACCTCCACCAAAATTGTCAAAGGAGACAGGTACATAATTATTGAGGATATGTAATGAACGTGTGATTCAGCTCCACAGGCCTCCCTTGTTTCTCATGGAGGGACAGCCTTAGTCCTGATGGTCAGGGCAGAAGACCAAATGATTTCCTCACAGACTATTTTATTCTTCAAATGCTAGAAGCCATAACAGACTTGAATAATTGTCTGAACATAGATGATTCCTTAGACATTTATCCAAACATGTCCATAAAAGCAAGTATTAAGATTCTGTGTCTTAATGATACTTTCAGCCTTGCAGGGTGCTATGCATCCTAGAGACAAACCAAACTATACTCTGGTTAGGGATAGCTACCTTTTAGCAGACTATAATTTCCCTTGGAAATACAACTCAAAACCTCAGGAAGCCTGGAAGCCTGAGCCAGTTTTCCAACCACCACCAGTAGCACTTGTAGTTATGAAATATTTTCCTCCTTGTTCTAAGGCTAGAAGATAAAATATTAAAATATAGAAATTATCTTTTGGTTCCAGCCTCTGAACACTTTAAGTAGTTCACTATCAGTTATCTTCCTTTGGCATGCATAGATTTAGAGTACAGAGGTTCATTTCATCTTTATTTTTAAAAATTTTTAGTTTTCAACATTCACTTAAGATTTTGAGTTCTAAATCTTACCCTCTTCTTTCCCTCCCCTCTCACCAAGATAGCACACAATGTGATATAAGCTATACATGTACAGTCATATTAAACATATTTCCACATTAGTCATGTTGTGAAAGAAGAATCAGAAGGGAAAAAAAACAACAAAAAAAGAAAATAGTATGCTTCTATCTGCATTCAGATTCCATAGGTCTTTCTCTGGAAGTGGATAGCATTTTCCATCATGAGTCTTTTGGAATTGTCTTAGATCATTGCATCGCTGAGAAGGGCTGTCTATCAAAGCTGGTCGTCACACATTGTGGCTGTTACTGAGTACAATGTTCTCCTGGCTCTGCTCACTTCACTCAGCATAAGTTCATGCAAGTCTTTCCAGATTTTTCTGAAGTCTGCCTTCTCATCATTTCTTATGGAATAATAGTATTCCATTACATTCATATACAACTTGTTCTGCCATTCCCCAATTGATGGGCATCCTCTCAATTTCTAGTTCTTTGTCATCACAAAAAAGAACTGCTATAAATATCCTTTTTCTATGATCTCTTTGGTATACAGACCTAGTAGTGGTATTTCTGGATCAAAGTTTTATAGCCCTTTGGGCATAGTTCCAAATTGCTCTCCAAAATGGGTGGATCAGTTCACAACTCCAACAATGCATTAGTGTTCCAATTTTCCCACATCTTCTCCAACATTTATTATAGGTGTGATATGGTACCTCAGAATTGTTTTAACTTGCATTTCTCCAATCAATAGTGATTTAGAGCATTTTTTCACATGACCATAGTGTTGATTTCTTCATCTGAAAACTGACCCCTTTATATCCTTTGACCATTTATCAATTGGGGAATGGCTTGTATTCTTATAAATTTGACTCAGTTCTCTATGTATTTTAGAAATGAGGCCTTTATTAGAGACACTGGCTGTAAAAATTGTTTCCCAGCTTTCTGCTTCCCTTCTAATCTTGGTTGCATTGGTTTTGTTGGTGCAAAACCTTTTTAATTTAATGTAATCAAAATTATCCATTTTGCATTTCATGTTTTCTTTCCTGTTTGGTCTTAAATTCTCCTGTTCTCTGGACTTGACAGGTAAATTATTCCTTGCTCTCTTAATTTGCTTATAGTATTACCCTCATGTCTAAATTGTGTACCTATTTTAACCTTATCTTGGTATATGGTGTAAGATGTTCCTCTATGCATACTTCCTGCCATACTATTTTCCAGTTTTCCCAGAAGTTTTTGTCAGTGAATTCTTATCCCAGAAGCTGGAGTCTTTGGGTTTATGAATAGCAGATTACTATAGTCACTGACTACTGTGTCTTGTACCTAACCTATTCCACTGATCCATCACTCTATTTCTTAGTCAGTTCTAAGTAGTTTTGGTGATTCCTGCTTTATAATATAGTTTTAGATCTGGTTTGTCATTTCATCTTTAATAAATAGTAAATAATAAATAAAAAGAATAAAAAGGAAAAGGAAAATGTACCTATTCTCTTTTGATAAAGTGATGACAGTCACTGCTACCTCTTCCTTTTGGGTCCATTTCCCCCCGGATCCTCAGTTTCTAAGCTCTGATACTCAAGGCATTAAAAGAAATGGGAAGAAGGAAAAAGCTTTCCCTTCCTTTCAGGTATAAAAGAATATGGAGAGAGGAAACACTCCAAATGTCCTCGTCCTTGTCCCCTACTAAGGACATGAGCAGGAGTCAGTTTATTTAGCTGAATTATAGATCATCTGGATTATAGATCATCATGTTGACCCAGGTTATCTTCAGGCCCTATGTCTCTGCTGCTGCACAGCTTTGGCTTGTCCCTGTTACCATAGAAGTTGCAGTGAAGGATAAAGTCTTAGATAATGCTAACATTTCAGACCTGACCTTCAAGCTATTCTAAATTTTGCTACTACTTACTCTACTCACATAACTGTACCAAGCTTTTGTATTCATGCTTCATTACCCACTGCTTCCTTCCTATGTATATTTCCTTACTATTAAAAAAAAATCTCATTTAAATGCCTTTAAAAAAAAAAAATCACCTTTATTTCCAAATATATTTTTCCCCCTTCCAACACAGCACTCTAGATTCTTAAAAACATTTTTTTGTTGGAGAGTTCCCTGTATAGCAACATGTCTTTTTACAGCTGACCTATCCTTTTTACCTTTTAAAAAACCAAATCATTAAAGTTCATTATTCATTTTCTAATCAGTGAATGCTGACAATTAAAATCATATTGCATCTGTGTTACTATTTTTTCATAATCAAACTAAATCATGCACAGACTACTTACTAGATGGAACATGTTTTCATCAATCTTAACATTAGTCCAGGATCTTTCATTTGCTGAAACCCCAAATTTTAAAAAAATCAACAATCAAGAGATTAAGAAACAAATACACTAACAATTCAATCCTACCATGACATAAGGAAAGACCACTGAAAGTCCCATTGTAAATTTCATTTTTGGTACTGTACTGTCAGGACAATTGTGCTGTAGTACAAGTATTCCAGGCAAAATACTACATACCGTACAATTGTTTCATCTGAAAAAAAATCTTTTGCTTCAATGTGAAACCAGAGGATATACAAATATTCCTTTTGCAGCCTCAACCAATACATGGCCTGCCTTTTTGGTTTCTTTTTCCCTGCCTTCCATTTTTAAAATATTGTATTCCTAAGTCAAAGAGGTCATGTAGATGCAAGGAGGTCACTTCTCTTCAATGTGAACTGGTGCACGCTCAGGAGGGAGAATGGACTCCAAACGCTGCCAGCGTTCTGGAGGCCACAGAATATGGGTGGCATGGGCATGCAGAAGTCCAAGGGAAACCGGACCAAAAGCATTACTGTCAAAGCTGTGTCCATGATGATCACCTTCCACCCAC
Source organism: Pseudochirops corinnae (assembly GCA_028646515.1). Taxonomy (NCBI): domain Eukaryota; kingdom Metazoa; phylum Chordata; class Mammalia; order Diprotodontia; family Pseudocheiridae; genus Pseudochirops; species Pseudochirops corinnae. The sequence goes on along the minus strand of CM053587.1, from coordinate 288,023,185 downwards.
ATGTGGCCACGTGGGACTTTCACGTACCTATTCTTATGTCCCATTGTTTTGATAATGTCTCCTTCCAGAGCAATCACTCTTTTAATGATTTTTTGCTCTGGGTTTTTGGGAGATACTAATGACACGATATCACCACGTTGTACTTCATAATTCCTAACTTTCCAGTGGTTCAAAAGCACTACATCAGATGAATGGCTTCCCCCAGGATTCAAAGAAGGCTGCATCGAAGCTCCTTCCACTCTTGCTACACAGGCCACTTGATCTAAGAAAGTCACCGTGACAGGCACAGCAACAAAGAAGCCTTTCAAAAAGGCCTTCACATATCTTCGCCCAAAAGTTTGTGCTGGCATCACGTCCGTCCTCCTGCTCTTCCTTGGAAAGAAGGAGAAGTGGTTATTTTTGTGCCTTTCCTAGAATATAGATCAGTCTTGGGGTTGGTGTGGGGATGGGATTTCACACTTTTCCCCCTGCCTGGTTATCACAATTGTTTTTCTTTGTGTCTTCAGAATCTCACGCTTGAGAGCTTTTCATTGCTCCTGAGGTGACTTTGTAGAACTGTAGTTCAAGGAATCTTACCTATCCCTTCTCTGAAACCAGAAACCGTCTCATAGCCGCTTTCTCTGATCTAGAGCATCCATCAGATGGTGCTCAATTCTGTCTTCTCTCAGAAATTCTAAGATGGAACTGTCACCGCCTCCCTGGTTCCCACCACCTCTACCCCAGCGTTGGTCAGAATAAGGTCCAGAATATCGGTTTTCCTCCTCGGGTCCTCCAGTTTTTGAATGGTGAAATGATCATTAAGGCAAGCCAAGAAATTTGGGCAGGGAGGCCTCGGGGGCAGGTTTCTTCACTAGATTCTCATTCTTGATGCTTCTCTTTTCCCTCCCCTCTTAGGCTTCTCTCTTTCCCCCATTTTTCCTCCATCCCTCCTTTTTTCTCCACCTCCCCCTTCTGTCCCGCTCTTCTCTTCCTTCTCCCTCTGCCCTCCTGCCACCTTCTTCTCTTTCTCTCCCCCTTTTCCTTCTCCACTCCTCTCTTCTTTCCTGTTTCCTTTCTCTCTACCCTCTGTCGCTCTCTTCCCTCCTCCCCCTCCCCTTCCTCTCTCTAGTCCCCTCAGTCGCCCTGGTTCCCCCCGCTCCTACTTAAAGTTCCTTCTTTGTAGGGTCCGTTCGCCTCCAGTGCCCTTCAGACCGCTAGAAGGGTTACCGAGGCGCTGAGTCCTCCGTGCTCCCCAGAGCGTCGCCGGAAGTGCGAAGGGGCGGGGCGGAAGAGGGAGAACACTTCCGGGCGGGTCTGAGGAATCGGGTTAGTGTGTGAGGCCGGCGGAGTTTCTGGCTCCTGAACTGCCTACGCTACGCTCCACGTGCGGGATTTGGCTCCGCGCGGGCCGAGGAGGACGGGAGTCCTTCTCTCCGCCCAACTCCCAGCGCTCACAAGACGCGACTTCCTGTGGGGCGTGGCCGTGGGGGCGTGATCGGACGGCCCCGCCCCTCTCCTAGCCCCGCCTCTCGATTCTTGAGGCTGCAAGCATCTTCCTTCTTGGCTGGGCATTTATTTTGGTGATTGCTAGGCTAGGGCTTCCCGCTGAATGACTGACACCCCGTATGATGTAGGGCTTAGTCCCTCCCCCTCCCGAGGCCTCAGTTTCCCCATTTGTGAGATGAAGGGGTTGGAGGGGCATTGAAACTGTCTGTGTCAATATCATCGTCAGTGTCGTTATCAGAAGCTTGGAAGCTGCCGGGCTGAAGCTCACTTCATGAAACATGCTTCAGGGAGGTGCAGACCCAAGGCCTGCTGAAGCCAGGGGGATGAAGGAGGGTGTGTCGTGGAGGAATTCTCTACTGAGCTTGGCTTTCAAGATGAGTGGGCTGGGGTTCCAGAACGGAGACAGCTTAAAAGAGGGACTGCTTACAGTCCAGTTTGGGTAGAGCTAGAGCTCTAAAAGAATGTTAGCTTCTTGCATTTGGGGACTCTCCTTTTTTCCCTCCCTCCCGCCTTCCCTTCCTTCCTTCCTCTCTCCCTTCCTTCCTTCCTCACTTCCTTCTTCTTTGGCCTTTATATCCCCAAGACCTAGCATGGTGTGTTAGTAAATGCTTGTTGAATAAATGAATGAATTCCAGAAAGGCTTTGAAAGCTAGACTAATATAATATACTCTGTGAGCGGTGGCATTCCTTTGATGAACAGTTTTGATTAGAGCAATAACATGATGAGATCCTTTTCTAAGGGCAGTTAGCCCAGGGGTATCAAGGATAGATTAGATTTGGTTACCTATTATATACAAGAGGAAACAGATCACCTATAATCATACACACCTACATTTATATAGATGATTATAAGGATTCTGTTTGTCAGGACTTGGGAAAGTGACAGTAGTAGGAAAGACTACAATCATTTATTTCTATGACAAAAAACAAAGCTTCTGGACAAATCCCCTAAAGAAGAAAATCCATTTCAGAGGCGACTGACTGTAGCTAATTTCATTAGTTGTTGGTCAGCATCTACCTTTCCATGCTATTTTCTGCTCTCCAGGAGAAAATGCCTATCCCTTTTTAACCCTTGTAGATAATTGTCTACTCTGAAGCTTTGACTGAATGACAAATGTCTTTCCTAACCTATTCTCAACTGACTGTGATTTTAATCATCCTCAGGTGCACAAAGATAGGAATCTTCACAGTTTAACAAGGTCTACCTGCCGTCAGCTTCCCTCCATCAGGAACACCTCTTGGACATCATCATCAGAAGGTTCTGCTCCACTTCTGTGATCTTTAACATGGTACTCACCCCTCTGTATCTGAATTCCTTCAGTGTATTTTAAAATTGGGAGATCTTCTACTCCACGTTCTCTATAAAATCCCTGACAACTCAGTCATCCAGCTTTCACATGAATACCTTTATTGACATATATTTCACTAAACCACACGATATCCCATTGTTTTTTTAGTAAACCCATGATAGCACTAGTGATTACCCTTTGTTCAAGTTTTTTTTAAGCCATTAGTTTAATAATATATCCTAGAATTAACACTAATCTAATGTTAAACTAATGAATTTGTGGATATCAGAATCCAGTTATTTTCCCTTTTTTTGAAAATTAAGACAATATCTCCTTCTTTCAGCCTTCAACCACATCTCTAATCTTTCATAATTTTCCAGATTAGCAATAACACAGTAACAATCAAAAACAAAAAGAAAACTTGCACAATTGGCAAGTGACTTAAGGAAGACTGTCTTACTATGATGGAAATAAAACTGAGACACATTTTGGAAGAGTTTTAGTAATATAAATTATTTGTTTTTCTTAACTCCTGTACAAACTTTGTTTTATATCCATTTCCTAGAATTCTGTAATGAAGATGAATTTATTTTTGGTTTAGATTCCTATGACTGTAGAACCAGAAAGTGACCTTAAAGGCCATCTGGTTCCACCTCCAAATTATTTACAATTGAGAAAGCCGTAACCTAGAGAGATGAATTATTCAAAACTGCACAGGAGTTAGTAACAAATACAGGACTGACTAATAACTATCATATCTGTAGCACCTTAAAGTTTATATGATGCTTTATATGTATCATCTCATTGGATCTTCACAGCACTCCTCTGAACTAGGTGCTAATTATTATCTCCTGGTCTATTGTCTTTTCCCACTCCCGATGTTATAGTGAACTTCATATTGTGGGAATCTTGGTCAGGAGCAGAAAAATCCCTTCCCGACCAATTGCTGCTGAGCAACTTCTTTATGGATTCTAAAACTGTATGATCAAAAGGTTTTGACCTATTTAGAAAACTTTCCTCAATACCTTATCCGGATGAGGCATTCCTTCAGACTGTGCTGATAAAGTAAATCCTCACTGGTTCATATTTTTTACTTCTTCAATCACGTTTAATCTTTCTAGCATAGTCTTATTTTCCATATAAGAGGGTCTTTGCTATTTCCCAATTATTCCATTTTTATTATTTATATATGGAATTTCTGCCCACAGAGATGTTATTGAGTATTTTTCTTTTAGTGAAATATTTATATTTAATGATTATTCTTTCTTTTGTATACAATTTTACAACGTTTTTCCCTTCTTCCTTGTTTTCACCAGAGTCTCTGCATCTGATGAGTTGTTCTTGTAAAACTAAGTCTCATATACTAATCATATGACTTAATTGTTAAATGTTTGCCTAAACTGTATTTGAAGCTTATTGTAGAGAAACATTCATATTATAAAATTTAAAGTGGCAAAAGACTTTAGAGGTCATCTAGGCCAACCTCTTATAGGAATACTTTCTACTACATTCTTTTTTTTAAAAAAAAATATTTATTAATTTTTAGTTCTCAACATTCATTTCCACAAGATTTTGAGTTACAATTTTTTCTCCCCATCTTTCCCCCACCCCCACCCCAAAATAGCAAGCTCACTGAATACCTCTTCCCCCAATCCGTTCTCCCCTATATCATCCCCCATCACCTCCCTAACTTTCCAACAGGGCAAGATGAACCTCTATACCTCAGTGCCTGTGCATCTTGTTTCCCAGTTGCATGTAAAAAAACAACATTTTTTTTAAACATTTGTTTTAAAACTTTGAGTTCTAGATTTTTTCCCCTTCTTCCCTCCTCACCTGCCCCCACTGGGAAGATGAGCAATTCCATATAAGTTAAACATGTGCAGTTACCCAGATCATTTCCATGGTTGTCATGTTGTGAAAGACTGACTATATTTCCCTCCATCCTATCCTGCACCCCAGTTATTCCATTTTCTCCTTTGACCCTATCCCTTTTCAAAAATGTTTGCTTCCAACTACCCTCTCCCCAAATCTGCCCTCCCTTCTATTTTTCCCCCTCTTATCCCTTCCCCCACCCTGTTTTCCTGTAAGGTAAGATACCCAATTGAGTGTGTATGTTTTTCCCTCCTTAAGCCAAATTAAATGAGAAGAAGGTTGTTCCATTCCCTTTCATCTTCCTGTTCTTCCTCTCCATTGTAACAGTTTTCTCTTGCTTCTTTTCTATGAGATAATTTACCCTGATCTATCTCCTCCTTTCTCCTCCCAATAAATTCCTTTCTCACCTCCTAATTTTATTTTTTAGATATCATCCCTTCATATTCAACTCATCCTGTGCCCTCTGTCTATGTATACATGAACATACATATGTCTACACTCACATATATATTTATATACACATATACCCTCCTATACATATATATATACACACACACACACCCACACACATATATATTCCCTTCAACTATCCTCATACTGAGAAAAGTCTTACAACTTACAGTTATCATTTTTCCATGTAGGAATGTAAATAGTTCAACTTTAATATGTTCCTCATGATTTCTTTTTCCTGTTTACCTTCACATGCTTCTCTTGCTTCTTGTATTTGAAAGTCAAATTTTCTGTTCAGCTCTGGTTTTTTCATCAAGAATCCTTGAAAATCCTCTGTTTCATTGAATCACCATATTTCCCCCTGTAGCATTATACTCAGTTTTGCTGGGTAGGTGATTCTTGGTTTTAGTCCTAGCTCCTTTGACCTCCAGAACATCATATTCCAAGCTCTTCAATCCGTTAATGTAGAAGCTGCTAGGTCTTGTGTTATACTGATTGTGTTTCCACAGTATTCAAATTGTTTCTTCCTGACTGCTTCCAGTATTTTCTCCTTGACCTGGGAACTCTGGAATTTGGGTATAATATTTCTAGGAGTTTTCTTTTTGGGATCTTTATTAAGAGGCAATTGGTGAATTCTTTCAATTTCTATTTTGCGCTCTGGTTCTAGAATATCAGGGCAATTTTGCTTGATAATTTCTTGAAAGATGGTGTTGAGGCTCTTTTTTGATTATGGCTTTCAGATAGTCCAATAATTTTAAAATTCTCTCACCTGGATCTATTTTCCAGGTCAGTGGTTTTTCCAATGAGATATTTCACATTGCCTTCTATTTTTTCATGTGTTTGGATCTGTTTTATAGTATCTTGATTTCTTATAAAGTCGTTAGCTTCCAATTGCTCCAATCTTATTTTGAAGGAGTTATTCTCTTCAATGAGTTTTTGAAATTTCTTTTCCATATGGCACATTCAGCTTTTTAAGGCATTCTCCTCACTGGCTTTTTGAGCCTCTTTTGCCATTTGAGTTAGTATATTTTTTAAGTTATTATTTTCTTCAGTGTGTTTTTGAGTCTCCTTTAGCAGGTTGTTAACCTGCTTTTCATGATTTTCTTGCATCATTCTCATTTCTCTTCCCAATTTTTCCTCCACTTCTCTTACTTGATTTTCAAAATCCTTCTTGAGTTCCTCCATGGCTTGTAACCAATTCATATTTTTCTTGGATGCTTTTGATTCAGGAGTTCTGACTTTGCTGTCTTCCTCCTGCTCCATGCCTTGATCCTTTTTGTCCCCCAAAAAGGAATCTTTGGTTTTATTACGTTTCCTGGGCTTGTTTATCTTCCCAGTCAATTACTTGATTTTTGAGTGCTTTGCTACAGTAGAACTCTGCTTCCAGAATGGAGATTGCTTTGTCCCAAATCACTGGGGTTTTTGTAGCTGTTGGAGGTATTAGTTGGGTGCCCTCTCTACAGATACCACAAGCTCTGGCTCATTGGTCACACACCCTAGGACTAGCACCTAATACTGCAATCCAGGTCCAAAGCAGGTTAAAGCAAGAGCAATTACTCTCTGAATGGTCGCTTGGTCCCCCTGCAGTCTGCAAGCCAGGAGCTCCTGAGGCAGTCAGGCAGCAGCTACACAGCTGCTGTGCCTCTGCTGCTTCTTGCCATGGGGGGAGGGGCTGGACCGTGTTCTTGGTTCCCTGTTCCCACAAAGTTCCACACTGACCTTTTACTTTCTTTTTGGCATTTATGGGTTGATAATTCTGGAAACTGCCACTGCTGCTGGTGATTCTCTCTCCTGAAGTCTGCTCCTACCTGCTGCTGGTCGGGGCCATCCTGGGGCTGGGAACCATGCGGCTCACGTGGGGCTGCCCTCAGCTCCCAGCCTGGTATGAAAGATCCTTCCTGTTGGCCTGCTGGGCTTCTTTCAGTGGGAGCTTTGTTTCTCTTTGTCACTTTGTGGGTTCTGTATCTCTAAAGTTTGTTTAGAGTCATTTTTTTACATGTATTGGAAGAGATTGGAGGGGAGCCCGCACCAAGTTTACACTTCTGCTCCACCATCTTGGCTCCGCCCCCTCTACTACATTCTTGATAAATGATTTCTAGCCTTGGCTACAATATCTCCAGTGATAGGCTACCCATTGACTCCTAGAGCCAGTTCCATTTTTGGACTGCTGTACTTATGAGAAATCTTTTTTTCTTATGGGAAGCTGGCATTTGTCTCTCTATAATTTCCACTTATTTGTTCTAATTTTGCCTTCCAAAGATATCTAGTCCATCCCTCCTAATTCTTCTCTTCTCCAACTAAATATATTCAGGTCTCTCAACTGCAGATATAGTTTATATGTTAGCAGACCTGTCACCATCCTAATCAAATCCTTCCTATGGACTCGTTTGAATTTGTTAATGTCTCTCTTAAAATGTGGAATTGAGCAGATTCTAATGTTTGATCAGCTTACATGGTCACTGAGCAACCAAGATTTATGTCACTGAAGAAGTCCTGCTTAATAGCTGAAGTAAAAATAAAAACCAATTGGGTAATCACCCAGTGAGGTGGGTGAACTCCAGGTAAGCATCAGGGTATTATGGCAAGAACTCTGGATTTGGCAGCTGAGTGGCACAGTGAGTCAGGAAGATCTGAGTTTGAATTTTACCCCCACTTAATATCTGTGTGACCCTGGGAAAAGTTACCCAACCTCTCTCTACTTCAGTTACCTCTTCTGCAAAATGGGCATAACAATTACACCTATCTCATAGGTTGTTGTGAGGATCAAATGAAATAACTTGAAAAATATTCTGCAAACCATAAAAAATGATATAAATGCTAAATTCTTGCTATTTGGAGTCCTTTTCCCCCATGGAAATGCTAATTTGTTAGATTGGGGAAATGCTGTGGATATAGTTTACCTAAATATTTGCCAAACATTTGATAGTTTCTCATACCCTCTGACTCCAAATCCCAGTGCTGTTTCCATTACACCTCACTTCCATGTTGAGTTTATCTCTGAAGGAGCAATGATGTGTTTTTTTAGGAGTTGGCTACCTTTGAAGATGTAGCTGTGTATCTCACACGTGAAGAGTGGGGGCTTCTTGAACCTCCTCAGCGAGACCTCTACAGGGATGTGATGCTGGAGAATTATGGAAACTTTATCTCACTGGGTAAGAAAGAACTGATTGGTAATATTTCCTGAACTACCTTCTTTCTAAGAACATACTCAGGAACCCCTATCAGGGATTGTTGGATAGCACCTTACTATGCCATCCTGTTATCTGGGGCATTTTTTGACCTTGTGGTTTTTACTTTTTTATTATTATGAACTTGACAAACACAAAAAAAACTATGAACATTTCCATAAACAAAGAACAGAAAAAGAGAATTGTATGTAGAACCATCAGTCTTTACTGAAGTATATGTTAAATTTTACATGGTGGTATCAACACTACCCTGCTTGTCTGTGTTCCATTCTGAACTTCCTTCTGCTCTCTTCTTTGTATTTTCTAAATGCTTCATTGATGCTTGTTTCTTTTTCCATCACTATCACTACTCTTCTACTCCACCTGATCTCCTCCTCTCCCCCATTAAAACTTTTCCTTATAACAAGTAAATCAAGCAAAAGAAATCCACATGTTGGTTGTATATGAAAATATATATCTCTTATTGTACTTACAGTCTTTCACATCTCTGCCAAGAGATGGGAAGCATGATTCATCTTCTGATATCTGGAATCATGATTGGTTACTTCATTGATCAGAGTTCTTAAGTCCTTTAACATTGTTTTCCTTTATTGTATTGTAGTCATTGTATGAATTGTTCTTTTGGTTCTTCTAACTTCACTTTGCATCAGTTCCTACAAATGTTCCTTGGTTTCTTTGAAACCTCTTGTCATTTCTTCAATATGCAATAATATTTCATTACATTCACATTTCATTATTTGTTCAGCCATTCTCAAATTTATGGAAATAAGTTTGTTTATAGTTCTTTAATAGAACAAAAAGGTCTACTACAAATATTTTTGTACATTTAGAAACTTTACTTCTGTCTTGGATCTCTTTGGTGTATCTGGGACTTTTCTTAACTCTTCCCATCTATTGCCATCTGACCCAGGACACTGGAGACACTTCTAAGAGAGTGCTGATTTCTTATATTTTTCATACTTTAATTGACTACATTCCATTTTCTCCCCCATGAAAAGGATTTCTAGTCTCCAAGCCTGATGTCATCTCTCAGCTGGAACGAGGGGAAGAATTCTGGGTCCTGGATGTTGAGAAGCCTGAGGAAAGGGCACTCTCAAGTAGAAAGGGAACTTACAGAGGTGAGTTGGGGAGAACTTGACAAAAGAAATAAGAGAACGTGTTTTGTAGTAAGGTGCAAGGAAAAATGGGTGGGGCGGGTTATTGTGTTTGGTGGGTGTCTTCTCCTGGTAGTTTGCCCTGGAGCAATGAGAAACAATACTCATTGCTCATTTCTCAGCTGCTTTAGCAGCCAACCAGGTCTTTGCTTTTCTGGGTTGGCTATGACTTTTGCTGGCTTCTAATAATCATTCGTATGTTGTACCTGCAGAAACAGGGGAACTTCTTCCTTTTTCCTGTTTAGGGGGAGTTGCTGTTTGCCCAAATATAGTTCTTACTCCCAGTTATCTCCCAGTTTCATCTATTCCAATCTGTGCTGTCAGCCTGTCTCCTCCTCACACCACTGACTTCTTTTTTCAAACTTCCTTAAATTTCATCTCTTCTACTTTGCCATTCTCCATTATTTTTATTCTTTGCCCATCTGTGACCTTCAGGTTCATTTATTCCTTTTCTGTTTCACCTTATCTCTTATTCAGATTTTTTTTTGCTTCCCTAGTGAAACAATCCATTTATTTGACTGGTTATCCTGTTGTCTCCCAGACATTTCTGCCACCAATATTGCCATCTTATTACTTCCTTTCTGCTCCCCATCTTCTCATTTTTAAAAGCCCCTTTCTTGTTCTCCATTCATGTCAATTCATTATCTCTGTTCTCCAGGAGTTTACTTTCTTCCCAAAAGAACAAGACATAATTTTTGCATTTTTGCTTTGTTTCAGGTTGTAAGAAAAAATACAAGGAGAAATCTCTTAGGCAGGAAGTTCCTAAAGGGAGAGAAATAAATAAAAATGTATCAGCAAAACACCCAAGGGATACTTTCCAGGTCTTAGACTTTGGAGTAAGCAATTTAGAGGAGATTAGAAACTTTAGGGGAAAGAGACAGAGTAAGTCCAGCTCTGAACAAATGCTCATCTCGCAACAGAAAACAACTGGAGGAGACAAAAGCCAGGGACTTAATGAATTTTGTCGACGGGTCAGTTGTAGTTCACACCATGTTACAAATCAAAGAATTCATACAAGAGAAAGAAGCTACAAGTGTGATACTTGTGGTCAGAATTTTGTACGTCATTCAGCCCTTATTCAGCATCAGAGAATTCACACTGGAGAGAAGCCCTATGAATGCAATGACTGTGGGAAAGCCTTTAGTCGAAGCTCAGATGTAAGAAAACATCAGAGAATTCATAATGGAGAAAAACCTTATGAATGTAATCAGTGTGGTAGAGCCTTCAGTCATGGCTCACATCTCACACGACATCAGAAAATACATACCGGAAAGAAACCCTTTGAATGTAATGAATGTGGGAAAGCCTTCAGTGAAAACTCAGATCTTATTCTACATGAGATAGTTCATACTGGAGAGAAGCCTCACATTTGTAACAAATGTGGGAAAGCTTTCCGTCGGAAATCATACTGCATTCGACATGAGAGAGTGCACATTGGAGTGAAACCTTATAAATGTAATGACTGTGGGAAAGCCTTCACTCAGTCCTCAAGTTTTATTCAGCACCAGAGAGTTCATACTGGTGAGAAACCCTATGAATGTAAAGAATGTGGCAAAGCTTTCAGTCAAAGCTCACATCTTACTGAACATAAGAAAATTCATAGTGGGGAAAAACCTTTTAAATGTAGTGAATGTGGGAAAGCCTTCAGCTGCATCAAAGGTTTTAGTCAGCACATGATAATTCATAGTGGAAAGAAACCCTATGAATGTAGTGAATGTAAAAAAGCCTTCAGTCGTCATTCCCTCCTCATTCGTCATCGGAGATCTCACACTGGAGAAAAACCATATGAATGTAATGAATGTGGAAAAGCTTTCAGTAGACGGTCGGTCCTTAAGGAACATCTGAGAATTCATACTGGGGAAAAACCATATGTATGTAATGAGTGTGGGAAGACCTTTAGTCGGAATTCTCACCTAATGCAACATCAGAGAACTCATACTGGAGAGAAGCCATATGAATGTAATGAGTGTCAGAAAGCTTTTAGTCGAAGTTCAGATTTCTTAAAACATCAGAGAATTCATACTGGAGAGAAACCTTATGAATGTAATAAATGTGGGAAAGCCTTCAGTCAGAATTCATATCTTATTCGACATGAGAAAATTCATTCTGATTGAAAACCCAGTAAGTGTAATGAATGTGAGAAAGCCTTTGTGAGAGGATCAAATGAAAAATTTGAAGGCATTTAGCACAGTACCTGACATAGAGAAGGTGCTATATAGATACTTACTCCCTTCTCTTTCCCCCTTTAGTAGGAACTTGTTAGATACTAGTGAAGTCACATAGACGAGAAACAATTTAAGTGGAATTAACGTGTGACAGTCTTCAATTAGTTTACAGATTATATTTGGCAGCAAAGGACATATTTGGAAAAAAATCTTATAAATGTAATAAAGGTGGAACAATCTTCAACAAAAAACCACTCCTGGAATATCACAGACCTCATGTTGGCCAGTTGTTTTTGTTTGTTGTTTGTTTTTTAGTATAATGTACATGGGGAAGCTTTTACTTGCATTAGAATTAGGTACATCAGATAATTAATTCAGGAGAGGAATTTTGTGAATGTGGAAAATCCATCAGTTGCCATTCAATCTTTATTCTAGATCAAATAATCTGTGCTAGAGAGAAGATATTTTCTTTATCAAACATTGCAGAAAACATAGTAAAAATATGCTTTTGCATGTTATAAATGCAAAAAGCATTCAGTTGCTGTTCAGTCCTTAATTGAGATCAGACTGTTCACACTAGAGTAAAACTGCTTAAACACCATAATAGGAAAGCTCATAATAGAAGCATAAACTTTAATGAACATCCAATAATTCCAACTAGGGAGAAGTCAAACAAAAGTAATAATTGTGGGTAATTATTTATACTTACACAGTATCAGGACTTTCATACTAGAGAGAGAGAGACCATATGAATGTGAGAAAGCCTTTTATTCCAGGTACTTTCATTAACATCAGAAAACGGGTAACAGTTAATTTGTGAGTGTATTGGATTTTGCGAAAGAACTTTGTGAACCCCAGAGAATGTATTTGGGTCATAGACTTTTGTAACCTTTTGAGAGCACTGATTAAGTTTTTCTTAATTCTGTTAATATAGCATCTAGCCTTCCATCATCTGGACAGGCAACAAAGAACAGTGATTATTTATTAAATGATTAAAATGTGTTGAAAGCCTTCAGTAATAGCTTCTTCCATGTGAGGGTTCCAATAAATATTTAATATCCAATAAACATTTATTAAGCCACAGTGCTAGGCACAGTGCTAAGTGCTGGGGATACAAATAATAAAAAGAAAGTAGTCCCTGCCCCCATGGAACTTACAGTCATGGGTCCCAGTCAGAGAATGCCCCATATTGACTAAAAGCTTGGTGTCCATCTGAAAATGGCATAAATTGTATAAAAATAACCTGACTTGGTCCCTGTAGGCTTAATCCAGAAGAATCTTTTATTCTGTCTGATTAAAGATGTTAGTAGTGTCATTACTGGTGATGGGGAAAGTTGGAATGAGTTATGTGTTGGAGATGATCTGAAATCTCATGAGTTGGACCATATCCAAATAGTAAATATTCTTTGGGCCTTTGAGTATTCTATTTTGGAGAGAGTGTGAGGAGTTAGGGCTGGAGATATAATTCAAATTTTTCCCTATTCAATAAGCATTTTCCCTTTGGTATTAATTGAAATCCTATGAGTGGATTAGTGGCCTTGAATAAGTGAATTTTGAGGGTGGAGAATATAGAGGGCCCTGGGCTGAAATCTGGATGAGGCAACATTTGAAGGATAGTAAGAAAGGCACAGTTAGATATACAAAGAAAAGTCAGAGTCAATTGAATGTTAGAGATGGAAGCGGCTTATGATAATCTAATTGCTCTTCTTTTATATATGAGAAAATTACCTCAGAGAGGGTATACATCTAAAAATACAAGCTAATTTTAGGAAGGCCTATTAATAACAGATGAAGGATAAAATGTTTTGGGGGAGTAGGTGCCTAAACCCTTGAAATCTGAGAGGTGACTATAAGTAATGAGTGCCTTCAAGATATGGGAGATGACTTCTGCACAGAATGCACCCCCATTTTATAGATTAGGAAACAGATTCAGTGAGGTGGAGTATCGGAATCATAGTCATACAAATGAATGGGAATTTAAAGGTTATCTGGTCCAAACCCCTCAAAAACTGAGACACAGGTGGAATGATTTAACTGAAGCCATACTAGTAGCATATGACAGGTAGGATTTGAACTCAGGTTCTTTGACGTCAGTTGCAGTGTTTTTTTTCTGCAGCATTTCACACCATTGATCACTGTCTCCTAGATGTTCTCTCCTCTTACTTTTTGAGATCTCTTCAGTCAGGCATCCTTTGCTGGTTCTTTATGTACGTCATGCCCACTAAGTATGAGGGGTCCTCAAGGCTCTGTCCGGGGGGACCTTCTTTTCCTTCTCTTTTCCTTCTATGCCCTCTTACTTGGTGATCTTATCAGTTCCCATAGGTTTATTTATCATTTCTTTGTAGATGATTCCCATATATGTATATCCAGGCCTAGTCTCTGGGTGCCAATTGCCTTTTGAACATTTCAGGCCTGATGTCCTAGAAGACATCTCAAATTCAACATGTTTTAAAGAGAACCCATTTTCTTTACCTCCAAACCCTCCCTTCCTCTGAACTTCCCAATTATTGTCAAGAGCACTGCCATCCTCAGAATCACCTGACTTGGTGTCATCTCTGACTTGTCACTTCAAGTATCCAATCTATTCCCCAATCTTGTCATTTCTACCTTTACATCTTGTGCATTACTCTTCTGTTCACTCACACAGCCACTGAAGTTCAGGCCCTAATCATATCAAGTAGTGTATTGCAATGGTCTTCTAACTGGTTTCCTTGCCTCATCTCTCTCCATCTTCCACTCATCTGCCAAAGTCATCTTCCTAAAGTATAGATCTGCCCATGTCACCCCACTACTCAGTAAACTCTGGCAGCTCTCTATTACCTCCAAAATCAAATATAAACTCCTCTGTTTAGCATTTAAAACTCTTTATAAAATCTGACCTGTTCCTATATTTCTATTCATCTTACATTTACTCCCCATCTGCTGTTCTTCTCCCACCATACTCCCTCTCTGGTCCTAGTTAATTATATCTGGAGTGCTCCCCTTCCTTACCTCCTCTTGGTTTTACTGGTTTCCTGCAAGACTTAGCTCAAATCCAACCTTCAGGAGACCTTCCCCTAAGATTTCTTTTCTACTTGGCAACTCTCCTGGACTTCATGATCTCCAGAAACTCATCATTCTGCAAGATGAAACCAACTTTGAAACTTACCCCTCCTTAGCACCATCACCTGCCTCAGGGATCCCTCCCACCTTTCCTCTGGTTGGTGGGGGCAGACAGTAGCTACCAAAGATCTCCCAGGTCCTCCACTATTTAAGGAGGGCTTTCAGGGTATTCACCTTGTCATTTCCCACCCAGTTGCTCTTCTAGACTTCATGATCTCCAGAAACTCATCATCCAACAAAATTAAATCAGCTCTGATACTAACACTTCCATGGATCATTTCCTACCATGACTGCAGGACTTCATCACAGTCCATCTCTTCCTTTTCATCTTCTTTTTATATGCTGTCTTCCCTCATTAGATTGTGAACTCCTTGAAGACAGGGACTGTCTTATACCTTTCTTTGCATTTCCAAAACTTAGTATTGTGCTTGGCACATAGTAGGTACTTAATAAATGTTTATTGACTCTTACTCTGAGATTACTTTCTATTATATGTATCTTGTATAGGACACCTAGGTGGTGAAATGGATAGAGTGCTGAGCCTGGAGTCAGAAACACTCATCTTTCTGAGTTCAGATTTGGACTTAGACACTTACTAGCTGTGTGATCCTAGGCAAGTCACTTAACTCTGTTTGCCTCAGTTTCTTTATCTGTAAAATGAACTGGAGAAGGAAATGACAAACCACTCCAGTATCTTTGCCAAGATAACCTCAAATGGGGTCACAAAGAGTCAGACACAACTGAAAATGACTCAACAACCACAAAATGTCTTTCATGTATATAATCTAGCTATTTACATGGTTTCTCCCCTGTTAGAATGTGGGCTTCTTGAGGGCAGAAACTGTTTCTGCCCTCTTTTTTTTTGTTTTTGTTTTTTGTTTGGTATCTCGAGGCATTGGAAAGTGCCTGGTCTATAGTAAGTGCTGAATAAATGCTTATTGACTAAACTAACTAAAAATTCTTGGTCATTTGGAGTTGAATAAGTGAATTCCATGTGTGGTGCAGTCTGTACAAAGGTGAGGAAGTAGGATATGGGATATTCATGTAACACTGGCTACCCTGCCTCCCACTGCCTGAAAAACAGGTGTGTTAGATTTCCCCTCCCCCCAGGGTTTTCTGGTACCCTTAAGGGGACTTGGGGGTGGCTAGGCTCTCTTCCAATGCCTTCATCTCCCACTGATGGTGTTACTCCAAATGTAGGGCATGGTTCCCTGAATCTCAATTCCATTTAGCCACTAACATTAGGTTTTACAAAGCAATATTTACTTCAAAAGGTATAATCATAAATTTACAAACTTTACTCTCTTACACCTCAGTTTCTGGTTTATAGTTTCGCTATTTCCTACAGAGCCATTCCAGTTCCGAATCCAAAAACCACTTTGGACTCTACCCTGCAAGGCTGGCTGCACTGCATCATCCTGGCTTCAGAAGGCTCCAGCCTCTCCATGGCTCCAATTCCAACTCCCAAGTCTATTGCTGGCACCTGAAACTGAGAAAGATAAAAAAAAACAGAATAGAAAACAAAAACAAAACAAAACAAAAAACACTCAGGCTGATTTTTCAGAGGTGGGGTAAAAAAGAAAAGAAGGAAGTCCTTCCCTTGTCACTAGTTCAGTTTATGGTGCTCACACTATGGGTGAACTGTGATCTTCACCTTTTAGATCAAGTAGAAAAAAGGAGCAGTGAATGGTGGAGGGGGAGGAGAGAGAGAGAGAGAGAGAGAGAGAAAGCATATATTTTTTAACACAGTCCTTGTCCCAAATTCATAACAGTCTTACGTAGTCTCTTGGAAAGCATAGGCAATGTCTTTTTACTTGCTCTTGCCAGTGCCATAAAGTTCCCAAATAGTTAATGTTAACATTATCATATACAATCCCACATATAAAAATAAAAATCACAGTTATCATCAAATAAAACATTTTGCAGATTCAACAAAATAAACATTTTTACTAGTTTGTCAAATATTTCTGCTAGCTTTACAGGGCCTTTCTCAATCTAAAAGCAAAAGAGCAGAGACAAAGAAAACTGGCTTCTGTCTGTACAGAAACCTAGCCTACACTGAGCTTTCCAAACTAGAGCTCACCATACAGGGATTTGGGACCAGGAGTCAACATGGCATCACCCCATTCTCAAATGAGAAAACGATTGAATGAGAAATGAGAAAACTGTGCTGGGTGGAAACTACCAATGATTCCCTCAGTGTATAAGATCATCCAAGTGGGATTGATGGAATCTTAATTAATGGCCCCTAACCCCTAGCCCCAATTTTTTTTAACTTCCTCATGGGGCTCACTGAACAGCAGGCATGTACTGATTGGACCACAAAATCTGGCTTAACCACACCACAGGCCCTCAGACCCAGTATCCCAAATATACCTCACTAGAACAGCAGGCATGTCCATGTGATGGAATCCTAGCTACTGCTCCTAGCTGCCACTGTCTCCAGACTCAATATTCTAACTCCCTCATATTTCTCACAGAAACAGCAGGTGTGTCCATGCATTCAACCACAACCATTCTCTAAGCTCAGATAGGACCACAATAGCTAGCCAATCAGAAAGCAGCACCACCAGGATGCCTGAGCAGGATGTGGATTCCAAAACAATAGAACGGACTAATTAAGTCCCTAATTAAGTACCTGCATGGTAATAGCAAAAGCTGTCCTTGAGGTAAACTTATGATGTAGAGAGACTTATTATAATATCATTATCATACATACATGGCCCCCGTCAAAGGGTTTTTCTGTATGCATTGTGGGTAATTGCATGTGCAGTTCCATCAAGGTTGGGACCCCTCCCTATTGTCTCCCTTAACAAGCCTCTCTTATATTTTAATGTTCATATATTCTGTAATGATATAATTACATCTTTGTCTTATAAAAATTCGTCTTGTTTTCACTAAGTTGCCGGTTCCTTCTTGGAACTCAGTTTGCTTCTGAGAGGCATAATTCTCAATGCCTTTGCTTGGATTGGATATGGTCTGAGTCTGTGAATTCTTTCCAGACAGTCCCATGATACACCATGAAACTGCAATAGGATCTGCCTAAAAAGTGTCTTCAGACAGGCAACACCAATTCTCTAGGGGTCCCTCTAACATAGGCAATGCCCATAAAGGTCTAACTAATTTCCTCTGTGGCCCTTATCCCAAAGGGCACCTGAAATTCCCCAATGGATTCTTGCTGCTTTCAGGGCCAACCAAATGGAATTGCAAACTCAGCCATCAGGACAAGAAGCTGTCAAATACAGTTGCTAAAATGATTTTCCTTAAGTGAAAATCTGACCATATCACTCCTTTGTTGAAACTCTGTAGGCTAACTAGGGCTTCTAGGGTAAAAAATAAAGTTCTAACTTTTCTACATTTTAGAATATATTCTGTATTTTACTTACCTTTCTGTATCCCAGGATTCTGCCAAACTGGCTTCCTCTCTGTTCCTCCTATCTCCTGACTACTTGATTTTGCACTGGCTGTCTCCCATACTGGATATGCAGTCCTTCCTCACTTCCACCTGATGTGATCCCTTCCTCCTAGGAACAGCTCAGGAAGTACCTTCTACATGAAGCCCTTCCTTTGGCCTGTTAATGACTTTCCTCCCTCCCTCCAGAAATACTTGTATTTATTTTGCATGTACCCTTTATATTTATTCTGTATATGTCTATCTAAAGTACATACATATGGTGTCCCTGATAGAATGTAAGCTTCTTGAGAGTAAGGATTGTCTCTTTCTTTTTATTTATATTCCCAGAGCCTGGCATACATTAGGCACCTAATAAATGCTTGTTTATTGCTAACTGATTAACAAGGTGAATTTATTTTTCATCCTTTGAGGCAATTATTTACTGTTGAAATAGACAGTGTCTCAGAATGTTTATATTTTTGCTATATGAGTTCTTGATCATTTTAGAAGTGGTGTAGTGAAGCAACCTGAGTTCACATAATGACAGTAATACCTGCACTACTAACTAATCTAGTTATGAAGAAATAGTTGACCTTTGGTACTTAATAGTTGCCAAATTTTATTTTTAGATTTTTACAGAATTGTGTAATCACACGAATGTGTGCTATTATTATAGAGAAGAAGTCTAGGTGGTAGATCTGTCTACATTTGTTCAGTTATTTCTATGCAGATGATTCCCCAAACCCTAGATCCAGTTCTAAATTCTTGCCTGTACTCCAATCCCATAATAGCTGACTATTGGTTATCTCCTTCTGGATAGAGGCATCTCAAATTCAACAAATCTAAATGCCCCTCCTTCAGACTTCCCAATTTTTATAGACAGCACCACCATTTTTTCCAGTGTATAGGTTAGAAGCCTCAGAATCATCCTGGAGTCTTCATTCTCCCTCACTCCCTATAGGCAATGAGCTGTAAGTCCTGAGGATTTAGCTCTGAATTTAAAAAAAATTTTCAACTTAAATATACAATAGGAAAAGAAAAAGAAACATCATAAACTTAAATATTAAAACTTAAATACAAAATAAGAACAGAAAAAAGTATTGCCAGCAGAATGTAAGAGAAGGTTCAAAATACACAACAATAAATTTCCATTTCAAGAAGTCCTATATAATAAATACTACACATTGTATTGAGAGCTATCCATCTTTTCTTTGCTTCCTTCTAAGTTTTCTTTTGTTCTCTGCTGTACACTTTTTACTTTATTCTTTTTTTGCCCTTCCATCACCCTCAAAGTCTACAATTAAATGTGTGTCCACACACACACACAGACATATACACACACATATTGACATATATATACAAATACATATATACACACATGCACATACCCTTACATATATACTTACACATACACATGCTTAGATATCTATAATCATACTCACATATAGACATATACATTCATATGCATGTATGTAAGACTGTATTATACTTACTTGTTCTGTTTTTCTGAGGGTGGATAAGCTCTTCCTTCATAAGTCTAAGTCTTTCCATATTTTTCCAAGTCTACCAACTTGTCATTTTCTATACCACAGCAACATTTCAACCTTATACTATTTAGCTATTTAAGTAGTCCAGAACCTTTTATAGGTAAGGGTAAAATTTGGATTCAGTCAAAAGGCCACACCCAAGGTCCTAGAAGGCCACATTTGGCCTCCAGGCCACAGGTTCTCCACTCCTGCTACAAAGCAACATTGATGGGTATAGCTGACACATAGTATAGTTTCCCTATTTTTTTCTTTTGATTAAATCCATTTTAGCCTTAACTTTGTTGGAGATCATGATTACCAGCCCTGCTCCTTTTTCCCTAACAAATTTGACTCCTGATCTTTGTTTTTGTTTGTATATAGCTTTTATTTCCTATCCCTCCTGACTCCTCTACTTTACTTCTACCTGCTACTTTGCCCTCCTATTACTTAACCTACCCCCTTCCCCAGGATCCCTCTCTTATACTCCCATTCCTATTAATTTAAATATCCTTCTATACCCCCCATTTAACCTATTCACTCACCCCCCTAAAGATCCCTCCCTTATTCTCACCCCATGCCTATCCCCTTAGTATTTTATTTCTTTCTGCATTTAGAAGACTTTTATACATGTGTGTATTGTTCCCTCTTGAACTCATTCCTGATGAAAGGTTTCCAAAACTACCAGCCTTTCTACCCCACCTAATTCCTCTGTGTCAGTTCTTTCTCTCACAACTCATTTGTATAAGATAATTACTCTTTTCGGCTGTTCCTAAATAGTTTCACTTTTTAAAATCATATCGTACTCGGGTCTACCCCAATATTTCTTACAACCTACCCAATTACTAAGAACAATCTTAATCAAATGTTTTACATTTCCTCATATAAAAGGTAAACACACTGTCCTTATTGAGTCTCTTGTAATTAGTCTTTGTTATGTACCTAATATTTCTCTTGGCTCTTATATGTCAAATCTTCTATTAAGTTCAGGTTTGTTCCTTTTTTTTTTTTTAAACAAAATCCTGAAAGTCTGACAATTCATTAAATATCCATTTCTTTTTCATTCAGGATTATGCTTAGCTTTATTGGGTATGATATTTTTGGCCAGAAACCCAGTTCTTTTGCTTTTCAATATATAGTGTTCTAAGACCTGTGGTATTTTAGTGTCACTGCTGCTAGGTCTTTTGTGATTGTAATTGTGGCAGCATCATGTTTAAATTGTTTTTTTTCCTAGTAGCTGTGAATATTTTATCCTTGATCTGGGGGTGTGTGAGATATGGTGAAGACTCCTCATAAAACTTTTAGGCTAGGGGACCCTCATAGAATTAAAGGTTGGGTTTTCAATTCAGTTTTTCTGTAAAAACAAGCTGCTGACCCTGAAGTGTTCCAGGAGAGGATAGGAACACAGGATGCAAACACATCTGCATGGTTACCCAGGTCAAGAGACTAACGAGTATGGGAGTTGTACAAGAATTCTTAGATTACTAAATCTGCAGGATAATCATATCTGCTTAGTTCCTTGCCCAGTTATACTGTAAGGGCAACCTGACCATGAAGTATTACAGGAACAAGGACAAGAACGCAGGCTTTGATCATGTCTGTTCATTAATCAAAGAAAAAGGAAGCCCTGAAAACTGTAGGAGCTGTGCCAAAGTCAATGGACTGCTAAACTTACAAAGTAATTGCATCTGCTTACTGTATATATGTCATCCCTGTCCTTGGGTTAGATTTATCATGTTTTAGATTGTGCCCTCAAAGCTTGTGAGAATGAGCTGACAGGAAGGGGGCTAGGGAGGGGCGCTTGTGATTGGGTAATGGGGCTGGGGCTATAAAAGTATGTATCTTCTCTATGCCTGGCGAAGTCTGACACTGAGAATGTATTGAATGCACTCAGTGGGAGTTGCCCTTTTCTCATGAGAATCATAATAAACTCCTTTCTACTTTCTACCTTGAGAAGCCTCTGAGTTTAATTTGGGTAAGGGTCTTTGTTATCCCACACAGGGTTTTTGAAATTTGACTGATACTTCTGTGAATTTTCCTCACAGGATTTCTTTCAGGTGGTGATTGATGGATTTTTTCTATTTCTACTTTCCCCTTTCTGGGCCTTAATATACTCACTCACTGATAAGTGTAGTAAGGAGGCTGAAGTGTCAAGAAAAGGGAGATAAAGAGGGTGTAAGGTCACAGTGATTTGTTGAAATAGAAGCAAGTAGTAAGACAAGCAAGGAGGTTGTTGTCTGAGAGGAAGAAGCTTAACTGTGGACAAGGCAACACCATATTGATGATCCTCCAGGTAAAAGAACCTTCTGATGGTGTCCAGTGCCTCAGGTTAAAGAAAGGCCCAGAGCAGGAAAAGCAGGTACTGATTTACAAGATGCTTATAGGACTCTTGTTTCCCTGGAGCTTCCGGGGGTATGATTAAAAACCGTAAGCTGAGAACATCATGGCAAAGGATTTTTTCAGTCAAAAACTTAAAAGACTTATCTTCCAGGGAGAGTAATAGGCAAGGTGGGATACTCAAGACTGTTCAGTCCTTAAAAGGTTCCTGAGCAGATTATTTCTAATTTTGAGAAATGAGCAGGTTTTTAAACAGACATCATGATCTTTGATTTTTCTGTCTCTTTTCACTTTTGATCCACGTGTCTCCTCTCTTTCAGAAAGGCTCTACAGTCACTTGCTTCTGAGGCCTTGATGACTAAATGATGCATATACTTTTTTCTCTCAGACCAGGAAAGCCCAAGCTCATACAGGAAGGAGAGGTGTCAAACGTCAAAAGTGCTGTTGACTCCAAACTACCTTGTCTCAAACCTGCGCATCTTCCAGAATGTGGATAGGAGACATTTCTGAATTGAAAATGACCCTTCCCTCCGGATCAATACGCCTGAACTGTCAACTTCTTACGCTTATTTCCATCATTGAGCACCAGGACTCCAGGGGTCATTCCAGATCCAAAGACTGCTATATGATACTTTAACCAGGATTCAGTGGGCCGTATCAAAACTGACTTTGTTTGATCATGAACATTTTCTCCCCTTCCACTTGGACTGCCGAATCTTCATTCCCTCCTAGTCCCCCAAGAACGGAGTCTAAACAGTATCATTAGGAGCAGCAGGGATACTCCTCCACTTAAACATCCAAAATCTCCCAGGTGGCGTAGGTGGTTCAGGTACCATCCCCATTCTATGGGGCAGACAGCCAGGGCGGCACACGGAGCGTGTGCGCTTGGTCCCCGCGACTCAGGGGGTGGAACGTGGAGAGAAAACGTTTATTCAGCTCCCATGTTCGTAAAATAAAAGTGGGCTACTCGTCTGGGCCAAACTGGAGCGGACATCACGGCCCTGAATTCAAAGTCAGGCGCAGGCTGAGCTCAGGAGACCCTTCCCGCTCGTTTCCCAGACCCCGGCCCCGCTCACCCAGGCCCTGGGGGAGAGGGGCCCACGCTCCTCTGTGGGTGGGCGCAGCCTGCAGGCCTCCCCAGCCTCACCCCGGCCCGCGGCGGAGCAGAGGCTACCCGGGACAGTAATGTTGGAGGCCAAGCGCGCTTTGGGGTACCAGGAGTCTCATACAATCACCCTATCTCCATAGGTCGCAATTCCGAGCAGAACCCCTGGCCGGAAGCGGGCTAGCGACCCCCAACCCCCGGAGCGGAACCGCAGGAAGAAAAGGGACCACTCTAGGAAGGTAGGAGGACTGGACTCTCTGGGCTTGGATGTCTGGACCTGAGGGGCGGGGCCGAGCTGCTGTACGTCACCCCCCCACCAATGGACATTGAGCTTTTGCTCGAAGCCTCCAGGGGACATGAAGCGCCCACTCCTAAGGAACCTGTTTCACTTTTGGACAATTTCAGTTGTCGAATGAATGAAAAACCTTTATTAAAGGCTTGATAGGTGCCAGGCACCCTGCTAAACAGTGAGGACACAAATCCAAAAGCTGTCTTCAAGGAGCTTGTATTCGCGTTGGTGGGAGACGTCACTTCTGAGGGTGTAACAGCCAGGGAAGGGAGGCTGGGAATTCACCGAGACGCTCAAGTAGAAGAGCCCTAGAGAGTTCATAGATAAACCATTTTCGGAAGCATTGATAGTGATTGATCTCTGGTCCCAGCAAGGAATGCAAAGGGGAAAGAAGATGAAAAAAGGCGTGAGAGGAAAGGATGTGGAAGAGGAAGGGAAGGGGAATGAGGAAGAAGAAAGATTAAATGGTAAGAGGAGGGCAAAACGGTGCGTCAACAAGGCACCAGGGAGATAAGGACGGGAAAGGTATGGGATGGTGTGTGGGCTAGACAAATAGAGAAGCTTCTGTGCCTTTGCATTGTCTGACTTACGACTGGCAGTTAGGTGTTTAATGTTAATTTATTTAATAAATACTAAAGTACTTCTTAAGTATTTAGAATAGTGTATGGTGGAAACAAGAGCCTGAGAACGTGACCTATGGTATCACGGTTATTGTAAACAAGTAAAACAGCTTCTAAGGAAAAATTTACATGTACCCACACATTTTGACCATGAGCCTTCTCTTGGCACTAAGCCTTCTTTGTTCTATGTCTACATATCTGACCTGGCCTAAGTGTGGATGGGGATCCATCAAAATGTCCTCTTGCAGACGTGGTTTAGGTGTGCTGGGAACCCAAAATGTCAGGGTACAGGTGGGTGTCGCCTGGAATGAATTCACAAACTCAAACTGTCTTCCAGTCAAGTGGAAAAGCTTATTGTAATGCCAATAAAGCAGCTGAAGTTCCTAAAGGAACCTGCAAACTAATGAGGGTGACGTGGATGCTTGTGTGAAAGGAATGTCAAGTAGGCTAATTAGGTGATCTGGGTGAAATTAAGGAGTGGTCAGTATATGCAAGTAGTCTGGGCCATCACTCTATCACTGACACCCAGGGCAGGTCTTGTGAGTAAACTCTCCTTGTAAACCTATACCTATATATATCACCATGGTGGCAAGGACTATTTCTTTTGTCCATATCTCAGTAACCTCTCATTATAGTGGGCCCCTTACAAACATGTGTTTAATAAATGTTAATTGATTAAAAAGGGTGGGGTATAAGGTGTACTTCCAAAATTGAGTGAATTAAATCACCCCAGGGTATAAAAACTCAGAAGTCAATCTGTAGTAGGTCAGCCATTTTAAACCATTTATTATATGCCAGGCACTGCATACTTGTGTAAGTGCTAGAGATACAAAGAAGACAAAAGACAGCCCCTGCTCTCAAGGTTTTCAGATGAAGTTAGGATTCAGTGATTCTGACTCTCTTCTATGGCATCATCCAAACGCCATTCCTTACTTCCCCTTCCCCATTCCTTGTTCTTATCTCTCTAGACAGTAACCCAGTGATGACAGATTTTAACTTACTCTCAATTCTGGATGTATCTATCAGAAAGATAAATAAAAGGGAAAATACAGAACTGGACAAATTGTTGGAGAAACAAGAATTTAATGATATGATACGTTCTAAATGGAACTGCAAAAGAATGTATGTATTTCTTAGCACTATAGGGACTTTTACAAAACCGATCATGTTTTAGGGCACAAAGATATTGCAAATAAATGTAAAAAGGCAGAAACAGTAAATGCATCCTTTATAGATCATAACAGAATAAAAATACTAATCATTGCAAGGACTGATAGTATAAAAAAGATTTTGTTGTTCAATCATGTCCAGCTCTTTGTGACCCTATTTTGGGGTTTTCTCTGCAAAGATACTGGAGTGGTTTGCTATTTCTTCCTCCAGCTCATTTTTCCAGATGAAGAAACTGAAGCAAACCGGGTTAACTGACTTACCCACGGTCATACAACTAGTGTCTGAGGCTGGATTTAAACTGACTCCTGGCCTGGTGCTCTACCTACTATCCCACCTAGCTGCCCCCAGTATAATTCCTACCCACGCTTTAAACTCCAAAAATCATCTCCTCTAAAGTTTTCTTAAAACCCCTCCTTGGTCAATAACTACCTGAGACTTCGGGAGCACTGTGTTTTATTCCTTCCCAATACATTTATATGCTATTGAGTATTACAGTTATTTGTGTTATGTGTTTTATCCTCCTACTAAACTACACATTCCATAAATGGAGAGACTATGTTTTAGCTAAACATTGTGTCTTTCCCAGTGCCAGTACAGCACAGTGCCTGGAACTTAACAGATGCTTAATAAAGACTTATTGATTGAGTGATTGAATTTAAATTAAAAAACCACTAAAATGCTTTTCATTTCTCCATAGCAGAGTATGGGAAAGGAGGCACAGGAAGAAGAAATGTGGATAGTATCTTTTTTGAGGAGCAGCAAGGTGGTGCAGTGGATAGAGCACTGGGCAAGTCACTTAACCCTGTTTGCCTCAGTTTTCTCATCTGTAAAGTGAACTGAAGAAGGAAATGGCAAACCACTCCAGTATCTTTGTGAAGAAAACCCCTAAATAGGATAACTAAGAGTCGGACACGACTGAAATGACTGAACAACAACAGACAAAGAAGAGCCTGCTGGACTAGGGGCGGGGGTGGGGTGGGGTGTGTGTGTATGTGTGTGTCGGGGGTTGGGTATACGGGAGAAGGGGCCTTGGAAAAGCAAATCTGAAGTCGAGGGGTGGGTAGGACTCCAGCTCAGAGGTAGAGGCAGGGCGGGGCCAGGGTTCAGAGGAGGAGGAGCGGAGTCAGAGGAGCACTCACCTGAACTCCAGGCAGCTGAGCTGGGGCCCCTGGAAGGAGTGACCCTGGACCAGCACAGGCTTCCCCCGCCGACCCACCCCTCAGTACCTGACTCATCCCCGACTCCAGCTAGTGCTGGTGCGGGGGCCGAGGTGTCCAAGGTCGGTGTTACTGCTTTCTTTGGGCCTTCCCCTCTCGGTGACCCTCTAGAAAGTCGGGAGGACCGTCCGGTCTTGGTCCCGGTGACCCGCAGTCCCCTCCCGCGCGGAGACGGGGGACGGAATTCAGGAGCAGAGGAGGGAAGGAAGAAGGATGCGAGCCGCGGAATCGTGAAGGGTGATACCTGGTGAAATTGATGGAGTGGTGGTGGTGAGGGGACGAGTTATCCTCCAGGCTTGGATAGGCCCCCCACCCCGACTGCCCATACCACTTCTGGACCGCTCCTACGAGGCAACGAGGGGCAGACTGGACTTGGATGGGGCCAATACCTGCCTCTGCCATGTGCGCCGCTGGCTCCCTCGCAGGGATCTAGAGGAACAAAGTCAGCTCCTCTCCCCTTTCCCCCTTCTTTGTATCCCTGGCACTTAGCGCAGAGCGTGACACATGGCTTTAATAAATGTTTGCAGACTTGGCCAGAACAGCCGTTCGACTGTGTGAACACTATTAGCGTGTCCTCACCCCGCCCCACTTTGGCCAGATCAGTTTGTTCTTTCAAATGCACCAGGTGTGGCAGTTTTTAGTTCCATCACCATTCTGGTCTCCCTCCTCTGGAACCTTTCCAACTTGTGCTTGTCTTTCTTAACACGTACGTAGTGCCTAGAACTGGGCACACCTGTTGTGTTGTACCTGAAGTACAGCAGGGCCGTCAGATCTCCACTCTGACCCCCGTCTCTATTGATGCAGCCCAAACCCTAACGAAATAGTTCACCTAGGTTCAAATCCCACCTTCACAGCTTAAGAGCATTGTGGCCTGGGGCAAGGCACTTAACTTTTTTGAAGTCAATTTCCTATCCTGTATAATGGGGTTAATAATAGAGGTTACCTGACAGGACTGAAGCTCAAATGAGATTATGTATTTTTTGATAAATATTAAAAGGCTTTATGTCAACCATTATTATAATTTAAGTAGTGGACCAGGGTCCAAACCCAGGTTCCCCTCTAGTCCTACAAAAACTGCTGCATCTTCCCCATCCTCACTGACCCAGTGCCTTGACTTTTGCAGGTCAATGACTGTTAAGTTGAATGAAGGGGAAGGAAAGTAAATGAGAACATGCAGGGCAGCTCCAGAAACTGAAGTGGGAGTGAAGAGATCTAAGAGCTGAAGTGTGGGAACCCTCCTCCTACCTTCTCCCTCCTACCAAACCTCCCCATCTCAGTTCCCTCCAGGGTTCACTTGGAGGGCAAGTTTATCTTTCTCTTTCTCTTATCATGCCCCCAACCCTGAACAAAGAATAACTCCTCCATCTTTTCACATAGCTTCTTTTGTAGATGTTATAAAAATGTGATTTCATGTTATTTAATAACTTATATTTCTATAGTAATTTAGCAAGGTATGCTCTTCTCAACAACCCACTCAGGGTAGAAAGTAACAGTTCTCATTTGAATGAATCAGTTTCATCTGTGTGTTCAGCCAAGTTTCATTTTTGCTAAAGCAAGATGACAGTTAAGCAGCAGGAGAGGTAGGAGCCACTGGACCTGGGATCAAATCCAGCCTCCTTTGGTTACTGACCTTGGTTAAGCCACCTAAATTCTTTAACCCCGTTTCCTCATTTGTTTAAGAAAAAAAAAAAAGATTACACACTATATAGTCTCTAAATTCTCTTTAAACTCTAAATCATCACCCTCACTTAACAAATGAAGAAACTGAGGTTCAGAACGGCTCTATCACCCATGATCACTGAGGTAGAATTAGTGCCAAGTCAGAAATCTGAGTCTCCTGACGTCACATCCAAAGTGCTCCTTCCAAGAAAGGGAGACAGAGAATAGAATAGTTCTCTCACATAAAAGAGGCAAGAGAAAGCTGTACAATGGAGGGGAAGAGCAGGAAGGTGAAAGGGAATGAGTCAACCTTACTCTCATTAAATTTGGCTTAAGGAGGGAATAACATACATACTCAATTGGGTATCTTGCCCTGCAGGAAAGTGGTGGGGGGAAGGGGATAAGAGGGAGGATGATAGAAGAGAGAGCAGATTGGGGGGGAGGGTAGTTAAAAGCAAACACTTTTGAAAAGGGACAGGGTCAAAGGAGAAAATAGAATAAGTGGGGGGCGGGATAGGATGGAGGGAAATAGTCTTCTACAATATAGCTACTAGGGAAATGTTTTGTGTATAACTATGTATGTATAACCTATATTGAACTGCTTGTCTTCCCAGTGGGGATGGGTGAGGAGGAAAGAAGGGAGAGGAGCTGGAAATCAAAGTTTTAAAAACAAACGTTAAAAATTGTTTTTACATGCACCCGGGAAATAAGGTATACAGGCAATGTGGTTTATAAATCCATCTTGCCCTACAAGAAAGTAAGGGGTGGAAGGGAGTATAAGAGAGAGCAGACTGGGGAAAGGGGTATTCAGTATTGAAATGGCCAGGAACTAGTTAAGTGAAAAACTTCATGGACTTAAGATAGGAGTCAAGAAACTGGCCTTTTTCTTCATTTTTCTCCTTCTTGTTCGGTCGTCATGCCCTGTGCCCCTCCGCTTACCTTCACAATCCCTTCTACAGATGTAATCACAAACCTCCCCCCCCCCTTGCCTTAGTAACAGCTTCTGTTTGCACCTGCTTAGTAACAAATTAGGTTAGTTAGATACATAAACATAGCAATGTACCATATAAAAGGTTCTGCACCCCTGAGCTAGGGGCTGCTCCTTTCAGACTGGCATGGAACAGCCCCAGCTGGTAAAATAAAGCTCCTAAAAACTTTTTATTCAGACTCTGTGGTCACTCTGTTAAGACTTGCCTTTTCAGTATGTTTGCCATCCTGGGGGTGGGGGGCAGGGGAGAGATGAGGAGAAAATTTGTAACTCAAAATCTTGTGGAAATGAATGTTTAAAACTAAAAACTAAACAAATAAATTCAGTGCTCTTTCCCCTATATCAGTGTCTGACACTTCATCCTGACAACCTCATTGCTTCTTGGGCAAGTGCCGTTCATTCTCTAAAAGTCAAAGATGGTCTCTTTCCAGTTAAATCTGCTTTACTTTCTACTAACACCTTCTGTCACTGTTAACACCATCCACCAAGTTTGTAACCTTGGGCTTATTTTTGAATGTAAAATCCAAATATCAATCTAGTCGACTCCACCTCTACAATGCATCACATCTATTCCTCTGCTCTAGTCCTACTGGTCCTAACCTAATCCGTAGGGTCTCATTGCTATTTACATGCACTACTGCACTGTCTCTGAATAGGTCTAGCCAACTCCACTCACCACTCCAATCTGTACTTTCTGCTGCTGCCAGAGCAATCTTTCTCATAAATTTTTATAGCATCATACACATTTTTTTTTAAACAACAAACTCTTCAGTGGCTTATCACCTAAGAAATAAAATCCAAACTCCTTTGACATTCAAGGCCCCGCAGTCTGGCCTTGACCTGTTTTCCAGCTTTACCTCACAGTCCTCCTCAGGTCACAGTAACTCCAGACTCAATCTCACCCTCCCCACTTTTATTTGCTAGTAATACTCTATCCTGACCATGGAATTCCTATACTCATTTTTTTTTGTTTTAGTTTTTTAGTTTTTTTTGAGGTGGGGAAGGCAGGGCAATTGAGGTTAAGTGACTTGCCCAAAGTCACACAGCTAGTAAGTGTTAACTGTCTGAGGTCACATTTGAACTCAGGTCCTCCTGCCTCCAGGGCCACTGCTCTATCCACTGTGCCACCTAGTTTCCCCCACTCTCATTCTAAATCACTTTCAAATGTTACTCCTTTGTGCATTTTAGCTGATTGTGTATGTGTCTTATCCCTCTACTAGTCTTCAAAGTCTATGAGGGCTGGGAACATATCTCCTCTAAACTTTTTATCTCACCCACTGCCTAGGACAGTGCTCTACCCACAGCAGTTGTTTAATGAATGCTGAAATGAAGAGAGGTTCTGATGATTTGGTCAAATGCTCTCCTTTTCCATTATCCTTCTTGACTTTTCTACTGCATTCCGTATCAACAATCGCTCCCTTTGTCTCAGACCTGTTAAGGACCTTACCTTGAAAAGGCCAAGGATCCCCACTGCATCCTGGGCCATCTCCAGCTATCCTGATCTATATCTGGCCACTAGACCCAGACGGCTCTGGCGGAGAAACTGAGGCTGGTGACTTTGTATAGCCCTCCCTCACTTAAATCCAGTTCTTTTGCATGTCACTTCCTGGTGTCATGGTCCTCTTAAGAGAAAACGAAGGACAAGCAACAGCAACCTTTGTCTCAGAACTCTCTCTACTCTTGGATCCCCAGAACAGCATAATGTGGCATCTAAGAGAAACTTAATAAATGCTAATTATATGAGAAACTTAAACGCTAAACACAACTTCTCGGCCTCTCCCTTCTTGCTTGATCTTTCCTTACACTCACTGAATTCTTTATTCTACCTTCTGTTGACATTAAAGGTAGTTAGGTGTCAGAGTGAATAGAGTGCTATACTTGGGAGTCAGGAAGACCCCTGGTTTAAATCTTGTCTCAGAAATGACTAGTGGTAAACCACACCCTCTTAGCCTCAGTTTCCTCATCTATAAAATGGGGATAATAGTACCTACTTCCTAGGAATGCTGTGATGATTAAATTGGAAAATACATGTGAAGTGCTTTGCAAACCTTAAAGCATGATGTTAGCTACTGATGTTGGAGCCTTCTCTCACATCACTAACCTCTTCATTCTCTTCTAGTTCTGGATGTTCTGCTTTACCCTATCTATTGGGGAAGCTGGCCCACTTGCATGACTCCATCATATGGGTACCCCCTATATGTAGATGCCTCTTTTTATGTGTATCTTTAACTTTGTTCCATAAATCCAGTTGTCTGTAGGCCATCTTCACTTAAATAACCCATCAAAGATCGTAACCTAAAACATCAAAAACTAGGCTCATTATCTTCCAAACTTCCTGACTGCTTCTGATAGGGCTGGTGTCATTCTGTCTCAATAGAGCCTATAAAAAAAGAAGTAGAGCCTGCCCAATTCTTATCAATTTTTGGTGTAGAATAAATGATTCTGAATTTGGAAGGGCGCCCAAGTAATGTTCCCAAGGAATACTTCAGCTGTATATTCTCTGGCGGGGAGACAACCAGTTGGGGGTACTGTTACTCAAAGTTATTTATCATGTTAGCCAACCAAAAACATTTATTAAACTATCTGCATGTGGCACCAGGTTAGGTGCTACAGAGTTAGACAAAAATGGGCCCTGTCCTTGAACTTATGATCTTTAATGGGGTCTTGCCCCAAAATAATTTCTGGGAATTCCCCACTACATTAAGAGTCACTCTCTGGTGTGAATTCTCTGGTGCTGAATAAGTTTTGAGCTGTGACAGAAGGCTTTTCCACATTCACAACATTCATATGGTTTCTCACCAGAATGAATTCTCTGATGTTGAAGAAGGTTTGAACCATGACTGAAGGCCTTCCCACATTCATTACATTCATAAGGTTTTTCCCCAGTATGAGTTCTTAAGTGATCAATAAGAACTGCAAGTTGCGTAAAAGCTTTCCCACATTCATTACATTCATAGGGTCTTTCTCCACTATGAACCCTCTGATGTTGGAAAAGGCTTGAGCTCCAATTGAAGGTCTTACCACATTCATGGCATTCATAAGGTTTCTCCCCAGTGTGAATTCTCTGGTGTGCAATAAAGACAGATCGGTGACTAAAGGCTTTTCCACACTCATTACACTGATAGGGCTTTTCTCCAGTGTGAATTCTTTGATGCCGAATAAGGTCTGACCTTCCTCTGAAGGCTTTCCCACATTCATTACATTCAAAGGGCTTTTCTCCAGTGTGAATTCTTTGATGTTCAATAAGGGTTGATCTGTGACTAAATGCTTTGCCACATTCATTACATTCATAGGGTTTATCTCCAGTATGAATTCTCCGATGCCTAATGATTTCGGATCTCTGGCTGAATGCTCTCCCACATTCATTACATTCAAAAGGTTTCTCTCCAGTATGAATTCTCAGGTGCTGAATAAGGACTGAGCGCTGGCCAAAGCTTTGGCCACAAGTATCACATTTATGAGGTCTCACTCCCGTAGGAACTCTCTGCTCTATAACAAGATTTGAGTTCAGGCTGAAATTTCTCCCAAATCCAGTATATTCATGGCCTCTCTCATCTCTAGGGGTTTCTTCATGCATGACTGTCACCTGTGCCTTCCTCTGCTGGGAAAGGGAGTTTCTCCATCTCTTCTCAGCTGGGATTCCCACCTGACTATCTAACCTGCTTTGAAGTTCATAGGTTTCTCCAAATTTGGGTTTCTGGAGAACATCTGTTTGGAGTATTTCTGATATTGTTCCACAAGACTCTATTTCTTCAGAAATTTCCTGCTTTGGGATCAGTAACTTGTTGTCAGTCCTGGTCTTATAATCTGAAATTATAAATGGAAAGTAAAAACAAAAGTCACCTGTTCTCTAATTGGAAGTAGGAGGGGAAGGAAATTGATGGAGACAGATGACAATTATGGAAGCATAATTTCAAAGAGCCTTAGATTTGGAAGTAACTGTGCAGGCTATGTTGTACACTCCTCTACCTGATGCATGAATCATGGAGTTGGAAGGGACTGCAGAAGTTTAGTTCGACTAATAATGAGGTTCCCTTCTATAATGTTCTTGACAAGTGGTCTACCTTCTACCTGTGATGGGAAACCCCCTACCGTAGGAGGCAACCCATTTCCTTTTGTTCAGCTATGTTAGGAAGCTTTCCCTTTACTGAGCTGAAATTTGTCTTGCAAGTCCTAGCCATCACTCCTACATATATTCTCCAAGGCTGTGGAGAATAAATCTAACCTCCTCTACTTGACAAAACTTCAAATACTTGGAAGAGAACTATTAAGCTCTCTCTACAAATTGATGGTGATGTCCAAGAGGAATGAGTAAGAATATTGGAGGATAAGCAAAAAGTCTGGAGGCAAGCTCAAGCCAGAAAGAGACAACTATTATTAGAAATACGAGAGGGAATTCAGATGAGCTAGTAGGGAACAATCTGGTGGGATGGCACTTTCAGTTTCTAAACATGAAGTTATTTTTCCTTAACTTTTCTCTTTCCCTTTTCCCCTTGGACATCTGAGCCATTACGACTAAAATTCTTCCATTACAATGTCTCTCGGGGCTGTCTTCACATATTTCAAGGGCTGTCATATGAAGATGCACGAGATTTGTTCTATGTGGTCAGAGGGGACCAAAACAGCGAGGAGCGACCAATGGAAGTTTCAAAGACGCAAATTTAATTCGATATAATGAAAAGGTTCCTAACAATTCAAGCCGTCCCAAAGCAGAGTAAGCTGCCTGGTATACGATAGCGAGCTCCCTTGAGGGGGGTATTCCCCAACCATTTGTCCGAATCTTGCAGAAGGGACTTTTCTTTAGGAGTATGGATCGGACTAGAGAATCGTCTGAGACTCCTTCCAACTGTGAAATCTGGGGGTTCTCAACATTTGTCCCCTTCTCTCTGTACCACATTTGCTAACACCATTCACCACTTTCTCCAAATGCTCTTCCCTTGGCCTCCCTGACTCTGTACTGTCTTGAGTGTATAATCTTTTCATTGCTCTTTTTTTTGGGGGGGGGGGGGCTTTTTGGAGGGGGGAAGGTAGGGCAATTGGGGTTAAGTGACTTGCCCAAGGTTAAACAGCGAATAAGTGTTAAGTGTTTGAGGCCGGATTTGAACTCGGGTCCTCCTGACTCCAGGTCTGGTGCTCTGTTCACTGTGCCACCTAGCCACCCCTTCACTGCTCTTTTTGTGTCTCCCTGGTGGCTTTCTATCCCAGCTAAATGAAACACTCGCCTAATGGGTTCCTTTTCTTCAGGTATCTGCCTATCTTAGCACATGCCAGCACTTCTGAAATTCTCTCTCTAAATACTTCCATGACATTATTTTCCCACACAAAAACATATAGTGGCTTCATAAAGCTTATTTTTCCAAATTTCATCTCTCAACATGGTTCATCAGACCCAATCTCTTTACCTTGGGCAAGTCTTTCTTCTTTGCACTGAACATATTTGCAAGTGGAAAGTACATTAGACTTGGGGGTGAGGATGGGGAACAAGTCCTGGTTCTCCCATCTGTTAGTCATGTAACTGGGTAAGTCAGTTCACCTCTCAGAGCCTCAGTTTCCCCAGCTGTCACTACCAAAGCTCATGAGATGATGCCTCATTTTTTATGGGAGGGCTTTGAGGCTTAGGGAGCCCCTTCCAGTCCTGTGAGGTAGGCTGTGCTAGCGTTATTATTGTGATTTTAGAGATAAAGACAACGAAGTCCATCATCACATGGCTAGTAAGATTTAAACTCAGCTTTTCTGACTACAAATACTTTATAACCATAAAAAGCAAACTATAATCATTATTAAGCTGTCCCCTCAGAATTTCTCCACAGCTTTCAAGAGTGACATTTTCATTCACACATTCCCTTAATAATGCCCATCCACTTCATACTAGGATTACAGAGCTAGAGTATGAGGGGACAACAAATTTTTCATTTTACAGAGGAAGAAACTGAGGCCTAGGGAGGATAAGGGCCACTAATTATCTAAGGTCAAAAAAGTGGTAAGCACAGAAGTTTGAAACCTGATTTCAGAAAGAATATTCTTTTTCTACTGTTTCATACTTGTCCCCCACCCCCTCAACATTGTTTTACTGTTTCCTTAATACTTGGCACATATTTTGAATCTGATTATCATTTATCTGCTTATTAATTTTCTTTATGTCTTTTCTTTCCAACTAGATTTTAAAATCCTTACACAACAAGTTCTGGGTTTTAAAATTTTCTTTAGTATCCTTCTACTATCCTATCTACCCAATAAAGCATATGCTAGGTGTTCAATACTGGCTGAATACAAATTACTTAACCGACAATCATTCAGGACCCCGTGGAAGGGTCAGACTGGATATCTCCAATGGAGAGAGAAGTCCAAAGAGCTGTTGGAAAACAGGAAAACACAAGTATAACTCACTTTATATCAAAGCTGTTGACTTTCAGAGACAGAAGGGATCTTATGAGATCATCTAATACAGAGGTGTCGAACTTGCTGCCAAGGGGGCCACAAACCAGAACTAGATTAAAATGCAATTGGGAAATGTTTAATAAAATAAATAAAAATACAGTACAATACAGATGATGCTACTTTGTAGTTTTCCATGTGAATATCTGGTCTGCAGAATGTGTTTCTATATCTAGTCCATCTATTTTTTTTTCTCAGAGAAAGAACCAGAGGCTCAGAGAATGGAAGTAACTTAGTTTGAGGTTTGATCACCTAGTCGTTGACATGATCCAGGTTATACCACAAGCCTCCTAACTCCCTGTCCAGGGCTCTTACAACCACGTGTCAAAGTTACACATACACATAACATAAAAAGATCAAATGATATTTTAAGTGAAATAAGGAAATTAGATGTTGAAGAATCCTGTAAAAAAAAGTATATTTAAGAATGTTTTGGTTATGTGGACAGATTCCTGGTTAACCTAATTTTTTTTTTTTACTAAAGTTCTCTCCTCATTGCATGAAGGTGACTTTAGGTTCTTGAAGACTATGCCAATGGAGTTCAACCTCTAGAACAGTGGTTCTCAACCCTCCTAATGCCACAACCCTTTAATACTCTTATGTGGGCGTATCTGCATGTGGGCAGACCTGCCTGGAGCCAGATAGAGGAGTGGTGTCTTGGTTCCTAAGACCATTGGAAATATGTGTTTTCTGATGGTCTTAGGTGACTCCCATGACAGGGTCATTTGACCCCCAAAGGGGTTGCGACCCACAGGTTGAGAACCACTGCTCTAGAAAGTTTTAACCAAGCAGGAAACGCTGAAAACACATGAGTATGGGCATAGAGATAGACTGTGTTTCCATCATTCTGTCATCTGAAACCCAGTCTAGCTAACTGAGGTTATTTGTCAACATTGGCTTGGCTACCAAATGAAGACATTTTCAGTCACATAATCGAGTGAAGACCCTCTATTAATGTGTAGAGAGGGGTTTCATTCTATGCCAGTAGAGGGAGTACCAAACCTGATGAAATCATGGATAAGACCCTCATCACCCTTGCAATTACTAATGCAGTAGCCTCCTAACTGGTTTCTCTGATTCCAGTCTAATGCCCTCCAATCTATCTCCTACACAACTGCCAAACTGGTATCTATATGGCAGATCTGACAATATTACATCCCTCCCCACAAAATGCTTTCAGTGGCTCCCTACTTTCTTTGGGATTAAAATCTAAAAACTAGTCTGAAATAGAAATCTTTTCACAAAGTGGGTTCTACCTACCTTTCTACTTTTATTTCATATCACTACCCTTCATGGGCAGCTAAGAGATGCAATGGACAGAGCACTGGGCCTACAGTCAGGAAGTCTTGATTTAAAATCAGGCCTTAGATACTTACTGGCTTTCTGACCCTGGGCAAGTCATTACACCTTTGTTTTTTCCTCAACTATAAAATGAGGAATATAATAGTACCTACCTTTCAGGGTTGTTGTGAGGCTCAAATGAGATAATATTTGTAAAGTACGGAGCATAGTGCTAAGTAAGCACTTAATAAATGCTTCTTCCCTTACTCACTTTCCCTTCATGCACTTTTCATTCCAGTCAAATTGGTCTGTATACAACATTCCATCTCCTGCTCCTCTGCCTCTGCATCACAGGCTGGCTTCCCCCACCCTGCCATAGCCCACTTATTAGCAATCTCTTCTTGAAATGATTTTATATATACTTTCTATTTATTTGTGCAAATGATGTATTTCCACTGGGAGAACTTAAACTTCTTGAGGGCCAGGAATGGTTCTTTTCTGTCTTTGTATCCTCAGGGCCTTGCACAAAGCAGGCACTTAGTAAATGTGCTGAACTGAATTGAATCCTTGAAGTATGAATTAATTAACCTAACGAGTATTTTCCCACCTAGTAACTACTGTATTATCTACCCTCCAGGGTTGTTACAGCAATGTGCCTTGTAAACCACAAATAAATATGAATTATGTTTTGTAAGTTTGTGTTTCAGGTTACCTATTTGGAAAATCAAAGGCTTTCTGTAAACTCATATCAAATGCCACCTCTTCTAGGATGCCTCCTCTGATTTCTCACTATTAACAGTCTTCTAAGAGGTGGCATGCTGACGTAGATAAAGAGCTGATTTTGAAGTTAGAAGACCTGGGTTTAAGTTGCTCTGTGACCACAGGCAAGTCACAAAGCTCTGGGATCAGGAAACTAAGACTTTAAGTTGCTGGTCTATACTGGTGGAATGATTTCCAAATTCAAGTAGCTCACACTGATTAAATCACAGATCCAGACCCCAAACTCCACAAACCCCAACCTTCTACCTTGAACTTCACATTTATTTAGCACCTCTTCTTGCACAGTTGTGTATTACAATTTATAAATGTTGGTGTCTTATCTGCCTACTAGAAATGAGAGTTCAGTGGGAAGTGGACTGCCCTTTTTATTCAAATTTTTGATGTCCCCTAATGCTAAACAGTGTGCTTAGGTACTTAATAAGTGTTTGTTGAATTAAATTGACTATCAGTAATGGCCCAAGGTTATCAAAACCTAATGGATAAATGGTATGAACAGCCCTGGGGCCAGAGGCTATTGGGTTATTAATGATATAGACTAAGCAGTTCAAGATAGACAGTGGGAAGGATAATATTAACTAACCTGCATTTATGATGGATGGGATAGAGAGACTCCAGAATGAAAGAAGCAGGTGAGGCTGAGGACTACAGAGGATAGTGGCTCTGTGGCTACCACACTGTATCCAATTTTATATACTTCAAAAGAGAAGTGATTTCTCTGGTGTGGGTGCACCAACCCACCAACCAAGATTGCAACAGAGTCAGAATCAGAGGTGAAGAGGTGATAAGAGACCAGAGAAGTTACCTTGTCCAGTCTGTATGTGAGTAGGAATCCCCTCTGCCTCTGACAGGTTAGTTCTCTGCCCCACACTTCAAGAGGAACTTTTTACCTCTTCAGGCAGTTCACTTTAGTTCTGAGTAACACTAACTGAGGAAGGTTTTCCTTATATGAAAGTGAATTCTATCTTTTACCTACTATTTCTTGTTCTGCCCTCTGGGGCTAAGCAGAACAAATCTAATGTCTCTTTCCACATGACAGCCTTCCAAATATCTGAAGTCAGCTATCCCCCTAAAAATCTTCTCTTCCAAGCTAAATACCCTTGGTTTCTTCAGCTTAGCATCAAATGGCAGAGACGACAGCCTGTTCACTATCCTGGTCACTTGCTGTCTTGTTAATGTCCTTCCTAAATGCTGTCTAGAACTGAACTGATACTTTGGTGTGTTTGGATCATGGAAGAGCACAGTAAGTACACCTCCTCCATAATGAAGGCTATGCCTCCTTTTAATACAGACAGAGTTAATTTTTTTGGCTGCCATGTCATAGCGTTCTTGGAACACAGATTCAGTGCTGGAGGGAGACTCAGAAATCGTCTAGACCGGTGGTTCTTAATCTGGGTTCCAGGAACATGTTTTTGCTATTTTGATAACTACAATTCAATATAATTGGTTTCCTTTGTAACCCTATGTATTTTATGTTATGCATTTAAAAACATTATTCTGAGAAGGGATCCACAGACTCCATCAAAGTGCCAGAGGGGTCCATGAGACAAAAAACTTAATACCTGCTGATCTAGTTCAATCTCACAGTTGAGGAAACTGAGGCCCAGAAAAGAGAAGTAGGTAAAAAAAAAAAAAAATGACTTGTTTGAGTTGACAGAGTAAAGTTGGCAGAGCTAGAATTCAAATGCATATGCCCTAACTCCAAATACAACACTTTTTCCATTATCACCATAACTAGTGATTCTGAAGCCCATTAAAACGCCTAAATATTTTATAGTTGTCTCCCATCCTGTACTTAAGTAGTTGGTTCTTTGACCAAGTTCTTTGGACCTTAAATTTGTCACTATTAAATTCATTATTATTAGATCTGGCCCAAAGTTCTAGCCTGTAAATTTTTCTGGATGCCATTATTCAACATATTAGCTGTTCCTCCCAGTTTTGTACAATGCATATGCATTTACATCTATACACAGAGATCATATAACCAAAAGGGGAAAGAAGCAGAAGAATGGATTTTTGTAAAAACCTCATGCATGTTTAAAATTTACAACTTTGGCAAAGGATGGAACAACATAATTCCTGGAAAGTTCAAATGATCAGAAAATCCAAGCAGAGAAAATGTTTAGAAGGTGTGCAAATGCTACATGTTACCAATAATGACCTACATGCAAGAAGTGGAAGAAAAAGCAGTATCAAAGATAAGAGCACTTGGAAAAGCTCGTAGGCTTGGTCACCTATCAACAATGAGAACTAACAAAGGAATAATCCAAATGATACAATAGTATCCTTGATACAAAAAGAGTAAGAGAAAGACCTTTTGTACACTCTGGAGGCAGTGTGGGGTAGTGGTATGCACACTGGACCTGGAGCTGTCAATCCTAGGCTCTGGCACTTACCAGCTGTGAGACCTCTTGTTAGTTTCCTCAGTGTAAATTGGAGATAATACTTCATTACCTACCTCATTACTACAATGAAAGTGCTCTGAAAAGTTGAGAGAGTACAAGCTAATGGAAAGGCTTGGAAATGGGAAGATTAGAGTCA
Organism: Pseudochirops corinnae; assembly: GCA_028646515.1. Classification (NCBI taxonomy): domain Eukaryota; kingdom Metazoa; phylum Chordata; class Mammalia; order Diprotodontia; family Pseudocheiridae; genus Pseudochirops; species Pseudochirops corinnae. The sequence continues at coordinate 287,983,144 of CM053587.1, read as the reverse complement.
GCAGACTTGGATGAATTCTGATTCTGCCACCTGCTATTTGTGGTTGGTCTTGGCCAAGTCCCTTCTCTAGGCCCAGAGAGGTCCCAGAGCTGGCATCAGCAAAATGAGGGGCCTGGAGATGATCTCTTTGAGTCCTTCTACCTCTAAGTGTATTATCTGATATATCATAAAGTGCTACAGGCATGTGAGTTATCTATGAATATGGGCTAGAGTCCAGTAAGATGAAAAATGAAGGGACATTAATCTGCACTGGCAGATTTAAGCAAACCCACTAATGACATCACAGATCATCAAAAGTATCAAACTCTCATCTATAAATATTTTAAAATAAATTTATTTAAATTTAGGACAACTCTAATTCACAAGTATCCTTATTTCAGTTCCTGTAATAAAACAAAAAACGATTATCAGCAAAGATGGTGAACTGTCTAAAGTAAAGCAGACACATGTGCAGTGAGAAGAAAATCCAATTTGTCTCTACAATATTTTTTTATCAAAATATGCTCAACGACTTTATGAAGGAATCTACGTTGGAGGCTCTGGCTGAAGAGGAGGGACACAAAGCTCTGGGAGTGGGCTGGGGTAGATTGAGTACCGTATTGGGGATCCTGGAGGTGCAGCAACATCTCATGATGCGGAGGCCCTGAATGGGATCCAGGTGATGGGAAGCTGATGTGGGCTGAAGCAGAGAGGGTCTCTTGTACTGTCCCCACAGCTTCCATGTCCTGTCGTGGTGTGCACAAATGGGACCTGGGGAACAGTGAATATTACAGGTGGGTGAGGACGGACAAAAACAGTAACACTTCATTCCAAGGGGAGAGGAGCTGGGGGGAGAGGGGAAGAGAAGGTTGAACCAAGGTTTCGTTCATTTCCTAAAGGAAATCAGGAGGAGCAAAGGGGTAGGGAAGATTAAAAAACAAACAAACAAACCAAACCTAGCACTCTGTATTTCTACCATATTCTCTCCAAGGTTTTCTGAGACTAGCCTCTACTTTCCCTCAGGTGTCATTATCAGTAGGTGCCAACTACTTCTTGCATGGGAGAGGCATCACAGCATCCCACTCTAGACACTTGCTGTAAGACCATGAGCAAATCCCTTCATTTTCTAAGCACCAGTTTCCTCATTGGTAAAATGACAATAATACCTTGAGCACCTATAGTTTAGTGTGAGACTCAAATAAGATAATGTATGTGAAGCACTTGCAAACTTTAAATGTCAGCCATTATCCCAAGAAATGATTTAGTGGCAAAGGCCAGGCAGCCTTAACACCAGCATAATCTGCTCCTGCCTACCTTTCTAACCTTATTTCACATTATCCTCCTTCATGCAGTCAAAGGTTCAGAAAACTGACATCCCGTTATTCCTGGAAACACCAGAAACTGATTGACCTGTCATCTTACACCCCCATAAATTTTCTGGCATGATCCTACATGCCTGGAGTACTCTCCTTCCTCATTTTTCCCTCACAAAACTCTCTTTAAGGTTTAGCTCAGGTGCCATCTCCTGTATGTTGCCATCTCTGAGTTCCTGAACTGCAAGTATTTTCTCTTTCCTCAAATTTTCCCACTAGCACACCTTATTTTTTATTATAGAGTACTTGTACTTTTTCTATATCACTCAGAACATAAGCTTCTAGAGGGCAGGGTCAAACAATTCTATCTTCATATTCTCAGCACCTAGGAAAAAGCCTGGTACAAGGTAAATATGTAATAAAAGTTTGTTGAATTGAATTCAAATTTCAAAGGAGGTGGAATTTGTCCATGAAACCGTATCTCTCCAATAACAATAACAATCCCCTTTTCCATTGTGCTCAAGTGACTTGCCCAAGGTGGGAATTGAACCCAGGTTTCCTAACTCCAAAGTCCAGGTATCTTTTAAATAAACTAAACCTAATGCTCTATCAGAGACAAGAAAGGCTTTGGTTTTAATCCTGGTTCTATTGCCAATTTACTGTATAACCTTGTAAAAGCAAGTTTACTCTTCTAGGTCTCAGTGAAATACAGGTTTACTCCACTAAGTATACATTGTAAGATGAAGGGGACAAACTATGTGGTCTACCTTCAAAGTTCCTTCCAATTCTAAAATCCTATAGTTACCTATATTAATCAACAAAATTGTGTATTTTCTGTGTAATGATCCTGTAGGGCTGCATTTTATCACTGTTCATTAGTTTACTTGAGGCCTTAAAACCGAGTGTATATTTAAGGCATACCACCACATAGGGAGTCATAGTAATGCTGTTTCTATAAGTGTCTGGAATACTAAGATCTGGTTAAGTTGTCCTTCAGGAGCTTATGGCCTTTGACATAATTCTTTCTCTGAATATAAATCTGAGGGTGAACTTTCTGCTCTCTCCTTCACAGTTATTTAGAATCACAATGTCAAACGTGGAAGGAACCACAGCAACCACTTAGATTAGGGGTTCTTAACCTTTTTTTTTTTTGTCATATACTCCTTTGGTGGTCTGGTAAAGCCTGGAGACTCCTCAGAATGTTGCCAAATGCATCAAATAAAATATACAAGATTACAAAGGAAACCAATTACACTGAAATAGTTACTAAAACATTTTTAAATCCCCAAGTTTCTAGATCCTGTATTTTTTGTTGTTGTTTACAGTCCTGTCTTACTCTTCATGACCACATCTGGGGTTTTCTTGACAAAAATATTGGAGTAGTTTGCCATTTCCTTCTCTAGCTCATTTTCCAGATGGGGAAACTGAGGCAAACACGGTTAAGTGACTTGCCCAGGGTCACTTGGCTAATAAGTGTCTAAGGCCAGATTTGACCTCAGGAAGATGAGTCTTCCTGACTGAAGGCCCACCGCCTCCTAGCTGCCCTTGATTCTATGTTAAGAACTCCAATGTATATGGAGAGAATTAGGATGCAAAAAGATTGATCTGAGGTGAATCTAAAAGGATGGAATCTGATCAATAAATGTAATTCCAGAGAGAGTGTACAACATACTGGACATGAGCCAGGTTTGTAGTGAGGAAGGTGTGGGTTCAAATGCTGCCTCACATTAGCTTGTGATGGTCTGAATTCATAACCTGACCCCTTCGGCATCTTTCCGATCTCCTCACACCTTACTCCCTCCCTCTACACCTTAGTCTACCCTCCAGGGACACCTGCATGCTTGCTCCTGTTTGCACAGACGCTCCATGTCCCACTCCCAGCATTCTCCCATTCCTAGAAAGCTCTCCCTCCCTCATCCCTTCCTCGGGGATTCCTTTCAGCCCCACCTAAAATCCCACCTTCTGCAAAAAGCCTTCCCTGAGCTCCCCTCATGCTAGAGCTACGCCGACTATGTCGGATTTAGCCTGTCAATATCCAGTTTGTACGTAGTTGTTTACAATTAGCCTTCTCTCTCTTGTCTCTTTGCATCCCCGGCGCTTTCTTAGCCCAATGCTCATAAACAGGAGGCGCTTAATAAATGCTTGTTGCCTTTCTGACTCCGACACATCATCGGGCCCCCTTACTATCGCTGCCGTGCTTGCCCTCACTCTCTTCCAGTTCAATCCTGTTCCAGAGCCACGGGAAACCAGGAACACGAGTGGGCTGATTTGGAGAAAGGAAAGGAGGGGCTCTGAAAAAGGGGAAGGGTACGCTCCCGCCACTCCCCTTCCCCATCCCCGCCGGACTCACCCTAGTGCTCGCGGCCAGCTGCGGCCTAGGGGCCCTTGGGCCGCCCCCGGGCGCAGGTGCAGTCCCTCACGTGGAACCGGGCGCGCTTCGTCGGGGTGGGCTGTAGGGAGAGCGGACTCCAAGAACCAAAACACAGAGCACGCCGGCTCAGGCCCCGAGCCCAAATCCGAGCACAGTACGGCAGGAAGTGTCCTCTCGCCAGCACACACCCCCTTCCGTCGGAGCCTCTTCAGCCCGGCCCCCCGGGCTGCTTCCTAAGACGCTCTAGGAAGACGGGAGGACTCGGCATCTCGGTTGTTGGACAGCTGTAGGGCGGGGGAGAGAGCCTGTTACTGAGCTCCCCAAACTGTGACTTCTGTTTTCTTGCAGGCGTGACCCGCACACGAGTCTCAGCACCTCTCTGGGTAGCTTGCTGCGGAAGAAAGGACAATCTGGCCCCACCCGACCTTCCTAACTTTGTCTCACATGATTTCTCCACATGATTCTACATTTCAGATAAAATAATGAACTGTTTTCCAGGCAATAGTAGTAAAAACTGACCTGAAGCTATATGTACAAAAATGATTTATAGCAGTTCTTTTTGTAGTGGCAAAGAGTTGGAAATTGAGGGAATGCTCATCAATTGGGGAATGGCTGAATGAGCTGTGATATATGATTGTAGAGTACAGTAGTACTGTAAGTGCTGTAAGGAATGATGAGGGAGATGATTTCAGAAAAACCTGGGAAGACATATGAACTGATGTAGAGTAAAGTGAGCAGAACCAGGAGAACATTGTACACAGTAATAGCAATATTGTAATGGTGATCAAATGTGAAAGACTTGGCCATTCTGATCAATACAGTGGTCCAAGACAATTCCAAAGGACCATTGTGAAAAATGTTGTCCAACTCCAGAGAGAGAACTGATGAACTCTGTAGATCAAAGCATACTTTTTTCACTTTATGTTTACTGCTGTGTGTATGTGTGTGTGTGCATGTGTGTTTAGCAACGTGGCTAATACAGAAATCTGTTTTGCATGACTTCATGAGTATAATTGATATATTGCTTGCCTTCTCAATGTGTGGGGGAGGGGCTGAAGGAAGAGAGAGAATTTGGAACACAAAATTAAGAAAAAAGAATGTTAAAAATAAACTAATTAAAAAAAAAACCTGACATGAGCTTTTATCTCTCACCTCAGTCAGAGTCCCAGAACCTCCTAGAGCCAGGTGTTGGGCTACAAAGGGCAATTTAGTTCCAAATGACCTTCCTAACTTTATTTCACATTATTTCCTCTTCGTGCATTCCACATTTCAGACAAACTGAATGAGCCATTGTCCAGGCAATAGTAGTAAAAACTGACTTGAATATCCATCTCCCATCTCCATCTGAGTCCCAGCACCTCCCAGGGCAGCCCTCTGTGGTAGGGAGAGTATTGGATTTGGAGGTTGATACCATTTTTAAGACATGGAATAAATCTCTTTCTCTCTCTGGGCCTCAGTTTTTTCCTCTAGAAAATGATTTGGTTAGAGCTAATGGTCTTAGAGGGGCTTTCCAGTTTGAAATCTGTTTTTCCTAGCCTAGGCTTTGAACTTCCAGAAATAGCCTTGGACATGGAATCAGATGATTGAATTCAAATCCCAACACTTCCAAACTGGTGAGGTATGGACTGGACTTGATTATTTCTGATGAGCCTTAGAATTCTGAGATTTTGTGTGATTTCATTTCTGCTTCTCCTAGGAGAACCCATTTGAACCAGGATGTGGGTCTTGGGCAAGTCAAGTGAGGGTGAGGTAGATTCAGAGTTGACCTCAGTGGAGAAACCCAAAGCCCATTTGAGTTGGTCTTAAGAGGGCTCATCATTTCCAAATGGTTCCAAACATAGTTCCCAGAGACAAAATTGGGGAGTTCCAGATCACAGGCTCAATAATGGGATAGTCTTAGGAATCAAGTTCCATTTCAATAGTTGGCAAAATTTGTTAAAAATTAAAGTGAGTTTCCCATCACTGGAAAATAATTCAGGCAAAGGCTAAGTCACTTTGCCAAGGAAGCTGCAGAGGAAGATAATTCCTTCATTGGGAGGGGAAAAATTGAGGAGATGAGTTAGGATCATAGATTTAGACCTGTAAAGGACCTTGAGGTCGTCCAGTCTAATGCTCTCATGTTACAGATGAGGAAACAAGCCCAGAAAAGTTAAATGACTAGCCCAGGGCCACACAGCAAATCTGAGATGGGATTTGTTACTCCAGTTCCAATGCTCTATCCACTCCACCAGCAGTTCTCAAGGGATCTGGCTTACTCTTTTAGAGGGTGTACAAGGTTAAAACAATTTCATAATAATAATATTAAGGTGTTTTAATTTTAAATATGGTAAATATTGATAAACATAATTCATGTAAACAAAAGCTCTTTGGGGGAAGTCCTCAATAATTTCTAAGATTGTAATGGGGTCCTGAGACCAAAATGCTTGAGAATGTTGGTGCATCAATCACACCATGCCATTTCCCTGTTGAGGAATTTTTTTTTTGTGGCTTCTTGTTGGACTATGACTGTCAATTGCTCCAGTTGTTTTTGTATTTTTTTTTTTGAGGGGGGGGAAGGAAAGGCAATTGGGGCTAAGTGATTTGTCCAAGGTCACACAGCTAGTTAACTGTCAAGCATCTGAAGTCAAATTTGAACTCAGGTCCTCCTGGCTTCAGGGCAGGTGCTCTACTCACTGTGCCACCTAGCTGCCCCTGTTTTTGAATTTTTAAAATCTCTCTTGGCCCTAGGAGCCTGCCCACCACCTTTGTCCCTATCAAGTGTCACTCAGGATCCAAAACTCACAAGTTGTCTTTGACCCCTTACTCCCTTGGAGGTAATCAATTGAAATATCTTATTCCTCTTCATTAAACCATAGATTCTAAATCCTCTTCCCACTTTCAGATCATAAGTGACAATTCCTTCTTTTTACCTGACCCTCATTTGTATGATGAAGGAAAACCCCCAAGAGACAGAGTTAATAATTAGCCTAGCCTGTAATCAACAAATTGATGGTCAGTGATTCCTCTCAGTAATCAAAGACACCAAAGGAGATTCTGAAATACCTTAAATCAGATGTGTACCCTCTGAAAAGGATCTCCCCTAATGAAATTCAACCCTCATTGAAGGACATTTAATGAGGAGGTGGGCTAAAAGGCTTCAGCATCTCCTGTTGAGAATGTGGCTTGATTGTGAGACTCAGGAATCTCAAATCATCTGGGTAAGGGAGAGCCTTTTCTATTAGGATCTCTCTGGCTGTTTTCTCCTTCATGAGCTGGGTCGCCCTAAAGTCAATGGAGGGAATCAAGAACAGGGGGTTCCTCCCCCAGGCTCACTCAGATTGGATTCTGTGTATCCTTTAACCCGAAATTAGGTTTCCCAGTTGTGTGGGATAAAGGAATATGTTCCTTGGAAGCCTAATAATCTCATTATTTAGCTATGCCCTTCAGAGACTGACCTTTTCAGGAGTTGGGCTTTAAGGGATATAGGGGGAAAAGGGTGGATTATGAATTAATAATTAATCATCAACATAATAGCATAGTTCTAATTTATCTTGCTTATTGACTGTCGGACCCTCCCTCGCTCCTTAGAGCCCTTCTTACCTGCTGTAGCCAGGCAGTGTGTTTGAGCCATCTTTAACCACTGGGGGGAGCTGATTCCCAAATTTTCAGTGAGAGCCTTTATACCTCAGAAATAATGGTTACAATGCCCTGTTTGAGTTATGGCTTTGTTGATTGTCTAGATTTAAGAAAGTGTTCATAATTCAGATTAGATTTAAATGTGTACATTTTTAAAATTTCCTCTATCTTCCAGATCCTGGTTGTTAAACATTTACCAGCACACCCTAGAAGTGCCCTATAAAGACTGCTTTTAACTCAGCAGGAATGTAGTAAAAGGCTTGAAGAATGAAGTTAGGCTAGTGATAATGACAATAATTGGCATCTCTACACCACTTTAAGATTCGAAAAGTGCTGTATACCTATTATTTCATTAGAGTTTCACAATTCCCTTCCCCATAGACTGTGGTGTCTTGTTCTCAGTGAATAGGCGGATATTTAGGATGACTATACGTGGTTTACAGCAGCTAGGAATCTCAGAGATTATCCAGGCTAATCTCTGAGAAAATTAAGGTTCAGGGGTTTATCCAAGCCACACAGCTTGTGTGCAAAAGTAATATTTGAGCCCACCTCTCCTAACCCCAAATCAGAACTCTTTCTTACAGTACCATGCCTAAAGACCATGGCTGACAGCCATAGTATCTGATAAAGCTGAAATCTTCTGGGAGATATTTGTATCAATTGGGGATTGCTAGAGGTGGAAAAGGTCTGTAAAACACCAAAATATAAAGTTATTAAAAAATATTTAAAAAGATAAAGGTATTAAAATAAAAATGGTTGTAACAAGCAATGGGGATGTTATGTTGGGGGACAGGGAACTGTCTACTCTGCCTATCGGTAAAGTCAACCCCATAAAAAGGAGGAGGAGTAGGTGATAGTTGTGGTGGTAGAAGTGGGTTCTAGGTTTTCCAATGCTGTTTATGATAGGGAATGACCGTGTAGAAGGTCAGTGTGGTGTGGTGAAAAGAACACTAAACTTGGAATTGTAGAGGGCAACACCATTCTCCCAGTCCCTCTGGCTTAAAATCTAGGAGTAATCCTGGACTCCTCATTCTCTTTCATGCCCCATATCCAAGCTGTTGACTTCACCTTGGCAACATCTCTTGAATAGGCCCCCTTCTCTCCTCTGACACTACCACCACTAGGTTGCAGGCCCTCATCACCTCTCATCTGGATTATTACAATAGCCGCTGATGGGTCTGCCTGTCTCAAGTCTCTCCCCACTCTACTGGCCATTCAGCCACCAAAGTGATTTTCCTAATGTACAGATCTGACCACATCACCTCCCAACTCAATAAACCTCTGTGGTTCCCTAGCACTTCCAGGCTCAAATACAAAATGCTGTTTGTCATTCAAAACCTTTCATAAGCTAATCCCCTCCTACCTTTCCAGTCTTCCTACACCTTTCTCCCAATATGTACTCTTTGATCCAGCGACTCTGGCCTCCTGGCTTTTCTATGAACAAGACATTTCCTCTATTTACACTGGCTATTTTCCTTCCATTGAATGTTCCCTCCTCATCTCTGCTTCCCGGCTTCAATGATTTCCTTCAAGTCCCAGCTAAAATCCTCCCACCGGAAGTCTTTCCCAATCTGTCTTCTTCCTGTTGATTATTTCCACTTTGTCCTGTATATAGCTTGCTTGTACATAGTTATAAAATCCTTGGCTTAAAGGGCCAGTTGTATGGGATCCTCTCCTCATTGACAGAGATTGATGATTTGTTCGCCTGTGCATGAGGAAGAGTGGAGTGGAGTTGGTGAGAGCAGGAGAGGAAGGATGTCCTGGCCTCTTCTGGCTCCTACCTTTGAGAGAGAAGATGGCCATTTCAATTTTGCTTTAGGTCTCTGGAGGGGGAAAAAGACTCTGGGATGAAGCCAATATGATAGAAGCTGGCAGTCTCCATCATGTCCCTCTGCTCAGCTTCAGGAAATTTCCCCTTGGGTGAGGTCTGGAACTTTCCTTCTTGGAAGAACTGAGCTATCTTGCTCCTCATTTTTTTCATATTGTCTGGTATATATTCCCATGCATATTATTTTTTCTGATGTCTGTTTTTTGCTATCAACTTGGATAAAGGATTTCCTTTGTTATTTGCTATGTGGGTTCATTGTGTAACTGACTTGATGGGAAAGGTGTCAAGAAGCATTTCTTTTGCATGTCTGTGGATTCACTTGGTTCCATCTTGTTGAATGCTAAGGCTTTTAAATCAGAATTTACTCCTTGTGATGTAGGTTTGATTACTTGCTTTTGTTGACAGTTTTAAATTTATGATATGAAATTTAAAATATTATTTAATATCATTTGAATTTAATGTTCTGTAGATTTGGAAGCTACCGTGGTAATTTCTCTCTTTATTTTCTGATTCCTTGTCCTTACCAGCCCAGCTGAATCAGGAGGAGCTAAAGGTGAACTGTTAACTCATGACCACACTGATATGTCACTGCCAAGCCATAAGGGAATGTGGGCTTATCACTGCTCTCCCTCTTTACTCCTTGATCTGTCACAGTTCCTTCATTTGGTGTGCCCAAGAAACTGATTCCTGACAGAGAACAACTTCTGGTTTATCCCCAAGCTTTAAACTCTGATCCACTTTTCTTAGGAGAGTCTCCCTTCAGGCCTTGTGGTGGCTCTGATCATTAGTATGTGTTAGGAGGGGTCACCCCTTCCTCCCACGGATGAACTCAACATGGCATTGTGAATCTGGAGTCAAGGTTGTGGATTTGAATCTTGGCTCCACCATTCAGTACATGAATCATTCTGAGCATTTTACTTTTCTTTAGGCCTTGGTTTTTCCCATTTGTAAAATAAAGGGATGGATTCTGGAAAACTATTTTGAATTATGCAAAAAATGTCTCTAAATTATTCATGTCTTTTGACACAGTGAGGTCTGATGTCAATGGAATGTATAACCATCTATAATGAAATGTCCATAGCAGCACTCTTCATGGTAGCAAGGACCTTGGAAACAAAGTGGGCAACAATTGATAGGGGAATGACAGAATAAATTGTAGTATATGAACATAACGGAATATTATTACTCTATAAGAAATGACAAATATACAGAATTCAGAGAAACATGGGAAGACTTGTATGAATGGATATGGAGTGAAAAGAGTAGAAGTCAAGTGAACAAAATCTACAACGACTACAACAATGTAAACAAAACAACACTAAAAGTTCCTGATGTCATAATAATTATACCAACCAGTCCTGGTCCTGGAGAAAAGAGGAGGAAAACATTTTCTTCCTCTGAGCAGAGAGGTGGAGCAGTATGGGTGAGGAGTGGTATATAAACTACTACACAGTTGTTTTGTGGTTTGACTTCAATTTTTCTTTGTTACAAGGGAAAATCCAATGGGGAGGTGGTATACTGGGAAATGAATCTGATATTAATAATACATAAATAAAGTTATTATAGGGAGAGAAACAATTGATAATCTATTTTTCAGGGAGTATTCTTTGAATGTGGGTTTCTTTAGGTGCTTGCTGGATAACAGCTGTTGTGTTAAAAACAAAATATCTCCTCACATTACAGAAAAAAAAAAGAATAAATAAAATAGGAATGCGGAGATTTGGAACTCTCTGAGGTCCTTTCCAGCTCAGAATTCTTTGATTCTTTTCTGAAGAAATCACAAAGCATCTGTGTACCTCTGACAAATTTTGAAAATTGTGTCCCCAGTATGTGCTACTGCCTTCCTAAGCTTTCACTTTAACATGTAGGGGCTAATTTGTCACAATTAATCCCTATAAGCTATAGGGAGTGGTATTTTGGGGCATTAAATATATGTACATTTATAAAAAGTGAAGTGAAAAAAGTGTCCCTTGTTGTGACTCTCCCTCTGTGGCTCTTGAATGTTATTCCCTAGGCAGCTGCCTACCTTGCCAGTCCCTAGTTTTGGCTGAGTCAATTGGCTGAACACCAGAGCTTGAAGGACCTTACAAACCACAGTCCAACTCCTTTACTTTGAAGGTGAGGAAACAGAGGATTCCGAGAGAAGCAGGGACATGTCGGATGCTGGTGTCATTGGAGGGTCTGAATGCTGCTGCTTATTAAAGAAACCAAAACTTTATTATTAGAAGGCAGTACTCTAGTCATGACGATAGGCCCACTTGGAGAGACAGACAGGGATAGAAGAAGTAGGTGGTAGGACAGTAAAGGCTAGAATATTTTGAGGTCCTTGAGATTTCTATCAAAAATGACTGGCTCAGGGCTAACATTTTGTCCTCCCATACCTTTCCCTCCAATTAGACTCTTGTTCCACACTCCCTTTTGGATGTATGGCATTAGAGAGGGGCAGAGTCCCAGCTCCAGGATACAGGAGCTTGTCTCCAGTCTGTCTCTCAACACCTACACCTCTCTTCTTCTCTACAGGAAGACACAGGTAGGGAGATGCAGCAGAGACTTTAGTACAATTCACACAAGTCTGAACATTTCTGCCCTATGATCTGTTTCCTGGAGACAGACCAAGTTGGTCTGAGGAAGGCCCTTCTTCTTCATCGGGTCCCCTCCCATTTGAGAAATAAAATCATGGAATATTAGAGCCAGAAGAGACTTTAGAACACAGAATATGGAAAAGTCAGAGCTGAGAGAGACCTTAGATCACATAACATGGAATGTTAGAAATGGAAGGGACCTGAGAACATACAAGATGGAATGTCAGAGTTGGAAAGGCCCTTAGAACCTATCATGTCTGAGGCAGAGCTCTGATCATTAAACGGGATGTCAGAGCTGAAAACACAGCATTATGGAAACAAAATGAACCATAGAACATAGGCCTGGGGGAGAAGGGCTAGAGACTTCATGGGACAAAAGATCTCTTCCTTGGAGTGGGGTAGAATTAGGGCGTCAGGGGCAGAGGAAGTAGGGCCAGAGAGGGTAGAGGGGAGCTCCTGGGGGGGGTGTCTCCCTTCATAGACCTCTCCCCAGCCAGCTGCAAAGCAGCATGAACAGGGTGGTTGTCCCCACACTTGTAAGGATGTCCCCATGATTAGCCTTCGGAATTGTGTCTAAGACTCTGTCTTCCACTGAAAGGGGGTTACACATGTCAAACTGGCAGCAGTTCACGGTCACATGAGTCCCCTCTATGATCTTGGTGGCTTCTTTGCAGGTATCTGAGCACCACGCTGAGAAGGTGGTAAGGTAGTTGGACTCTGCATAGGAAGGAACAGGGAGTGAGAAGGCCATGTGGAGGGCTTGGGAGATGAAGGCATGGTTCCAGGCTGGATCTCCTAGGGGGAAGGTAGCTACAAGCTTTTACTGGTTAGGTGGGGGTAGCAGGCTGAGGGTGTGGTGATGGGGATAAGGACTCGGTAATCTGGGTCTGCCATAGGACCAGGGAGTGGGCCCCGTGGGAATGATGAACTTCAAAATGACACTTTATTCTGACAGCTGTCCCCCATTATCCCTCTCAATTGGGAGTCGGGAGTGGGGGATGGGGCAGTGGCAACCTCACTTCTCTGCTTGCCATATTTCTCAGATGATCAGGTATCTTTCTGTTCTGTGGGAAGCAGGGAATGCAGCCTATTTTGGGGCCTCCTTAAATGGAGTGAGATCAAGGTCCTGCTTTTCATGGGACCCCATCTAAAGAAATTTCAATCCTGGAGAATAAGGTTCACATTGGTTCTCCCCCTTACTAGACTTAATCACATCACTCCTCCCAGGGAGGATAAGGAAAAGAGCTTGCTGCCTTCAAATAGAAGACTCCCTCCCCATCTTGCACCCCCACCCCCACCCCAACCCCCAAGGCATTCTGCTCCAAGTCTCTCTGGCTTTAGAGGAAGGCATCTATAGAAAGACAGCATAGTGAAAGGAAAAAGCCTCCAAATGGGAGGTGGGGAAGTTGGCTTTAATTCTGGCTTTGCCTCTATCTAACTCACTGTGTGAGTTATTTCCTCTCCAGGAGGTGTTTCCTTCTCTATAAAAGGAGATTAGATAAAATGTTTTCTAAGGCTCCTTCTGGGTCTGACATCCTTTCATGTTCTCTGAGAAACTTCTTCCCCTCGAAGGGTTAGAAACTGAATATGACCCCTTTATGGGGAAAAGTAGTAGAATTTTAAAATGTGAGCTTGGAGAAAGTAATATTGAATCCAAAGAAATGAAGCAATCATGGTAGAATCTCAGGTATCACTTAGGACAAATGGTTTTAGGGCTTGTCTTTAGGCCTTGCTGATAAAACTATGTTGAAGGCAGAAATTTTGCTTGTAATATTATTATATATAAAGATGTATTCTGGTGAGGAAATCTAGGAATCCCAAAGGGGAAAACATGGTATGGAACTTCCAGATGAGAATCAATGAAGGAAGAAGCAGAGGAGATATTGCCATTAGAATACTGTATAAGCCACCTGGACAGAAGGATAAAGTAGAGGAGGACTTTGGTAAATAGGTCGCAGGTTGTCAACGATGCATGCTTTTCTATTGAGGGTGACTTCAGTTATCCAGATACTTGCTGGAGTCTTCCTTCTGTCAGATGTAGAATAGTCAAGAAATTCTTGACCTACCTTAGGGATAATTTCATCCTTCAAAAAGTAAAGGAAGTAAGGAGTGGGACCTCCTATTTTGGACTTGATTCTGAGATATTGGTCACTGAAGGAGAAATGATGGATACTTTGGTGGAGGGTGGGATGGGAAGAAGAGGCAAGTGACCACTCTATCATAGAGCTCAGGATAGAGGAGAGGAAAGCCAGCACAGTGTAACAATAAAGGGCCAGCTGAACAGCCGGAGGACTGAAGAAGCATGACCAGGAGGGATAAGACTTTGTTCATTTGTGGCTTGGTTGATCCTTGCGTTCCTGGGAACAGAAGTTGTGAAGGTTTTGAGCTATGCTGGACCCTGTGAACTTCAGTGTGTAGCAGGAACTGCCCGGAGGACTGGACAAGGACCTGGGAGCTGTCTGCCTCTGAATCCAGGTGACTGTTTGGTGGATTCAGGAGGGAGCTGGAATCATGGAAGGGGATCCAGGGAATCTGAGAGACCACCCAGAATCAAGACGAAGAAAAGGCCTCTCCTTGGATGTTGAATGCTGTGATGAAATTGAAGTTTACTAGAGACTGAGGGGGTGGAGGATTTGTGTACTTTTCTAATGACTGTATTTAGTGATTAACAATATTTAGTGACTGATTGCTAGATAAGTGACTGAATAAAATAACCTATGACTGCCCCATGAGTGGAAGACCGACTATTGTATTTTGAGATGACTGAATGACTGAGTAAGGAGGCAAACCTCCTTAGGGATACTAGATGATTGTTCTTTTATTCTTTGTTCTAAATACCATGACCACTTTGGTAAAAACTATGTGGCCATTTTAATGATAAGCTGTTGTGAACACTATACTGTGATTTTCTGTGAAAGATGTAATGTTATGAATAGCATATCTTGATTTGTTGTGAATGTTTTCACTATATTGTGATTTTCTGTGATAAGATGTAATGTTGTGAATATTATATTGTGATTTGTTGTGAATGTTTTCCTTTGATTTGTTCTTGAATAAATAGAGTGTTCACTATACTGTGTAATCAGAACCTTAAAAGCTGTTCACAGTAGCATTCTTTTGGGAAGCTGCTCGTGCATGGCATTACATAGTCTGATATACAATCTTGATTTGAAGAGACTGGACTTCAGAGTAGAGATTAGAAGAAAGGTGGGATCCACCAACTTAACATTCTGTAAGGGAAGGTATCCCAAGAGGGATGGGAAGCTTTGGTAAATGAAATTCTGAATATACAGATATGACTTTTATGAGGAGGAAAAGAAGCAGTTGCCTAGAGAGACCTATGTAGCTGTAAAAGGAATTCATCAACCAAGTCAAATTAAAAAAAAAAAAAGGTCAATGGGATGAATAGGAAACAGTAGCCTCATTCTGTAAGAACAGAGTCAGCAGCACTAACTGCCAGAAATGAGCTAACGCTGATAGTCAATGTTAATGCAAGAAGAAGGCTCAGATGTTCTCTGGCACCTTACACATCCCATATACTCTTCTCTTTCCATGTCCTGACTTCAGACAGTTTCACTGGCTTTCCCCCTCTCCACCTCCTGGCTTCCTTGTCTTCCTTCAAGTCCCAGATAAAAGCCCACCTTCTACGAGAAGACTTACCTGATCCCCTTTAATTCTAGTGCTTTCCTTTTATTGATTATTCTCAATGTATCCTGATTATAGGCTGTTTGCACATAGGTGTTTGAATGTTCTCTCTTCCATTAGACTGCGAGTTCCTTGAGAATAGGAACTGTCTTGTCTTTTTTTTTATCCCTATCACTTAACATAGTTCCTAGCACACAGTAGGTGCTTAATAAAGATTTATTGACTAATTGATCTGTCCTGATCTACAAGGGGCCAGAGATTTTCCCATCCTGAAAGTACTTTGCATTTATCTTTTATGTCTTGTGTTTACCTCTCTGGGTGCTGTTACATCTCTCTCCCATCCCCTTTCCCAATAGAATGTAATCTCCTCACAATCAAGGACTATCTTTAATCCGCCTGTGGGCCAGAAACTAATCACACAGCCTCCTAGGAGATATAATATTTTTTAACCCCCTTTTTCCATTATGGAAGAAGATGGAAGGACCATCATTCAAGACTTGGGAGATGGCTGGCAATTTTTAGTTTTTTAAAAAAATTCTTTGTTATAAAATATGACTCTCTGGGAAGGAGCCACATTGGGAAATATAGAATGATGTAAAAACAAAAGATCTTCATAAAAATTTTAAAATATAAGAGGAAGATCGAAGGAGAGATAGGACCAGTTACTCGGATAGATAGGACGACAGAAGGTTGGAAATGAGAAGGCCAAATTGCTCAGCTCTCATTTTGCTTCTGTTTTCTTTTTCCCCACAATCTTTGGATTGGGAAAGCTAGAACAACATAGTTTAATTAGGAGTTGAAACCCAAAGATGAGTGAGGAGATGGTAAAAGAATGTTGAGCTATCCTTAGTGAGTTCAGGTCGCCAGGCCCAGATAAACTACATCTTAGGGGGGTTAAGAAAAAGGCAGACATGATGGCAGAATTTCTGTTACCGATCTTTGAAGGATAGAAACAAGGGAACAAATATTTATTAAGTATCTGCCATGTGCCAGACACTGCTAAGTGCTTTACAAATATTATCTCATTTGATCCTCACAACAACCCTGGGATGAGGTGCTATTATTATCTTCATTTTACAGATGAAAGAACTGGGGCACACAGAGGTTAAGTAACTTGCCCATGGTCACAGGAAGTATTTGAGGTAGAATTTAAACCCAGTTCTTGACTCCAGGGCCCAGCGCTATATCCACTGAGCTACCTGGCTGTCTATCATCTTTGAAAGATCATGAAGAAGAAAGATATTACCAACTTGAAAAAGGGAAATATTGTATGCATTTTCAAAAATAGGCGAGTGGATTCTGCATACTGCAGGTTCAATATGTTTTCTTCAATTCCTGGCAAAGTTCTAGGGTGTATTTTTTAACAGGAAAGTTTCTAAGCATTTAGAAAGAAATGACTGACTCACCATGAGGTAGCATGGCAGCCATCATTAAGAAAAGGTCCTGTTGGACTCACCTCATTTCCTTTGTGGAAATGG
Source organism: Pseudochirops corinnae (assembly GCA_028646515.1). Classification (NCBI taxonomy): domain Eukaryota; kingdom Metazoa; phylum Chordata; class Mammalia; order Diprotodontia; family Pseudocheiridae; genus Pseudochirops; species Pseudochirops corinnae. The sequence continues at coordinate 287,966,333 of CM053587.1, read as the reverse complement.
TTACTAGACCGGTAGATTAAGGGAATACTGTAGACAAACTGAGCATACCCAGATTTTAGCAAAAGAGAACAAAAACAAAAACAAAACCAAACCTTGACAAAATCTCTTACGATTACTTTGCTGACAAGGTAGAGAGATGTGGGCTAGATGATAGAAGAGCTATTTGGGTTTAGAATCAGTTGAATGTCCAGAATCAGTTTAAAAATTGAGCTTTATTTGTATAGGATAGTGAGACATGGCTTGGTAATGGATCTTTGTGTGGTTTTAGTAAACATTGTGGTTTTAGTAAATTTCAAGCTCCATATAAATCTACACTATGATATGACAGATAAAAAACAAAAGAATTTAGGAAAAAAGGACCTCAGATTTGGAAAGGATAATTCCTTTCTCCTCTGCCCTGATGAGACACCACTATATTCAGTTCTGGGCTCATCATTTTAAGAGGGGCATTGACAAGCTGGGATGTGTCCAGAGGAGGGCGCCCAAGATGGTGAGATGCCTGGAGATGCCATGTAAGGCAGTGTTAAAGGAAACAAAGATGCTTAACTTGGAGAAAAGAAGACAACTGATGGGATCCCCATCAGTTGTCTTCAGTTATTTGATGAGTTGTTATAAGAAAGAAACATTAATTTTGTTCTGCTTGGGACCTGAAGGTAAAACCAGGACCAATGAGTAGGACAAATATGCCCATTTAGATCTGATGTCAAGACAAATTCCTAAAATTTGGATTTTCTAAGAGTAGAATGGGACGTATGGAACAATAGTTGGAGTTCCCTCATTGGAACTTTTCAGGTTGAGGCTAGGTCACTTTGTATTGTGGATAAAGCAGGAATTCATGTTAAGGTACAGATTGAGCTACATGGCTTCTGAGGTCCCTTACAACTCTGAGTGTCTGTAAACCTTAAAGTGCTAAAGTAATGGGAGCTACCATCATCATCATCATCAACATCATCATTGCCCATTATGATAATAACTAAGGCAGAACAATAATAACTAAGGCAGAACAAGAACTTAGGTCTTCCTTCCTTGGGTTGGGGGCCCATGAGAATATGGAGAGGTCTTAGAAGACAGATGAAAGGAAAAAAGGAAAGAGATATAGAGGAAGGGAGGTGGTCATTGACCAGGATCATAGAATCATGGAAGGACAGAGCTAAAATGGGCCTCAGAACACAGGATGTCAGAGCTAGAAGGTCTTGGGGGGGGGGGGGTCTTTCCTTTATAGGTCACCTTCTTTTACAAATGAGAAAATGAGGTTTAGGGAGAGATAATGTACTCAAGATTATGGACCTAGTCTGTGGCAGAGCTGGGACTCAAACCCAGGTCTCCAAACTTTCAGTCCAGGGCTCTTACCAGGCTGCCTATTTAAGTCCTTCCCCTGAATTCAGATTCTATGACCTTAGGAACAGTCTCTCTTGTCTAGTGTAGGTTCCCCTTCCCCACCACTCACCTGCATTCCCTCTGGTGATGATGGTTTTGCAGAAGGTCTGAGAGGGTGCACAGGTTTTGATCTTGTTACAGTGCTCCTCAATGGACTCTGACTCACAGGTGTAGCATTCCAGAGAACCTGGAGATATGAGGGTAAGGGAAAGGTAAGAGAAGGGATGGAGATGCTTTCTTTGGAGGGTATAGGATAAAATTCAAAGGTGGTCAATAATCTGGCTCCAATCTACCTTTCCAGTAATGTGAAATAATCACATTCCTCCCTTTCACTCTGAATATTAACCAAAGGGGTCAATTAGCAGTTTCCTAGGGGCAGTTAGGTGATGAAGTGAATAGAGCACTGGCCCTGGAGTCAGGATGCCCTGAATTCAAATCTGACCTCAGATGCTTGACACTTACTAGCCGTGTGACCTTGCCTCCTCAGTCCAAAAAAATTTTTAGTAGTTTCCTAACCTCATTTTATGTTTTTCTGCCTCTCTATTCATTTGCCCAGGCAGCCAGTCCCCTAGGCCTGGCATTCAATCCTTTCCTCATCTCTACCCAATGAAAAATCTCTCTGAACTGATGAACTATGAGTGCAGAGTGAAGTATACTTTTTTGACTTTATTTTTTGTGCTCGTTTGTGTTTTTTTCCTCTGACATGGCTAATATGGAATTTTGTGTTGCATAACTACATGTATACTTGATATATTGCTTCTGCATGGGGCCTTTCCACATCCCCCTTCATGTGAGTGCCTTCCCTCCTTCAGTTATCTCTGAGAGTTTATCTTTTATCTATCTTGTCTATATATAGGTGTTTGAGTGTTATCATTCCCATTAGACTGTGACCTCCTGGAGGGCAGGGACTGTTTTTCCTCCACTTTCCTCTGCTTTTTCCTTCTTCTTCCTTCAGATCTTGGCACTGTGCCTGACACATAGTAAGCGTTTAACAAACACTTGTTGCCTTAAATGCTTGTTGACCTTCAAACTAGACTGTAAAGTCCCCAAGGGACAGGACTGAGTCTCTACCTCCTGCTTTCTTTATGGACCAAGGATATAGAACAGACTTGACTGACAAAGAGAAGAGGAAGATCATTGGCTTATGGGATCTGGAACTAGAAGGGACTTCAGAGATTGTCTTGTCTAACCTTCTCGTTTTGCATATGGGAAAACTGAGTCCTAGAGAAATCAAGTGATTTGCCCAAGGTCACACAGGTAAATAGGAGTAGCAGAAGGAGGTGCAAATTCAAAACCACATCCCATGAGGATCTCTTGAGAGATGTGTAGGCTGGAGGAGAGGAAACTTGGAAGCTGGGAAAAAGTGATCTTATGTTCAGGAAAAGGAAATGTTATTAATATATAAAAGAGGTATTAGCTTTGTTCCACTTGCATTGCGGGGAAGAACTAGGATTGATAGGTGGTATTTCCAATCAGACAAACACAGGCTAGAGGAAAGGAAAGACTTCCTAATGATTAGGGCCGTCCAAAAGTGGAATGGGCTGTCAAGAGTGGACACTGGGCGAGCCCTTATTAGGGACATCACAGGATCATAAATTTAGAGCTGGTGCCTTAGACCTCACTGAGTCTAATCCCCTTCATTTTACAGATGAGGAAACTGAGGCCCAGAAAGTCACACAGCTAGGGTACATTGCTTAACTTCAGTTTACTCATCTAAAGAGTGACAGTTTTGGGCTAGATGTTGCAGAGGGGATTTTTATATAGGCTTGGGCTGGGCTAAGGGAAATCTGAGGTCTTTTCTAAGTTTGAGATGCTGTGAACAGAATCCCCAAGTGCCGGTGCTAATGTGGAGCCAGCAGCTGGGACAAGGGGCAGGGATAGTAAATTAGAGAAGCCTTCCTAGAGGAGGTGGTGGTAACAACTATGGAGCTGGGTCACAAAGGAAATGAGCTGGAGCCAAGGAAGAGAGGGTCTGGATCCAGGCAGTGTGGTTGTGGTTGGCAGCCCACGTAACTCCTAAGTACTGTCCCTCTTCTGGTCTTCTCTTCTCTCTGGTCTATCCTTCACACAGATGCCCAAGTCATCTTCCTAACACACCACTCTGATCACACCGCTTCTCCAGGCCTCTGCTGGCTCACCGCTGCCTGCCTGATCAAGTATTGTCCCGTGGTGGACATGAAAGTGCTCTACAGTCTGGCTCCAAGATACTTGTCCAGCTTTATCTTATGCCACTGGCTTTTAGAGAGTTTATGTACCAAACAGCCTGGACCACTTTCTTTCCCATTCTCATGGACTGGTTTCCCTTTATTCCATTGACCACTATTTCTGTCCACTGAAGTCCCTCTCTTTCTTCAAGGCCCAATTCAGATGCCACCTCCTCCATGAAGTCTCCCTTGATCCTTCACCCCAGCCCCAAAGTGAAAGCATCTTCTCCTTTTTCAAACTTCCTGACGCACTTTGCCTGGACTTCTCCTTTGCCCTTATCTTTCTCCCCTTCCTCTGCTAGTATTGTTTATATATCTGTCCTCGAACTAGATTCAAAAAACATTTCCCAAGCATTTATTAAGCTCCTGCTTGCACAGAGTACCATCCCAGGCTCTGAGGAGAGCTGCAAAGTTCAAGAAATTGTTCCTCCTCTTATGGAGATCTCAGTTCAATTAGGGAGTAGAATACGTACAAAGATAAGCCTGAAACATTTCATTTCTTGATAAATACATTGGAGAAATGCTGAGACTGGTAGATAATGAGGTTAGAGGATTCAACAGATAATAATAAGGCCTTCCACACAGTGGGCACTTACTACTGTTTGTTGAATTCAATTGAAGAAGTACAGGGGCCTGCAGATAACATCAGAACAGAACTTTCCCCAGAACAGAGGGGAAAGGAGGACAATGGGCCCTGGGAGTCAACCAGCTGGGAGCTGGCCAAATGCTTAACCCCATTCATTGCCAGGACTTAGGACAGTCCCAGGACAGTGCCCCGAGGCTCAGAGCCCTGCTGTCGCCAGGAAGGAGGACATTCACTTTTTCTTCCCTCCAGATAAGATTCAAGTTCCTCTGCCTTGAAGGATCAGAGATTTAGAGGTGGAAGGGACGCTCATCCAGGTCAACCCCCCTCATATTACAGGTGAGGAAACTGAGGCCTAGAGAGGCCTAGGGTCACATAGCTAGTGTGATCTGGGGCAGGATTTGAACCCAGATTTTCTTGACTCTACCTGTTATACCATGGAGGTTTTCTCTGCCTGCTCCTCTCCATTAATGAAAAGGTTTCCCCCTCCTTTTTTGCTGGCAATGTGTTGTTTAGTAGAAAATACCCTAAAGCTGGAGAGAGAGAGTTCTATCACCGATCTGCTTGAGTCTCTTAATCTTTCTGAGCTTCAGTTTTCTCCTCCATAAAATAGGGATCATAGTATTTGCAATGAGAGAAGGGCTTTGCCAACCTTAATTGCTTTAGGGAGGTGAGTCCTCTTCCCTGACCACACTGCCCCTGACTCATTTCTCTCTTTTCTAAGCTCCTCTTGCCCATAGGGCTGCTACTACCCATCTGGACACTGAACGGCATTTCTTCTTGTCTACCCTCTCCTCACAACCTTCCTTTCCTCCCTGCTCAAATTCCCACTGCTCTTTGAAGGCCTGGGTTGAATGCTATGATCAGGAAACCTTCCTGACCCTCCAACCCCCATTGGGAAGCCATTTTTCCTTCTGAACCTCTCCAACTCTGCATCTGGCCCTCCCTGGGACGGTCCTAACCTCATCTTGCCTTATATTATAACTAATTGTATCTGTCTGTCTTCCCACCAAGGCTGCCAGCTCCTGAGGACAGGGACTGTCTCCTCTTTTCTCCCCTAGCCTAGCATCACAGGGCTGGGCTCACAGCCCTGCTTTTCTCAGTTAACCCAATAGTTCCCATCTTTTTACCCTTGGTTCTCAATCTTTTTTTTTTTTTTATGTCCTGGATCTCTTTGGCAGGCCTAGTGAAGCCTATGGACTCCTCAGAAAAATGTTTTTAAATGCATAAAAATAACACAGAATTACAAAGGGAACCAATTGTATTGAAATACAATTTAAAAAAACAACAACCAAAAAAAAGGTTCATGAACCCGAGGTTAAGTTGATTTAATCTAACATTTTCCAGAAAGCCTTCCCCAACCTCTCCAGTCCCTCTTCACACCTCATGACTAGACCTCTCACTCCTAGTACCACGTGTGTCCCTTAACAACAACAACAACAACAAGAACGGCTGTATTTACACGGGCAGCCAGGTGGCATAGAATACTGGCCCTGGAGTCAGGAGGACCTGAGTTAGAATCTGGCCTCAGGCACCTACTAGCTGTGTGACCCTGGGTAAGTTACTTAACCCTGTTTGTCTCACTTTCCTTCTCTGTAAAGTGAGCGGGAGAAGGCAGTAGCAAACCACTCCAGGATCTTGCCAAGAAAAGACCAAAAAGGGGTCATCAAGAGTTAGCAAAAGCAACTACAAAGTGCTTTAGGGGCTGCAAAGGCCTCACAGATGTTGTCTCATTTTATCCTCACAACGACCCTGGGAGGTGGGTGCCATTATTATCTGCATTTTACAGATGGGGAAACGGAGGCAGACAGCAGTTAAGTGTCTTGCCCAGGCTCACACAGCTGGTAAGTGAGGCCAAATTTGAACTCAGGTCTTTTTGACTCCAGGTTCAGTGCTTGTATCCCCCATGCCAGCGAGCTGCCTCTCGTGATCTTTATCACACCCTGCCCAGGGTACACACAGTAACTAGTTCCTTTTCCTCTGAGAGGATTTTCCATCTATTCTCCATCTCTCTTACAGGTACCTAGTTACTTATATTTTGCCTCTCCTAGTAGAATGTAACTTCTCAAGAGCAAGAATCTCCTAGTAGAATGTAACTTCTCAAGAGCAAGAATCTTTCTTTGCACACTTGGCACTTCGCACAGTGCCTGGCACATAGATGATGCTTAATCAGTACTGACACCAGCTGACTGGCTGACAAGGACACTGAAGCTCCCTAGTCCCCCTCTCTTCCTCAGCCAGGCACCACGGAGCTTTGCACACAGGGGCCATTGAGTAAACATACTACTGGTTCTTAGCATGAACGTTTATGTTCTCTATCTGGCCCTGTCCTAGCTTTCTAGTCTCCCCCACAGTTGGGGAGGGAGGCATCTGCAAAAGACAGTTCCCCCCATCTATCCCACAGGGTCCCAGCCTTTACTCCCATGTAAAGCAGCCACAGTATTAGGACCCTGGGGTGGTGGGGTGGGTGGGACGAGCTGTGCCCCGTGCCTGCGGAGCGCTGAGTCTCTGTACAGGGACGTGGCTGCTTCGGAGGAGAAGTACTGACCAGTACCTTTCCAGGGTGGAAGGCCCTCCCCTTCCCCACCTGCCATCACAGACAGCATCGTGGGGTAAAATTCCATTCACCTAATCCTCCTTCCAGCTCTGCCAAGCAGCTCGCTCCTAGCTATGTGCCAGGTACTCTCTGCCAGACCAATTGAACTAAACAACACCTGGCACCTTCTTGGCTCTGGGCCTTTGCTTAGGCAGTTTCTCATATTTGGACAGTCTTCCCTGGCTTTGCTTGTTGAATTCATACCCATTACCATTGAAATCCTATGATAAACAGAGATGGCTTAGGACAAATGGTGAAGGTATTAAATGTATCCTCCTCCAGAAAGCCTTCCCTCCTTCCTCCCCCCTCCCCCAAGCCGTCGACCACATGTGGCTCTTCTCTGTACCCCTCCGATGCCCCATCATGTGTGCTGTAGTTATCTTTGCATCTGTCTTATCCCACTCCTAGCCTGGGGGTGGGAGTGGGGCGGGGCAGGGTGGACTTGGACAGATTTGTACCTTCATAGGGAATGTGCTTGATTTCAACTTCGTCCTCATCCTCTTCATCAATATCACTATCCTTGTAGTCATCATCCTCTTCTCTGCTTTCATCTGCCAGCTTCATCTCCTGTTCACTCGCTGTCCCACAGTGAGAAATACAAGTCAGAGGCTAGGCATGCCCAGGGAAATTAGGGTGAGGGTCTCTAGTGGGGCTTCTGAAGAGGTTCTATCCACACTGTTCTCTGTAAATTCCCCTTTCCTATAGTTCCTTCATAGCTTCAGAACATCCAAGGACTTCCCACTGCCTGAAGAATCCTCTGCCTGGCATTCAAGGCCCTTTACAATCTAGCCTGTTAACACATGTCATAGCAGAAAAGGCATTGGATTCAGAGTCAGAAAACCAGGATTCAAGTCTTGTTTCTCCTGCTGATTCACTGCATAACTGAATTCATAGCCTTCCTTTGCACTCTCAAAACAAGCATCAAACTCGGAGGATTGTAGAGTGTCTTCCTATTAAGCTTTCATGGCTTAAAACTGCCCCAATGCCTTTGGAACATCCTGTATTTAGAGACAGAAGGCATCTTAGAGGTTATAAAATCCAACCCCCTCATTTTTATGAAAAGGAAACTGAGGCCCAGAGAGGTGATTTGTCAAAGGTCAGTGGCAGAACTGGGATTTGAACTTGAACCCTCTAACTTCCAACTCATCACATGTTTCAACTACACTGTGGTCCCACAGGCTGGTGTACTAACTCTAAATATTGTTCTCTGACGACCACTTCAGCTCTCTTGGTCCTGGACCTTCTCCAGTTAGAAGCCCTAGCCTCTCTCCCAGTCCACCTTTCCATGCCTCTGCCTTCTGACTGGACTGCAATTTTGCTCACTCCTGAGGGAGAAGGAGGATCTTCTCTTTCCTCATCTCCAATGGCTCTGCTCTCTGTTCTTCTTCCCCTCAAACGAGGCAGGCTTCTTCATACCTATCGCCTCCTTACCCCGTACCAGGCAGCTCACTCACCTTGATCCAGGCACAGCAGAGCAGCCAACAAGATGGTAATAAAGGCCCTCATCCCAGCAGGACAGCCCGTGCAGCCCAGCTTTGTGCTCCTGATGGTGGTGGTGTGGACAGTGGGACCAAGGGACCTGAAGGTCGTCTCTTGGCTGCGGCAGTGAGAGAGATGGGATGGCAGCAGGGTCTCCGAAGGTCTTTGTGGTGCTTGGCTGGGCTAAAGGACGCCACAGAAGGATGGGAAGGGGTGTTGGAGAGATAGACAAGCTCAGCTCCCAGACTGAGACAATTGTTTTTCCCCTTCTTTGAACACCAGCTCTGGTCTTGGCATGGTGCCTGTCACGTTTCTCTTCCTTCCCATTCCCCCGACTAGACCCTGGAGGATGCTGGAGGTCAGAGGGGAAGTGGGGAGAGGAAGAGGAAATCATTCCAGTCCTGAGAGGTCAGGCAATTCCCGGAGTCTACTTCCCGTCCACCTGTCTTCCATTCCCTGAGTCTCTGGAGCGACCCCCAATATCCAGCAGCTAGGTTCCTCAGTACCCTTCCCTCCCCAGCCAAGGCACTGTCCTCCTGAAGCAGGATGCCAAAGGTGAGCTCAGCGGATGATGATTCAGTTAAGTTGCGCTAGATAAAAGCTGCTGGTCCAGCTTTTCATTGCTGCTCACATCATTCTGATTTATCCTTAATTAATTGATTACTTTAATGCACAGGGACATTAGCAGGAGTACACACCATCACGCCCTACAGGGATACAATCTCTATAGCTACCTCCTGCACTCACCTGCTCTTAAGCGCCCCCACCAGTTCCTGAATGTTCTGCCCCTGGGGTCAGTCTCTGCTCTCAGCAGCTCTCCCTTTGCCCTGTAAGGGACACTCCCTTATAAAGCTGAAGCTACTGTCTTGCCTCGTCACCCTCTCCTCCCACACAGAATATACGCTCAGCACAACTAACTTTTTCCATGCTGCTATGTCCACAGGTCCCAGGCCAGGCTCCAGCTTCTTTATGCCATATCCACTAGTGCCCTGCTGACTTTCTGACATTCCCTAAAGGTCCCTTGAGAATTTTAGTCACTCACTTTCTCCCTTCCTATCTCTCACACCCTATAATAATAAGCAACTGCTTAAAGATAATCCAAGGTCTAGGGGAAATGACTTGCTTAAAGCTATAGATAGTAAGGAGTAGAGGCAATACTTGAACCCGGGACCTTGGATTCCAAATGTAGCATCTTTCCACTGAAACCATGGTGCGAGGCATACGTGGGGAATTTTCACCTGCCAGTTGCTGGCCCTGCCCCTTTCTTCCTCTTTTGACTTTCAGCACCCCAAGTATCTGACACCATCTACACTTGGGAGCCAAGAGCATCCTGGTCCAGATGGAGAAACATCAGACTGAAAGAGCTCCGACCTGAGACTCAGAAGACCTAGGTCCCAGGCTTAGGCACTTTGGGACCTAGCATGAGGTAGCTTTTGTATTCTGGATCTCAGTTTTCTCATCTATAAAATGGGCATAATGATCCCTGCTCTGACTACTTGCCTCATGGAGCTGTTATGAAGGTCAAATGGGGTACGGAAGAGGAAAGGATTTTTGAAAATAATACAGCTCCCTTCAAGGCTGTCCTATGACTCACTGCCTGACCTTGTGCTGTGAAATGAGGTTATCCAAGATTGCCTCTAAGACTCTATCCAGTTCTGACAATCTCTGAAATTCGGGGAGAGTTTATGAGGTGTCATTAAGTTTTCTGCCCCAGAGGGGTTGTTGGTTGGGTAGGGTTGGGCTGGTTGGGTCTGGCCCAAGGACAGAGATCAGGGCATCCCCCTGATGCCAGGCTACAGATGGGCTGAGTGGCTCAGGCCTCTACTCCTCCCACCGTGTAGAGAGTCAGAAGACCAATTTGGTTCTAAGTCCTAGCTTAGGACCCACTAGCTGTGTGACCAGAGGCAAGTTACTGTCATTTATTTAAGTCTCTGGCTCCTCACCTATAAAATGAGGATATTGATCCTTGTAGTCCCTGCCCCACAGGGTCCTTGTGAGGAAAGGATTACCTATATCCATGAAGTGCTATGGAGGCAGAGATGGGGAGCGATGTAGGCTTGGTGGGGAGGGTGCTTCCTTTTCCTACCTCTATGAAATGTCTAGAATCATAGAACCTTAGAAAAGAATAGCTAACAATAAAGTAGCTAATATTTTCACAGCACTTACCATGTGCCCGGCACTGTGCTAAGCCCTTTAAAATCATTCTCTCATTCGATCCTCACAACAACCTCGAGAGACAGGTGCTGTTCTTATCCCCATTTAACAGGTGAGGAAACTGAGGCAAGCAGGGGTTAAGTGACTTGCTCAGGATCACACAGCCCGTAAGTGTCTGGGGCTCTGCTGCTGGCCCTTCTCTCTGTTCGGACCACATCTGGTGCCTCTTCTCTTCTGGACACCCCATTTTAGGAAGGGTAAGTGGGATATGACCACTTGTCTGTTAACGTTGTGGAAGAAGAGTCTGGGGGCTTGGAGAGGCAAGAGGGAGGGTAGTTCTGGGGTCAGGGGTAGGTGGGAAAAGTACTTTAGTTATTCAACTGTGAAACCTGGTTTCCTCAGCGAGTTTAAAATAGCCATCAGGAATGTACATCAGGCGCCCCTCCATCCCCGTCCCTGACCTTGAGCAGATTTTCTCATTGTGTGAGGGGCCTTTCTTGCCCTGAAGACGACTCTTGGGATTACTTGGCAACTTCTGAACTTCCTCTGAAGGCCCTGCAGTGCTGGAGGTGGGAGTGAGCCACAGAGACAGAGGGATCACAGCATCATAGACTGAGGGCTGTCAAGGGCCTTAAGTGTCACCTAATTCACCCCCCCCCCCAATTTTGCAGATGGGGAAACTGAGGTTGAGAGTTCAAGTCCTGGGTTCAAAATTTCTGGGCTGTATCCTTGTGGACAAATCACAAGTAAACCTAAGTTTACTTTCCTTATCTATAAAATGGGAAAAAATAATAATCTTACTCTTTCTCTCAGAATCATTATGAAGGAAGTACTTTCTTTATAATCTTAACAACTTTCAAGCTTTCAAACATTAGAGCAGTGTGAATAATAATAATAAAAATCAGGATAGAGCCTTCATCAGCTGTAGGCCCCTCCCCAGTATGCCACTTCTACTCTGTGAATGTGCCCCATTTCCCCCTTCCCATCCACTCCCTCCTTCTACTTCTTTAGGTATGGCCAGTATAACAGGATTACACATACATACGTACATATATACATATATATATATATTATATATATACACATACATATATAATTTTATATATATGTATATGGAGAGGGAGAGCAAGAGCGAGAGTAAGCGAGAGAGAGAGAGAGAGAGAGAGAGAGAGAGAGAGAGAAAGAGAGAAAGAGTTGGACAAAATCCCCAGAGAGCACAGTCACAATCTGCCAGTGGTGATGCCACTGAATCAGTGACTCTTGAAAACAATAACAATAAGCCTGGGAGGTAGGCACCATAATTATCTCCATTTTACAGATGAGGACATTGAGGCAGACAGAGGCCAAAGTGACTCATCCAGGATTACACAGCTAGTAAGTGTATGAGGTGGGATTAGAAGTCAGGTTTTCCTGACTCCACATCCAGCAATCTATCCACTATGAATGGGGCAAATTGATTTTCCCCCAAAACTTCCTTAGATCTTGTTCTTTCCCCTCACCCTGCTTCTTTCTTACCCTTTAATTTACCTGGGATGGCTCAGAGGCACACTGAGCCACAGAGATCTGGACAAATCTCTGGTGTGGATGCCCTGCCCAGGAATCCCTGATGGACAGGTCCATCTGCCTCTTAAAGGGCTCTTTCCTTCTCCTTCTCTGACATTTCCAGAATTTCCCTAGCTCTGAGGGTGTCTAGGAATTCTCTACACTAAAAATCGAGTGCTGCTGAGCACCCCCTCCTCCCACATCCATGTTGTCTCCCCCATTAATAAGGTCAGTCATCATTATAATATCTAACATAGAGTGCTTACAACGTGCCATGCACTGTACAAAGTGCTTTCAACTAGAATGTGAACTCTTTGAGGGCTGCGCCTGTGTTGTTGCCTTTCTTTCCTTAGCACTTAGGATGCCTGGCACATATAAATGTTGACTGACAGGTGACCCAGGATCATAGGATCATATCTCTTGGAAGTGAAGGAACCTTAGACTTCATCTTGTCCAACTCTTTCCTTTTACAGATAAGGACGTTGAGCCTTTGAGACTTTAAGGTCTTCTGGGTAGTAAAAATGTACAGCCACAGGGAAACTCCTGGTGTGGAAATTCCTTCCATCAACACAGATTTCAACCCTACTATTATTCAGCAGATAATGTCCTGGGGGAGTTGCCTCAGGTAAACAGAAGTTGGGCTGGGTGTCAGTCTGCAAGTGTAGGTGTCAGAAGCAGGATCTAAACTGAAGCCCTCTGAGTCAGGTTCAGCCTCTAGCCATGGTACTGCACTGTCTCTTTCAGTTGTAGGACTAAAGGGGATGGGATGATAGAATGTTAGAATAAAAGAGCCAGAAGGAGCCTCAGCACGTAGAATGGTTAGAACGGGAAGGGCCCTCGGAGGACATCTGGAAGAAACTCTTATTGGACAGCAGAGGAAAATGAGGGCCAGAGGAAGCGAAGGTACTTGCCCAAAGTTACCCAGGGAGTTAATGGGAGTCACAGCTAAAACCCAGGTCTCCTAACTCCTAAGGAAATGGGGGTTTTGGTACCACACCATGGGATGGCACAGACCCACAGGTAAGAATAAGGGGGAAGAAAAGGGAACAAGCATTCAGTAAGCGCTTATTCTGTGCCAGGTGCTTTACAAATATGACTTCATTTGAATAATCATATTATAAATAATATAATTGTGCATTATAAAGAATAATAATTATAATAGTTATATATTATATATGGCACCTTAATATTTACAAAGTATTTCATGTCATATTGTCTCATCTAAGACTCACAATGCTATGAGGTGAATACTAGAGGGATCTGGAATAGGGAAGGGGACACACATTTATTATGTGCTCACCATGTGCCAGGTACTAGGCTGAGCACTTTACATATACTATCTCATTTGATTCTCATAGTTAGCCTGGGAGGTAGTGCTACTATCTCCATTTTGCAGTGGAGGAAACTGAGGCAGAGGTTAAATGACTTGTCCAGAGTGACCCTGAGTGTCATTATTGTCCCTATTAAGTTAAGGACACTGAGGCAGAAAGTAGCTAAGTGATCTACCCAGGTCTAGTAAACGTCTAGGCAGGATCTGAATTGAGGACTTCCTGACTCCAGGGCTGGTTCTCTCTCCACTCTACCACCTAGTGGCTTGTGATTTCACTGGTATAGGGAACTCCTGAATGGGTAACCTCCCTTCACCAATGCAGATCAGCACCTTTTCTGCAATTTATATTCTCAGAGAGCTTCCTAGAGTGCTTGGAGGTTAAGTGACCAGTCTAGGGTCACACAGCCAGACTGTACCACAATGTCAAGCCTTCCTGGCTCTGTGGTAGGCAAGCTTTCCATCAGCTGTGCCATGCTTCCACTCAAGGGTTTTATATGCCCAATTTTGGGGAGAAAGAAACCAAGGCTTTGTGAGTTTCAGTGGTCAAATGGCTAGTTAGTGTCTGAAATGGGATTTGCTTAGCTCTGAGGAAAGGGAGTTAATTGGGGGATCCTGATGTGCATAGCCCAAAACAACGATGGGATAGCCTTAATATCCAAGTGATCTCTCAGACATCTGTCTATAACAATGTGGGCCCCAGATTTGGAAGTACCCAGCCCAGGGGTGGGGAACCTGTGGCCTCAAGGCCATATGTGACTCTCTAGGTCCTCAAGTGCCGCCCTTTGACTGAATTCAACTTGGGTCTCGAGGGCCACATGTGGCTTTGAGGCCGCAGGTTCCCCATTCCTGCCCTAACCCCTCCACTTCCATCTGGACTAAAGGGTTCAGTCCCATCTCAGACCTAGGAAGGATCTTCTTGTTTAGGGTGTAGGTTGGCTTGCTAGGCAGTCTGCCCTCTCAAGGTGTCCTTCTGTGACTCTTCACTCACTGTTACTCATGTGTTATTCCCATGTTGCCTACTCATGTGAGGTTGGGAAAGATCCTCAACTCTATTCTTGGAGTGGAGCCTTCTTCCCCATTGAGCTTTGGAACTTTCAGTTCCCATATTCTCCCAAGGTCCAACCCCCCCATATAGTAGCATCCAACAACACTGACCATGGGTGGCTGGCAGGGTCAAAGGGCAGACTTCCTCAGCCAGCTAAGGAGGAGAGGAGGAGGAGGAGCAGGAGGGGAACTTGGGACTCTTTTTACTAATCAGCTCATTCACTCTCTACCAGCTGGATTTCTAATCCCTTGAGGATTCAGCTGTGGGAGAGGTAGGGGGAAGAAGCAGATAAGCCCTAAAGCTGGGGTCCTGGGGTCCATGAATTTGTATGGGAAAAGATTACATTTTTTATTTTCACTAAACTCTAAGTGAAATGTAGAATTTCTTTCAATTATGCATTAAAAAAAGAACCATTATTGTGAGAAATGGTCCATAGGCTTCAACAGATTGAATAAGGGGTCCAAGACCCAGAGAAGATAAAGAACCTTGGCCCTAGGGGATTACTAGGATGTTATTGGTGAGGGACCACAGAGTAGCCATAAGGTAGGAGGGGAGGATACATGACTGGAGGACACTTCAGACTGTTGTCAGCCTCATAGCAGCTCCTGAAAAAAATTGAGGAGGATGCTGGAGCTGAAGAAAGGTCATTTTCATCTCTTCTCTGATTTATTGGTACTCAACTCAGGGAGTGAGCTAATATAAGGAGGCAATAAGGTACAATAGAAACATATTCAGTATTCGGAGGACCTGGGTTCAAGTCTTGTCTGTGTCATTAGCTGGGCAAGTCACTTTTTTTCTAGGCCTCAATTTCCTTAAGTGTAAAATGACAGACTCTGTCTAGAGAATCTCTGAGGTCCCTCTTAGCTATGGTCCTCTGATAACTGTCCCCTGTGAGGCAAGACGACCTAAGTCCAGGTCATCAGGAAGATGGAAGCTCTGAGAAGTCAATGAACCGGGATGATAGGGTTGGGATGAAGGATGTAGGGGACAAACAAAACACTGATAGTACTGGGGTGGAGGGTGCTATGGGGAAGCTGGAAGAACTGAGTGGGATGGATCTCCCAGAAAAGAACCTAGAGAGATGAGTCAGCGAAGGAAGCAAGAATTAGGCAAAGTGCCACTGAGATCTGGTCCCACTTTCCCTGCTCAGAGGAGGAACGTGACATCCAGAAAGGCCAGCTGGGTGACCTGCCCAAGCATCCCAAATACATGGGATGACAACTGCCAGCCTTTCCAGCTTCCCAATACTGATTTTTGTTCATCTCTGTTAAGAGTTAATGGTTATAGTTAAACCAGAGTTGATGGACTAGCTTTTTTTATTGGTTTGTTTGTTTGTTTTTATTTTTGAGGAGAGACTAGAGGCTCCAGGTCTCAAAAAATAATAGAACAAAATAGTTCCTGGGGATCCCAGCGGGAGGAAGAGGAGGAGGAAAGATTATTGTCCCTGATGCTGAGAATAGAGGGGGGAAGGGAGGGAAGAAGAGAAAGAGGAAAGGGAGGGAGGGAAGGAGGGGGGGGAACAGAGGAGGTGGAGAGAGAGGGAGAAAGGGAGGGAAAAGAAGAGAGAGAGAGAGGGAAGGAGGGAGACAAAGAGAGATGAGAGAGAGAGAGGAAGGGAAAGAAGGGGAAGGGATGGGGAGGGAGAAAGAGAGGGAGAAAAAAGAGGGAGGAAAAAAGAGAGTGAGAAAGAGAAGGAGGAGAGGGAGGAAGGATGGGAGAGAGGAAGGTAGAGAGGAGGGAGAGGAGAGAGGGGGAAGGGAAAAGAGAGAGGGAGAGAGGAGGGAGAAAGAGGAGGGGGAAAGAGAGAGTGAGGAGAAAATGGGGAGTTTGGAGGAAGGAGGCCTGCATCTTTAAGAAGAAGCTATCAGTGAGGGTGGGGAAAGAGTGCTGGGTGTCTGAGTCTGCATGCAAGCTCCAGTTCTGCCTCACAATGAGCTGTGGGATCCCGAGTAGGTTACCTCAGATTCCTCACCTACTAAATAGGGATTAACTTTGTACTGCTTACTGGACTGCTGTGAGGAAAGTGCTTTGATTGAATGACTTAATCTTGGACTCAGGATAAATGAATCCATCATCCAGGCCCGCCATTTGCTATCACAGGCAAGTCAATTAACCATCCTGTCCTTAGTTTCTTTATCCATAAAATGGGGACAGTCATGCTTGTTCTATATATACTTCACTGAGTTATTTTGAGGAAAGGGGCTTGTGAACCTTAAAAAGTGGCAGGTAAATGTGAGTTATTGATGATGACTACATCTCTACTGAAGTCCTCCTTTGACACCCCATCATGGTATGAAGGTGATCCTGGATTCTTCAAGGCTATTCCATCCAGCAGATCACAAGTCCTGGCAGGTCTTACCCAGCTGGAAAGGCTTCAAGTATAGGCTTATATCTTGTCATTCGAGGACCACAGCAGCACTCTCAGCCCTCCCTAATGACTGGGCCTCTTGCTGCCAGGACTTATCCAATATTAAGCCTCCATCTAACACCAGGATGGCTCACACCAGGTCTGACCAAGTACTGAGTGGATGCTCATCCTCTCAAAATCTCAGTCAAACTTTCACAGCCACACTCCCAGGAAAAAATCTCACCTACCCTTGCTGCCCCATCTCTTCACCTCCCATTAATTTCTTAACTTCTTACCATCCTGATGCACTTTTCTCAATCCTCATCCTTCTTGACTCCTTGGCAACTTGTCACATTATCAGCCACCCCCTTTTCATGAATGCCCTCTCATTCCTTGTCTCATTCCTTGGCTTTGGGGACACTGCCCTCTTCCTGGTTTTCCTCCCACACGTCTGACATCCTCTCCATCTCCTCTGTTGAGGCACCATCCATCTCCTGACCCTAAGGCACTATTATGACCCATCTCTTTTCTCTCACTTTTAGTAATCTCATCAAACTCCCTCTCCCATAAATTCAACTATCATCTCCGTGTCAGTGACTCCAAAATCTACATAGGCAGCCCTAACCTCTTCCTCAGACTCTAGTCCCATGTTACCAACTGCTAGATGGACCTCTACAGCTGAATGTTCCACAGACATTTCCAACTCAGCATGCGAAGCATGGTTTAGTGGAAAGCCTGGAACCTAGGTTCAAATCCCACCTCTGATACTGTGTATATGGCCATGGGCAAGTCACTTAATCCCTCTGAACCTCATCCGTAAAATGAAGAGTAGACTAGATTGTCTCTGAGAGCCCTTCCACCTCTAAGATCTGTGATTCTCCCCTAAACCAACCCCTCTCCAAATGTTTATTTCTATTTAGCTCATTACCATGTTTCCTTTACCCAGGTTGGAAATTTGGTCATCTTTGACCCTCTCTTCTCCTTCCTTCCTTCCTTCCTTCCCCTTATCCAACCTGTTCCTAAGGCTTGTAGCTTCTACTCCACACCACCTCTCTCTTCCATCTTGTTCTCTCCACTCAAATGGCTTCCCTCCGGTTCAATCCTTTGTCACCCCTTGAAGGGATTATTACAATTGTAATAGTTTCCTAATTAATTATTTTGCTCCAAGTGTCCCCATTCTCCAAATGACTTTCCAATTTTGTTGTTATTTTGTGTCCAACTCTCTGTGACCACATTTAGGGTTTTCTTGGCAAAAATATTGGAGTGTTTTGCCAGTTCCTTCTCTAGCTCATTTTATAGGTGAGGAAGTGAGGCGACAGGATTGATGAGGAACAGAGTTAAGTGACTTGCTCAGGGTCACATAGCTAGTAAGAGTCTGAGGCCAAATTTGAACTCAGGTCTTCCTGACTCCAGTTTTAGCCACTGCAATATCTAGATGCTCCTCAGCCACCACACAGCTACGAGCACAATCTTCCTAAGGCCCAGGTCAGAACATGGAATTTGTCTGAGAGATTTTTCAGTGGCTCCCTCTTGCCTCTAGAATAAATTACAAACTTCCCAGTTTGGCACTTACGACTTTGCCTCCAGCTTATTTTTCCAGACTTTTTTCATATTACTCCCCTTCCTATACTCTGCATTCCCACTGAAGCGGATTAGTTGTTTCCGGGGCACAGTAGTCTATCTCCTGTCTCCAAGCTTTGTCCCTGCCTAGTGAAGCTGGCCCTCAGGCTCCTTCTCTTAGAAGCCTTGGCTTCCTTTATGGCTCAGAGTGCCCAGGTGCCACTTCCTATTGGGAAGCCTTTCCTCATCCCTTCAGTTCTTTGTACTGTTTCCCTTCTGAAATTACCTAATATTTTTTTTCCCATCAGTTATATATACACTTTGGAAGCAGGAACAATTTCATTTTTACCTTCTTGTACACAGTAGGTGCCTAATAAGAGTGTTGGATTGAGTAGGTCAGAGGCTCACCACTCGTTGGTGACAAATTTTTTAATCACAGCAGCTATGGTAGAACCATTGAGAATTTCTGAGCAGGGAAGTGGTCAGCCTTATCCCCTAAGGAAATCACTTTGGCAGCTAGATGGAGAATGGATTGGAGTTTAGAGAGAATAGAAACAAGAGGAGTTAATTGTGAACTGAAAACATAATTGGAGGCACTGTGGCATAGTGGAATGAATTATGGACCTGGAACCAGGAAAATCTTGGCTCAGATCCCAGATCTGCCACTTTCCAAGAGAAAGACTTTGGGCAAATCACCTCCTCTTTTAAAGCCTTTGTTTCTTTATCTATCAAATGAGGAGGTTGGACCAGATGACCCTTAAGGTCCCTTCTAGCTCCAAATCTCTCTTTTACTGACTGGCAACAAATCGCAATATGTGTCAGGGGCAGAAATGTCCACACATCACTTGTTCTAACTAGGAGAAGGGCCAGGCCGCTGAAAACAAGATTTCTGCAGCAGAATGGGGCTGGAATTGGGTCAGAGGTGACTGGTCAGAAGAAATCCTCAAATTGGGGAGGCAACACTATCCCCAGAGCCCTTTGCCCTACAAACTGCTTCCCATGATGAGGAGGAGCTTTGGTGTGAGTCATGCTGAGAAATGGGGCACTCCACCCATTTTACTGGGGACAGAGGGAGAAGGAAGAGGACAGGGTGGGGTTGGGGGGAAGATAAGGGGGTTAAGATAATGACTTCCTAAGAGTTAAGAATAATCTTAAAGTGGAATAGGCTATGTGGGCGGCAGGGGTTCATTAAGTTAAGACTGAATGATCAGTTGTTGGAGGTGTGGTAGAGGGGATTGTTGGCCAAGTATGGGCTGGGTCACATGGCCTCTGAGATCTTTTTCCAGCTCAGATTCTGTATGATTCTGGGAAGAGAGGGAGAAAAGGATGTGTAGGGCAGACAAAGGAGAAAGGAGGAGGAAGGAGATGAGGGGGACAGTGTGATCAGGAAAAAGAAAGGTGCAGAGTGAGGGGAGTGAGCAAGGATAAAGGAGGAGGAGGGTGAGGGATGGAGGGGGGCAGGAATGGAGAAGAGGGGAGCCCAGTGATGCAGGCAGCTTGGGGAGGAAGTGTGTTCTTTACTCCATCAAGGACCTTCATCAGTCTCCTTCTCCCCAGGGCTGGCAGAGCAGCTCCCTCTTTGTACAGGGTATCTGTTGGGGGGGAGGGGGGGGAGATTGTGCCAGGGCAGCCACAATGATCCAGGCATGCTAGCGTGCTAGAGCTAGGAGGGAACTTAGAACACAGAATGGCAGAATTGGGAGGAACATTACAACACAGACTATCAGAGCTTTCAGGGACTTTAGAATATAGAACACAGGACGTCAGAGCTGGGGGGTGGGGGGTGGGTAAGTGGTGGTGGTCCTTAGAACAAAGAACACAGAATGTCCGATCCAGACGGCTGTTAGAACACGGGATGTCTGAGAGGAGAGCGGAGGCTTAGAACACAGAACATCAACGTTGGGAGGGGGATGCTTCGCACGAGAACACAGAATGTCCGATCCACAGGGTTCTTAGAACTCGAGATGTCGGGACTGGGAGGGCTCTGAGAACGTGGGACGAGGGAGCCACAGGCCCCAGGGCCCCGCGGAGGTCGGGGGCCTCCCTCAGCGGAGCAGGAGCCCTGTGCCCACCGCCCCCATCTGTCGATGACAAGACCGGCCTGCCCCCCAGCCCGAGGCTCCCGGCCGCCGCCCCCCCGTGAGACCACAGGGTCGTGATTTGAAGCCACGCCGGGCTACCTCCCCTACCCGCCAACGACTCCCCAGTGAACCTGCAGGTCTCGGCCTCCTCGGCTCTCCCTCCTGTGGCTGCCCCGGCTGCCCCGCGCTCCCAACAGCGCCCTCTGGTGGCTGCCGGGGGACACACAGCCCCCTTGTCTATCCCGGGCGGGGCCCTTCCCCCCCTTCTCTAGAATGGGGGGGAGCGCCGCCTAAGGAGGACACGTGGCTGCGGTCTCAGGGAGGGGGCTGTCTCCTCTCCTAGTCTGTCCCTCCCCCCTTCCCTCTCTCCCCTAGCCCTTCATTGCCTTCTTTCTGTCTCTGCCCCTTAGGGTCTGTTTCTATGCCTCCCCCTCTCTTTTTCCTCTCTCCCAGGTCTCTCCTCTCAGTTGTTCCTGTTTTTTCTTTTTCTTTTTGCTTATTGGAGGGGGGACGGCAGGGCAATTGGGGTTAAGTGACTTGCCCAAGGTCACATTTCTAGTAAGTGTTAAGTGTCTGAGTCCAAATTTGAACTCAGGTCCTCCTGACTCTAGTCACTGCGCCACCTAGTCTCCCCCATCACCTAGCAGACCCCCGTTTCTGGTTTTCTTCTAGCTGCTGGGCTCAGCCCCTGAGGTTTTCTGGGAAACCCTCCTCTCCCTCCAATCTCTTCTTCTTGCTCAAGCTCTAATGCTTCGGGGGTCCTTGACATGCCCCTACCCCCAGGATTCAATTCCATCCGGCCTCGCCTGGAGGCTTCTGCCCTACTTTGGGCACCGAGTCTAAGATTAGACCTTAAAGAGCCGGGAACCCCCTCCAATTCCCCGACATTGAGCATCATGCCTGCAGGAGTCACCAGAGGTCAGCAGGGATCCTGACACTCCGCTATCAGGTGGGGAAGCAGGACCTCTGGCGCAGAAAAGAACCAAGAAATGTTGTGCAGGGTCCCAGTCACCTTCCAGCCCTTTAGTGTGCCCTGTGCCCAAGCCTGGGGCAGCTCAAAGCCTGACCCCCAAGACTTCCCTAGGGCACACACACAACACAAGTGGGAAAATCCCGTTCGGGCACCAGACCCCGAAACTTTAATTTCTGAATAGATTCCTCCCCTCCCCTAACTCAGTGAACTTCATCTTGAAACAAAGATGTACAATGACAAAAGAGTTCAGCAGTAACAACCAACGCATTGACTGTGGTCAGATGTGTCTGGCAACAGTGTGTGGCATCTCCCCACCTCCACAATTAATGTATGGCAGTTTGGTCAGCATTTCTTCACAAGCCAACTGTTTCTGACTTGAACTTTTCAAGTGAATTTTGTTGTAGGATCCTAGCATATCTTAGAATATCAGAGCTGGAAGGAACCTCAAACGCCATCTGGTCCAACCAGTACCTGAGCAAAAATTTGACAATATCCCTGTGATGCTCGTTTCTGTTTTAAACTGTCTTTAAAAAAAGTTTTAAAGTAAAAAGAAAATAAAAAGACACTTCTAGTGATGACGAGCTCATTACCTTTCCAATATAGCCCATTTCACTGTGGGACAGTTCTATCTGGTAGAATCTTCTCCATTACATTACGCTGAAATCTACCTGTGTAAGATACATTACAGATTCGTAGATATTGAACCTTATCTCCACTTGGAGCCAATACAGAAGACCCTCACCTTTGAAACCAGTTGTTTTAACTTTCCACTGCTTTTAAAAATTAACTTCAATTCTAATTGTGCTCTCTTTTTTGCTATCGCCACTGTCTTGGTCTTTTTTTTCAGGATCTACACCCTTCTGTCCCTTTTTTCCTCTGGCTCCACACATGACAGAGTGTAATAGTGTACCTCCTGTGATTTATTTACAAGGGAAAAGCAAATGAATAATTTCAGTTATATATTAGGGAGAATATGTGCAAATGAAAGAAATCTGCCTCCTCTAAGCTTTCTATTGTAGACCTCCTTGACTAAACCTCCTTGGTGCTGGAGAAGTCTGTCCTGATTCTGTCTATGGTGGGAGTCTAGTCTTAAAGAGTCCTGAAAAGAGCCCAGACCATATTAGCATCTTCTCACTAGAACAGCCTTTACAGTGATTGATTTTGGTAAGTCATTTCACTTAAGAACATTGAGCTGAGTTCATTGGTCCACTCTAAAACTGAAGACTCTCGTTCACTTAGGAATCTTTCTTTTTTTAAAAAAAAAATTTTTTTTCCTGGTTACATGTAAAAATAATTTTAACATCCTTTTTTTCTCCCTCCCTACCCCCCTCATTGAGAAGGCAAGCAATTTGACATAGGCTATACATTTGTAGTCATGCAAAAAACATTTCCATGTAAGCCATACTGTGAAACAAAATGCAGACAAAAATCTCCAAGAAAAATAAAGAAAGTAAATAAAAAGTATCTTTGATCGGCATTCAGGCTCCACCAGTTATTTCTCTGGAGATGGACAGCACCTTTCATCATTACTAATCTTTTCTAATGTCCAGGCAAGATCCAGGGTACTCTACCCACATTACTATACAACTTCTCAGCTTTCTGCTTCCCCTACTCCCTCAAACAAGGAGAAACACAAGAAGGCACCCAGCACGGAAGTATTTCCCATTACCTTAAAAATCTGGAATAATCCAACCTAATACAATGATCACCCATGGAGGTCATAAAATATATGCCTTTCCCTACATTGGGTAGATTTGTTGAGGATGAACTGGAAATATGGGGAGAGCTTGGAGGCAAGAAAATTTTTAGGAAGCTGATGCATCAGAACTTGATGAGGGTCTAGAGTAGGGTCTAGTTTTGGGAATGGAGAGTATAGGCATTACCCTAGACTAGTGGGAAGACAAGGGGTGGGGCGCTGACATGATGAGAGCAGCAATACCAAATGTAGACCGTGCTTCAAAATTTGCAAAGCACTTTCTCTGTCACACTGTCCCCACTGTTGGTTTTGCAGAACTAGTATCATCTCATAAATGACATACTCACTTGTTCCTTCAAATAGAGCTCATCAATAAGCCGCATCTCCAGCCTTTTCACTTATTATGGCCACCTTCCTCCCTGGAATATTTCAGTTTTTCAATGTCATTTCAAAAACACATTTAATCAGAACCATATATGACACTCTGGACAAAGTATGATCAAGGCAGATTAAGGCAGGACAGCCACTTCTCTCTTTCTGGATATCGTGCTTTTATTACTGATGTTTCGGATAGCATTAGCATTTTTGCTAGCCACTTTACTCACTAATATTGAGTTTGCAGTTCACTAAAACCCTCCAAAATGTATTCTGACATGGCTAGAATTGATATCTAGCCACATTTCATGAACCCCGTATTTGTCCAAATCGTTTCTTAAATCCAAGAATACGACTCTATATTGATCCATCTT
Organism: Pseudochirops corinnae; assembly: GCA_028646515.1. NCBI lineage: Eukaryota > Metazoa > Chordata > Mammalia > Diprotodontia > Pseudocheiridae > Pseudochirops > Pseudochirops corinnae. The sequence goes on along the minus strand of CM053587.1, from coordinate 287,942,617 downwards.
TAATTTTATGTTATTAGTTTTAGCCAATTGTTTTAACCTGCTTAAATCTTTTTTTGGATCTGTATTTTATCATCCCAAATATTAATTTTCCTTCCTAGTTTCATTTCATAAATATGGTAAGCTTATCCAAGGAGCTTGACTTTAATTCTTGGGGAAATTTTAGAACTAATCATTAAAGACATAATAAGTATCTAGAAAAGAGTCTATTATTTGAAGTTTTCTTCCTCTTTCCATCCCCTTTCCCCACTTCCTCTTTCACTTATTGAGCAAGTGGAGAATATTAGTGATTAAATAAGAACATGTTACTGACATACATAGCACTTATTACATACCAGGCACTTTGCTAAGCACTTCAGAAACATTATCTCGTTTAACCCTGGGAAGTAGATGCAAATATTGTCATTGTACAGTTGATGAACTGAGATGGACGGAGATTAAGCCACTTTCCCAGGATAAAGGAGTCACTAAGTATTTGAGGCAGATTCTGAACTAAGGTCTTCCTGTCTCCAAGTCCAGTGCACTATTCACTACACTCCCTAACTGCCTGTGTTTCTGAGAGCTAGTTTAGAGTGAGCCCAGGATTGTAGACTGGACCCATGAGGTCTGTCCAGAGTGACCAGGTAGAACAGTAAAAAAAAAAAAATCTGTGTCTCAGGAAGGGAATACAGGAATTTCAAATAAATTCAATTTATCAAATATTTTTAAAGTAGCTACCATGTGCCAAGCACCATACTTGGTGCTAGGGAAATAGAGAAAAAGAAAAAAACAATCCTTGACCTTAAGGGACTTATATTCTACTGGGAGACAGGGAGAAATGAGAAAATGCAAAATAATTTGAGGAGGAAAAGGGTGCTAACAGTTGGAGGAGATTAGGACCAGAAAGAGAAATTTCAGGGTTCAAGATTATGGAGATTGGGATGATGGTTAGATCTAAGATGCAATATTCCTTTGTATATGACTGAAGTAGAATGAAGGCATAGATCATGGCAATCAAGGAGGCCAGAGTATTAGAGGGGAAATCTGTCCATATATTGAAAAATTCAAATATGGGATCAAGGGCTGTTTGGAGAGGAAGTCTGTGAACCAGGTAGCTACTGAACTCCTTAATGTGGGAGGAGGGAGACCAAACTAGAGACTGGTAGATTTTGGCAAGGATATGGCTTGGGTGATATATATATATATGGATAGATAGATAGATAGATAGATAGATAGATAGATAGATAGATGAAGTGAACTTACTAATGGGAGGAGTTGCTAAGTGGTGATGGCAGAGGAAGTATCTGGAAGTGACAGAGAAGAGGAAAGAGTGTGTCTTTTTCTCTCCCTGGTCCAGGGAATATTGAGTGTTTGGTGATGGTGGTGGGGATTGAAGGAGGTGTGATTCAAGCTGGAAAGACTAAACTCTTTTGCCAGGGACAGAGGAAATATGTAGATTAAAACACCTGGAATGACTGATGAATTCATGAGCACACTGCCGAGTTTATGTCTATCTGACCTAATTATAAAGTGCTTAGCACAGCGTTTGGCACATGGCAGGCACTATATAAATATTAGATATTATTATTGTGGTTCTTATTAATTGGAATACTTAAAGGTACATGATACCTGTTTATCCTAGGCTGCAGCATTTTCAATTGGCTCCATATTCCTTTGTCTACTTTTTTATAAAATCTCACAGATCTTGACTCTCCTGGAACACTCTAAATCCGCCTGTACTCTGGATAGAGCCATTTACCTGCGTTGGAGTTCTGTTTTTGGTCTCTTCTCTCAGAGGTGTGTCTAGCCTGGGACTCAACGATGGCAGCTAAGGAGAAGCACGTATCTTCTTGCATACTTTTGGTGTAAGGATTCTACTCATGGTTTGTATTTGATACTATCAATAAAACTTATAGGTAGCTCAGAGGTGATTTTGATTATATAGACGAATGAACTAGACTAATGAATGGAACATAAGAGGAAAAGCCTCGTTTACCAGAGAGGATAGCCAGACATACAGTTTCTTCCAGGAATTTCCAGGTTTCTCTGTGCCCCAGAAGATGGAAAGATTATGAAATGAAGAGACCATAACCTTGTATATGGAGTAAACACTCAGTTAAGAGTCTCAGAGTCCTAAGAAGTAACAACTATCTATTGCTTTTGGTGTCTTGAGACTTGAAGATCTCTCAGGACCTTTGATGGAATGAGCCCTGTTTTGTGCAGTTCCTCAGGTTTGCTGAAACTCAGAGCTGAGCAGTGGCAGATGGTGATGGGGAAGACTCTCAGTCTGGAAAATAGAAAATGTTGGTAAGCTTGGGCTCTATGCAGTTTGGATTATTTACATTAATTAATAAAAATGTGTTTTTGTTATTAGTTACTAATAAATATATTTAGATACATTTAAAATAACTTTACCCTTATGTGTGTGGTAGAGGAACAGATCTCATGTTCACTTAATGCATATCTATAGAGCTACATGCAGTAGCAATGGCAATGTATATTATTTGGTGATGGGTGGCCCATGGGGATCTCCTTCCACATCCTCCATTTCCGGAAGGTGCCCAGGGCAGCCAGTTACACTCCTTTGGACTTCGTCATGCCTCTGCACTCTCTGCTCTCCTAACACCTCCACCATTTTCTTTTTATGTGTTGTTTCCCACCATTAGAGTGTGAATTCCTAGAGGATGTGGACTCCTTTATTTTTCTTTGTATCCTCAGTGTTCAGTATACTGCGTGGCACATATAGGTGCTAAATAAATGTTTATTGTCTTACTGATTAACTGGTGTCCTTCTTCCTGTAAGTCTACAGCAGCGATCTCCATTTAGTGGTTCACTCTCAGTAATGGTCCAAGAGATGTGTGCTAAAAATCCTTTAGTAACACCTTAAATAGTAAATACTTGCCCAGTGATATTATCAATATGGCTTTCCTCTGTGACAGCAAGCTGTATGTGTTTGAAGCATTAGATTTATTTCTATGGTGATTCAAAATCATCACGAACATTTTTAGGCAAAAGTTTTCATTGCAATTACTATAAGCACTTAATGAATTTATCTAAGAGAAAATTATGAGTAGTATATGAAATTATCCAGAAGGCTCACAAGACACATTCTGTTATTGTTGAAAGGGATTTGGGAAACAAAAAAGAGTTGGGAATAACTGCCTTACAGGAAGACAGAGACCCTCGGCAGCTTTACCATTGATTAGCCCAGGAGTGTAATTTATAATTTTGTCCACGAGGTGGTACACAATTAGAGATGTCAGCCCTGTGTTTTCTCCAAGGTTCTTTTGATGTCTGTGTCAACGATTCTTTTCTACGTAAATGACCAATCTCAATCATCCTACAGGCTTCAAACAGCCCAGCAGGAATAAAACACTATACACTCATATGCTGTTGGTAGAGCTGTGAACTGATCTAATCATTCTGGGAAGCACTTTGGAATTATGAAAAGAAATGTGAAAATATAGTAATTCAAATGTCCCTATCCTTTGTCCCAGAGATTCCACTGCAAGATATATGCCCATTTTATCAATGAAAAAAATAAATACATCAAATATTTCCAGCAGCAATTTCTGTGATAGCAAAAAATTGGAAACAAAGTAGATTATCAATTTGGGAATGGCTAAACAAATGAACATAATTAAAATTATTAAGCTAGAGAAGAAAATGGCAAACCACTCCAGTATCTTTGCCAAGAAAATGCCAAATGGGCGTCATGAAGAGTCAGAGGTGACTGAAATAACTGAACAACAACTCATTTTACAGATGAGAAAATTGAGGCAAACAGGTTTAAGTGACTTGACCAGGATCACACTGCAAGTTAGTGTCTGAGGCTAGATTTGAACTTGAGTCTTCCTGACTTCAGGCCCAGAAGTCTACATACTGGGCCACCTACCATTGAATGGGATCTAAATCAAAAACAACAGATAAAAAACCAACACGTTTGCCCACATGGTTAACTAGAAGTGAAGGAAAGCAGCTTTAGTAAGAGGTAGGAAGGTTCCCTGGATCCAGCCCTCACCATCCTCTATCTCAGGGTCTCTGGCACTGCCATTCTGCTAAAACACAGCATAGAATCAGTCCAAACCTTCTGACGGGTGCTCATGGCTTATCTATACACAGCTTCCATGCTCAGTTCTTAAGTCCCTCTTCCTTCATCCCCAGTTCAGCCATATTCCACCCATTACTCCTTTTTCCAAAAAAAGGGTAAGACAAACTTAACAGTCAAAGTCAGTTCTCTACCAAATCTCTCCAGCCAAAAGTCAGATTATACATCCATTTGAAGCTTAAAACAACTCTATAAGATAGATAGTATTTACTATGCCCAATTTATAGATTCTTTAGGCCTAATCTTTCTCTCACAGGCTGCCTCTGACTTAGTCATGTCCTGTTCTCTTGATTGGTACCCCTCCCTTTTCTGTATTCCTCTAGGCTAAAACCATCTATCTCTCCTACACATATTAAATTCTAGCCTCAGGTTATTTTATCATCTATATACAGAGGGGGAGAGAGGGAGAGGGAGAGAGAGGGAGAGAGAGAGAGAGAGAGAGAGAGAGAGAGAGAGAGAGACAGAGAGAGAGAGAGAGACAGAGAGAGAGAGACAGAGAGAGAGAGAGACAGAGAGAGAGAGAGAGAGACAGAGAGAGAGAGAGAGACAGAGAGAGAGAGAGAGAGAGAGAGAGAGAGAAAGACCCAACCAGAGATTTAGAGCTGAAGTGGACCTTATAGCCTATCTACTACAACTCCATTATTTTATGAGAGGAAATTGAGATCCAGAGAGGCTGCAGCTTGTGCAAGTTCATAGAGCTAGTGACAAAGGAAGGATCTGAATAAAGGTTTTTGTTCCAAAGCCAAAGTGCTTGCCATCCACCATACTCCCTCTCTAGCTGATACCTATTGCAGACTCCCTAATCTGACCTGGACTGTTATCTCCCCTGAGGCCCAATCAAAAGATTGACAGTGAAGTGTTTCTGAGGATCACCATTCCTCCTTGTCCCTTACCCCCATCACCAGGAGACTAGGGACTATCTCTTCTCCTCCCTACCCACCAGGAATGAGGCCACATGAAAGGACAGAGCAACAATGAAGAAGCCCATTCAGCCTGGGTAGTTTCAATAATTGTAAGGTGACATCAAAATATCTGTGATTTCTATTGGTAACAAAGTTCTGCTAATTCCACTCTAGTTTGTGGGGCACATTCACAACTGAAGGAAGGAAATGCTAAATTTCAGTTAGAGGTTGGTGAAAATAAAGATGTAATTTTTTTCCTATCCAAGTTCACAGACCCCTGGAAATTACCCATGGGCATGAACTCCAATGAAGAACCCATGTTCTTAGGGAGATGGAAGGTTTGCTCAGTGAGGGTAGATCTGGGGACTTGGAGCTCCAAGTTTATACCTTTGTTCCCATCTCTGTTTGTCAAGGGGTCTGTGGGCAACCAGGCTAGTGGTGCATTATCTTTGCAGGGTCCTGACCATTTCCCAGGGCATTTGGTAGATTGACAAATTACTTAATATTTCCAGACAAGAAAACTGAGACTCAGAGTGGCCCAAAGAGTACCACAAGGCTAGTAATATCTGTGAGTAGAATTCAAACCTAGGTCTTCCTGACTCAAATGCAGCACTCTCCATGACACCATGCTGTCCCTCAAATTGAACCTACACAAGAAACAAGAAATCAAGTGTCACTAACTGAGGCCTACTCATCCATGCCTCTCAAAAGACCAAGGAAAGGGACAGCTAGGTGGTGCAGTAAATAGAGCACTGGCCCTGGAGTCAGGAGGACCTGAGTTCAAATCCAGCCTCAGACACTAAACACTTACTAGCTGTGTGACCTTGGGCAAGTCGCTTAACCCCAATTGCCTTGCCTTCCTCCCTCAAAAAAAAAAAAGACAGAGGAAAGTAAAAGACAGTAGGCGAGCCACCCACTAATTTTATTAAACCTTATTAAAGGGTGTCTTCACATCTCATAAAGGAGTAACAAAATGTAAAGCTTTCTTAATATCATTTAAGACAGTGGTTCTCAACCTGTGGGTTGCGACCCCTTTGGGTGTCAAATGACCCTTTCACAGGGGTTGCCTAAGACCATCGAAAAACACATATTTCCGATGGTCTTAGGAACCAAGATGCGGCTCCTGTATCTGGCTCTAGGTGGGTCCACCCACATGCAGATATGCCCACATACGAGTATTAAAGGGACACAGTGATAGGAAGGTTGAGAACCACTGATTTAAGATCTTAACACCTCCTTGTCTCTGTTCCCTGCCTATTGAAGGCCATCTCCAATTGTCCTGATCTATATCGTGCCACTTTACCCAGATGGCTTGGGAGGAGAAAGTGAGGCTGGTGACCTTGCATTGCTCTTCCTCACTTAAATCCGATTCACTTGCAAGTTATGGCATCATCTTCCTGACGTCATGGTCCTCTTCGAGAACCAAAGACAGACAACCCCCAAAACACCAACCCCTGCTCATTACATTCTTTACTTTCTCCAGTTGGGTTGGAGTGAGGGGGTAGGGGAGAGCAGTTGATCAGAGAGCTCTTGATCAACTTTCCTTTTTCCTTAATATTCTTTTGTCTTCTGCTACTATGTCCTTGTTAGCTCTTGCAGCATTCTGCTCTATTAAATATACACTCTCCTTATATTTCTCTACTGAGCAAGCTCCATTCCCCCCAGTTTGAACTTTTTGATTTATTAGATGTAGCCTATGTGAAAGGTTCATGGATTATAATTTCCCGGTAATATAGCAATTTCTGGAGTGAGCAAAGGTTATAGGGGGATGGAAGTGATTCTTTCCTAAAGTATTCAAGAGATCAGCTGAAACATTTGCATCCTACCAAACATACATCCCCCCATGTTTTAGGATCTCAGTCTTGTTGGGAGGAGAGAGTACTAAGAACTAGGAGGATGAGGAAAAACTTACCATATAAGAGGTGATGCATGAATGGAGCCTTTAAGGAAACCAGGACTTCAGTGAGAAGATGAGGAGAGATTGCTTGCCAGGTGGTGGTGGTGGTGGTGGTGGTGGTGGTGACAGCCTATGATGGCATAGGAGAGGTTCAGAGAATATCAAATAAAGCCAAAGGGAATAGATGACAACAATCCTAGTGAAGGAGACTGGAACCAGATTATGACAGGCATTCGCTTTTTCTGTTAGTTGTAATAGGGAGACACTGAAGGTTCTTAAATAGGGGAGTAAAAAGGTAAGAGGGCTTAGGAAGATGATTTTGGCAGCTGGGTGGAGGATGGATTGGAAAGGAGAGAGACTGGCAGCTGGGAGGCCAAGTAAGAGGCCATTGAAATAGTCCAGGTGAGGACGCAGAGCCTAGATGGCAGAGTAAAGACAGGGATTCGCCTGAGCTCTCTCCCCAAACCTCTCCAAATACCTTCAAATAATGACTCAAAACAAATTCTAGAGCCGCAGAAACAGAAAGAGGGAGTGAAACAATTTTCCAGCCCAAGACAACTTGGAAGGACAGCAGGAAAGGTCTGTTGTACCAGTGTGAGAGGGGAGGGCAGTCCAGCACAGGCTGAGCCAGCACAACCCTAGCCCCAGAGAACCAGGAGCAGATCTTGGTAGTGACTGAAGAAGCAGTGGCAGCAACTGCTTCCAGAGCTTGCAGTCCACAGACAGTGAGGGAATTGAACAACTGGTCAGAAGGAGATTACAGGGGTCTCTTTGCTAGCCCTGAGGCAGGATTCTGTTGCTTTGCCCATATTCTGATCTGGGTCCCGGTCCTGGGTGGCAGACCCAGGCCAAAGAGGATCACTAGTACAGCAGAGTTTGTAACACAGTAGAGGGGGGACCTTCCTCACAGTTCCAGGATAGAAAAGAGTATTTGTGGTGACTCACAGATCAGAGCACAGGCCAGGAGAGTAGTAAACTTCTGACTTAGATCATACTACCTTGGAAGAACTGGAAACTTACAGGTCCCTAGAAGTATCTCTGGAAATAGCTGCAGAAAACCTCTGAAGCTTGGGACAGTGCACCCTCCATCCTGGAAGCAAAACCCTACTTTAAAAAAGACTTCAAAGTCAAGTAATAGGCTAGGAATATGAGCAAGCACAACAGAAAAAAATTCCCCCCCCCCAAAAAAAAACACCCCAACACCTGACTATAGAAATTTACTATAGTGACAAGGAAGATCAAAACACACACTCAGAAGAAGACAACAAAGTCAAAGCTCCTACATCCAAAGCCTCCAAGAAAACTATGAATTGTTCTCAGGCTATGGAAGAACTCAAAAAGGATTTTGAAAATCAAGTAAGAGAGGTAGAAGAAAAATTGGGAAGAGAAATCAGAGTGATGTAAGAAAATCGTGAAAAGCAAGTCAGCAACTTGGTAAAGGAGACACACTCACACAAAAAATACTGAAGAAAATAACACCTTAAAAAACAGACCAGGCCAAATGTTAAAAGAGGTACAAAAAAAACCGATGAGGAGAAGAATTCCTTAAAAAACAGAATTGGCCAAGTTGGAAAAGGAATTGAAAAGCTCACCTGAAGAAAATAATTCCTTAAAAATTAGAATGAGCAAATGGAAGCTAATGACTTTATGAGAAATCAAGAAAGAATAAAACAAAACCAAAAGCATAAAAAAATAGAAGACAATGTGAAATATCTCATTGAAAAAACAACTGACCTGGAAAATAGATCCAGGAGAGATAATTTAAAAATTATTGGACTTCTTGAAAGCCATGATCAAAATAAGAGCCTAGACATGATCTTTCAAGAAATTGTCAAGGAAAACTGCCCTAATATTCTAGAACCAGAGGCTAAAATAGAAATAAAAAGAATTTATTGATCACCTCCCTATATATATATATATATATATATATATATATATATATGTACAGAGGGCACAGGTATAAGTTGAAGATGAAGGGGATGATATCTAAAAAATAAAATTAATTTGTGAAAGAGGAATGTACTGGGAAAAAGAGAAAGGGAGAGGTAGAATGGGGTAAATTATTTTACATAAAAGAGGTAAGAAAAAGCTTTTAGAGTAGAGGGGAAGAGGGGGAAATGAGGGGATGTGAGTGAACCTTACTCTCATCAGAACTGATTCAAAGATAGAATAACACACGCTCATTTGGGTATAGAAATCTATCTTACCCTACAGGAAACTAGGAGAGGAAGAAGATAAAGAGGGGTGGGGTGATAAAGGGAGGGCAGATTGGGGGAGGGGGTAGTCAAAAGCAAAACACTTTTGAGGAAGGACAGGGTGAAAGGAGAGAGAGAATAGAATAAATAGGGTTGGGAATAGGGTGGAGGGAACTACAGTTAGCAGTAATAACTGAAAAAAATTTGAAGCAAATTCCTCTGACAAAGGCCTCATTTCTCAAACATATAGAGAACTGAGTCAAATTTATAAAAAGAAGAGCCATTCCCTAATTGACAAATCATCAAAAGATATGCTCAGTTTACAGATGAAGTTATCAAAAGTATCTATGATCATATGAAAAAATACTCTAACTCACCATTGATTGGAGAAATGCAAATTAAAGCAATTCTGAGGTGCTACCTCATACCTATTAGATTGGCTAATAGGACAGAGAAGGTGAATGACAAATGATGGAGAGGTTGTTGGAAAAATGAGACATTTGTGTTGCAGAAAAGGTTTGATTAAGGAAGACAAACAAACAGTAATATAAAATTACATTATTTATTTGTTATTCTCTTAAGGCTAGCGATACTTATACAAGGAGTCAAGAGCTTAGTCCTGACTGATAAACAAAAGGATCAGAGAGTTTAAGTACATTTTAGGACCATCCCAATTCAGGGTGGTTGAGTCACACAAATTTATGATCCCCATAATGGTTTAATCATTGTATAAGAAGGGAATTTTCTTAATTGGATAAGTGGTAAATACAATAAAACAAGAGAGTTGACAAAGTGTCAATTGAAATGATGATCCAGAATATCTGTGTTTTCTTTACCATTAACACTCCATAACATGGTATATGTTCAGAAAATATTAAGATAAGAAAAAGTCCTATTACTGAAGTTAATGCCTCGAGTTGAGGGTCTCGTCCTTAAGGGCCATAAAGTAGGCTTTGTTAACATAAGGAGAGGTGTTCTCTGAGAGCAAGACAAGCTGGGTCTGTTTGGAATTTATGATCTCAGGGTGCCTGTGTTAAATCCTACTCCCATCCTTATCTAGGCTCTGGAGTGGCTGAGACAGAAAAGGAACCTTTTTAAAAATGAGGCAAGGTAGTCTGATTGATTCAGACTTTGGCCAATATATGATATTGAATAATTATTAGTGCATTGTTGGTGAAGTTGTAAAAACTGATTCAATCATTCTGTAGAGCAATTTGAAACTACAGGGCTATCAAACCACGCATGCCCTTTGACCTAGCAATACCACTACTAAGTTTGTATCCCAAACCGGATAAAAAAAAAAACAAAAAGAAAAGCACCTATATGCACAAAAATATTTATATCAGCTCTTTTCTTGGGATAAAGAATTAAAAATTGAGGGGATGCCCATCACTTGGGGAATGACTGGACAAGCTGGTATGTGATTGCAATGGAATACTACTGTACTATAAGAAATGATGAGCAGGATACTCTCAGAAAAATCCTGGAAAGACTTGCATGGGCTGATGCAAAGTGAAATGTACTGTATACAAAGTAACAGTAATATTGTAAGACGATCAACTGTGAATTACTAGGCTATTTTCAGCCATACAATGATCCAAGACAACTATGAAGGACTTATGATGAAAAACGCTATCTGTCCCCAGTGAAAGAACTGATGGCGTCTGTATAGATTGAAGTATATGTTTACAGTGGGTAGAGAGCTGGACCTGGAGTCAGGAAGACCCCAGGTCAGATCAGTCCTTCAACGCTTAGGAGATTGTAAGACACATTAGTAGATATAGTAAGTCATCCATAGATAATGAGAATACTGTCAAGCATAGCTAAATATGTTGGTCCTAGAAAACGCCTCCGTTATATAGAGGATGAAGTCAAGAGTCACTCAGAAGGAGTCATATATAGAGATATAGGTGTATCACCCTGGCTGTATGACCCTGCACAAGTCACTTAACCTGTCTGCCTCAGTTTCCTCATGTGTAAAATAGTGTTAATAACAACACCTACTACCCACCTTTCAGAGTAGTTGTGAGGATCAAATAAGATGATATTTGCAAAGTGCTTAGAGCAGTGCCTGATGTATATAGCACGCCCTTTAGAAATACGTATTCCCTTCCCCCTTAAAAGAAATAGGGAAGTTTGGAGGAGAGGTGGGTTTAAGGGATAAGATAATGAGTTCCATATTGGATGACCTGGGTATAAGATGCCCATGAAAGATACTGCGTTTGAGTTGTTCTGCTCAGTGTGTAAAAGATAACGTTCATGCGCACTTCTTTCCGGTGGTCTTTATAAGAGGGAAGGAAGCACTGCCTCCTCCCTCAGACTCCTGAGAGTGGGGACTGTATCTGTACTCGGCACCAATCTGATTCACTTACTTAATACAAGACTCTGACACCAGGGGGAGCTCAGTCCCCAGTGCCAACCGATGATGAAATTTGCAAATTCTCGAATGCTAGAATTCAGAGACCAAAAGATCCTTAAAGACCATCCTACTCCCTTGATATACCCCAAAACAGATCAACGGGTGGAATAGGAAGACCAAACACACAACTTCACTCCTACCAATACTGGAATAAGAACCCCTTCCCAGTAGAGACCCCAGCATCTCTGACTGATTATCAATCACCCAGCCTCTGCTTGAAGGCTTCCACTGAATGAGAAGCAGTACAGTTTACTTTGGGGCAGCTCTGATTGTTAGGAAGTTTTTCCTTATGTAGGAGCAGCTAGATGGTGCAGTGGGTAGGGTGCTGAGCTTGGAGACTGGAAGACCTAAGTTCAAATCCTGTCTCACAAACTTAGCTGCATGACTCTGGGCAAATCAATTTCCCTTTGTCTGTCTTAATTTTCCCATCTGTAAAATGGGGATAATAATAGCACCTACATCCCAGGGTTGTATGGGGGGGTTCAAATGAGATAATAATTGTAAAGTACTTCACACAGTGAAGCACAGCACATAGTAAGCATTAGATAAATGTTGGTTATTATAACTATTATTATTATTAGGGTTGGGGTACTGTCACATTCCTTTTTTGTTTTGTTTTGTTTTATTTTTGCTTTTTGGAGGGCAATTGGGGTTAAGTGACTTGTCTAAGGTCACACGGCTAGTTTTTTTTCGTGTGTGTCTTAAGTGTCTGTGGTCAAATTTGAACTCAGGTCCTCCTGACTCCAGTGCCAGTGCTCTATTCACTGTGCCACCTAGCCGTCCTCACGTTCTCTTTTTTTTAGCTTTTATTTAGAATTTATTTTCCCCCAGTTGCATGTAAAAACAATTTTTAAGATTCATTTTTTAAACTTTGAGTTCCAAATTCTCTCCCTTCCTCTCTCTCCACTCCCTTTTATTGAGAAAGCAAGCAATTTGATATAGGTTATACATGTATAGTCATGCAAAACATATCCATAATAGTCATGTTGTAACAGAAAACATACACAAGGAAAAAAAACCTCAAGAAAAAAAAGTTTAAAAAAGTATGCTTCAATCTATATTCAGAGAAAATCTTTTCTTTCTTTCTCTGCATTTCTCATAGCGTTTTTCATCATAAGTCCTGCAGAGAGGTCTTGGATCATTGTGTGGCTGTGAATAACTAAATCATTCACAGCTGGTCATCTTACTTATTGCTGCTACTTTGTCCATAGTACATTTCATTTTGCATCAGTTCGTGTTAAGTCTTTCCAGGTTTTTCTGAGAACATCCTGCTCATCATTTCTTGTGGCACAATAATATTCTATCAAGATCATGTACCACAATTTGTTCAGCCATTCCTTAATTGATGGGCATCCCCTCAATTTCTAATTCTTTACCCCGATAAAAGAGCTGCTATAAAAATTTTTGTACAAATGGGTGCTTTTCCTTTTTTTTAAATCCTTTTTTGGGATACAGACCTACAGCCCTGTCACATTCTTTCAAGTTCACCTGAACTTGTGCTAGCTCTCAGTGGACCTCTCAGTGCTGTTGTTTCTGACTGTCTTTTTGTTCAGTTCTGGGCTTGCTGAAAAAATTTACCTCCTGTTTTTGTTGATTTTTTTGTCCATTTTTCAATCTGGTGCCCTTTAAAATCATTACAGAGTTTATGTGGGAGAGGTAGGCTTCTCTGTAGCCTTTCACATCTCCATCTTAATTAGAACTCTCTGCCTTATCTCCCTCATCTGTTAAAATTATTTATCTCAAGCAATGTGTCCTATTACTACTTTGATCTTTCCCACAATATAGCTAAAAAAGGAAACAAAAACAAAACCACCACCTCCTGGTCTATTCCTGTCTCTCTGTATGAAACCCCTTCTGGGTTGGTCTTGACTTAATCCTTGGTACAATGGAGGTATTTTTTAAGATAAGAATGTTTAGTTATGCTTTATAGTACTCTCAGCATCTATTGATGCCTTACTACCTTCTCATTTTACCCTCTTAAAACTTTACCCACAACAACATGTGTTAGGAAAGTGATGGGCCATGTGATAGCATTGAGGAGGTAAATTTCTGTTGTTACAGTAATAATAATAATATGATGTTTAAAAAGTTCAATCAACATAGTTTCTGGGTAATTAATAATTTTATTAATAATGGAAGAATTTTTATTAATAAAAAGGTCAGTGACACTCTTGAATGCCAAAGACCCCTCTTGGAACCCATTCAGCACTTACATGCTCTTGGAAGGGTGGGTGTTCCTAAGGGTGGCAATTGACTGATTGGTTTAAAAGTAATGAGAAAGAATGAATATTATAATAAGAGGTGGTTTTATTCTTGGGGTACATGATGCTGAGCATCCAAATCTTGGTCAAAGAGATTAACCAATTTCCATATCACCCATCCACAAGGATCCACATTTTTCCAGACCAGCTTGAGTAAACACAATGAATAGGAATCTACCCATTTACCTAAACTTAAAATTTCTTAATATCTTTGATTAGCTCTTAGTCATCTTGGCTGGGTAAATCTCCACCCAAGATTTCTCACAATGGTTGATTTCTGGTTGAGGAAGTAGAAAATGGGAAAAATCTTGGTCCCAATTCAATAATTAGTTACTAATACATGAAAGAATCATTTCTCTCAATAATAATTAGTTAGCATTTGTATAGTACTTGCTATGGGTCAAGCATTTTGCTAAGTACTTTTACAATTATTGTCTCATTTTATCTGCATAACAATCCTGGGAGGCAGATGCTAGTATTAGAATCACTATTTTACATCTGAAGAAACTGAGGCAAACAGAGATTGAATGATTTGTCCAGGGTTACATAGTGAATGTCTGAGGTTGGGTTTGAACTTGGGTCTTCCTGACTTCTGGTGCTTTATTGACTTTACCACCTAGCACTGCATCCCTTAAGGAGTCAGAGACTTGATTTTGAATCCCAACTCACTTCACCTTTTGGACTTTGAATTTCCTCCTTTCAAAAACTGAAATTAGCACTTACTATATTTGGCACTGAATTGCCCACCTTACAGGGTTGTTATGAGGAAATAGCTTTTATAAAGCTTTGGAAATGAGAATTGACATAATATCTTTTTATTTTTAACACTTTTATTTTCCTTCTTGTGTTTGGGGCCTAGAGCTAGTGGGATATTAGGTGCCATGTCAAGTAAGCCTAACAGAACCTAATAGAGATATAATTTTTTTTTGAAGGGGGGAAGGCAAGGCAATTATAGTTAAGTGACTTGTCCAAGGTCACATAGCTAGCAAGTGGGTCAAGGATCTGAGGCTGGCTTTGAACTCAGGTCCTCCTGACTCCAGGGCTGGTGCTCTATTTACTGTACCACCTAGCTGTCCCTGAGATATAGATTTATAACAAGAGTCTATCCTGTATATAGGAACTATGCCAGTATCTTTAGGGTAATTCAAATTATATTCTCAATTTTTGGAAGTAATTTTTGAGAGATTTATATGGAGTATTCCAAAAGTCTTAGTGCAGTTTTAAGCTATTAGAAATGGACATACTTCAAGTAATGCCATCTTAGCCTACATTAACAAAAGCTCAGTTCCTTGAACGAGGAAATTGGTTGTCTCAAGTCCCCAGAGCTAGATGAATATCTGTTAACACCTACTCCCTAAGTGAGTTGGGAGAAGAGTAGTCGAACCTTTTCTGTGTGTCTAACTTGTGGCCCACCTGACTAGCTATGATCTGAGGTGTGGCCCAGTCTTGCAGTATATGAGATAGGCTGTATCTGTACCACCATCTGCTCCCTCCTAGGAAATGTTGGTTACACAAAGACCATCACAAATAGTGAATGAGTAAACTCATTTATCTAAGCCAATCAGTAAACAGAAAAAAAAGAGAAATGATATATATTAGAGTTTAAGAATATGCCAAAGAACACACAAGAGTTCAGCTGAAAATGAGATAAAATCTTAGTTCAATCAGAGAGACAGAGACAGAGAGAGACAAAGAACCTTCTTTGATGAGGGCATGCCATATTGGGCATACTGGGCAGTCCTGTGCCAGTGTCTCCCATGTCACACAATCAATTCCAAAGTTCTTAAGAGATACCTTGAGAGTGTCCTTGTATGTGAGGGCCTGCTCTGTGTGAGTTCTCCATAAAATAGTCTTTTAAGCAAACATATGTTCAGTATTTGAACAACATGGCCAGCCCATTGGAATTGCACTCTCTGCAGTACAGTTTGAGTACTTGGCATTTTAATTTGAGTAAGAGAGAGAGAGAGACAGAGAGAGAGAGAGAGAGAGAGAGAGAGAGACAGAGAGAGAGAGACAGAGAGACAGAGAGAGAGAGAGAGAGAGAGAAAGAGGGAGAGAAAATAGGATCTTATCAGGGAATTCCATTCTCAGCAATCTCTAGAGATCAAGGGTCATGATAGGGAGTTTGATTTCCCTGTTCTTGTCTGTGGCTCCAGGGCTCTAGCCTATCATTTAAAAGTCTGCAGGAAGGCTCCCTTGACTTGTCTTGAGGTCCTCTCTCCCAAATGTCTTCATAACCAATTAAAATAAGTTCCTTGGAACTGGAGTGTCTAGAGTAATTTTGCACAGGAATCAGGGGAGCTGAGGAAATTTGCTCATATTCCAGGGGTCTTCTACGAATATTATTCTAGTTGAGAACTGAAATTATTCCAGAGATTGGAACAGAAGTCCCATTTCAGTAAAACCCATTGAGGAAGACTCAATGTAGTGAGGGAGAAGGAGAGGTCTTGGCTTTACCTCAGCCTAGGTTTCTTTCTCCTGTCTCCTCTTTCCTCCTTTTTATATGGAGAACTTTGTGAGTTTGAAAGTTCTGGAGTATTTGGGACTTTCCTAAAGGCACCTGGAGATCAACTCATAGCAGGACAGTGTGTGTATTGGGAACCAAAGACAGACAGATGCAGATTCATGGCTCTGCCAGGATCTCAGCAAAGAAGCTAGACCATATCTAAGGAAAACTTTTTGAGGACCCTCCCCAAAAGGAGAAAAGGATTCTAGCAACCAGGAGCTGTGTATCCCTATGCCAGATGTGCTCTCTAAGCTTTGAGCCCACTTTTTCCTTGACTCTATATGTATTTGTAGAGAGGGAAGGTGTCAAAGACAAAAGGGCATGATAAGAGATAAAAATGGTAGGGATTTAAGAAGCAGAAGAAATTAAGAAAAAGTAGCAAGAATACACCAAAAAAAACTATATGAGAAAGATCTTAACATCACTGATAACCACCATAAGGTGGTTACTGATTTAGAGCCAGACATCCTGGAGATTGGTGTCAAGTGGGCCTTGGGAAGTATTGCTAACAATGGTTGTTGTCATTCCTTCTCAAAGAGGACCAAAATGATGTCATTATGTTAGTCAAGTTGCAATGTGTCTGACTGTGGCTGATCAGACCAATATGAGCTTAGAATGCTGTATCATAGGTCAGGCACAAATAGTCCATAAGAACATTTGGTGTGGATTCTCTAAATTTGTGCATCTTGTGTTTCTTTTTGAGCTACTTCATTTTTGCTTTGCTCACAGAGCACAGAATCTTCTTTGATGAGGGCATGCCATATTGGGCATACTGGGCAGTCCTGTGCCAGTGTCTCCCATGTCACACAATCAATTCCAAAGTTCTTAAGAGGTACCTTGAGAGTGTCCTTGTATGTGAGGGCCTGCTCTGTGTGAGTTCTCCATAAAATAGTCTTTTAAGCAAACATATGTTCAGTATTTGAACAACATGGCCAGCCTATTGGAATTGCACTCTCTGCAGTACAGTTTGAATATTTGGCAGTTCAATTTGAGTAAAAACCTCAGTGTCTGGTATCTTATTCTGCCAGGTGATCTTCAGAATCTTCCTAAGACAATTCAAATGGAAGCAACTAGTTTCCTAGCATGGTGCTGGTATACTGTCCAGGTTTCACAGGCATACACCAATGAGGTCAGCAGAATGGCTTTGTACGCCTTCAGTTTGGTAGTCAGTCTAATACCCCTTCTCTCCTACACTTTCTTTCAGAGCCTCCCAAACACTGAGCTAGCTCTGACAATTTATGCGTCAACCTCATTATCAATGTGTTTGTGTATATGCCTGGAAAGTACACTACCAAGCTAAGTGAAGTTGTCCACAGCGTTCAAAACTTCTCCATTTGCTGGAGATGTATGGTTCCATGTATGACTATGGTGGTGTTGGCTGGTGAAGCACCTGTGTTTTCTTGGTATTAATTGTAATGCTAAAATTAACACAAACAGCAGAAAAGCGACCCATACTTTGTTTCCTCTCAGCTTTAGAGGCTGCATTGACTGTATGATCCTCTGGGAACAAAACCTATGCATTAACTCTCCTCTTTTAGTCTTGCTAACAATTACTAACAATAAGGCTAGTGGAAGTGATGGGATGCCAGCTGAGCTATACAAAATCCTAAAGGATAATGCTGTTAAAGCGCTGCACTTGATATGCCAGCAAATTTGGCAAACTCCACAGCGGCCCCTGGACTGGAAAAGATCAGTTTGCTTCCCAATCCTAAAGAAGGACAATGCCAAAGAATGTTCAGATTACCAGACAATTGTGTTCATTTCACACACTAGCAATGCTATACTTAAGATTCTACAAGTTAGGTTTCAGCAATATGTAAACTAAGAATTACCAGAAGAGCAGGCTGGTTTGTGACATTGCTCTCTCCTGGTATTCCTCCTACCTATCTGACCATTCCTTCTCAGTCTCCTCTGCTGGATCTTCCTCTAAATCAAATCTGCCAAATGTAAGTGGCTTCTTCCTGTGCCCTCTTTTATTTTCTATGCTATTTTGCTTGATATCATCAGCTCCCATGGGTTCAATTATCATCCCTTTGTAGATCCAGCTATCACCTCTGAGAGAAATGATTATTAATAACTAATGATTTGGGGATATTCAGAGTTCCTTCTTTTTCTGTTTTCAAGACCTCAGTCTCAGAAGGTTGAATTAACCTTCTCTATCTGATCTCACCCAATCTGATAAGGAATCTCTAATCCAAGATGAATTCCATTCAGTCAAGCTTCTGGGGAGACAGAACCTTTTATCTAAATTGCCCAAAGCTTGGGGTGGTCTGGGCATTGAGATAAGTCTCTCCATCCGAGGAGGACAGGATGTCACTCTCAGCCTCTCACTGTAACATTCCTTCTCTCATTGATTGTTAACCAATCAGGACTGACTCCCGCCCTGGGGAACATCTGCTCTTTGAAGGGTATATAAACTGTGAGCCCTGACTCGCCATGATTATCTGTGGTCTAAGAGAGATGGCTAAATGACCATCCTTTTATTAATAAATGTGTTGGCTTTGTTAGTAAAATGATTGAATTACCCAGAAATTATGTCTTGAACCTTTTTAATCACCACTCCTCTCTCCTGAGCTCCAATCTTTCATCACCATCTACTTACTGCACACTTCCAACTGGATATCCTGTAGACAACTCAAACTCAGTATGCCCCAAAGAGAAAAATATAATTTTTCCACCAAATCCTCCTGTTTTCTGAACTTTACTATTGCTGTTGAGGACCCATCATCCTTAACAGTCACCCTGGTTCAAATCTCAATGTCATCCATGGCTCTTCACTTTCACCCCACATATCCAATCTGTGGCCAAGTCTTTTCCTTTCTACCTTCACAAACTCACCTGAATATTTTCCTTTCCATCCACTCACACAGCCACCACCTGGGTATAGGTCCTTATCATCTCATGCCTTGATTGTTGCCTGCTGATTGATATGCCTGCCTCAGATTTCTCTCTATCCTAAGCCATCCTTCATGTAAGTGATTTTCATAAAGTATAGATGTGATCATGTCACTCCCTTACTCAATAAACTTCAGTGGCTCCCTATTACCTCTAGAATCAAATATAAACTCTTGTTTGGCTTTTAAAGTCTTTCACAATCTGGGCCCTTCTTACCTGTCTAGTCTTCTCACACTTTATGCCCTACTATGTACTCTATGATTCATCTCCACTGGCCTTCTTCTTGTTTCTTGAACACAATATTCCATCTCCTGACTCCAGACCTTCTGACTGGCTATCTCCCATGCCTAGAATGTTCTCTTTCTTCACCTCTACCTCCTGGATTCTCTATCTTTCTTTAAAACTCAATTAAAAATGTCATTTTCTACAAGAAGACTTTCCCGACCATAACCACTAATAATACTTTCACTCTGAAATTTCCTTCCACTTACTCAGTATATGTCTTTCATGTACAACTTTGTACATAATGTGTAGCTAGTAGATAATGGCACGGTGAACAGAGCCCTGGGCCTGAGCCAAGGCAGACCTGAGTTAGCCTCAGACACTGATTGTATGACTCTCTCTCTGTGTCTGGTTCCTCAAGTATAGAAGGAGGCTCTTAACAGCACCTATTTCACAAGGCTGCTGTGAGGAACAAATGAGATGATATTTTTAAAGTTCTTAGCATAGTACCTGACATTTAGTAGACGCTTATTACATATTTATTCCCTTCATTTGCATCTTGTCTCCCCATTGTAATGTCAGCTCCTTGGGGGCATGGTCTGTGTTTCTGCCTTTCTTAGAATCTGCTAGTGCTTAGTACGGCATCTGATACATAGTTAGCACTTCACCAGTGCCTGTTGACTTAATGTCATTTCATCTTGGAGGCAATAGGGAGTGACCGAAGATTTTTGAGTGGTAGACTAATATTGTTAGATCTGACCCATATGAACCCTGTTTTAGTGTCTGTATGGCAGACTGATGAAAGAGAAAAGAAACAAAAGGCAAAGAGAAGCTGGGTAAAGAGGCTATTACAATAGTTCTTGTGGGAGATGATGAGGCCCTGATCCAGAGTGGTTATTCTGGGGGAGGAAGAAGAGGTCGGATATGAGAAATATAGAGGTAGAATTGACAGGACTTGGCAGCTTCTTGGGCATGAGAGATGAGGGAGATACAAAAGTAAAAAAATCCAGGATCACCAAGTTTATAAACCTGTATAACTGATGAGATGATTGTGTCCTCAATAGATATAGGGAAATGTGGACCAAGGACAGGTTTACCAGTATAACTCTGTCCCAAAGCCCATTGGTATGGAATTTTCTCCTTGTTGGTGGAGATGAATGCCCTGCCCTGAGTGAGGGGCAGGGCATTGTTGGTGACAGCTGGAAAGCTCCAGATTTCTTGAGACTTCCTTGGATTTCATCAAATTTCAAATCTTCTTGGGGACTCTTCAAACATCAAGTTACTTTGGGTGTTCCTGGCTTCAAGACAAAAGATGGAAGAGGTTAACACCACTTCAGGATGTGTGGGATAAAGACCCCAAGGACCCTTACCCAAATAAATTCAGAGGTTTCTCAAGGTATAAACAGAAGCTCCCTAGTGTTGGATCATCAGCCCATTGGTGGGGTTGTATGACCTCACAGTCTACACAAGAACCCAGAAAATCCCTCTTATCCAATACAAAGACATATAGCTATGATTGTCCATATTTTGCAAAATGGGGCTGTTACAAAAAGCCCCTCACAGGAAAAAGGGAGGGGAAGTAGGGGCATACCATCTGATTTCCCTGAAATCAGGTGATTTACAGGAACATGAAACTTAGGCCTAAAGAGATCTAAGACCTAGCTCAAGTTTGGTGACTGTCTCTTTGATTTTTTGAGAACGCTTTCACTTACCTCATTCAAGGATGCTGGAGAAAATGACCAGGAAGACAAAAATGAAGCTGGTAGGCTCCAGCCTGTCTCTATTCTCAGCTTGCTACTTTGGGGGAACTTCCTCCTTGGGATTTGGGTGAGATCTAGAATTCTTATTTCTTGATTGAACTGATTATCTGCTCCCAGTGGGAGATCTCCTTCACTCTGTACTGTTTGTATGTATATATTCTCCTATAAATAACTTCTTTAATTTCTGTTTTGCTACTAGTTTGGATAAATGGGTTTTCTTTGATAATCATTACATGTGTGTTTATTGTGAGACTGGTATTTGATGGGAAACATTCTGACCTTCCCCTCAGGAAGTAAGACAAAAGTTTGTTGTAGTACAAAGGGGCAGAAGAATTGGGTGTGGCCGGGCCTTGATTCAAAGGCACTCCGTTTTTTAAAGTAAACAACTTCCATATAAGGGCAAAAGTATGTTGGTTATGGTTCAACTATGTCCAACTCTTCCTGACGACTAGTGGGGTTTTCTTGGCAAAGATACTGGAGTGGTTTTGCCATTTCCTTCTCTGGCTCATTTTACAGATGAGGAACTAAGGCAAATAGGGATAAGTGACTTGCCCAGGGTCACACAGCTAGTAAGTATCTGAGGCCAGATTTGAACAGATGAAGATGAGTCTTCCAGACTTCAGGCCTGGCACTCTATCCACTGTACCACTTAACTGCCCTGAGCTCCTTTTCATTGGCACAAATAATTATGAGGAGATAGGATTAGTACCTCTTCAACTCCTCCCAGTAACATAGGGAGATGGGATCAGTGAGCATGCACACTGCCACTTTATAACAGGCTACTTTATATTCAGTCTAAACAAGATTTTCAAATAGTGTCGCTCAGACTGACTCAGTGCAAGCAGCTAACAAACAATAATAATTGTTTGAACTGGACTTGGACAACTGTAGGAAACAAATTTTGTCAGATAATTTCAGGACCTGTGAATGATAAAAATCAGGTGAAAATCTAGAACCAAGGCTAACAGATTATTGGTGCATTGGAACGGGACTTTCAAAACAGAGACTGCCCCTCTTTATCATGTCCATACAATCTGGAGTTTTATACTTCAGAAACAAAGACCACGGCAACCACTCTCATAAGGAACAATCAGAGAAGAGTACACATCACCTTTCAACCAGGAGACATTATATTGTGGCAGTGAAGAGGTTTACCCAAAGAGGGTTAGGGTTGCCCAACACCCCAAAATACCAACATGCCGGGTCCTGCCGAAAGAATTCAACTCAAGTCTTCTCAGGCAAAGAAAAGTAAAGTTTATTAATGGTTCACCATATTGGGCAGACTCTTAAGGAGCCTAGGTATCTGTGATGCTTGCATTGGGCAAGCAGGACGGAGTAAGTCTGTCACAGAATAAGTCTGTGCTAAGCTACTCTACATGGCTCTCATACCACATGGAAGGGAGATGGGGTCTTATATACAGAGGAATCTAGGAGTGGTCTAGAGGA
>CM053587.1:287903695-287919530 GCA_028646515.1 Pseudochirops corinnae | reverse complement strand
AACCTTTATTTGTAAATGCTCTTCATCTCAGGAGTGGGATGGAAAGTGGAGAAAGATATGGAGCCCATTAGGGCACGACATCCCAGTCATGGTGTCCACCAACCCACTAGGGAAGGTTTAGATTATAGCCCTCAACATCTCAGCTTTCCTGTGCTCCTGAAATCCATACTATATCAGGCTTCAATGAATACTTTACTCTTCTAATCACAGAAGAAATCTTGTGTCCAAATTTGGTCCTGCCTATATCTAGGCTTCCAGTTATCCAGCCTCATTCCCTGATCCTCACTAGTCTCAGCCTATCTTGTGTCCAACCTCCCCAACCCTTCCCTGTGTCTGGCCTCAGTTCTGGCCACAAAGGATCACAAAAGTGTCTAAACTCAGACCCTCTTTGGGTCAACTTCAATCCCACCCCTGTTCTGCCTCAGTTGTGTACTGTCCAGTCTTGAGTCCTTCTGTTTCCAACGCTGGCTCCTCTTCTGTCCACCATCAGACCAATGTGTATTGAACCTCAGCCTATCCTGAATCCAAGTAATCCAGTCCATCCTTGAGTCTGACATGTGTCTGACTTTAGTCTATCCTCACCCTGTATCTGGACTCACCTGTCCTGTACCCAACAGCTCTTCCAAGACCCAGCCTCTGCCTATGAATCTCCAATTTCCACTATTTCTATATCTAGTCTCAGTCCCTTCCAGGCCCAAACCCAGCCTATTCTCCATCCAGCCTCGTATATCTAAACTTGGTCCCTTCTCTGCCCAACTTTGGTCCTCCTTTGTTTAGCCTTAACCACTGCTCTATCTGACCTTAGACTCTCCAGTGTGTAATCTCAGCCTATCTAGGGTCCAAATTGGGTCCATCTTGAGGTCAACATCAGCCCCTTTTCTTAATAGTCTAATCCTTTGAACAAACAACTTAGCTCTCTCAGTCTACCTCCATATCAGGAAAGTTCCCTATTTAACCACCAGATGGCAGCGCATGCCACTTTTCTCTATTTAGCAATTAAGACTAACTACAATTTCATGTTTATCCCAATGGTTGTGGGTTCCATCCAACACTAGAGGGCGTTCAGGAAAAAATATCAAACTCTTTGTGATGAGGGTTTGCAAGCTTGTGGGACGTACACATTATTAAAATAATTTATGAAAAGAAAGTCAGTGGCAAGTACTTAATTCCAACAAAATTAACACTTTATAGCTACAAATCTTAAACAAGCAATAAAGTAGTGTAACGTAAATTTATTGATGAAAATCCTTTGCAATTTTCATATTTAGAACATAAAATATTGGCCATAATAATAATAATAATGCGATGAGTATGGTTTGGGTCAGCACAGAGTTTCTCAGAATGTGGTGTTCTTATTGACATTACTCCTCATGACTCCTTCCAACTAATAAATAATGTTATTTTGTCTTTATAACAGGAACAGCAGAATGTCCTGTTCTCATTAAATCAGATGTAATGAGTAGTACTAAAATGTATACAGCTTTTTACCCACCTTTTGTCAAAACATAAGATTTTCCATTTCAATCATTATGCTCCTACATATGACTGCAAAACAAGTCTATCAACCATTCTTATTGACGTAGAGTATGATCAAAAGCATTTGTCAATGGTGGATGAGCTCTTGAAACGTTCATATTTATACATACACGTTTTTAAAATAAAATATTACTTCTGCATACTGGCAAAGTAATTTGCAAGCAGATTTTTACTTTCTCCTATTTCATTTTCAGGGCAGGTATTTTGGAAATTTGAAATATTTTTAATTTTTTTTGTTGTTGTTTTTTTGGTTTTGCTTTTTGCTTTTTGGAAGGGGAAAGGCAGGGCAATCGGGGTTAAGTGACTTGCCCAAGGTCACATGGCTAGTAAGTGTTAAGTGTTTGAGGCTAGATTTGAACTCAGGTCCCCCTGACTCCAGGGTTGGTGCTCTATTCATTGCACCACCTAGCTGCCCCAGTTTTTATTTTACAATCAGATTTCATTTTATATCCAGATTGTTAGCTTTTTCATAAATGTAGTCATTTTATCTTCCTAAATCAGAACATGAATTTGAAGATTTTGCATTGACTTTGTTTAGTCAGTTTTTCAAAAATAGCTACTAAATGTGACAGTTTCAGTGGGATTTTTGGTTATAAAATGAATCTATTTCATTTTTATTATTATCATCCAAAAAATTCTTATTTCCTTTAGCTCAAACACCTTTTGAAGTACAAAAGAAAGAAAACCACATCTTGCAATAATGTAGATATATCCTGTGTTCCTCACCACTATTGTCATCAAATTTTGTAAAAAAAAAAAAAGAAATGACATCTTTTTAATGTCATTTTTAAAATAAAGGTGGTGATCCTTCAAAAAGCTTGGAAAATTTCACGTAGCTCCTTGTTTTTATGCTTTCATATAAGTGATCACATGTGAAGCATTTGTGTATCCAAACTGCTTGAAGGGTCACATTTTAATAGTACTTATAGACCTATATATATGTCATCATGATAGCAATTGAGTCCTCACAGTCCAGAATCCAAAACAATTCTCCCTCATATCATTTTAATTTTTTTTAAGTCAACTCAAGAAATACTATAAGCAAATCCAGCCTCAGACACTTAATATTTACTAGCTGTGTGACCTTGGGCAAGTCACTTAACCCCAATTGCCCTGACTTCCCCCTTCCAAAAAGCCACAAAAAAAAAAAAAGAGTAGAAATAATGTAAGCAATGAAAAGAAGTTTGGTAGAAATTTGGTTCAAACACTTTACCAAAACAATTCAGAATGGATAGTTGACCTGAATAGAAAAGGTTACACCAAAAGGCAGAAACAAAAGAATGAACAAATGAAGGAAAAAAGAAAGGAAAGAATGAACAAAGGACTTATCCTACAGGAAAATAGGGGGGGTAGGGGATGAGAAGGGGGAGGATAGAAGGGAAGGCAGATTGGGGGAGAGGGTAGTTAGAGGCAAATATTTTTGAAAAGGGACAGGGTCAAAGGAGAAAATAGAATCAGTGGGGGTCGGGATAGGATGGAAGGAAATATAGTTAGTCTTTCACAGTATAACTACTATGGAAATGATGTGGGTAACTACACATGTACAATCCATATTGAATTGCTTATCTTCCCAGCGGGGGTGGGTAAGGAGAGAGGAAGGGGAAAAAAGACCTGGAATTCTAAGTTTTAAAAACAAATGTTTAAAAATTTGTGTGTGTGTGTTTTTCTTTTACATGCAACTGGGAAATAAGATATACAGGGACTGAAACCCATCTTGCCCTACTAGAAAGTTAGGGGGGTAATGGGGGATGATACAAGAGAGAACAGATTATGGGAAGGGATATTCAGTAGACTTGTTATTTTGGGGTGGGGGTAGGGAAAGATGGGGAGAAAAATTGTAACTCAAAATCTTGTGGAAATGAGTATTGAAAACTAAAAATAAAAAAAAGGAAGGAAGGAAGGAAGGAAGGAAGGAAGCTGCATTGTCCAACTGGAACTGGTTAGTTGGGTCCCCAGTGGGGCAGCTACCACAACTCACAGGTTATTGTTTGTCTTTCATTCTCAAAGAGGACCATGACATCAGGGAGGTGATGCCATGACTTGCAAGTCAATTGGATTTATGTGAAGGAGGGCTTATAAAGTCACCAGCCTCACTCTCTCTCTTCAGTAGCCCTCTAGGTCCAGTTGCAAGATATAAATGAGGACAACTAGACATGAACCTGGAGGCAGTGGGAGGCCTGGGCCTTTCTAAGTTAAGGTCTTTCCCAGGTCTCAGTTTGACGGAAGCAACATCCATTCAGTGATTAAGGCTAGGTAAAAAATGAGACAAAGAATGACCTCTTTTACCCAGTCAAAAAAAAAAAAAAATCAATCTGGGAAGGGAAAGCCCTCAGGGTAGAATTACAAAACCAGGTGAAGAAGGAACAAATGAGATGGGCATTTGAGGGAATGGGAAGAGAGCCTGACGGTTGCTTTGAAAAAATAAATTAAGCAAAAATAACTGAAGAGACTGTCTTTATGGAGGAAGAACAATAACAACAAAAATCCCAATTCAGAAAAATATGATATTAAATGAAAATCATTAAATATCATATTTTTGGCCAAAGTCTGAATTAATCAAACATACCACTTTGCTTTGCTTTAAAAATGCCTTTTTCTGTGTCAGCAACTCCAGAGACGAGATAAGGTTGAAAGTGGGATTTCCCCTTATCTTGGGACATACTCCTTGCAGGAAGAAAACAGAGACATCATAAAATGGACCCAACAGCTTCTTTGCTCTCTGAGTGAGCTTGGAGAATACCTCTTCCTATGTCAACAAAGCCAGAAGAGGCTTACCTTATGGCCCTTAAGGATGAGACCCTTAACTTGAGACATTAACTTGAATATGGGGACTTTTTCTTATCTTAATATTTTTGGGACAGAATACTACGTTATGGAGTGTTAACGGTAAAGAAAACACAGATATCCTGAATCGATTGACACTTTGTCAACTCTCCTATTTTATTGTGTTTACCATCTATTCAATTAAGAAAATTCCTTTCTCATACAATGACTAAACATTTATGGAGATCATAAATTTATGTGACACAGCCGCTCTGAATTGGGATGGTTCTAAAGTGTATTTAAGCTTTCTGAATCTTTTGTTCAGGAGTTAGAACTTAACTTCTAACTCCTTGTGCAAGTTCACTAGTTTTAAGGCAATAAATGCTGTAACTGCATATAGCGTAGCCTGTTGTCTCCTTTAACCAAACTTTTAAAAGGTTAACAGAGACAGAGGAAAATATAAACCTAGCTTATAACTTTAAATGTGAATGGATTAAACAGTCCAATCAAATAAAACAAAAGTGATAAATTAGTTAAGAAAACAAAATTGTACAACCTGCTGCTTACAAGGCTCACTGAGCCTTTGGAACATGCCTAGTTTGTCCTACATAGAGATAGGCCCTAAAGGCAGACTTGTCCTGGCTGTGCCCAGATCTCCTGAGATGGAGGCACTCTTGGTTCCCTATCATGAAATCGGGTTGATTGGCTGCCTAACCAGAATGGGCTGTGTCTTTTAAACTGGAGACACTGGGATAGCTGCTTTTTCTGCTCATATCCTTTCCTGATCATTTTTTTCCTGCTTTGGTCAGAAGGTGAAGATCACAATTCACTCACAACAAGGGCACCATGAACCAACCAGTGAGAGGGAAAGGATTTCCTTCCCTTGATCCTTCTCTTACTCTGGCTCCAAGAAATGGTCTAGGAATATTTGTCTTGTTCTGCTTCATTTATCCCCAGTCTTTAGATGCAGGCAGTGACTGAACTCTGGAGGTTGAGCCATGATGACCATGGAGCCAGGATTCTGGATGTGATAGTAGAGCTAACCAGTCCAACAGAGAAGCCAGATACCTGAGGACTAGAACACAAGAGGGCCTTTGGGCTTGAAACTGTGATTATGCTGCACAGGAATTAAGCTAAACCATGAACCTAATCCCCTTCCCCTCCCTCAGAGACTAAAATGGTATGTGAGAGAGGCAGAGTAAGGAGGGAGTTATATACCACATGTATTAGGGAGTGAGTTTGTATTTATGATTATATCTTTTGAAGTAAATATTCCTTTATAAATGCTAATCCATTTATTAGTGGCTAAATTGAATTGGGGTGCAGGGCACCTAACCCCCTACACTTGAGGGAACACCATTGGTGGGAGCTGGAGCCTCTGAAAGAGCCTAAAAACCTCCAAGCCTCCTTAAGGGTGCCTGGGAACCCTGGAAGAAGAGTAAGGAATCACATATCTAGCTTTCCAGGGATGAGGGTAGACAAGTTACACAAGAAACACACCTTCATAGCAAAGATGAACACAGAATAAAAATGAGGGGCTGGATCAAAATTTGTTATGTAGCAAATGAATCCCCAAAAGCAGGTGTTGCAAACATGCTATCAAACAATGCAAAAGCAAGTATTTACAAGATAAAAAGAAATTAATAGGGAAACTTTTTCAATGAAGAGGACCATAGACAATTCAGTATCAACATCAAACTTATATGTTCTAAAGGCATTGGCATCAAAATTCATAAAGGCAAAATTAGCTGAATTATAAGAAGAGATAGACAGTAATACAATAATAGCAGGAAACCCAATTTCCCTCTCTTAGTTTTGAACAAATCTAACAAAAATATAAACTAAAGGGAAAACGTAGATTTGAACAAAATGCTGGAGGAATGAGAACAAAATGATGTATGGTGTCTTCCCCCAAGAGACTCCTAAAGCATATAGCTATTTTTCACCACCCCATGAAACTATTACAAAAACAGACTATGTGTTAGGGCAAAGAGATATTGCAATAAATGTTAAAAAAGCAAAAATAGTAAACATCCTTCAAAGATCATATAATGCCATAAAAATATCAGTTTAGGTCATAGAAACAAAAGACATGGACTCAAATGAAGACTTTAAAATGAAATCTTTAATAACGAGGTCAAAAATTAAAACCTATTTGTTTCCTCTTTCCCATCGTTCATTACATTAGTTACAACCCTTCTTATACAACCAGACCAATGTCCAGTGTGAAAGTATTGGCAGATCCTATACTTGATTGCATGCTGCCATGGGGGAAGAGGGGAGGAAGGGAGAAAATCTGAAACTCAAGGGATTGTGGAACTGAATCTTGTAAACTAAAAATAAATAAACAAATCAATTTTAAAAATTAAAACCTAGAAACAATTAATTTTGTAAAGGAAAAGCATAATGATGAAGCAGTACACCAAAATTTCCCAGATGCAATAAAGCATTTCTCTGAAGGAATAGAATATCCCTAAACATATACTTTAACAAATTCGAAAAGGAGACTATTAATGAATAGAATATACATTTGTGAAATATGTATTCTTTTTAATTTTTATTTTTAATACCAAATTCTCTCCCTTCTTCCACCTCCTCTCCTTTCCATTGAGAAGACAAGAAATATGAGATCCATTATATAGATAAAGTCATGAAAAACATATTTCCATATGAGCAATGTTGTAGAAAAAACAACCAGAAAAATAAAGAAAAAATGTGCTTTAATCTACACTCAGAGTCCATCAGTTCTCTATATGAAAGAGAATAGCATTTTTCATCACAAGTCCTTTGGAATTGTCACATCTTTGCATTGATCACAGTAGTTAAGTCTTTCATAGTTGATTATCATTACAATACAATGCTCTCTGGTCCTACTCACTTCACTTTGCATCCATTCACATAAATCCCCCAGGTTTTTCTGAAACTATCACCTTGATCAATTATTACAGCACAATAGTATTCCATCACAATCATATACTATAACTTGTTCAGCTATTCCCAATTGATGAGAGTCACTTCAGTTTCTAACTCTTTACCACCACCCAAAAAAAGCTGCTATAAATATTTTTGTACATATGGTTTTTTTTTAACTCTTTCTTTGATCTCTTTGGTCTCTAGAGATCACAAGGGTAGGCACAGTTTTATGTCCCTTTGGGCATAATTCCAAATTGTTCTCCAGAATAGTTAAACCAGTTCACAGGTCCACCAACAATGTGTTGGTTGGCCTGACTATTTTTTCCACATCCCTTCTAGCATTTGTCATTGTCCTTTTCTATCATGTCAGCCAATCTGACAGGTACCTCAGAGTTGTTTTAATTTGCATTTCTCTAATTACTTGTTATTTAGAGCAATTTTTCTATACCACTATTTCCATATGACCAGCTGTATGATTTCTTCTTCTAAAAACTTTCCTGTCATATTCTTTGACCATTCATCAATTGGGGACCAATTTAAAAACTGGCCACTAAATAATCTAACCCAAAATAAATGTAAAAGAGGAGATATCAAAAATTAAAGGAGAAATAGATCAACTTCGAGTCAAAATGTACATAGAGTGATCAAATTAAACGTTCATTCTTTGAAAAGACTAACATCCCCGTTAAACCTTTAGCCAACCTGATTAAAAAGATAATAGAAAAATCAGATCAATACGAAAGCAAACAAGCAAGGTTAAACCACAACAAAACCAGAAGAAATAAAAATAATTATCAGAACCTACTTTGAACACTTACATGCTAACAAAACTGAGAACACAAAGAAAGAAAAGCAAGATTTTTAAAAACATAAAATAACCAAGCTAACAGAAGGTCAAATGGCGCTCACTATGTGCCAGGAACTGCACTGAGCACTTTACAAAGATTATTTCATTTAGTCCTCACAACAACCCTGAGAGGTAAATACTATTATTATCTCAATTTTACAGACGAGGAAACTGAGACAAAAAAAAGTTAAGTGACTTGCCCAGGATCACAAAGCTGTAAGTGTCGGAAGCTAAATTGGAACTCAGGATCTTCCTGACTCCAGGATCAGTGCTCTAATCCATTGTGCTACCAAGCTGTCCCCACCATATCATCCACTGAAATACTTTAGCAAGAGATGTCGAACTCCAACTGCCAGCTCCCTGCAAAACTCCTGAGTGTGGCCCACCCAGATTAAAATATAATTGAGAAATGTATAACAAAATAAAGATATAGTACAACTCAGACAGTGTTAATTTGTGGGGGTTTTAAGTCAATATGTGACCTGCAGGAAATGAATTTAACGTCACTGTACTACAGAACTCCCCAAGAATTAAAATCATTTGAAAAAACAAAAGCTTTAAAGTATCAAGGGAAATAATGAAAAAAATCAGAGATGAAGGGCCAATGGCGCTTCTACACTTCTGGCTGTATTGTAAATCAGCAGTCATCAAAACCATTTGCTATTAGTTCAAAAACAGAAAAATTAATCAATGGAATAAACTAGACAAGAAAGAATAAAAAACAATGAACTTCAATAATCCAGTGCTTAATGAACTGGAAATCACAAATTATTTAAGCAAGAACTCTTTATTTAATGAGAAAAGTTGCTGGAAAAAAAATAGAAAAGTGTGGCAGAAATCAGGCTAGGAACAACAGCTTCCCCTATATTCCATGATAAATTCAAAACTGAAAAAGAACCTTAATGTTAAAGATCATTCAGTAAAAAATTAGAAGAGAAACAAAGACTATACATTTCACAGCTATGAAGAGGAGATGTGTTCTTAACAAAACAAGAGATAGAGGCAATTACAAAAGATAAAATAAATAACTCTGGTTAGATAAAATTGAAAGGCTTCTGTGCAAATTACTGCATCTAGGATAAGAAGGGAATAAGAAGGGGAGGAGGCATTTTGTATCAAATTTCTCAGAAAGGGTTTGATGTCCAAGATATAAAGATGAACAATATCTGTGATGAATTTTTTATCTAAAAAGAAAATTCTGAGGCTTATTATTTCCAAGTGAATAACAATGATTTAATAGCAAAACTGACAATTTACCATGAAATCAGGTCAACTAAACCCTTGTAATTACTGACAATTTGCCAGGTTTACAGAACTTATCTTTATAACAGAAAACAAACAAACCATGAGGCTGATTCATAGGATTTACAAAGAAGCAGGTAGATTTGCAATATTCAGGGGTTTAAGGAAAGTTTCTAAGGTGGGATAATTGCTAGATTTTGTATTTAACATGTCTATCATTCTGTACATTTTGGGGAGGAAATAATCTTTCAGTGATCTCTTCAGGATTTCTGCTATGGGTCTATGTAGCTCACTGAAAAGAAATAATTTACTAAAAAAAGAGGAATTTATGGTAAGCTAAGAGTCAACCTCTGCCCTCCAGCTGTCTGAAAAGGGAACTTGACCTTTATACAGAGTCTCGTGACATCTAAGCTAAATCTTAATGATTATTTTATTTTATTTTATTTCTATAAAGATATATTTCCTATTCTAACTTATCTACCATTAAATCTTATCAAAATGCCTATTCACTAAATCTATGGCTAATTTAGGCTTAAGGGAATATTTTATCCCAGCTTACCTGTCAGTTAGTTCTTCCTAGGGAACGGAAACTTAATATTTCAATCAAACTAAGATAAATCAAAGTAATCAATATTAACTCATTTAGAGATCATCTTTTACACATGTTTTAATAGTTTAAAACTGCACTAAGACTTTTGGGACATCCATTTATGTATTTGGATAGATACATATGGAAAAGGAAATAGCAAACCATCTTTGACAAGAAAACTCCAAATGAGGTCACAAAGAGTAGGACAAGACTGAAACAACTGAACAAAAAAATAGATACAAATGGATGCATATATATCAATAGACATATATATATGTATATAATTAAACACTGTTCCCCAATAGAGAAATATGAGGATTTCCCACAATAATTTCAAACTATTAATGACCATATAAAACAACCCAAAACACTAATAATAAGAAAAATATAAATCAAATCAACACTGAGGTTTCGCCTCACATCCTGCAAATTGAGAACGATGACCAAGTTAGAAATCATCAATATTGAATAGATCGTGGGATAGTGCTTTGTTGACAGAGCTGTAAAACACTATAACCATTTTGGAAAATAATTTGGAATCGTGGAAATAAAGTGACAAAAATATCCATATTCTTTGACCCAGAGATCCCACACCTAAGTTTATATCTCCAAGGAAGTCATGGATAAGAAGAAAGTTCTCTCTACACTAAAATATTTATAGCAACAGGTTGTCTGTTTCTTTGATAACAAAGAAAGTGAAACAAAACAGTTGCCCGTTGATTGGGGAATGGTTAAACAAATTGTGGGACATTTACTATGCTGTAAAAAAAAAAAAAATGGCAAATAGGATCAATCCAGAGAAGCATGGAAAATTTGTAAGAACTGATGCAAAGCAAAGTAAGCAGAGGCAAGAAACTGTATATTGTGTATATACAATGACTACAACAATGTTGTTCATTGAAAAGAATAATGACAAAACAATCAAAAGTAAATGTTGCAAAATTACAAAGAATAAGTAAGATCTCAAAGGAGAGAAATGAGAAGAAACACCTACCCTATTCATTTGCAGGGAAGGGAGGTTCATGGGCATGGTACATGGCATATATTTTCAGAGCTTTTCCATTTATTGATTTTGTTGAATTTTTTTCTCTTCTTCCATCTTTTTTTTCATTATAAACTATTAGTTATATGGGATATTGCTCTGGGAGGGGAAGGGAGATGAATATTGAGAAATTCCGGTGATGTAAAAAACAAAAATATAAATTTTTTTTTTTTTAAGCATGCTATCTTCTCTCAGCAGAGTAAGGCTATAAGACAACTCCAAAAGACCCATGATTGAAAGAGATATCCACATCCAGAGAAAGAGTTGTGGAATCTGAATGCAGATTGAAACAAACTACTTGCTGTGTTTCTTTTTCTTGTTTTGTTTTGTCTCCTCTTTTCCACTGATCATTCCATCAGTTATAATCCTTCTTTACAACCTGACTAATGATTAATGGGAAGATATTTGTAGATTCTATATTCGAGTGCATGCTGCCATGATGGGGGGTGGGGGGAAAGAGGGGGAGAAAATCTGAAACTCAAGGGACTGTGGAACTGAATGTTGTAAACTACAAGTAAATAAACCAATTGAACTTTTTTTTAAAAAAGCGTGCTATCTGTGCTTTCAATCTTGAATTCTGAGAGAGGAACTCAACGAGCAGAAAATCAGCCTCTGAAAGCCTTTTAACTTCAAGTCAAGAAGTTATATTTCTGTCTAAAATGGAAAGGGGCAGGATATGTCTTCCCTCCAGGACAGAGGCAAAGTTGGAGGACTAGTAGATGAATCAGTGTTTCAAGACTGAGAATTTAACTCCAAAAGAAGGCTGAACTTGGAATCAGAAAACCACTCACTTTCTTCATCTATAAAAGTAAGAGGCATGTTTTTAACATCCTCTAAGATGACTCTTCCAGCTTGAAATCTATAGTCCTGAAAGCAGGTCCACAGAAAGTGTGTAACTTGTTCACCCAGCAGGTAGCAGTGTCAAAATTTGAATCTCTGCTCTTTCTACTGTATTCATGTATTGACAGCTGTTGTGTATGAGGAATCCCTAAGCTTGGGGAGATAGAGAAGCCAAAAACGAGATTGAATTCATAGCCAGATCACTAGGACACAAGATAGAACGTGATAAAACCCATGAAAGTAAGAGGGACTCAGATGTCAACCACGTCCGAAACAGCTCAGGGTTGCTAGTGTTTCTTTTGTATTCCCCTGAATGATTCCCATTTCTGAAGCGTACACTGCATGCCTGTATAGTTTCTGTAATACCCCGGGGTCTAACCTATTTGGAGCTTGGCAGAAAGGGCATGACATACCCAAGCCAATGAGCCAGAAGAGGCCCAGAGAAGGATGCTGGGAAAGCCCAGGAGTCACAGCACAATCCAAGGCAACCTTCCTACCTATGCTGTATCTCAGGCTTGCTTCTCTTGAGGTCATGGCAGAGGCAAGTTCCTGGATGAACAGTCTAGGGTAGATTCTGGGGCTGCGAGACAAAGGTTCATTTTCACCAGAGATTAGAGGACAGAAGAGGAAATAGGTGACATTAGGCTGAAAAATCTCACCTGAAAACAAATCTAGAGGCAAAAAAGGAGAAGGCTCAAGGGGAGACACCCTCAGAAGGAAGGGGATACTATCCTTGACTGGCAAAAAGGAAACTCCAAATGAAGCCGTGAAAGGCAATCATCACTACCTGCCTATCCCTTGCCGCAGCTGAAACAACCAAATATCATGAGGCTTCTCTTCCTCTTTGTTGTGCAAGGAACCAGGTAAGACCCAGGCTGAGATTAGGAGAGATCCTGGCAGGACTCTGATATCATGAGAGAGAGATTAGGAAAAAATTAGGAAACATTAGAATTATGGGAGAAACTGCATCTAGGAAAGGAACTTTGGGACTTTAGAGGAGACTGAAACTGGGGGGAAGATTCTGAGACTGAAGGTAATGACCCTGGGAGTAGGGAGAGGGGGAGACTCCTCCAGGTAAGGGAAGAGCTCATAGTGGGGGCTAGCAAGGAGGAAGATTTTCAAGCCCGGGGGCAGCTATGTGATGCAGTGAATAGAGCACCAGCCCTGGAGTCAGGAACACTTGAGTTCAAATCCGACCTCAGACACTTGACACACTTTCTAGTTTTGTGACCTTGGGCAAGTCACTTAACCCCAATTGCCCTGCCTTCCCCTTCCAAAAAAAAAATTGTCAAGCCCGGGAGGAGAACCTCCTACACATCCCCCATATGGGGCAAGAGGGGTGCCTCTGCACTAAATGAGTGACAGCATTCAGAATGGCCCTGGCCTGAGGGGAGCAGGAGAAGCTTGGAGAAAATGGAGGATAGAAGAGACTGAGAAAGCAGAATCTGCAGCTAATTGGAGGAAATAGGGTAGATCTCACCCGTCCACATTTCGTGTTGTATCTGTGAACACAATGAGTTGCCTTTCTGGTGTTCAATGGTACTGTGGTTTGAACACTGAGCCTTGAGTCAGGAAGACTTGAGTTCAAATATGTCCTCAGATACTAGATAGATGACCCATGGCAAGTCACTTAGCCTCTGCCTTCCTCAGTTTCCTCAACTGTAAAAGGGAGATATATAGTACCTACCTCCCAGGGCTGTTGAGAAGATCCAATAAGATAACATTGGTAGATAATATTTGCCTGGCACACAATAAATGCTTAATAAATGCTCGTCCCTTCTCGTTCCTTTGATGTTTTATGTTGGCAAACAGTTAATATCAGCTCAAATTTTTGTAGTGCTTTAAGATATGCAAAGCTGTTATAGATGGAATGGAAGGAAAATAGAGCCAGTATTATTATGCCCATTCCACAGAGGGGGTATTACAAGTTCTGAGAGGTAAAACACAAGGTCATGTGACTAGTAAGGGTCTGAGCCCAAGATTCAAACCTCAAGTCCAGCAGGGCATTTCCTCATTGTGTTTACATATTCAGTGAGTTAGTGGGTTGATTTTGGGAGCAGAAAGAACTGTACGTTTTTTTACATTAACGGGTTCAGAAAACTATCACTGTGTATCTGGTGAGGTACGCGTTTGCAACTAATTACACAATTAATTGTGTGTTTGTATAGACAGCGGAGCAGCTAGGTGGCACAGTGGATAGAGCATTGGACTTGGAATCAGGAAGATCATCTTCCTGAGATCTAATGAACTAGATTGTGACCTTGGGCAAGTCACTGAACCCTCTTTGCTTCAGTTTCCTCATCTATCAAATGAGCTGAAGAAAACGACAAACCACTCCAGTATCTTTGCCAAGAAAACCGCAAATGGGGTTACATCATACACAACTGAAATGATCAACCAACAGTCAGTGAGTCGTGCTTTTCTGAACCCCCGGAGAAGGCATATGGTTGTGAACACAGCGGACCATGCACTTGTGAGTATACCCCTGGAGTTCCTGTTGGGTCGGGTTTCACTTTGGGGTTTTCTGATTATCTCAGGGTTGTAGCCCATACCTCCTAGTTTACAGAAACTGACTTTTCACATGCAAGAAAGTTCAGGATCTTACAGAAGAAAGTTTTATTAAAAGAAGGAGAGGGGGAAAAAACCCAGTGTGGAAAGAATGAGTAAAGAAAGCAGGAAGGGAGAGAGTTTACATACATCTCCAGAGGTATAGAAATGTATATAAATTGCCCCACTTAGAGTCCTGACTGAGGGCTCTCTGGAGAGTGCTCAGCTCCATCCCATTATTTCCTATCTTAGGCCTGAACTCCAGGAAGGAAGCAAGGGAGTGGATGTAGTCAGAGGAAAAATCGGGGATTTTTCTGGAGTTTCTTTAGTTATAAACTTGATAATTATCAATAAATACTAATCTTCAAATACATGCCCCCACCCCCAGAAAAGGCTGCATATAAAATTCTGCAATAAAAAATGTGTCTTTCCAGGTTTTTCTGAAGTCCTCCTGCTTATCATTTTTTATGGAATAACAGTATTACATTACATTCATATACCACAACTTGTTCAGCCATTCTCCAATTGATGGACATACCCTCAATTTCCGATTCTTGGCCACCACAAAAAGAGCTACTATAAATCTTTTTGTACATGTGAGTCCTTTTCCCGTTTTTATGATCTCTTTAGGATACAGATCTAGAAGTGGTTTTGCTGGGTCAAGAAGTATGCATAGTTTTATAGCCCTTTGGGTATAGTTCTCAACTGCTCTCCAGAATGGTTGGATCAGTTCACAATTCCACCAACAATGCATTAGTGTTCAATTTTCCCACATCTTCTCCAACATTTATCATTTTCCTGTTTTGTCATGTTAGCCAATCTGATAATAGGTATGATGTAGTACCTCAGAGTTGTTTTGATTTGCATTTCTCTAATCAATAGTGATTTAGAGCATTTTTCTTTTTTTTTTCAGTGATTTGTTTATTTACTTTTAGTTTATAAGATTCAGTTCCACAATCCCTTGAGTTTCAAATTTTCTCTCCTGCCTTGCCCCCCCCACCCCATCCATGGTGGTGTGCAATCATGTATGGGATCTGCAAATACTGTCACATTGTACAATAGTCTGGTTGTATAGAAGAATCATAACCAATGGAGTGAACAATGGGAAAAAAGAAAGAAAACCAAACATAAAAAAGAACGATAGCGTGTAGATTGCTTCAGGTCTCCATTTAAACTCTGGTCTTTCTAGATCTTTCTCTGAATGTAGATATCTCCTTCCATCCTGAGACTTGTAGAGTTGTCTTATAGCTGTGCATTGCTGAGAAGAGTCCAGTTTATCAAGGTTGGTCGTCACACATACAATGTGTCTGTGATTGTGTACAAATTTTTCCTGGTTCTGCTCTTCTCACTTAGCATCAATTTGTATAAGCCTCTCCAGGTAGATATGAAGTCCATCTCCTTCCCATTTCTTATAGCACAGTAGTATTCCATTACATTCATGTACCACAACTTGTTTAGCCATTCCTCAATTGATGGGCATCCCCTAAATTTCCAGTTTTTTTGCCACCACAAAGAG
>CM053587.1:287856757-287903195 GCA_028646515.1 Pseudochirops corinnae | reverse complement strand
GATCTGGGGTCTATTTAAGACCTAGGGCTGGGAGGTATCCTTGGAAGCCTGCCTTAGTATATGGTTTTAAGGCTTCCCCATGGAGAGACCTTAATAAACTTTTCTGTTTAGACCTCAGAGCCATGACTCTTCTGTTCCTGAACGGTACGCTAGCGTCAGTGAGTTGTGTGTGTAACCAGTTGCCTCTGCTGGTAAGTTAGGGCACTCTAAGAGAGAACCCTGATAGCTTTTATTTTCTTTTGCTTTTTGGAGGGCAATTGGGGTTAAGTGACTTGCCCAAAGTCACATGGCTAGTAAGTGTGTCAAGTGTCTGAGGTCGGATTTGAACTCAGGTCCTCCTGACTCCTGGGCTGGTGCTCTACTCACTGAGCCACCTAGCCACCCCTACTTTTCTTTTCTTAGACTTCAACACCCTGTTAACCAACTTTGTTTTATCTTGGCCAGTCTAAAGATAATTTTTCTCGCCAGAGAAAATGGAGACAAAAGTAAGAATAGATTTTTCTTCTCTCTGTCATCTGTTTTCACCATCCCCTCTATCCTGAACTGCAGTCCTATATTTTCTTTGATCTTGTGCTTGCTCCCAACATAGTTAACAAAAATACCTTCCGCCAATTCCTTTTGGGTGTGTGTGTTTTTCCTTACTAGCCTCAACTCTTTCTGAGCTTTAAAGATATCTCTGGAAGCTATTTTTATATGTCTATTCATCTTCTATATTACTTGCACTCCCTTCCATTTTCTCTGTGTAGTGAGATGCTAGACTTACTCTCACAAGCCACTTGAACATCAGCAGATTGAGTTCCCAGAGCTAGCTACATCTCTTCAGGGTCCTATGGATACTCCTAAAGAGAAGTATTATTTTCTAGTGCTATTAGCTGAAGCCCTCATCCTATGTGTTTTTCTAATATCATTACCAGTTGATAGCACCCCTATTTTATTTAACCCATTAATATCATTGATAATTAACTTCAATTAATTCTCACGAAGAAATCTTTTCTAAGAAGATAAAGCAAGAACAGAAGCACCAACACATCTCCCCTAAACCCGGTGCATATTTCCCTCTACCTTGGTCCTTGATGACAGTGGGTTTAAAATGAAAGTGAATGCTACATACATTCCTCCTATCACTGAGTTCCCTTCTCTGCAGCATAGCTGATGGGATGAGTTGCTCCTTTGCTTGTAGCACGTGGAGTCTCAGCTGCCTGGTTTGGTTTTGCCATTATTGGGCTTGGTTCATTCAGGTCTCTACTCAGCCTTTCTAGTTCTCTCTTTTTCCAATGTGACTATACCCGCAATTAGAGGGATACTACTGCCACGCCTTCCCTGTGTATCACTGCATTCTCCCTCCACTTGCTTAGATGTTTTGCCTCAGATGAAAACATTCCTAATTAAAGCTCTACCAACTACCCTTTCTCTTAATCCTTTGAAATAGGTTGTTTCTACATCTGGGGGATATACCAGAAAATGTCTGATTCCTTTTTCTATTAATCTGTCTTTTCCTACTGCCTATCTTTCATCTAATTCTCTCCTTTCTCCCTCTGTCCATCCATCTATCTGATCATCTAGCCCTCCATCTATCCATCTCTTCACTTCTATGTAGTTTTTCTGCAGTTTGTAGTTCTGGGAGATAATTTTGAATAGCATGTGTGAAAACTCCCAAGGAAGGTGCTACTTAAATGGTGATATTATTCTGAGAATGAAGGCAAGTACACATAGCTACTGCAAGTCAAAATCCTATTTGGGTTC
This sequence comes from Pseudochirops corinnae, assembly GCA_028646515.1. Taxonomy (NCBI): domain Eukaryota; kingdom Metazoa; phylum Chordata; class Mammalia; order Diprotodontia; family Pseudocheiridae; genus Pseudochirops; species Pseudochirops corinnae. The sequence goes on along the minus strand of CM053587.1, from coordinate 287,901,452 downwards.
TTAGGGTGAGCAGGGAGTTGGAGGTAGGGAGCATCTGCTGAGGACAGGAATAGAGAGTGGAAGTTTTTGCTATGGTGGATAGGTTTGGGGTTAGACACTAGAAAGGAATTCCTCTGTCCCAGTTATTCTAGACAAAGAGACTCCTTTTTCTGACCTTCCCCAGACATTTCCAAACCCAGGCACTTTATAATAATCCTTTGATTATTTACTCCAAACCCCTCCCCTCCTGCCCCCATTATTGAAGCTCTTCCAACATGAATCTCAACCCTTTGGGGTTTAGGTCTTCCACAGGAAGTGAGGTAATTCAGTTCAAAAGGGAGAGAGAGACAGAGAGACAGAGACACAAGAGAAACACACACAGAAACAGAGAGACAGAGACAGAAGCAGAAAGAGACAGACACAGAGGTAGAGACAGACAGACAGACACACACACAGATTGAGAGATCGATCTCACCCAAGGGGACGTTTCCTGAAGTCTCTAGTATAGCAAGCTGGCTACAGGGACATGATGGAGACTGCCAGCTCCTCTGTTGGCATCTCTCTATAGTCTTTTTTGTCTTTCAGCAACCTGAAGTGCGATTGGCATCTTCCTTCTTTTCTCTTAAAGTTGGAAACCAGAAGTGCCTGAAGTGACTGATGGACCCAAATAAATTAAAGAGACTTGGAAAAGTTTGAGAGCCTGGGGCTTTCCTTTCTCCCAGTCTCATCAGCCCCTTGTATGGGCACAAGATGTCGATTTCCACCAGTGAGGAGAAAGCCCTGTACCAAAGGGCTTTCAGATGGGTATATCTATAATGGGGCTTTTATAAAGTTTCACAGAAGTTGGGGGCAGAGGTGAGGAAGTGAGGTGGCCATGGCAAAGGCAGGAAACATGCAGATATACATTTCCCAGAGTCCTTATGTTTCCATTTTCCTTTGTACTTTAAGAGACTTCCTGCCATAAGTTTCACAAGCTTGGGAAAGATGAAAGATGGCCATCAGCACCCCATTTGGTGTTTTCCTTTCTGACCAGCTAGAATGGATGGGGGTGATGGATAGTGGTGAGAAGCTCTATGGACAGTATCACTCCAGCTTAGTTGGATGAGTGAGGTGAGTACTTGAACCTCTCATGAGGAACTGTGGGGCCAGTGTAGAGATGGGAGTAGGCAGAGTGGGGCTGGAACTGACTAGAGCTCTTTTATGTCTATTGAGGCATCACTTTGCCTGAGACGAGACCACATTCAGCAATACTGCCCTCTCTGTTTCCTTGAGAGAGCTTGCTGACCCGAAACTCCCTCATGCTGCCCCTCTTCCCTCCCTTCTCCTTTTTTCTTCATCTGGCTGCTGAAAAGACCTTGATCAGTTCTACAGCTTGCCTTCCTATTGTTTGGGAGCAGGTATAAGGGAAAGGAGAGTCAATTCTATACAGCAGTTTTCTTGAAGCATACTATTCAAATGATTCTTTACCCTCTGTTTTGGGTTGCTAGGTTACCTTATTGTTCCACTAAATCACACTGCCACTGTGGCAGCTTCTCAGGATGGAGAGAAGGTAGGAGGGAGGGATGCTTACTTGCATGTGGTCGCAGCACCACCTAGTGTGCTATATACATACTACACCCCTCCAGTTAAGTGGCAACCTGCCTTCCCCACATATAATCAGTTATCATATGCGATTGATTCTACTTCTACAATGTCTCCTATCTGATCCCTTCTCTCCAATGAAACAGCTTCTACCCTCGTTCAGATCTTCATCACATCAATTCTGGACTAATGTAGTCGTATGTGTCTGGACTTTCTAACTGGTTTCTTTGTTTGTAGTCCCTCCATGATCTCCAGATCATGGCACCCTCCAGATGCCAAGTAGATATTCCTAAAACATAGATCTGACCATACATGTCTCCTGCTCGGAAGTCTCCAATGGCTCCCTAGTGTCTCTAAGATAAAATAAAACTCATAGAACTAAAATTTTAAAGTCCTCCTTAATGTGGCTCCCTTCGGGGGTGTGCTGGTAAATATTTAACAACTAGTTTTCCAGAAAAAGTTCAAATAAAGCACTTTTAAAGTTAATCTGCAACTAACATTTTCATCATCACTTCCTTCATTCTAGACCATAGATAAAACAATAAATTAAGTCCTGATTTGTAGCATTTGCCAATTTCTGAGGTGTAAATGCTTACACCAAAAACTTAAAAGTCAGCTCTCACAAGCCAGTAAGAGCTGGCTCCAGCATAGCCTTGGCTACTTCTTACCTTTCCTGTATTATTTTATAATACTTTCCTTCACAAATTCTCTGTTTCAGCCAATATGGCCTTATTCTCTATGAATGACCTCCATCCATGATCTCCTACTTGTGTGCCTTGGCATAGGTGATTCTCTCCAGTCTAGAATATAGCCCTTCTCACCCATCTGCCTGCACACTTCTAGATTCCTTCAGAATCTAACTCAGGGACCACTTCTTCACAAGACCTTTCTGGAATCCCCTGGCAGTTGGTAGCTTCTCCTCCTTCAAATGACTTTTCCTGCTTTATTGCTATATGTCACAATACCTCCCCTCCCCCTAGTAGAATGTAAGCCCCTTGAGGGCAGAAGTTGTTTCAATGTCTGTCATCTGTTTCTGATTCTACTGCTGCCAACCCAAGATGGCAACTGATGTTCAGGACGTGGGAGACTTACGGTAATGTGTTTAGATGAAAGTAATGACTCTTGCTGTGGTCTGGAAAGGACAAACATTAGTGAGCCCTGGGAACAAGTGTATTCAGAAAACAAGGGAAATATTTAAAGAAGAAAAACCAGCAGCTGATCGGGTAGGAATCTTTTTATTCCAGGTGCCTAGCACAGTGTTTGGAAAAATGGTAGACACTTAATAAATGTTTTTGAATTAAAATGAAAATCAGAAATATTTATATTAAATTGCACACACATACACATGGGTGGAGATTAGTTGGATACTGTCATTTACATATTACTTGATTCTTACAGCCATCCTGTGAGATCGCTGTTATTATCCCCATTTTACAGGTGAGAAAACTGAGGCTGAGAGTGATTAAGTGACTTGCTCAGGGTCATACAGATAGTGTCTGAAGCAGGATTTGAACTCAGGTATTCCTGACACCCAAACTAACACACTGTCCTTTAGCTACCAAATAATAAGTACCTACAAGATCATATTAAGGTCTCATATATATTCTATGTGTCTTAATTTTCAAGGCAAACTATGAGCCTGGCCATTCCCCTTTCTGCTCCCTCAACCTAGTTTGATATGTAAGCCCCACAGATTTAGATCTTGAACCAATGGGGATCAATAGCATATTTCAGAAACATGAATCCCTTAACCAAATGAGATGGTCAAATGCTGCAAGGTTAACTCATAGGATAACAGGTCTAGGGCTAGAAGAGGTTTCAGAGACCATTGAATCCAACATCTCCCTTATTTTACAGATGAGGAAACTGACGCTGTAAGAGAGCAATTGACCTGTCCAGCATCACATAGGTATCATAGTATCACACAGCATCACACACACACTATGTATTGGAGGTGGTATTTAAACCCAGATCCTTTGACTCCAGAGCCAGTGCTCTATTCACCCTCTTGAAGGGAGTAGGAAGGGAAAATTGGGGTGGAGAGATAGCAGACCATTTATAAAACCACTGTTCTGTGCAAGGAACATTGCATTAGCACTGGGGGACACAATCCTGGGATGTGTGGTTCCTGAGGAAATGGGAAAAGCAAGATGAGACAGAGAGGAGTGGGAGACTGGTCAGAAGCACCATGCTTGGATTAGATGGCTGTGGACACATACCTTGGGAGTATCACTGCATGAGAATGAAGCCAAAGATGCCCAAATATGTGGGTTATTTTTATTTCTGAGAACACTGCTTTTATTGCCATATAAGCTTTGGAAGCGTGAGGAAGGAAAAATAGTAAGAAAATTCATAGGGAGAAACAAAAAGTTAAAATTCTAAAGGACAATTATTGAAAAAAGTAAGAAAGAAGGTAGTCTGTCAGAACTAGATCTCAAATTATGCTATTAGGCAGTAATCCTTAAAACAAATTGTTATTGGTTAGAAAGGGAGGGAGGGAGAGAGAGAGAAGGAGAGAGAGTCAATCAGTGGAACAGGTAGATTGTATGCACGACATACTGTAGTAAATAATCACAGTAGTACAGTACTTGATAAACCCAAAGAGGTCAGTTACTGGAGGAAGAACTCACTATCTGATAAACAAACAAACAAAAAACTACTGGGAAAATCAAAGAGCAGTCTGGCAGAAATTAGGTTTAGACCAATACCTCACACAATCTATGAAGATAAGCTCCAAATGGATACATAACTTAGATGTAAAAGGACACACGATCAACAAAGTAGAGGAGAAAGGAGGAAATTAACTTTTGTAACTATGGATAGGGGAAGGGTTTGTGGCCAAACTAGTGACAGAGGATCAAAGAAGATAAAATAGGCAATTTTTATTAAGTGAAGTTCAAGAGTTTTTATACAAATCCAGTGTAGTTAAAATTAGATGTGAAACATAATCTTTGGGAGAAAAATCTTTGAAGTATGTTTCTCTGACTCATATTTGAAACATGTAAGAGACTGATTCAAATTTATGAGACTAAGAGCTATGCCCCAATAGATAAATGGTCAATTTATAGGAATAGGAAGTTCTCAAGGAAAAAAAAATCCAAGTTATCAACAATCATATAAAAATGCACTAAATCTTTAATAATTAGAGAAATTCAAATTAAAAGAACCTTGAGGATCCACCTCACACTCATTAGATGACAAATGATAAAAGAGGAAAATAATAAATGTTAAAGGGGTTATAGGAAAACAGGCACAGTGATACTTTTTATGGAGCTGTGAACTGGTCTAGCCATTCTAGAATGCAATTTGAGCCCCATCCCCAGAAAGTTACTAAGCTGCCTGTACTCTTTGACAAAGCTATACTACTGCTAGGTTACACCCTAAAGATTAAAGAAAGAAGAAAAAGGACATATGTGCACAACAATATTTATAGTGATTCTTCTCAGACTGGCCAAAGAATTAGAAACTAAGGGAGCCTCCTTCTGTTGAGGCATGGCTAGACAAATTGTATGTACCTGTAAGGTGTCTGTAATCATCATACCAAAAGAAATGAGGAAATGAACAGTTTCAAAGGAATCTGGGGAGATGCAGGGTGAAGTAAAAAGAACTAGGAGGACAATTTAAATAATGATAACAATATTACAGAGATTAAAAAGAGTTTTGATAACTTTGATGAATGTGAGGATAAACCATGAGTCCAAACAGATGAGGATGAAACATGATAGTCACTTTCTGCCAGAGGGGTGAACTTAAAATGCAGAAAAACACAGACATTTTTAGTCATGGCCAATGTGGGAGTTTGTTCTGCTGGATTATGTAGGTATGTATTAAAGGCTTTATTTTTCCTTTTTTCTTTTAAGAAATTTGTTCAGTGGAGGTAGAAGACAGTGGGAGAGATAGATTAATAAAAGAAAATAATAAAATAGAAGGTTTCTAGGGGGTGGATTGGCACGGAATGATATAGTGATACAAAAAAAAAAGAAATGAAAGAAAAGCATCAGTGAAACACTTGAAAGTACACAGAAGAGAAAGAAGTGCAGAATGGGACACAGATATGCAGCAAAGTTTGGTTAAAGTTTCATAAACAATCCTCTTTTTTGTTTTTATTTGTATATCAACCTGTTCTGGTTGATTGATGCTCGTTAAGATCACACTTAAGAAGAAAAAAATTAAAAAGAAAACAAAAGAGACATAGGTCAAAAGTACCAACCCTTAATGCCCACCTGGGCAGAAGAGCCTGGTGCCTGTCACCAACCATACTGTGGGTAGTATTTTCTTGCCAACCCTAAATAGAATGTTAACCAGGAGTGGATTTGTATATCAGAGAACTGTGTCATTGACTGAAAATAATAGGAAACTGAGGAACAGGGAAGGGAAGAAGGATAATAGCGGCTGTTTGAACCCAGACCCCTGAGTTGAAGAGATAACTGAGTGAGTTGGAAGAGAAACCAACCCTTCATCCCATAGGAATAATCTGTTGACAGCAAGAACTGGCAAGAGCCCCAGTTCCTGGACTGGCCTTAAGGTATTCACCCCAGGAAACCAAATGCAAGGACTGACTCCCATGAACCACCTAAGCACTCAGATAGTCCCCAGACTCCACCCTCATTTAAGAGAACAGATTAATTAAATCCTAGTTAAGAAGGGGAAATGATATGGAAGAATAATGAGGAGTGGGACTAGCACCAACCTTGTGACTGTTGCCCCAAAACCAAGAGTGGATCTGAGAGGCTTGTAGGGGAGATGTGAACCTCACGCTTATCTCAGGTGGAGGCCAAGAAAAATAAAAACAAGAGAGAAGGAGTGGGTTTTGGGAAGTCTAGGCAATTTACGTGTCATGGATTTTTTCAAGAAAAAAAAAACAACAAAGGACTCCTTGAATACCTCCCCAGAAGCAACAAACAGAAATATGACATGAGGCAAAGGAAAGAAAGATTGAAATTTGGCTAAGTCAGAGTAAGAAAGCCTAGTGTCAAGATGGGAAATTGTTAGGGCATTGTCCGGAGCATGATACCCTCTATTTGCTCAGAACCATCGGCTCCAATTGCCCTGGCAGATTGATGTTTTATGTGTTTGAGCTGGTTTGTTTGTTTGAATGTGTATACATTATAATTTGTTTATTTGGGTTTACTTGATTTAGAAGTTATCTTTGTGTGTGTCTGTTGGGGTATGTATGTTGTAAGCTGCCAAGTCCAAAAGACATTGTCAAGAAAAAAATTGATCTTTTGTTCTTGAGTGTATATGATAAGCTGATAGCTTCAAAAGAAGAAAAGTAAAAATAAGAGAGAAGGAGTGGGTTTTGGGAAGTCTATATAATTGTGGAGTCATGGATTCTTAAAAGAAAAAACAACGATTTTGGATTAAGGAAAATAAATAAATACAATCTGGCCCATATTTTTATGTTGGACTGCCAATTTTTTTCCATCTAGTGAATCAAGGAATTAAGGTATGATTTTATTCAATATGAATTGGGTGGAGAATGCAAGTTATAGAGGGATGGAAGTGAGGTTAAGTTAAGATTCTAGCTAGAGTTATTTCATCATTGTTTGGAATTGTGATTTGTGTCAATGTACCAAAAACGCTGGGGCAGCTAGGTGGTGCAATGGATAGAGCACTGGGCCTGGAGTCAGGAAGACCTGAGTTCAAATCTAGCCTCAGCACTTACTAGCAGTGTGATCTTGGGCAAGTCACTTACCCTGTTTACCTCAGTTTCCTCATCTGTAAAATGAACTGGAGAAGGAAATGGCAAACTGCTCCACTATTTCTGCCAAGAAAACCCCAAATGGGGTCATGATGAGTTGGGTACAACTGAAAACAACTGAGCAACAAAAATCAGTAACATGTAAATGAGCTGTGTGATGTAATAAATGATATAATCAAACATGATGAACTGTGACTGACAAGGAATAGTTCCCAGTTAGGGGTGAATCTGATGTTTTTCTCATCTACCATGGATAATTATTAACTTTGATATTTGAACTCATGCTACAATTAAACTCTGACAAGGGATTCTGGCATGGAAAAAAAATAGTACCTGCCCAGGAGAAGAGTGAAGCTTTATTTCACTATATTAAAAAAAAAAGTAATATGGGGGAATAGGCAGTGTGATGTAGTGGGTAGGAGCTGGCCTTGGAGTCAGGAAGACCTGCATTTAAGTCTCACTTCTGAGCTGTATGACCCTGGGCAAATCATTTAATCTCCTAGTGATCTAGCCAACTTTGCAGAGAAGGTATTGAACTGGATTAGTAGAAAGACCTTTCATATCTTGGAATTCTCTAACCAATTAAATCACCATTCCAATCCCTACCCTTATCCCTATCCTGTTGAGAGAATGGTATGATGGGAACTAAGAATAAACATGGGGTTGGGGGGTGTTTAGGACACACATACCCCTTGAACCAAGGTACTAGTCAGCAAAGTGCACCCTTAGCAACTTTCTTGCTTTTTTTTTGACGGCAACTGGGATTAAGTGACTTGTCCAAGGTCACATAGCTAGTTATGTGTTAAGTGTCTGAGGCTGACTTTGAACTCAGGTCCTCTTGACTCCAGGGCTGGTGCTCTATTCACTGCCCCACCTAGCTGCCCCACCATAGCAACTTTCTACTCACCGAGTTGATGTTATCAAAGCGTCCTTGTATCCCCACCTGAGACCACAACCAAAGAAAAGAGAAAAGTGGCTATACAGAGGCATTTTATACAGAAGACTCTCAGATTGAAGAAGCTGTGTTTTTTGAGACATTATAGATCCCAAGAATTTGAATAGCTGAGAAGTATGAGAATGTATAATTGAATTTGTACTGTGGTTTGCAGATGGAGTTGTTGACATCAGTACCAAAACTGAACCATGGTGGTTGGTTATCCTTTGTGGTAATTTTGCTCAATAGAAGAACCTGCCTATTCTCTGGAAACATGAATCATAATAAACTTTGGGATTTGTTTCCTGGAAATCTGAATGCAGAGTGGATAATATCAGGGCTTTTATGTGATATGTACAATATGGAATCATGGGAGTGAGTGAGAGGAGCCTCTCACTGATTTAATCATTTAGACTTACTTTAAACTGTTCCCTTGACTCAGTATTGGTACATCCTTTAAAGTTGTTTTACTTTTTGCAGATGTTAACTTGTTCCCAATGAAGCTTGATGATTATGACTCCATATATTGTACATGCACAGGATTTTGGAGTTGGAAGTTCTAGAGCTGTAGATGCACCAAAATGTTTACTGGGCACGGAAACAATTGGTCCCCTTGCTAGTATTGTTATAGAGGAAATAGTTAAATTGTATAATGTTTACATAGTTTGATACGCTTTGTGATTTTTGCAAAAAGTGAAACTTATTGTCTATGGTAGGGAATTAATAAGAATATATAATTCTTCTGAACCTGAAAATGACTAATTTTTCATTCAAGCAACTCAATTCTTGACATAGTCAAAATTACACACCAAAGGCACAGTCATGTTGATGGGTCACTTTGACATAAATAGGATTGTAAAGACAAAGATATGTCAGTTAATGCTGTGGAGCAATTGTTTATCTGTTACAAGAGAGTCTTACTGCTGTATCTTATTTTTTTTTTAATTGCAGAGCAAACTAAAGTTTTATTAAATGCAGAACAAATTAAAGAAGCTAATGAAAACAGGAAATTGTGAAAACAGGATTGTGAAACAGGAATTACAAAATAATCTATATCATATTGTCAGTGAAAATGCCAAAAGCTATCTATTTATAACAATGGAGAACTCCTCCATGGACTTCTTCTGACAGCCATCAGTAGTGCCTTAAAATGTTCAGTATGACATGAAACCTCTTGTCAACTTTCAAATTTGTGAACTCTTTTATGTGTCATCTTCTACTACAAAGTACTGGTCTTTATTGTCCTGGTTTCATCTTTAATGAGTTGGTGATACCGATTTCTGATAGAAGAACTCAGTTTTTTTGGGGCAAATTTGGGATCTTTATTTGCTAGCCACTGTCTTGTTGATTTCTTTAATAAAATCATTAATTTGACATCATGTGAGACAAGATTTCATATACACAAGCACATTATCAAATTCATCAGAAGTTAGTAGTAAAATTTCTTTAATTGGTTTTTGCTCTTTTGGGGGTTTATTTGGGTCTGTGGATGCTGTAATTTTAACTCGCTCTTTAGGATTAACATTTGGTTCCACTACTTTGGGCAAATGGGGAGGAATGTTTTCCTTAAAGTTATGTATTTCTTTGTAATTTCCTCAAGGGATTCTTGTAACTCCCTAAGTGAATTCCTGCCATGTTCTTCATATTGAACCTCCAAATCCAACTTGTTTAAAAGGTCATTTAGAAGAGTCATTTCATTTCTAATTTTCTAAAAAACAGTCTTTAAGGCTGGATCATGTCCTATGTTTTTTAATGGCAGAATTTTCTTAACATGGGAAATTTTTTCATTGATATGAAAACACAAGTGTATGGCAAGCAAAGTAGGATTTTTTGCATTTTTTTTTTTTGGTTGAGTTTTAGCCAATCAAGTGCCTTTGATTGAGTCTTGCCTTTCATTAAATCCAGAGTCCCAGGAGTCATGGGCTGGTCCAGGTTGGAAGTGGTGAGTATGGTTGATTTGGGTGCTTCCTCAAATGGAGGCTTAGGGAGGAACCTTCTGTTTTCATTCAAGGCCCTCCTAAAAACTCATCTTTCTCAAGAAGCCCTTCATAGTCTTCTTTAATCCTAGTGCTTTCTCTTTGAAGTTATCTTCAATTTATCTTGTCTAGATCTTGTTTGAACTTATTTGATTTGCATATTGTCTCCCTATTAGACTGTGAACTCCTTGAGCTCCTTTTTGCCTTTTTTTTTGGTACTTTCCGGGCTTAGCATGGCTCCTCACACATAAAAATACTAGCTGACTGACTGACTACTCATTCCTAATGCCTTGGTCATGTCACCCTGTGTGCCTGTGTGATTGACAAGTCAAATGTATAGGTTTTGCTCATTCTTATGCTTAAAGAACCATCAAGTCCATTTTTTCCTATCCTTTCCTCTGCTTGAATCTTTTCTCTCTTTTCTGTGGGAGCAAATCCCTTATCTCAATAATCTCTCTTCCTTCTTTTTAGCAGCTTGGGAACCCATCCACCCCACAATCCATCCCCTCCCCTACCTTCAAGCTTTCTCAGACTAGGAAGATAGGGGCCAATTTCCCTTGAACACAGCTTGCCTGATCCCGTGACTCTCCACATTGTTATTCATCCCATGGAGGAGCATCTCTGTGCCTTTTCCTGTCTGGTTTACTATTTTTATTCCCTCAAAGTTCATGAAGACTCCAACCTCATCCCCAAGCGAAGGGCCCAAATCTGTTTCCTTACCTATATAGTATATTCAACTCCCCCCCACCTTCTCCCATCTCCCATCATCTCCCATCTCCCATCTCCCATCTCCCATTTCCCATCTCCCATCTCTGGTTAACACCAGGGCCCCTCAGTCGACACCCTCCACTCCCACTCCCCAACACCCATTTCTCGGTGTCCTTTTCCTGACACCTGGAGATTCTCCCTTAATCTCGGCCCCTCCTTCCTCCTCCCCCTTTCCCTCCCACGCCCAGCTCCAGATGAGACTCTATCCGAGCCTCGCCCCATTCCTTTCCAGCCTTGCAGCTGGACCACCTCTGGATGCTGCTGCTATGCTTTCTCAGACTGATTGAGTTTCCTAGCATAATTTGGCTGAGCTCGCAGACCGATTCTGGCAAAATTGAGGGATCAGGGTGAGACCACACGTTCTCGTGGAGATGGAAAACCAGTTTGCTTGGACTGGGGAGATTTGTGGCTGGAGAGGGGGGTGGATGGGCACGTCTGAAGCAGTTTTCACAAGGAAAGGAATACCAAGTCTGTGGGTGCCACAAGGGAGGACCCAGATCTGGGGAGCCTCTGTGGGGTGGAAAGGCGAGGAGGATTCTTGAGAGGACTGACATTCGTGGGGGTAGGGAGAGAGAGAACTGTGTGAGCAGTGAGGCTCTGCCAAAGAGAATGGGATAGCTGGGTTCCCTGGGTCTGTGGGTCCCAGGTAAGACCCGGGTTAGCTGAGACCCCTAGGACTGGGGAATCTGGGGTTCCGGATGAGGCTGTTATAGTCCTCAAGGAATAGGGCTGCAGTAGTGGTGGTGACCTGAGGAAATCCAGCATAGGGGCTTGAGGAAATCCAGGGTTGGGGCCTGAGGGAGGACTGTGGGGTATCTGGAAAGCACTACGTCCAAAAAACAGGGGATGGCTCCTGTTTCTTGGCTAGTCTGGGGATAGATCTGGGTCCTCCAGGATTTTACCCCTGGGACAGCACCTGCTGCGGGGCCAGGCAGATAGCAGCGGGCTGGAGCTGGGGCTTGGCTAGTTCTCAGTCTTGGAGAAACTACGATGTCAGCTTAAGTTGCCTTGTGTTCTATTTGGCCTGGGACACACATCTAAGTAGAGGCCAGGGACAAGAGCCCCTGGTGGTACACATCACCTCCTACATCTTCCTCCTGTCTCAGCTCTTTACCTGCTGTGATCTCAAGTGTCAGTGTTCAAAGAATATACTACCCAATGTTGAGCTAAGTCAGGTACTGAGGAGTTGAGGAGGGAGGGGAAGGAGTAGGATGGTTGGCATGACTAGAGAAAAGGGGGGGGGGTCAATTGTCCTTTCCCTGCCTGCCAGTAGCTTTCACTCTGCATGGGAGAGACCCCCTCCTGCAAAGGGACAGATGTAGTAGGTTGAATCTGGAAGAAGAAAAGAACAGGGAAGAGGGGAGAGACCCTGAGGAGAGAGACCCTATAGCGAGAGAAGGGAAATGAAGAACTTGATAAAGAGAGAAGGGGGTGGGTACTCCCTGAGCTCCTTTTGGGGATGAGACCAGCAGGGATCTCGTCCTTCTCTCCATCTTCTCATTGACCTTAAAGGTTCTAATCTGGATTCAGCTGAGGGGACAAGTGGAAGGGGCAAGGGGATGCTAGAGATTTAGCAGCTGTTCTTAGCCAGCATCAGCTTTTCCTGTGAGATAGCCTGGTTTGAGGGCTGACTTCTCTGAGGCTCAGGTCAGAGTTGGAAGTGGAATTAGAACACAGAACTTGGAATGTCTGAGATGGAAGGGACCTTAGCCCAGTCCTTACAGATAAGGAAACTGAGGCACAGAGAGGCTAAGTACCTAGGTCTTTTGATTTCAAGTCCAGTGCTTTTTACATTATTCCATGCTTCCTCTTTGGAAAAGAGGTGGGATGGGAGGCTGAGACTGACACTGCATATTGGGATTTATATTCTTACAGGGAAGTTAAGACGATTCAGACTGAGAAGCTGGGTAGAATGATGGGGATAATCACATGGGATTGGTGTGATATGTCACGGTCTTTAAATGAATAGAGTACTCTCACCTAGGATATTGGAAGGCAGCTTTGTGTGGTGTAAAGAGCACTGAACTTGCAATGCAATAGCTAATGCCTTTGGACAAGATATCTCTGGGCCTCGGTTTCTCCATCTGTAAAATGAGGGGTTCAGAAAAAATAATATCTAATGACCCTTTCAGTTCTGATATCCTATGTAAACTGAGTCAAAGGGATGAATAAGAGTGCCTGGAAGATGCAAAAGGTTGTATAATATTTCCTAAAATGATGATGATAGCGATAGCTCACATTTATGTAACACTTTAAGATTCACAAAGCAACTTGTACATATTATGTAATTTGATCCTCACAACAACCCTGGGAGGTAGGTGCTATTATTATTATTATTTTTCTGATGAGGAAACTGAGGCAGAAGAGGTTGGATTAGTTGCTGTCTTGGGATTATCCAGGTTGTTTTTTTTATTATTCGTTATTTATGAATGAACAGTACAGGACCAAGAGTTAATTTCTCTATCCCTTGAGGATCCCCTAATTATGAAAAAATCAGCATTCAAATGAGGCAAGCCACGATCAAAGTCTCTGACTTTGTGACCCTCTAGCTCCTCTTGCCTTCTTGCCACCCCCTCCATTAGCTTTAAATATAGGACAGAGACTAGTATTTCTCTAGTCTTCAACCTCCCAAAAAGTAAAACAGGACTGAGGTCCGAGATCCTCACCTGATAGGCCTATTTCCCTTCAGAAATCTTTCCCTTTCCATTCCTGCCCTTGACTCGCTTTCCTGCCTCATAGTGGCCAGCTGTGCACACCAGAGATGGTATTGCCAGACTGACCAGTTAAGGGCACCTTCCTCCTTTTCTTAATCTTGTTCTCTCTTCCTCCTCCTCCTCTCTCTCTTCCTCCTCCAGATGCCCAACAGCATCTCTAGCTGTTCTGTGTTCTGAGGTAATTTCCGGCTCTAACAATACTTGTTGGATATCTTAAGTAAAATGAATGACCTTTGATCTCTTTTAGCTCTGTAACTATAAATTTGTGATTGTCAAAGAGTATTTACCCCATCCCATGAGGTTCTATCAGAAACCTGATCCTGGCTCTGGTGGTAGTAGGAAGCTGGGAGAACCTAAAGGGCTGCCTGATCATTCATTGTCTGTTTTAGAGTTCCGGTGACTCCTCCTGTGCCCCTGAGACATCCCACCTGCTTCTTCCCTAGGATGAAGGTCTTCATGCTAGTGCTGCTGGTTTCCCTGCTCTTTGTGGAAGGAGGTGAGCCTGAGGCCTGACCCCAAGGGCTAAGGCTTGCTCAAGCACCTTCCTGATCCATTGATTATCCATTTGAAGCTGGAGGTTCTCTGTCATCTGTCCTGGTGGGCTTCTTTTGCTCAGGCCTACAGGATAGAAGCAGGAGCAGTAGAAGTTCCAGGAAGGCCAGTTTAAGTTTAATACAATAAAAAAAAAAAATCCTTCTCCTAGGGGTGGTCCAAAAGTGGAATGGAGCCTTAGAAAGCTGGGTGTTACTTTATCATTGGAGGCTTTCAAGCAGAGGCTGGAAGACTACTTATCAAAGAAGCTGTAGATTCCTACTGAGGTATGGATGGGACTAGATATATCCTCCAGTCTCTTTTAACTCAGATTCTGTGATTCTGAGATGATCTGTGGTGGTATTTCTGAAAATGTAAGCTCTTTGAGGGCAGAGACATTTCATTTTTGTTTTTGTGTCCCTAGCACCTAATATAGTGCTCCTTTTTGTAGTAGGCACCTAATAAGTGTTTTTTGAATTTTGGATTGTCTACTATTTAAAATTTTTTTTCCTGAGGATTATTGTGAAGAAAAGACTTTGTAAAACCTGAAGTCATGTGGAAAAGAGACATCGTAGTCATTATTTTTGTTGCATTGTTTAGGAAGGTCCCAATCCAATAAACATTTATCAAGTACCTTCTATGTGCCAGACACTGTTTTCTTGGTTCAAAACCAAAAATTGTCTCTGCCTTCAAGGAGTTACCATTATATAGGACAGATACAACATATAGATAACAAGTGCTTGATAATTTGAAGATGAGGGTGAGAAGACTAGCAATTGGGGGAGACAGGGGAAGCTTCCTGGAGGAAGCTGCTTAAGAACTGAGTTTTGAAGGAATCTAAGGATTCTAAGCAGTTGTGGTGAAGAAGGAGGGAATCCCAGGTACAGGGGACACCTATTCAAAGGTATGGAGGAAGAATATTGTATAGGGAGGATCAGTAGTTTAATTTTATAGGAAAATAATATGAAATTAATTTCAGAAAGGTAGATAGGAGGCAGATTGTGACACCTAGGCCATCCTAGGTGTCATGTGACAGATTGTGAAACTGAAACTCAGAAAAAGTGATTTTCCAGGATCACATAGTTAGTGGAATAATTGGTTCCTGAGCCTAAGTTTCTTTGTTCTCATCACCAACTTTGCTTTTTTTGAATTTTCCCCAGTCTTTTCTTTGGACTATATAGATAAGGACACGGATTTGGGCCCTTCCCCAGAGATGTGGGTTGGACTCTTCATGAACTTTGAGGGAATAAAAATAATAAACCAGAGAGGAAAAGGCACAGAGATGTCCCTCCATAGTATGAGGAACAATGTGGAGAGTCACAGGATCAGGCAAGCTGTGTTCAAGGGAAATTGGCCCCTATCTTCTTAGTTTGAGAAAGCTTGAAGGTAGGGGAGGGGATGGATTGTGGGGTGGATGGGTTTCCAAACTGCTAAAAAGAGGGAAGAGAGATTACTGAGATGAGGGATTTGCTCCCACAGAAAAGAAGGAAAAGATTCAAGTAGAGGAAAGGATAGGAAAAAATGGACTTGATGGTTCCTTGAGCATAAGAATGAGCAAAACCTACACATTTGACTTGTCAATCACACAGGATGACACAACCAATGCTTTAGGAATGAGTAGTCAGTCAGTCAGCTAGTTTTTTTATGTGTGAGGAGCCCTGGAAGTACCAAAAAAAGGCAAAAAGGAGCTCAAGGAGCTCACAGTCTAATAGGGAGACAATATGCAAATCAAATACGTTCAGACAAGATCTAGACAAGGTAAATTGGAGATAACCTCAAAGGGAAAGCACTGGATTAAGGAAGACTAGGAAAGGCTTCTTGGAAAAGATGAGTCTTTAGAAAGGACTTGAATGAAGACAGGAAGTAGGGATGGGACGGAGGAGAGTTCTAGGCTTGGGAGATAGCCCCTGAAAATGCCTGAAGGCAGGAGATAGAATGGAGTGATTGAGGAATTGCAAGGAAGCCAACTGCCATTGCATAAGAGTATGGGGAGTGGAGTAAAGTGCAAGAAGACTGAAAAGATAGGAAGAGGACAGGTTATGAGGAGCTTTGGATGCTTAAGCAGATGATTTTATAGTTGACCCTGGAGGTAGGAGATGGTGCAGTTTGTTGAATAAGGGGATGACATGGCCAGAGCTGCATACACTTTGACAGCTGAGTGGAAGATGAACCAGAGTGGGGAGAGACTTATGGCAGAGAGACAAAATACCAGGCTATTGCAGTAGCCAAGGGTGTGAGGTGATGAGGGACTGTGCCAGGGTGGTGGCAATGTCAGGATAGAGCAGAGCAGCTTCAGGAATCCAAAGTCCTAAACTTTCTCTCAAATCACCCACAGAGTCACAGAATCTCAGAATGGAAAAGGCCCCCAGAGGTCATCTGTTCCAATCCCTACTTGTGTAGAAATTCCTCAATAATATGAAAATAGTCCTACATTCTTTCTGTTGTAAAACTCCCAGTGATGGGGAGCCCATTGTTCCCCAAGGAAGTCTATTCCATTTTAGCTCTAATTGTTAGGAATTTTTTTTTCTGTTATCAAGCCTACATCTGCCTTCTTTCCAATTCCACCCATTACTTTTAGTTCTACCCTCCAGGACCAAAGAGAACAAGTCCAATCCCCCATCCCAATGTCATTCCTTCAAACACGTGAAGATATCACCAGTTCCTCCTCTTGATCTTTCTGTGGTCGCTAGTCCTGTCATATGCTTCTCTGGATATGCCAAAATGGATAATCCTTCCTAAAATATAACACTAAGAACTAAACATAGTCCTCTGGATATGCTGTGACCATAGCAGAGGACAAAAAGTCATCACCAGCCTCTTCTGGGCATAGTGTTCCTCTTGAGGGATAATGTCAGTTCTTTTGACTATGATATTGCATTGTTGAATGAACTCATCACCTCTCTAAAACCTGGGAATGCTTCCTTGAAGAGCCTGCAGAGAAGAGGACAGAAGTGTCCACTGGGGGTGTGGGATGGTGGTGGTGGGAGAAGGGATCAGATTAAACTGTAATTGGGAAATATTTAACAAAACAAGCTAAAATATAATAAATCATAGATAATATTAATTTGCAGTTTTCCAAGTCAATATGTGTCCTGCAGGGATACTTATGTACTTTTAGGTGGCCATTTTTATTTGAGTTTGACTCAGCAGGCATAGGGAAGGGCGTTTCACCTGTGATTTTGTTTTTCTTTCTTCTCCTTCCCTTGTAGCTCACACCCTCATCTGTTTCACATGTGACCAGAAAAAGGATGCCTTTGGTTGTCTGAAGATCTCCTTTTGTACATTAGATGAAAATTACTGCATTTCTCAAATAGTCTCATCACGCATTGGTGAGTATTAATTCTAAAGGAGAGAGAAACCTATCAGCCACTACCCTCCTGAGTCCTTTCCCCTATTGACTTCTCTTTTGTGACCACTTTCCTCCCTTAGGAAGATGGTACAGCTGACCCCGAGGAGGTGCTGAGCTGTGCCACCTTGAACAGGGGTGTGTCATTCATATTCCCAGAATGCCCATGGGATTCATGGCATGTCTTGGTGGGGTGGCAGGACTAAAGCTCAGTGTGTGCCTAGAGTCAGGGATCAGACCTGGGCTGAGGTCACAGAACTATCGAATCTCAAAGCTGAAAGGGATACAAGGAGATGATCAGACCCAGTCTGTGTCTGTACGTATTTTATCACACCCCAAATAAATGGTTATCCACCCTTGGCTTGAAGGTCTCCAAAGACAGAATCTCTGCTTTCCAGGGGCAGCCAGTGAGACAAATTCTAATTGTTAGGAAGTTCTTGTTATGAGAGAATCATATTCAACCTCCCTACAACTTCCCTGCCCTTTCTTATTGCTCTTTCGTCTTTTGGGGGGCAGCAGAAGAAGTATATGTGGATTTCAACTGAACTCAATTGGAATTCAATCCATTCGAACTCAATGGGATTCCATGTAGCCTTTTTTTAAAAAGCTCTCTCTCTCTCTCTCTCTACCTCTCTCATAAGCTTATCAATCAGCAACAAACATTAACATTTCAATAGGCAATGAAAAATTGAAAAAGATTTGTCTCTGAAACTACAAATTTATGTAACATTTTAAAAAAGTATGTTAATTTTAACATGGTAGTAACAACGTTGCCCTGTTTGTTGTTTGGGTCCTCTTCTGAACTTCTTTGTTATTTTTCTACTTATTTAAAAATGTTCTATTGCTGCTTTTTGAGTATATCTTTATCATGACCTACTCATTCTCTCCTCTCCCCCTATCAAATAGGTACCTTTTCTTATAACCAATAAGTTTGGTCAAGTGAAACAAATCAATACTTTGTCCATGTCTGGAAAAGAATCTTTCAAATTCCCTTCCTTACAGCTGGCTAAATGTTCCCACTTCTTTTGGCTGATCCTTATATGATGTGACCTGCAGTCCTTACACCATCCTGGTCATGTTTTTCTTTCTACACTTCAATTTGTTGAAGTCCTCCCTGAAGTATGGTGCCCAAAACTCTACCTGTGTATGTGGAACCAAAAAATATCAGGGCAGGGAAAGGTCTTAGAACATAAAACAACAGAGCTGGAAGAAACCTTAGAACACTGAACATCAAAACCGAGAAGAACATGGAATGTCAGAGCTGGAAGGCTCTTCAGAACCTAGAATATCAGAACTAGAAGGGGGCTTAGTATGTAGAATATCAGAGCTAGGAGAGTCTTCAGAACCTAGAATATCAGGGCTAGGAGGGCCCTTAGTACATAGAATGTTAGAGTTGGAAGACTCTTCAGAACTTAGACTATCAGAACTAGGAAGGGCCTTAGAACATAGAATATGAGAGTTGGAAGGGTCCTCAAAACCTAGAATATTAGGACTTGAGGGGCCTCAGAACATAGAATGTCAATGTTGGGAGGAACCTTAGAACAGACAAACAGGTCAGAATCGAATCCTAATATAGAATTCTGACTCTCAGGGTGGGAAAGGACCCTAGAAATGTAGTAGTCCAATCTCCTCATTTTACAAAGATAGAGCTGAGGACCAGAGAATGGGAGTCACTTTCTCAAGGTTAACAGTAAATTACTTATTTGTGTTTTTGTCTTTTTTTAAAAAAATTCAGAACCCAAACAAAAGACTGTCACCAAATCTTGTGCTGTCATCTGTCCGATCAGTGCTTCTGTCTCGGAGGTGGTGGCTATGACCTCCCAATGTTGCAAATCCTCCCTGTGTAATGTATTCTCAAATGATGGCAGACTCCGGGCCAGCTCCTTGGTGCTTGGCCTATCTGTGCTGTTCAGTTTGCTTTATACCCTGGTGAGACCAGGTGCTTGACACTCCTCCCCTTAGCCTTCTTCATTCTTGCCATGCCTGCCCCAAAGTTCCAGGGGAAACCTCCTAGCTTATGAGTGGGAAGGTCCTTTATCCTTTTCCTTAGCTCTTCCTCACCTTCCCAATACCTGTAGGAGATAATGGAATTCAGGCTCTGGATGCTTCTTTCTTTTCTTCCCTTTTGCCCTTGGTTCTGCCCCATGTTAGGTGTTTATCACTCAATCCAGGCTCAAGTATCCCTAGTCCACTGCCAGATGCCCTCATGGGGATGGAGGACAGTACTGGAGGCTGAGGGAGACACTTTCTATCTATGTCAGTGGTTTTCAACCTTCCTAATGCTGCGATCCTTTAATACTCATATGTGGGCGTATCTGCATGTGGGTGGACCCACCTGGAGATGGATAGAGGAGTGGTGTCTTGATTCCTAAGACCATTGGAAATATGTGTTTTCTGATGGTCTTAGGCAAGCCTGTTCTACCCCTAAAGGGGTCATGACCCACGGGTTGAGAACTGCTGATCTATGTGATCTCAGGCAAGTAAACTTAACCTCTCTAGGCCTCAGTTTCCTCATCTGTAAAATAAAGACCTCGGACTAGATAATCTAAAAGATCCTTCCCCACTCTAAATCCTATGAGTTTCTGAGAGAGCCTTATATCCCTAAACTGGGCAGGACTAGGAACCAGACATGAGAGCCCAGGGAGAACCCTAGGAGATTAGGACATATAAAGTTGGAGTGGAAACACCCTACAAGTCTGTGTGTGTGTGTGTGTGTGTGTGTGTATGAGGAGGAGACTTTTATGTACATGTGTTTTGAGTGTACACGTGTGACTGTACTTGCATATTAATGTGTGATTTGTATATGTGTGGTTATGTATGCTCTTGTAGTATGCCCTTGGGTTGGCAATCTTGCCTGTGATTCATGCAGTTATGAATCTGCATGGCAGTATCTGTATGCTCATGTAGTCTTCTGCTTATTATTCTTTATGTGTTGTGTGTGTGAATGATTTGTGTGCCCTCTGTTTTTGTATAAATGCGGCTGCGTGCACATGTGTGTGAATATGTGATTGTAAGAATAGGTGAGTGTGTGTATGAAGGGCTGTCATCACTCTGGCACTCACCCTACCAAGATCCTTTCCAGACACCATTGTCTTGGTCATCCTCACAATGGGCCTAAGGTGTGAAGAAGGGCTGAGCCGGGTTTTCTGCCACACTTTGGTCTCAATGTTGAAGGGGAGGACATAGGCCCTGTGGAGCCTCCAGGGTAGGAGGGAGTGAGACCTAGACTGGGACCCACTGGTTTACCTCTTTCTGGGGGTGGTTTTCTGCATCCATGACTTTTCCCTCCTCACCTCAGCCAGAATGCAGTCGAGCCTCCACCCAAGTGGTCTTTTTCTTGTTCAATGCCTCAAATAAAGACAAATGCTTCTGACTTTCTCCCTTCATGTCTGCCTATATTTGATTGTCCCTGGTGTCTGCCTAAGAAGAAAAAGCTTTCCAGGATCCCTTGATGTGAGGGAAGCAAGGATGGAACTAGTCTTTGAGCATGGCTCCATTGAAGGAGTCTCCCTGTCTTCTGAGCCCTTTGAAGACCCAACAAGACAGACAAGAACCTTCTAATGAAGTTTGATAACAGGTATACCAGAGAAAATGAAGACCCAAATGAACTATGGACTGGGAGTAAGGAGACACATGTTACAGGGCTGACTCTGACTCTGCCATCAATTCCTTTCAGTTCTGTGGCTCTTAGTTTCCTTTTCTGTAAAAGGGAGAGGTGAGACTACAGGATTCTGATGATCTGATGGTCCCTTTTGCCTCTGACATTGAATCCTTTGTATAGAGGTCGACTTGCTGCTTTCTCCTTTACAAAGACTGTGGAATGCTCTGAGAGAGAATTAAAAAAACAAAAACAAAAAAATCTTTGATCCTTGGGGAAAGGACTTAGGCTTTGAAGGGAAGAGGAGAAAGGTGGCTTTTTCCATCTTGGCCTTTGTGAATTGCTCCTCTGGCCATGAATTGCACTCTATCTAACACACAGTAGGCATTTAATAAATGCTTGCTGAATGAATAAATAGAAGCCTTCAACCCATTCTTAGTGAAGAGGAGGGAGGAAGGCATTTCAAGGTCCTCAAGTACAGTTCATATTTCTTTGAAGTAGGGAGTGGGAGCTGTGGTCTAGTCTCTGGCTGAAGAAGCTCTGGAAAAAACAGATTGGGCTGGAAGCTAGGACCCCCACTAGATTGTCAGCCATGTTCCTCCCTGGCCCCTGATGAAGGTCTGCTAAAAAACCAGCCACCTTATTCAAGTTGGATTACTGGAGCTGGGGAGTCCCTGTTCTGAGAGGGAGAGGGAGATACAGCCCTTGCCTCCAATGTGAGGAAGGAGAACAGTCTTTGACCTTCAAGGTTTTTCCACTATAAGAGAAGGACACAGTTTCTGCCTTTAGGGAACTCCTAATCTCAATGGGGAAACATAGTCTGGCCCTCAAGGAACCCCTGATCTGAGTGAGAGACTTGTTCCCCCTACCCCATGAGTGAGGAGATAGTTCTTAGGAAGCCCCCATCTGAGAGACAGACATGAGATCTGACATCAAAAAGCCCCAATCTCAAGAGGAGGTGTGGTCCCTGTCTTTAAGCAGCCATAATTGGAAAAGAGAGCCACAACTTTTTTTATCTCAGGACCCACTGGTCTGAGAGAGACACAGCTCCAATCCTCATCTTGATCTGATGGAGAAACAGTTCCTGTGTATAGTAAGGCATTGGTGTGAAGGGGAAGATAAAGTCCTTGTCCTCAGAAAGCTCCATCTGAGGGACAGACATGAATTCTGGCTTAAAGAAACCACTGATTTGAGGGAGAGACATAGTAACTATCCCAAAGAAGTCCCCAATGAAAGGAGGAGACCCAGCTCTTGATCTTAGGGAGTACCTCATCTAAGACACACACACACACACACACACACACACACACACACACACACAGTTCAAATCCTTAGGAAGCCCCTGATATTATGGGAAAACAGCATCTCTCCAAAATAAGCCATTGGTCTGAGGTGGAGACATGGCCCCTGTCCTGGGGGAGCCCTCACTGTGAGGAGGAGACCAGATCACAAGTCATGGAAGGAATTCAAATACAGGGAAAAAACCACATTCAGAACTGACCAAAGTCAGGTTGGACTGTTCAGGGGAAGCTTTCCAGGTGGAGTATGGCTTGAAAAAGATCCTACCCAGAGGCATACAATTAACCCAGTACCCTAAATAAGGTCTGAAAAATATATTGCTGGAGTCAAGGAGGGAGTGGTCACTGGCAAGAAGAACTATATCTTTAGGTTTGAGATATTGAAAGCCCTGTTCATTTGGTCAGCACATACTCCCCAAGCACCTGCTGTGAGTGCAGGTCCCTGTATTCACTCTTGATTAGGTGAATGAGACACATCCCTGGGGCACACCACTGAGAGATCTCATTCCAAGTTGTTGCCAAATAATTCATCATCACTCTTTAGGTCTAACGATTCATGACCAATCCTAAATTCCTGCAATGATTGTGTTGCTTAGTTCATATGTCTTTATCTTGTCCACAACAATAGGATGAGAAACTTTGCTAAATTCTTTAAAACTCTCTCTGTTCTTCTACCAGGCTTGTAAGACCTTGTCAAAAATCGAAGTGAGGTTGTTCCAGAATGACCCAGTCTCAATGACTCTTTGTAGTCTTGACTTTCTTTTTGAGATGTTCACTCATCATCCCAGAAATAATATGCCCTAGAATTTTTCTAGGAATGAAAGTCAAGCTCACTGGCCTATACTTTGTAGACTGTATTCTCTTCCCTCTTTTGAAAATGAGAATAGTTAATGTCTGTCCTGCTCCAATCTCTCTCTAATTAAAAAAAATATGTCCTAGATGATTAGAAAGCATCTTTTTAGCATCTTGGGATATAATTTATGAGGACCAAGTGAAATGAACTCATCAAGGATAGTCAAGAACTCTTAAACCGTCTTTCTATTTATCTTGATTACAGGCTTCCTCAGTCATTTTTGTTGTCTTTTCTAGTTCAAAGAATCTTGATAGAGAAAGATAGAAGAGTGAGATGAGAGCAACTTTACCTCCTCTCTGTCATTCTCTCTCCATATCCTCTCTGCCCTTAACACTAGATCTATCCTTTCTTTGATTTTCCCCAATATACATTTAAAAATTTGGTTCCCTCCTATGTGCCACAGTTCATCCTTCTTGCTTTATGGGAAGCTCATTTATTTAGCAAGTCTTGTCCAGAAGTAGATTTAGGTTCAGAAGTAGGTTTAATCATGAATTTCCAAGTACCCCTTTTTTCTAATTACCTCTCTGAGAACTTCTGTAAAGGCTCCATGCTATCACCTGGTAGCAGCTGCATTGCCGTATTTCTTGAATACCTTTCCCAGTACTCTTACACCTACATTCCCTCTTCCCCAAAAGGGTTCTTAGCAGTGGGCAAAATTCTTTCATTTGTCACAGTCCACAGAAATTCCTTCCTCCTCCTTCCCTGTCCTCTCCCCACACCTGTGCCCAAATCGATAGAATTTGGTGAGGTTCTATAACTATTACTCTACAACAGCCCTCTAACAACTGGGCAACCATGGTTACCACTCACCTTCAACAAACAGTTACACCAATATTCCCTTAGCTGCTGTCTGCTTTGGTACTTGTATGGGTCTCTCCTGGCTTAGGCACGACCAATACCCTTATCCCCACACAATGGCTGGTATTGGACAAGCTTTCAAAGTATAATCTATGTGTAAGACCTGGCCTCTGTTGTGATGGTCCAGGTTCAGTATCAAGGAGACTCCTTCCAAACAAAGATCTTTGTATTGTCTTTTGTTCCAACCAAGGTTTCTCCATGGCACATCAGAATCTAATTATTTTATAAAAGGTCCTCAGCTTCCTTGCAAGTGCTCAAGCTAACAAAGCAGTAACATAGAACAGGTTCATTGAAGATCAGTTTATTTGGAAAGATAGCATGACATGGTGGATGGAGAGGTGACCAGGACAATCTAGATTCATGTTCTATCTTTGACATTTACTAGCTATAACAAGTCAATAAACATTTATTAAGTATTTATTAAGTGTCAGGTCAGGTGGTAAGGTGGATAGAGTGCTGGGCCTGAAGTCAGGAAGACTCATTTTTGTGAGTTCCAATCTAGCTTCAGATATTTACTGGGTGTGTGACCCTGGGTTAGTCACTTAACCCTGTTTGCCTCAATTTTCTCATCTGTAAAATGAGCTGGAGAAGGAAATGGCAAACCACTCCAGTCTCTTTGCCAAGAAAGCCCTAAATTGGGTCATGAAGAGTCAGAAATGACTGAATAACAACAGTAAAAATACAAAATGCCAGACATTGTGCTGAGTACAATAGATAAAAATATAGTCCCTGCCCTCAAAGAGCTTGCATTTTAATGGGGGAAGACAATACCTATAAAAGCCCTTAAAGGAGTGGAGAGCAGAAAGCCATAAGCGAGTATGGTTGCAAAGTCCAAAGAATCAGAAGTGGATCTGCGAAAGGAAAGAAGGATGGCTGGTCTGGGCCCTTCTTCAAAATGGAGGTTCTGGGAGAAACTCACCCACGGCAAAAGAGGACCCTGGGGCTGGAGGCAAAGCCAGCGGAGGCATGGTGGCCAAGTCCAGAGAGTCTGAACAGCCATCATAAGCTCCAGTTTCCTCATCTATAAAACAAAGTGAACAATACCTGTAGAGTATAGCTGATGGCATCTTTGGAATCATCTGGAAAGCATTTGGCAAAGCTTGAAGAACTATGTAAATGTTAACCATAATAATAAGAGTAATTATTATGAAAAAGAGAGTAAGGAATACTGAAACAATTGTATCTATGCCCTTTAAAACACAGCGAAAGTCCCTCTGAGAGTTTTGTTTCTCTTCTCGGAGATTCAATGAATAGATTCTATTAATATATAATGCTAGTTAGTGACATCAATTTATCAAAAGTAGAACTGTGACCTTGCTTCAAATTCAAGTTCGATACCTACAATGCAAGTAATCAATAATAATAATAGTAACTAACATTTTATATTAGCGCTTACTCTGTGTCGGTCACTGTGCTAAGTGCTTTACAAATATTTTCTTAACTGATCTTCACAACTCTGTGAGTTACTGTTATTATTATTATTACTATTTTCATTTTACAGGTGAGGAAATTGAGGCTAACAGAGGTTAAGTGACTTGCCCAGGATCATGCAGTCAGACAGTATATGTCAGAGACTGGATTTAAGCTGTGGCCTCCTGACTCCAGATACTCTATTCGCTATACCACCTTGCTGCTGCTGGCACTCTTCTCTGTCTCTGGTAGTTGGCATGTTCTGGTGGTTGGCTTCACTAATTTCCTCCCTGCACCCACCAACACACACTCCACTGTCTCAGGACCAGCTGACTGAAGATCCCGTGTTCTGCCTGGCCCTCCTTCCTGTGTCCTCTGCTGCTTGGGGCCTCATTTCTTTTTCCTGTGGATTTGCCCCTAACTTACTCTCCACTCTGCTCATTTGACATGGTTTTAACCTATTCAGGGTAGGTATTTGGTTGGAGGGGAGCTTTAAAAAAAGTCTTTTGTTTCTACATCATCAACATTTCCCCCAACATTCCTTCCTCTCCTTACCCATGAGCTGCAGAACTGACACTTTTGAATTGTGGTGCTGGACAAGACTTTTGAGAGTCCCTTGGACAGCAAGGAGATGAAATCAGTCAATACTTAACAAAATGAATTCAAACTATTCACCGAAAGGTTAAATACTGAAGCTGAAGCTTAAATGCTTTGACCACATGATGAGAATATGGAAGTCACTGACAAAGACTCTGATGTTGGGAAAGATTGAAGGCAAAAGGAAAAGGAGACAGCAGAAGATAAGATGGATAGATACTATCATGGAAACAGTGAGCATGAATTTGAATAGACTTCAAGAGATAGTGGAGGATAGAAGGACCTGGTATGCTTTGGTCCATGGGGTCACAAAGAGTTGGATGCCACTGAACAAAAACAACAACATATATAACAAACAATATATATTTTTTATCTTTTTGGAGGGGGGAAGGCAGGGCAGTTTGGGTTAAGTGACTTGCCCAAGGTCACACAGCTAGCAAGTATCAAGTGTCCGAGGCTGGATTTGAACTCAGGTCCTCCTGACTCCAGCCGGTGCTCTATTCACTGTGCTGCCTAGCTGCCCCCTAAACAATATTTTTTAGAGGGGAAAAAAAGGAAAAGGAGAGGAAAAAACTCAGCAAAAGCAATCATTTCATCTAAAAAGTTTGAAAACATTTTTATTGTTCCATACTGTTGAACCTCCTATTTCTACAGAAGAGTAAGGGGCTGGGGGTGGGTGCCGAGAATGTTTTCTATTGTCTCTTCTTTGGGATCAAGCTTGTTCTTTGTGATTTTGCAACATTCCATTTTGTTTTGTAGTTGTTCTTTCCACTTATATTATTGCAGTCATTGTCTATTTTGTTTTCTTGGCTCTGTTTACTTGAGTCTGTGTCAGTTCCTATACTCTTTACATGTTCCTTCATATTCATTATATTTGTTGTTTCTTACAGCACAGTAATATTCTACTATGTTCAAGTATCACAATTTGTTTAGCCATTCCCCAACTGAAGGGCATCTACTTTCTTTCCAGTTTTTTGCATCTTCAAAAAGTCCTCCTGTACATATTTTGGTGTATATGGGGACTTTCCTTTTATCAAGGACTTCTTTGGGGTATACGCCTAGTAGTAGAACTGCTGCATCAAAGGTATGAACATTTAAACCATTTTATTTGCACAATTCCAAATTGCTTTCTAACATGGTTGATAGCCCCACCAACAACAAGTGCTTTAGTGTGCTTCTCTTCCCACAGCCCCTTCAACATCGGCTATTCCCATCTTTTCTAATCTTTGTCAATTTGCTGTGTGTGTGTGTGTATGTGTGTATGTGTGTGTGTGTGTGTGTGTGTGTGTGTGTGTGTGTGTGTGTGTGAAAACCTCGGTTGTTGTTCAGTCATGTCTGACTCTTTGTGACCCCTTTGGGGGGGTTTCCTTGGCAAAGATCTTGGAACAGCTCACCATTCCTGTCTCCAGCTCATTTTATAAATGAAGAAACTGAGGCAGAGTTAAGTGACTCACCCAGGGTAACACAGCTGTTAAGCATCTGAGGCTGGATTTGAACTTGTGAAGCTCACCTTCCTGATTCCGAGCCTGTGCTCTATGCACTGTGCCACCAAGCTACCCTGAAGACCTCAGGGTTGCTTTTATTTGGATGTTTAATGTTATGAATGACTTAGAACATATGAAAGAATGCTCCTTCCTTCTTTCCTTCCTTCTTTCCTTCCTTGCTTCCTTCCTTCTTCCTGCCCTCCCTCTCCCCCTCCCCTTTTCTAATAATCCATAGACAATAAACATAGTGGTCTAGCAGTGGTGGTGATGGGATACTAGGCTAGTAAGGGATTGTCCACTCCCTTGTGTTGGTTGAGTTTCCTTCTTTCAAGCTACTTACTTGACTCCTCCCCTTTGGAAAATTTGGTTTTTCCTTTCAAATGGAGAGGAAAACAATGGGGCTAGGAAGTAGCCATTATTATCTTATATCAATTATCATTATTATCTTAGATCACTTCCAGCTCATTATATAACTTCTTCCAGTCAAAACTGCAGCCTAGCAAGATTGGGTTGTATATTTCTCTATTCTGGGAAGTTATAAAATTAAACCAACATTTCTCTTTTGCTTGTTCCAAGCCCTCATGCCAGTAAATGCCCTGGCAGATACATGCTATAGCTGTAAAATCTACTTATCTCTCCCTTCCTAGGCATTCCTCTCACTGTCTTTTAATAACTACATTTCAACAGTGAAATGGACTTTTGTCTTAAAAGTGCCTTTAAAGATAAGGTGAACAGGAAGGTATATAAACTTTAAAGAAATAGAGATATAGGCGCACAGACTCTGAAGAGAGAGAGAAAGAAAGATGAAGAGGGATGAGTTTAGTGAGGAATTGCCAGTTTTGGGACTATCTGGGCTGACCTCAGCAAGAAGAGGGACTGCCTGGATGGGCCTAATGCTCCCAGTTTCTTTACTGATGACCTAGTTACTACAGCTTCCTTACCTCTATTATTTGTTGTTTTTACTCTCCTTATCTTTTACTTTACTACTTATTAGTGTTGCTTTCCTTAGAGTGTAGTGGAATCGTGAGGTACCAGCTGCTTCATAGATTCTGTGTGGGGCACAAAGACCCTACCCCAAATTGACTACTCAGAGAGGTCTCAAGGTGAAAGTAGAAAGGTTTCTTTATTAGAATCTTGCAAGAAGCAGGTAGTCTGACCACTGGAACACCCAGAGGGAGGAGGCCACCGTGTGGAAGCAGAAAAGTTAATTATGCTAGCTAGGTGGGCAAGGATGCAGTTAGGGAGGAGTTTGGGAGGAGTTTAGGAGTGGTCAGTGCTTAAAGGGACATGCACTTTTTATATCAACTGAGCAAGCGTATTGCCCATAATTCACTGGGACATCCCCCTGGGCTATGGGGAGGTGTGGTTTTTGCTTTGACACGTCACTAGGTTACTTTTGGTCAAAGTTGGATGAGATAGATCCAATATGACTGTTGGGAGGATAGGTTTGATTGTTTAAGGAGGAGCCAAGTCTGGAAGCTAGACTGATTAGGGATTCAGGAGGTACCATATTGGGAGGGAATTTTCTCTTCTGATAATGTTGTTCAAGGTTTTTGGGTGCAGCTGGCCACTTAAAACAAAGGGGCTATGTATTTCTCTTAAAAAAAATACTTGGGTGATATATTCATGGGTACTGTATCTAGGCAGACTGCTGGCTCAGGGAAAAGACTTTTAGGCTGGGGGCAGGGGAGAGGCAGAGTTAATGCCTTTATGGCTGGGGGAAAGTGTGACTTTTACAGCTTAATTACACAGGCTTGTTACAAACTGATGTTACATACATAGGTACCCAAACACAAGGGAGATTTTACAAACTGAGGTTGCAGACAAAAGCATCCCAGACCCCATCATTTCCCCCTTAAACAGATGGGACCCAAATTCATTTGGGGGCAAGGGAGAAAGGTCTCAGTTTCCTGAGCTGCTTCATGTTGAGAAATGTCATAGAGCTGTCCTTGCCTCACAGGGGTCCATTAGTCAAGGGGATGGGGGCTGTGGCCAATGTCCAGAACTTGGCAGACATCAGATCCAATGGGTGTTAGGTGGTGGCTTTGGGCAGCGGTTGGTATTCAGCTTGAGCTGTCATCGGCAAGTGGAGGGTTGCTGAGCCTAGAAGAGACAAATCTAGCAAAGAGATTAAACCAACAAGAGCCAAAAGCAAGTAGGAAAATGACCAGAAGTAGAATGAACAAGGGCTAGTATAATCCATTATTCAGACTATTTAATTGTCCTTTTATATTTCTACATGCTACATAGACTAGGTACCTCATAAGATAGTATTCTTCACTAATGTAACTGTAGACCTTAAACAAAAGAGGTTCCTGACTTAAACCTCACAACTGAATAGTAGACATACATTCTTGTTTCACAAAGCTTACCTATCCTCTAACTATATTCACTTTGGAAGAAAGAAATACTTCAGAAATTGAATCTTTTACATATACACTCAGTTACAAATGTTAACTTTTGCTTAGATCATGGAATAACTACAAAATTATATTGAGTACCCTTCCTCCCCCTCCCCATGCAAAGCTCTTAGTTTTGATTGGTACTTGCGGTTACTTTCCTTTATTTGGCAGGTGGCATGACCAAGAACAAGGAAGCTCAAGCAGAAGATTTCCACAGTTTAGTTTTTCCCAAAATCACCTGATTTCTAGTAAATTGAAACTGAGGCCTAAGGCTTTATGTACTTTAGCAGATAGTCTATGGATAGTCTATTTGAGAGACCACACTTCATCCTACACAATTCCCTTGTGTTTCTTCTCTTCTCCACGGTCTCTGCCTTTCCCCTTCCTTTAGTATTTGACAGTTTAGTTTGACAGTCAAAGTTGGGGTCTAGTTGGTAACAGAATCAGATCAGCTACTCAGGGGACTGCAGAACAGAATACTGATGATTTCTACTCACCAGGGGGGCATTCATCTCTAGTGTTCTGTTACAACAGGATCTTGAACTTACTGTATAGTTTGGCCACTTGTGTGATAGTGAAGATAAAATCCACTGTAGGCTATCATTTTTTATGTTAAAATTCATATAAAATATTATTTTATTTGTAATATTTTTATTTTATACTTAAAATGCAAAACGAGAAAAGAAACTCCCCCCCCCCCCGACATTTCCATGTACACAGCAGGCCATAAGAGAGGATTTATTGTAAAACAATAAATTTCCATTTCAAGAAAACCTATATAATAAATATGAAACTTTGTTTTTAAAACTGCCCAGCTTTTCTTTCTTTCTTTCCTTTTGCTTCCTTGCTGGTTTTCTTTTGTTTTCTGCTGTGCACTTTTTACTTTATTTTTCTCCTCCCTCCAGCCCCTGAAGAATACAATACAATTAAATATGGATATTATATATATACATATACATAGATATTAATAAACATAGACACATATACAAATATGGACTCATACACATATATGTAAGACCATACTATGTTTATTTCCTCCTATCATCTGTTTCTCTGAAGATGGATAGCATCTTCCTTCATAAACTCTAAGACTTTTCATGTTTTTTTAAATCAACCAGTCCATCATTTCCTATACCTCAGCAATATTGTTTTCTGGATTTAAACAACATCTTCCCTTATAAGGTCTCTGAGGTTAGTTTGGGTATTTTTAATAGTCAGAATGACTTGCTTGTTCAAGGTTGTTCTTAAAACAATACTGCTGTTACTGTATACAATGTTCTCTTGGTTCTGCTAATTTCATTCTTCATTACTTTGTGGAGGTCCCTCCACGCTTTTCAAAATCATTGCACTCATCATTTCTTATAGCACGGTAATATTCCATCATGAACATATACCATAATTTGTTTAGCCATTCCACAATTGATGGGCATCTCCACAATTTCCAGTTCTTTGCCACCACAGAGAATTGCTATGAATATTTTAAAACATGTAGATTCTTTTACACTTTCCCTAATTCTCTTGGGAAACAGACCTAATAATAATATTATTGGGTCAAAGGGTATAGGTAGTTTACTAACTCTTTGAGCACAATTCCAAATCTCTGTCCAAAATGGTTAGATCAGTTCAGAGATCCACCACCAACAAATTAAGGTTTCAATTTTTCCACATCTCCTTCAACATTTGTCATTTTCCCCTTCTATTATTTTAGCCAATCTAATAGATATAATATGATATCTTGAGCTTGTTTTAATTTTCATTTCTCTAATCAATAACGATTTAAAGCATTTTTTTCACATGACTACAAATTGTTTTGATTTCTTCATTGGAAAACTGCTTTTCATATCCTTTGACCATCTATCAATTGGGGAATGACTTGCATTCTTATAGAGTTGACACAGTTCTTTATATATTTGAGGTGGGAGACCTTTATCTGAGGAGCTGTCTATAAAAATTTTCCCCCAGTTTTATGCTTTCCTTCTGATCTTGGCTACATTTGTTATTTGTGCATACCTTCTTAAAAATTTAGTGTAATCAAAATTATCCATTTTACATCTCACAACACTATCTTTTGTTTGTTCAGAAGTCATTCCTCTATCCATAAGTCTGATAGGTAATATTTTCCACATTCTTCAAATTTTCTTGTAATATTTTTCTTTATTTAGGTCATGTATCCATTTTGATCTAATTTTGGTAGATGGTGTCAGATATTTGTCTATGTCCAATTTCTGTCAGACTGCTTTCCAGTTTTCCCAACAATTTTTACCAAATAATGATTTCTTATCCCCAAAACTTAAGTTTTTATACTTATGAAATACTAGGTAACTATAGTAGTTTGCTGCTGTAGATCATATGTATACTCTGTTCTATTGATCTATCTTTCAATTTCTTAGATAGTATCAGATAGTTTTGATAATTACTGCCTTATCATATAGTTTAAAATCTGGTACTACTAAACTTCCTTTACATTTTTTCCATTAATTTCTTTGATATTCTTGACCTTTTGTTCTTCCAAATGAATTTTGTTAGTTTTTTTTCTAGCTCTATAAAATAACTTTTGGTAATTTGATTGGGATGGCATTGAATATGTAGATTAATTTTGTAAAATTGTCATTTAAATTATATTGGCCCTGATTACCCATGAATAATGACTATTTCTCCATTTATTTAAATCTGATTTTAATTGTGTACAAAGTTTTTTATGGTCTTGTTCATATAGATCCTGGGTAGATTATCATTCGTGAAAGCCTGCCTGTTCCTTTATCATATTTCTACTATGTATACTCTTGTTAAATGCAAGCATTGTTCCCATCAAACTTTTACAAAGATGAGGAATGAGTCTTATGGGTTGGTAGTGATTGATGTCCTCTTTCTTAACTTTTAATAGTACTACTCTTTGTGGGTTTTTTCCTTCAATTACTTGGTATCCTTATCTCAGATAGCTTAAGAATTATTTCTTTGACACCCCTGAAATTGGATTGCCTCCAGCATAGACTTCCTCTTTGTATCCTTGTTCTGCTCTACTAAGACCACAAACAGATGAAAGGATGTGTATCAATATTTCTATAACAAACATTTTCTTCATCAATGACAATGGAGTCACCACATTTGAACTCTAATATCAGAGTCCCTGATGTGACATATGAGGAAATAGAAATGTCATTAAAAAAGACAAAGATGTGAAGAGAAGCTGGATAAATTTGTAATAACCATGTGAAAATATGCTCAAATTCCTTAATATTTAAAAAGACCCTAAAAGTCAACCAGAAGTAGGGAGCACAGAGAAATTTTTGCCTGTCAAAAGTCCCTGACTTGTTTAGTCATTTCAGTCATGTGTGACCCTTCCTGATCCCATTTGGAGTTTTCTTGCAAAGATACTGGAATGGTTTGCCATTTCCTTCTCCAGCTCATTTTACAGATGAGGAAACTGAGGCAAGCAGGGTTAAATGACATGCCCAGAGTCACACAGCTAGTAAATGTCTGAGGTCAGATTTGAGATCCCATATTCCTGACTCCAGACCTGGTGTACTCTTCACTGCATTACTTACCTTCCTTGAAAGTCAGGACATAGACAGATATGCATAATTAGGGCAGGAAGGTAAAGCAGAGGGCAACCTTAAGATACCACCTTAGTCTCACTAGGATGGTTAAAATGGCAAAAAAATGATGAAATTCAATGTGGGCAGAGTTAAGAGAAATTAGAGACTGGTATAGTACCTCAGAGACTTTCCAAGGGTCTGGAGAAACAGGAGGAATTTTAATGTGGTAGAATATTCAAGTGTTATAAACATTATAAAGATAACAAGTCTAAGGAAATATATGTAAGAGGGTTTCAGGAAAGGCCCATACAAAATGACATAACGTAGGAAGCAGAACCAGATCAAAGTATACACCTTGACTACAGAGTAAACTGTCTCTTTCTTTGTGTCTCTGTCTCTGTCTCTTCTCTCTCTCTCTCCTTTTCCTCCTCTCTCTCCCTCTCTTCATCTCTCTTTCTACCAAAGGTAGGGTTTCATACAGATATTTATGAGGACACAGACCAAGCAATTTGCTTAAATTAATTAATTTGGTTTTACTTTGTCAAATTTAAATATGACAGAGAGGGACCAGTCAAAATAGTGGAGGAGGAAGCAGTAGAGTCGAGTTCCACCAGCCCCTCGTGAGGATACCAACAATGACCTAACAAGAATATTAAAACAACTAATGATCAGGAAATCAAAGGAGAAATTAGAGTGCGTTATATTCCCTGCCTCAAATCACAAATTTCACCTACAGGTAGGTGACCAAGGCATGAACCATTGAAATAGGGGTGACCCAAGATCATGGATTCAGTGATTTCCTTCTCCAGATCATTCTACATATGAGGAAACTGAGGCAAATGGGATTAAGTGACTTGCCCTAGACAGTGGACATGCAGATTAAATTTAAAGGGACATCATGAGTACTTTTTTTTAAAACTGATTGTCAGAACATTTACCAGTCTGAGAGGTGCCCCAGAGGCCAACTAGTCCATTTACCTATTTTATAGATGAAGAAACTGAGGTTAAGTGACTTTCCCAAACTTCCGCAGGTAAATCAGTTTGTTTAAGTGCCCAGCATTTGCCAGACACTGTACTAATGGCTGCGGCCACAAAGATGGGCAAAAGATGGTCCTTGTCTTTGAGGACCTTGTGGTCTAATGGGCAAGTTATAGGAATGGTTAGTGGAGCCATAGGGGATTAGATAACATTCTTTTTTTAAAATTTATTTTTAGTTTTCAACATTCATTTCCACTAGATTTTGAGTTACAAAATTTCTCCCCATCTCTCACCCCAAGATAGCAAACCTACTGCATACCCCTTTCCCCAGTCTGCTCTCTCTTATATCCTTCCCCATACACCCTTAACTTTCTAGTAGGGTAAGATGGATTTCTATCCCCAGTGCCTGTATATCTTATTTCCCAGTTGCATGTAAAAATAATTGTTTTAACATTTGTTTTTAAAACTCTGAATTCCAGATTCTTTCCCTTCTTCCCTCCTCACCCACCTCCACTGGGAAGACAAGCAATTCCATATAGGTTATATATATGTAGTTACGCAAAACATTTCCATAGTTGTTATATTGTGAAAGACTAACTATATTTCCCTCCATCTTATCCCACCTCCCACTTATTCTATTTTCTCCTTTGACCCTGTCCCTTTTCAGAAGTGGGTAATATTTTTTCTAGTAGCAAGGACAATATCAATTTGATTATGGTTCTAAAAATGGACCCGGGGTCAGGAAGAGAATGGAAAATACACATGTGGATTCAAGGTGACTGGTAAGGGAGCAAAGTGAAGCATGGTGGGGGACTTCTACACTGAAAGAACCATATGAGTTGCTCACCAATCAAAGTAAGGGGATATCTAGGGTGGGAAATCTGTAGATGCTCTAGGACAGCCTCTCCATACTCTGCTAGGCTGGTTGATCATCAGACTGTAGGCACAGTCTGCTTCTGGGACTCTACTAAAATCCTTTCCAATATGACAGATCTTCATGAGGTTGTACTTGGTCAACCTAGTATTCAGGAAGTTAGAGTCTCCTCTGAATGAGGTATTCATTAGAATTGGACTGTCATGGAAGGAGTTAAATGCGGAGAACTTGGTTTTGAATCCCAGCTTTTTTGCCTGTTACCTATATGACAATGGGAGAATTATTTAGCTTTTCTGAGCCTCAATTTCACCACCTTATAAAATGAGAGAGTTGACCCAAGGAGAGCTCCCTTCCAACTAAAGATAGGCGTCTTGGACCTTGCCCTGGGTGCCAAAATTTAGAGGGCACAGACAACACCTGTAGATCTTCAACAGACAGGAAGAGCTGAAAGAGTACTGAATCTGCAGTCAGAGGACCTGGGTTCCAATTCTACCTCTGATTCTTATTAGCTGTATGGCTTTGGGCAAGTAAGTTAACCTCCATTGATTTCCTCTGTGAAATGAGGGGATTGGATTAGGCAGCTTCTGGAGTCCCTTCAGTCTTAGGTCTATGTTGAATGCTTCCATGATTAGTAACAAATGACAGATAGTGAGGAAGAGTAATCTACTACTAAACTAGAAAGGTAAGAAGGGGCTAAGAAAGACTTTGAAAGTTATGAAATGATGCTCTCCTGACTTTCTTCCTATAGTGATCCTATCGGATCACTCCTTCTCAGACTCCTTTGCTGCACCATCATCCTTATCCTTTCCCTCACCATTGGCATCCCCTAAGACTCTGTCCTGAATCCTTTTCTCTCTTTCCACCCTCCTTAGTGATCACACTAATTCCCAGAGGTTTGATCTCTTCGCAGAGGACTCCCAGATTTATATAGAGCTCTGACCCTACATCACAGGATCAGAGAGGTGGAGCTAGAAGGGACCCAAGAGGTCATCTGGTCCAGTCCTATCATTTTACGGATGAGGAAAAGATGTATCTTGCCCAAGGTCATTCAGGCAGTTCAAGATTTGGGTTCAGGTCTCATGAGTCCCAAGCTTAGTGTTATGAGATCAACTCTGTCTATTTTATCATGGTCCAACACCTGCCTGTTGGATATCTCCAAATGGACATCCTTTAGACATCTCAAAGTCAGTATTTCCAAAACAGATCACCTTATCTTCACATTCTCCCTCCCCTTCAAATTATCTTCCCAACCTACCCCACTCCACCAAAACTAAAGCCTATGCCTTCTCAGAACTTTCCCATTTATGTTGACAGTATCAACATCTTTTCTAGTCATTCTTGAGCCTTCTGGCTCCTTCACTTGCAATGTCCAAGTGGGTACTAAGCAGAGGTGTACTGGAGACAACGCTAATTTAAAATTTGAGGGTAAGAATTTACAACTTGGAAATTGGCAAATGCCAAAAATCAGGGCTTGATTTGTTGCTTTTGTTGGTTGTTTAGACTTAAGAAAGTGATGGAGAAATTGTTTACAATGTGGATTAAACTTAAAAGTGTGTAGTGAATATGTATATGTAGATATGTGTGTGTGTATATATATATGTATATGTATACACACATACATATGCATACTCATAATATTCAGACAGCTGGTTGTTAAACATTTGACAGTACTGGTAAAGTCCTATAGATGCTATTTTTTAAAAAATCATTTTTCCCCAATTACACATAAAAACAATTTTAAAAAATAGTTTAGTATTCCAAATCTATCCTTCCCTTCTTCCCTCCCCCCAGGTGGTTAGCAATCTGATATAAGTTATATACGTGCAATCATGTAAAATATTTCCATATTAGTAATTTTGTGGAAGACAGTGGTTCTCAACCTGTGGGCCATGACCCCTTTGGGGGTCGAATGACCCTTTCATAGGGGTAGCCTAAGACCATCGGAAAACACAAATTTCTGATGATCTTAGGAACTGGGACACCGTTCCTCTATCTGTCTCCAGGCAGGTCCGCCCACATGCAGATACGCCCAGATACATCCAGATACACCCACATATGAGTATTAAAGGGTTGCAGCATTAGGAAGGTTGAGAACCACTGCTATAAGAAGACTCAAACAAAACAAAAGAAATGAAGGAAGTGAATAGTAGTATGCTTCAGTCTGTACTCATATAACATACAGGTGCTACTTCTAAAACCTCCCTCACACCTGTTCCCTTCTTTTTATTTTTGGCATATGGTCGCTTCCCACATTACTTCTCATTTAAGATTTTAAAATAACCTCTTGGGGCATCTAGGTGGCACAGTGAATAGAGCACCAGCCCTAGAGTCAGGAGGACCTACCTCAGACATTTGACACACTTACTAGTTGTGTGACCTTGGGCAAGTCACTTAACCCTAATTGCTTGTCTGCCCCCTCAAAAAAAAATCAGCCTCCTACTTTGGACTTCTGAGTCCAAACTGAGAGATAATTATAATAATAATTATAGGCAATGATACTAATGATTGTTAGCAGCCTTTCTGATCACCGTTAATACAAGAGCCTTCTCTATGACATCATCCCCACTTTATCCCATATATATGTGTATATGTTACTGGTACTTAGTTGCCTGCACATTTTCTCCTCCGTTGGATCTGGTTCTCCCTGAGAGGAGGACTGCTTTTTCTTTTCCTTGTATGACACATAAAAAGCATTTGATAAAGCCTACTTGCCTTGACTTGCCTTGACTCTATTTCTGGTCTCTCTTGTCCTCGTTCCACCCTCCACATACCTGCCCAAATATCCTTCCTTAAGCACTAACTAGGTCCCTTCCTTGCTCAGACTCTTTAGTGGAGCCTTATTGGCTACAGGTTAAAATATAAATGTGTTGGCTTTGGCATTGAAAGCTCTTCACCATGTGGCTCCAACCTACATATCCAGACTTACTTCCTTCACATTCTTCCCCTTCATGCCCTCTACATTCCAGCCCAGCTGGCATCCAGGCGGGCCCCTGAGATCAGTGTTCCATCTTTTATTTCCACACCTTTGCCTGGCATGACCTCTCCTCACCTTTGTTTCTTAGACCTCACTAGTTCCCTTCAGGGATCAGCTCTTGCAATACTCTCTGTGGGAAAGCTTTCCTGATTTCCCTGGTCATTAATGCTCCTTCCCTCTTCAAATTATCACTGATACTTAATTGTTTGCATGTAGAATGTAAGTAGTAGAATGTAAGCTCCTTGAGGGCAGGGGCTGTTTTTGGTATTGTTTTGCTTTTGTATCCCAGAGCCCAACCTAGTGCTTGACACATTTTTTTCCCCATAATTTCAATCATTTTGGTGACAGCCATTTCGGTTTTTTTTTTTTTTTTTTTTTTGGCAAAGATACTGGAATGCTTTTCCATTTCCTTCTCCAACTCATTTTACAAATGAGAAAGCTGAGGCAAACAGGGTAAAGTGACTTGCTCAGGGTCACACAGCTAGTGAGTGTCTGAGACCAGATTTCAACTCAGGTCCTCCTGACTCTGGGCCTGGTGCTCTATCCACTGTGACATTTAGCTACCCTGCTTGGCACATAGTAGGAACTTAATGAAAGTTTTTTGAATTGGAAGTTACCAGATTATCTTTTTAAAAATAAGTTAATTTTTTTGTTTTTGTCTTCAACATTCAATTCCATGTTTTAAATTTTCTCTCCCTCCCTGTCCTAACCCCTTCCCAGGAAGGCATGCAATCTTATATAGGCTCTATGTATACACTCCTATTAAACATATTTTCACATTAGTCATATTGTTTAGAAGAATTAGAATGAATGGGAGGAACAATGAGAAAGAAAAAAGCAAAACAAAACAAAAAGAAAATAGTCTGCTTCACTCTGTATTTAGACTCCATAGTTCTTTCTCTGGGGGTGGATGGCATTTTCCATCATGAGTCTTTTGGAATTGTTTTAGGCCCTTGTATTGCTAAGAAGGGCTAAGTCTATCAAAGTCAGTCCTCGAACACTGTGGCTGTTACTGTGCACAATGTTCTCTTGGTTCTGCTCACTTCACTCAGCATCAGTTCATGTAAGTCTTTCAAGGTTTCCCATTTGTATGATCTCTTTGAGATACAGCCCTAGAAGTAGTCTTGCTGGGTCAAAGCATATGCACATTTTTATAACCCTTTGGGCATAGTTCCAAATTGCTATCCAGAATAGTTGTATCAGTTCACAACTTCACCAACAATGCATTAATGTTCCAATTCTCCCACATCTTCTCCATTATTTATAATTTGCCTTTTTTGTCATGTTAGCCAGTCTGACAGGTGTGATGTGATACCTTAGAGTTGTTTTGATTTGCATTTCTCTAATCAATAGAGACTTAGAGCATTTTTTTAATATGACTATAGATAGCTTTAATTTCTTCTTCTAAAAACTGCTTGTTCATATCCTTTGCCTATTTATCAATTTGGAGAATGGCTTGTATTCTTAAAATTTTGACTCAGTTCTCTCTATATTTTAGAAATGAAGCCTTTATCAGAGACATTGGTTGTAAAAATTCTTTCCCAGTTTTCTGCTTTCCTCTTAATCTTGGTTGCATTGGCTTTGCTTGTGCAGAAACTTTACAATTTAATGTAATCAAAATTATCCATTTTGCATTTTATGATGTTGTCTATTACTTGTTTGGTCATAAATTCCTCCATTCTTCAAAAATCTTACAGATAAACTATTCCTTTCTTCCCTAATTTGCTTATAGTATCAGCCTTAATATCTAACTTGTGTACTCATTTAGACTTTATTTTGGTAGATAGTGTCAGATGCTGATCTATGCCCCGTTTCTGCTATACTATTTTCCAGTTTTCCCATCAGTTTTTGTCAAATAGTGAGTTCTTATCCCAGAAGCTAGGGTCTTTGGTTTTTTTCAAACAGTAGATTACTGTAGTCATTGACTACTGTGTCTTGTGTACCTAACCTGTTTCACTGATCTATCCCTCTATTTCTTAGCCAGTACCTAGTAGTTTTGATGACTGCTGCTTTATAATATAATTTAAGATCTATTATGGCTAGGCCACCTTCCCTAGAGTTTCTTTTCATTAATTCCCTTGATATTCTGGACCTTTTGTTCTTCCAGATGAATTTTGTTATTACTTTTTCTAGCTCTAAAAAACAATTTTTTGGTAGTTTGACTGGTAGGGCATTGAATAAGTAAGTTAATTTAGGTAGAATTGTCATTTTTATTATATTAGCTCAGCCTACCCATGAGCAACTGATGTTTTTCCAATTATTTAGATCTGATTTTATTCATGTGAAAATGTTTTGCAACTGTGTTCATATAGTTTCTGGGTTTGTTTTGGCAGGTAGACTCCCAAATATTTTATAATGTCTTCAGTAACTTTAAATGGAATTTTTCTTCCTATTTCTTACTATTAGACTTTGTTACTAATATATAGAAATGCCAATGATTTATGTGGGTTTATTTTATCTCCTGCAACTTTGCTAAAGTTATTTATCATTTCAAGAAGTTTTTTTTCACTTGATTTTCTAGGATTCTCCAAGTACATCATCATATCATCTGCAAGGATGGCCAATTTTATTTTTTAAGGAAATGTTTTCTGCAGTGAATTTTCCCTCCATTTTGTCAGTTGTATTTTTGAAGGAATTGTTCAGTTTTTCTTCTCCCTCTCTAATTTGACTTTTAAAATCCTTCTTGAGTTCTTCCAAGAAGGCTTTTTGGGCTTGAGACCAATTCATTTTTCCCTTTGAGGTTTCAGATGTGAGTATAGTGACAATGCCGTCCTCTTCCAAATTTGTATTTTGATTTTTCCTATTCTCATAATAGGATTCTATGGTCTTCCCTTTTCTAAGTTGCTTTTTGCTCATTGTGTTTGCCTTTTTCATGACTTTTAAAGGAGATCTCTGCTTCTGGGGCAAAGGGGGCTCTATCCCACACTTCTTATGCTGGAGGCTAGGGGCCTGGTTATTGGCTTTGTGTGATGGGGCCTCTGGTTCTTGCAGCTAGAAGCTGTATAATGCTGTAGCTTACCTGGTGCCAAGCTGGAGCTGGCTGGTGTGTGCTGAGGCCAGGTGAGGTCTTTCTGCATTTTCCTGGGATTACATTGAAGCTTGCAATGTGGGGTGTGGGGGAGGAGTGGTCAGGTTGCTGGAGGTCTTCTCCTGCACAAGGGTTGCACTAGAGCATGGGTAGTCTCAGCCTCTGGTGGACGCTGGTCTGAGGTGCAAGTGATGGTTCTCTGTGCTGTTGTCTTCCGATTCCCCTGGCTGTGTGGAGGCACATAGGGGGTCCTGGTGTTGGCACTTGCTGGCTTCACCACCCTGGGGCTCAGGATCTCCTGCTAGTTTGCTGATGTGGGGCTTGCTGCTGGCTTGCCTGGATGCCTCCCATCCTGTACTGGTTTCCTTCAGTCACAACAAGAGAGACCTTTCCAGTTAATTCCTCTACCCTCCTGAGCTAAAAACCTGCTGCACCCCGTCTTTCTGCTGGCTCCACTGTTCCAAGATTTCTCCTGGGGAGGAATTTTCTGGGTTTTTTCAAGGTCAGTAAAGGAGAGTGAGAGTCACTTACTGCTTATTCCGCCATCTTGGCTCCTGGAAGTGCTATCAGATTATTTTAGGGGAACTTCTTCCCCATTTTAATCAGTTAGTCAACAAGCATGTATTAAGGTCCTACTCTGTGCCAGGGATTATGCTAAATGTTGTGGATATGAAGACAAAAATGAAACAATTCCTACTGTCAAGTAGCTTACATTCTATTGGGGAAGACAACATGTACATACATACCTACATACCTACCTACCTACATACATACATACGTAATATGTATATATTTATATGTGGGCCATCTCCAGTCATCTTGATCCATATTTGGCCAGTGGACCCAGATGACTTCGGAGGAGAAAGTGAGGCTGGTGACCTTGCATAGTCCTTCCTCACTTAAATCCAATTCAAACACAAGTCATGGCATCATCTTCCTGGTCCTCTTCGAGAATGAAAGACAAACAGCAATAGCAACAATACACATATTTATATGTCAACATATAAATTACATAACTATGCAATATTTATATGCTTACATATATACATACATATGTATCTACAAAATATATTTATATCTATATAAAATAAATACAAGGCACTTTGGTAACTTATAGTTAGGTAAAGTGGGCACTGGCAGTTAGAGGGCATCAAACACTTACTAGCTGTGTGACTCTGGGCAAGTTACTTAACCTCTGTTTGCCTCAATTTCCTCATCTGCAAAATGGACCTGCCTCGCGGGGTTGTTTTGAGTATCAAATGAGATCTTGGCAAAGTGCTTCGCACGGTGCCTGGTGCCTCATCAGCTCTATACAAATATTAGCTGCTTGTTATTATTAATTAATATTCTTGTAATGAGCCAGGCACTGGGCTAAATCCTGGGGATACAGAGAAAGATGGAAACTGTTGCTTCCAGGGTGAGTTTCATGTAGAAGGTGATACCTGAGTCAGGTCTTGGCGAAGCATGGAATTTCATGAGGGAGGAGTGAGGAGGAAGTGCTTTCTAGGCATGGAGGCCAGAGACAGAGCGCCATGAGTAAGCAGTGGAGAGAAGGATGGTTTGGTTAGACCACAGGGCATAGGAGGTTCATTATAAAGAGGCTGGAGAGATGGGTTGGGGCTAGGTTGTTAAGGGTTTTCATTGCCAAAAAGAGGTGCACTAGCTGGGTAAGTCATTTTTCTCCTTTGAATCTTCCTTCGGTGTAATAAAATAAACTAATTGCAGTAAATGACCTCTGAGATCCCATCCAGCCCTGCTATTCTATATTCTAGACATCTCCTATGTTCAAAGGTTTCTCCTAGCCATGAAGGTCTATGTTTTATAGTGTAAGTTACCACCAGATCTAATGTTCTATATTTTATCCTAATTATTAAGCATTTATGGGCCTCTAATAGTGGGACTAGTGTCAGGAAGACCTGAGTTCAAATCTAGCCTCAGATACTTACTAACTCTGTGACCAAGTCACTAAACTCTGTTTACCTCAGTTTCCTCATCTGTAAAATGAGCTGGAGAAGGAAATGGCAAACACTCCAGTATCTTTGCAAAGAAAACCCCGAAAGGGGTCACAAAGGGTTGGACATGACTGAAAATGACTGAAGGCCAAACATTCAGTATTCTATGTGTATTTAAGAACTGAGGTTCTTAAAACTATAGGCTGGCCTGTGATGGCTTCAGTGTATGGAACTCTCAGCTGAGGAAACACCCTCTATCAGTGAAAGTCAGTATCTTTTCTGCAACTTCTAGTCAGAGAATTGCTTAGAATACCGAGAGTTTAAGTGACTTTTCCCTGGATCATACAACCAGGATGTGTCAGAAGCAGGATTTGAACTCAGGGCTTCCTGGCTTCAAGGCCAGATCTCTATCCACTGACTCCCACTGGCTGTCTGGGTATGCAGAATCAAACATGAAATAGTTCATGCCCTCAAGGAGCTTATATTCTCTTAGGGAGGATAACATTTATACAAACTATATAAAATATATATAAAAGAAACACATGGAATTTTTGGGGAACTGGGCTGGCAACTGGGAGGGGGGAATCTGCAAAAGCTTCATGTAGAAGGTGGCATTTGAAATGAGTTTTTAAGGGAAGTAGGGATTCTAAAAGATGGATGAGAAAGAGGGAGTGCATTCCAGGGACAAAGGCACCAACACTGGAGATGACTGCAAAATGTGAGAGAAAAAAAATAAAACCAATTTGGGTGGATTATAGTGTACACAAAAGGAAGTAATATGTAATAAATCTGAGG
This sequence comes from Pseudochirops corinnae, assembly GCA_028646515.1. Lineage (NCBI taxonomy): Eukaryota > Metazoa > Chordata > Mammalia > Diprotodontia > Pseudocheiridae > Pseudochirops > Pseudochirops corinnae. The sequence goes on along the minus strand of CM053587.1, from coordinate 287,857,285 downwards.
ACAGGTCATAAAGGACTTTATAATCCAAACTGAAGAGTTTATTGGGAGCCACTGGAGTTTATTGAAGGAGAGAATGGCAGGTGGGGGAGAAGATGAGGTGAGGCACGATCAGATCTGCACTCTAGGCAGACTGCTCTGACAGATGGCAAGTGGAGGATGGATGGGAGTGGGTAGAGCAGTGGTTCTCAACCTGTGGGTCGCGACCCCTTTGGGGGTCAAACGACCCTTTCAGAGGGGTCACAGTGGTCACCTAGGACCATCAGAAAACACATATTTCTGATGGTCTTAGGAGCCAAGACACTGCTTCTCTACCCCTCTCCAGGCGAGTCTGCCCACATGCAGATATGCCCACATATGAGTATTAAAGGGTTGCAGCATTAGGAAGGTTGAGAACCACTGCAGTAGAGGCTCGAGGCATTGCCAGTCATCTTGACTTATGTCCTGCTACTGGATTGTAGTGATTCTGGAGGAGAAAGTGAAGCTGATGACTTTGGTAGCTCTGCCTCACCTAGATCCATTTCAGTTGTC
>CM053587.1:287843060-287856257 GCA_028646515.1 Pseudochirops corinnae | reverse complement strand
TCCCCCTTCTTCATTATCATCATCATCATCATCTTCTTTTCCTCCTCCTCCTCCTCCTTCTCCTCTTCCTCCTTCTCTTCCTCCTTCTCCTTCTCCCCCTTCTTCATTATCATCATCATCATCATCTTCTTTTCCTCCTCCTCCTCCTCCTTTCCTGCACAGTTTTCATCTTTGATTTCTTGAAATATGGCTCTTTAAAATAGGATTAAAAACCCCCCCGTTGTGTTTTAAATGAAGCTACTTAACCAACATCTTTAAACTTAAATGATTCTGGCTTTCATTGAATGGTCAGTAAGAGACCCAGCACAATCTTTGGTGGCTCATGGTGTAGGTTCTGATGACTTAGAATGAATGTAAACAGCAATTGTTTTCTGTTCCGGCCAGAAACTCTGAGCGTCTTCCCCTCCCAGATTATTATGTTTGGGACGGTAAATTGGGCCAACTTTTGTCTCAAGTCTTACCTCTTGTCGTTTGTCCTTCATTCTCGAAGAGGGCTATGACCTATAAGTGAATTAGGTTTAAGGAGGAGGAATGTGCAAAGTCACCAGCCTTACTTTCTCATCCAGACTGGAGATGCCCCCAGAATGCAGTGAGAGATCATGGCCTTTTTAAGCTAAGGTCTTTCCCAGAAGTCATTTTGACTGAGGCAATGCCCATTCAGTAATTAAGGCTGGGTAAGAAAGAAGGCAAAAAATGATCTCTTTTACCTAGCCCTTAGTCATTGAATGGGCATGGTCTTAGATAAACTGAGACCTTGAAAAGACCTTGATTTATTTATTTAAAGCTGCAATTATATTTATTGTATAATTTCCATTTGGAAATTATGTTTATTGCATAACTGAATATACTGCGTAATGGTGATAATTATAATTGTTAACATTTCTGCTGAGAGACTTTCTACTACAAGTATGTAACATGTTTACAGATAAAATACATAGTATATCCAAAGTTATACAAAGTAAATTTAAGAGGGAGAGGGCAATAATGACTGGAGACAGGGTGGAGAATCAAGAAAAGGCGTTGGGTAGGATGGAGTTGTTGAGCTGTGCTTTGAAGGAAGCTAGAGATTCTAAGAGGTGGAGCTAAGGAAGAGGAATATTTAGGAACTGTGTAAAGATCTTAATTTAGAAAGACCAAGGTCACCAATTGTATATTGAGTCATTGCCAGTCATTTTGACCTTTGTCTTGACACTGGACTTTATGACTCTGGAGAGAGTGAGGTTGACGACTGAGCTCTGACATCTGTGTTCTAAGAGCCTTTGCCAGAATCCTAGGATCTCAGAGCTAGGATGTTTTGAGTCCTGATATGTTCTAGGCTGCTGCATCATACTGAATTGCTGAAGGTGGTTGTGGTAATGATGGTAGTCACAATCAAAGGAAAATGACAGACAGTGTAGATCACATAGACACTTACTCAGATGTAGGAGAGGAATTCAAGCAGAAGGCTGAATATGGTGGGCATGATCAGAACAATTTGTACGATGATGTCACTTCTCAATCTTCAAATAATGGAAGACACTGTTTATGTGGAAGCTTTCCCACCATCTGTTGGTGGTGATATAGGTAAGGGAGCAGTACCAAATATTGTCAATACATATGCCAGAAAGACAATTAATTGCATTGCACAACGGAAATCTTACATGGTGGACAACTGATGAAGATTAAACAGAAGCAGTTCATTCTTTGGGAGTGAATTATATTTTGGAGATTAAGTTTTTTGAAAACTGTGCTAATGGCCAAAAAGGTTTGCCCTTGTTGGTGCTGGATCTGAAGCATCCTCAAAAAAGTTAATGGATGTGCTACTTAAGAGAGAACTACATGGTCAGAATTCTGTTGTGACTGCTTTTATTTAATAAGCAGCTCCTGAATCAATTTGAAACGTTCAGGAAAACTACTCAGTCAGGGGAAATGGCTGGAAAGGGTAAACCTGGCCCTCCAGGAGACAGTTCATATGCAGCATTTCCACAAGGTGGTTGAGGACAAGGTCATTTTCTGGGGAGCTGTTGCAGGTGGAGACACATTTTATGGAACAGCTGGACCAGGAGGGCTACCCCAACTTTTCCTAGTTGGAAAAACTTTTATCGTGTCCACCCTTAGGTCTTCCACAGCCTCCTGGATCACCAGGCCCTCCACCTCCTGCTCAGGGTTTTCCTCCTTCGTTAGCTGTGTCTCCTAATTGAAATGATCACTCTCCACCACCAGTTCTTTTTCTAGGATAGCCTTTTGGACAGCCTCCATTGAGTCCTCTAGTGTTAGACCCCTCTTAGTCCTCCACCTCCACAGCAGAGGCCACCTCTACTTCTAGACCCTTTTCCATTTGTCCACCTAGTTCTCTGGGGCCACCCCTCATACTTCCTCCTCCTCCACATCTTCCTGGACTACCTCTAGGTGCCCCCCAACTAGCTTTACAAGTGAACCCAGCTTCCCAACCCCTCCACCAAACAATAGTGACATGCCAATGTCAGATAACTGAGGTCTACCACCCATAGACCTGGGTGACCAACCTCCCCCATATGATATGAGTGATTATAGGCCCCCTGGAAGAGAAGACCATCAAGTGAAGCAGAGTGTGAAGAAATCATGACTAGAAACAAGGTGATTTTAAGCAATGCCACTTCAAGAGTTGTGTCTGATGCCAGTGCTGGTGATTATGGGAGTGCTATTGAGATACGGGTAACTCTTATTTCCTTAATTAAACAATACAAGTATTTGCTGATGACCATTGCAAAGGACTTATTAGCTTTTTGCAGGATATGGAATTGAGTCCAAATCTTATAGATTTGAATCAAAAAGATATTGATGATCAAGAGAGAGAGGGACCACCATAGATAGATCCAGAGAAAAGAATAGATGTTGCAAATCCTGTAGTAGAGATTGTCATGATGATTATTATAGACAGAGAAGCAGAGAACAAGAAAGACACCGGGATTATGACCAAGACCACGAGCTAGGATGAGATAGAGAGTGAGAGCATTGTCACCATTAAGGGAAGCTGAAGGAGGAGGAATGCTTTGTGAGACAACAATTCTTCATGGGGAAAATGAAGCTTGTTTGCTTCTGATGAACTGAACCTGTAATGGTTCACGGATAAGAAGAACAGGAATAGATCTGAATAAAACAAATAAAGCAATCCCTATCAATGCTGAGTAACTACTTTTACTTTTTATGTTTCTTACCTGTTGTATTTGAAGGAAAACTGTGTGATTTATTACTGGTAATATACATTTTGCATTATAATGTGCAAACAATTGGAAGAAAAACAGGAAGTTTTTAAAAAAATAGTTTAAAAATATTAGTTGTTCTTGTTAAAGTATTCATAGGATAATGTTGGCCAATGGCACCACTTTGATTACAATAGATGTAGTGTTATAATAAGCTGTTTACTGAAAGAAAAGATATTTATCAATCCTGATGGTGGATGAGTATGTCATAAGTATGGCTCTCTTGACCTCTGGGCTCACCACACCCAATTAGTAAGAGAGGGAAAGGACCCATGCTAATTTGCCTTGTGAGTCAATCTCATTTGTAGAGTTATTTTCTCTCTGCTAGTAAAGGGAGACAAAAGAATGCCCAACCCAGATCATGCATTATAAAGCCAACCTAGGGCTGAACAGCCTCCACTTACTGACCTAGGCTAGACAGTGACCAAGATGAAAGCTGGATTGTGCCAGTTCTTGCTTCTCCTGCTGCTGTTGGACCAAGGTAAGAGGTGTGGGAAGTGGGGGGAATGGCGCACAACCTAGGGAGGTGAGTTCTCATCACAAAGCAGCTGTGCCATTTAACTAGTGGGAAAGAAGGCTAGGATTGGCACTGTCTCTTGGTTCAAGCTAGAGTACTGTGTCCAGTTCCGGAGGTCACATTCAAGAAATTGATGGACTGGAACTTGTCTAGATGGTGATGAGTAAAGGAGAAATCCTGCCATATAAGAACAAAAGCTAGCATTTATATAAGCACCTACTATGGTCCAGGCACTGTGCTAAGCCTTTTATACATATTAGACTCCCTGCTCTAACCACTGATCCCTTCTACCTCCTCTCATGCCCACCAGCTACCTTATTTCTTCCTGTATCTCATGAGGTTTTTTTATCCCATTACCCTAGATCTATTGCCGTGCCCCATTCAATCCTCTTCTTGTCCCTTACAAGGTGACATAGACTTTCAGAATTAGAAAAGACCTCTGAGAATACCTAGATTAAACTGTCACTGAGCAGGAATTCCTTCTCCAGAGTCCCACATCAAGAAGTTGGTCAAAAGGCAGGTTAGTACCGTGAAGAGAGTACTGGCTTGGGAATTTGAGGACTTGGGTTCAAATCCCACCTCTGATTCATACTACTTTTGTACCCTTGGGTAAATCACTTCATGCCTCAGTTTCCTCATCTGTAAATTAAGAGGCTTGGATAAGCTGACCTTTGAGGTTCCTTCCACCTCTAGATCTCCAATTCTGTGATCTCATTTGGCAATTAAGAGATCACTGATGATTTTGGGGTAGCTAGGTGGTACAGTGAATGGAGCACCAGCCCTGGAGTCAGGAGGACCTGAGTTCAAATGTGATCTCAGACACTTAATACTTACTAGCTATGTGACCTTGGGCAAGTCACTTAACCCCAACTGCCCTGCCTTCCCCCCTCCAAAAAGACCAAATAAACAAAAAAAAGAATTCAAGAATGTTCAGCTGAAGGAATTCTGGAATCTGAGAATTATTCATTCTTATCCTTGATTAGAAGGTGGTGCAGTAAATGGTTAGAACTCTGGAACTGGAGTCAGGAAGATTCTTCCTTCTGAGTTTAAATCTGTCCTTTGACACACACTAGCTGTATGACCCTGGACAAGTCACTTAACCCAGTTTCCCTTAGTTTTCTCATCTGTAAAATGAGTTGGAGAAAAAAATGGCAAACTACTCCAGCATCTTTGCCAAAAAATCTCCAAATGGGGTCAGAAACAACTGAACAACACCAACATCAAAAACAACACCCCCTGTTAGATTGCAAGCTCTTTGAGGGCAGGGATTTTTTTTTTTCACCTTTCCTCTTTGTATCTCTAGCCTCTAGCATAATGCCTGGTACATAGTAAGTATTAAAATCTTAGATTCTCAATAATAACAACAGTCGTCATTTAAGGGTTTTACAGATTGATTTACATACATTATCTCCTGGCTGCTTCACTTGTGGTCATTACCTCAGAAGCCCTGTGATTTCGTTGGTGTGGGAGCTCTTGCCACCAGCTTGCTGATTTGGTCCGCATCTATAATTGATGTGGTGTCTTAGAGAGCTTTCTGAGATTCTCAGGGGTTAAGTGATTTGCCCCCTGGTCTAACAGCTTGTAAGGACCAGAGTGGGGATTTGAACCTTGCAGTCTTTCAGTCTCCAGGTCCAGCCCTCAATCTGCTACTAGCCCACATTGCCTTCCCCAGGAAGGAGGCAGTGTATTATTAACCTCACGAGGTGGCTGGAGATCAGAGACATGAAGTGATTTGCCTGGTCACACAGTGAGTCAGTGTTAGATTCATGACTCGAATCCTGATTTTCTGATTCCAAGGGAGCTGCCTCTCCCACTTACCCTTTTACTTTGGCGTCCCAGAATCATGAAATGTCAAGAATTGGAAGGGACTGGAGTCACTGTTTGCTCCAACAAAGATAGATGCTCTCCACCAACTTTTGTTCCTTCTCTTAAGGAACACACATTCTCTATTCCCTCATGTAGTAAGCCCTCTATCACTGATGATATAGGTTGCAGCCCTTCTTAGAGCTGTATATTAGAATCTGAACTCCTCAAGAGCAGGGACCAATTGGGCTTTTCTTTGTACCCCCATGGCTTAGCCCAATGTCTGACTCTTGTAAGTATTTAATAAATGTATGTTGACTGACTGACTGACTAACTGAGACCAGGATACAGAGAAAGAGCCCTGGCTGTGGGGCTAGAGGATCTGGGCTCGAATTTTTCCTCTGCCACTTACAGTATGTCACTGAACCTCTCTAGGCTTTTCCTCATCTATAAATTGAGGTAGTTGGAGTTAATGGCCACTGAGGTCCTCCTCTTGTAGAACTGTGATGCTATTCTTTTTTTGTTTTGTTTTATCTTTTTGGAAGGGGGAAAGCAGGACAATTGGGGTTAAGTGACTTGCCCAAGATCATACAGCTATTAAGTGTTAAGTGTCTGAGGCCAAATTTGAGCTCAGGTCTTCCGGACTCCAGGGCTGGTGCTCTATTCACTGTGCCAGCCAGCTGCCCCTGTGATGCTATTCTTAGTGATAGTGCAGAAGAGATTGTATAATCCCCTGTCCAGAGGCTTGAAGGAAAGGAGTGGAGGACCCTGGAGGAAAGAAGTATCACAGATACTCGCTGTCCCTGGAGGCTGCTCTAAACTTTCTTGCAGCTGGACAGTGTAGGATTCTCATCTGATGATTCTCCTTATCTTTTTTCTTTTTTTGCAAGGCAATCAAGGTTAAGTGACTTGCCCAGGATCACACAGTTAGTAAGGATCTGAGGCTATATTTGAACTCAGGTCTTCCTGAATTCAGGACTGGTGCTCTATCCACTATGTCACCTACCTGCCCCATTTCTCCTTATCTTTTATCCCTCCATAGTAAAAGGGTCTAGACCCCACAGGATGAGAACCAGGATGGAATGGGATGCTGGCTCTGGGTGGTGGCATTTCTGCTCCTCACAGTGGGGTAGGGGCAGCTACAAGATATGGACCCACATTCATACAGTACTTTAAAGCTCTTGACATGTCATTGGAGCCTCCCAACAACTCTGAGAGATGTTACAGGTATTGAGATCCCCCTTTTTATAGAGTAGCTCAGAAAGATGAAATGAGCTAGCTACTAAGTAGGAGAGATCAGATTTGAATCTAGACTCTAAGCCTATCTTTCAAGCTATTATAGCACCACCTGCTTTTTCTCCATTGGGTCCCCATGTTGCACCAAGGACAGTCTCTAACTGACTCATATGTCTCTCTCCTTTTGTAGTCTCCATAGTCCTGGCCTTGAAGTGTCATGAGTGTGTGGGGATTGGTGACTGCCTGAATCCTACAGAGTGTAACAACCGAACAAACTATTGCCTGAACACATGGGATAGTGAGTATCCATCTAGGGACCAATCCCAAGGGGGAGGACAGATTTGATTTATAATTATTCACAAAGACTGTTGATGAAAAAATAATAAAAACTTACACTTCTATAGATTTTTTATGGTTTACAAAGCATTTTACTCTTAAGCAGGATGGTTATACCCATTTTACAGAAGATGAGTCAGACTCAGAGAGGAAATGCGACTAGGCCACAGGCATTGAACCAGTGAGAGCTTAAGGCAGTATCTGAACTCTACCTCTAGACTCCAAACCCAGGTGGTTCTTTCTCTTAGATAATCCCTTAATATTTACAAAAATCTCCTGTGGTCTTCCCAATAGCCTAGGGAAGGGGCAGGGCAGTCTCTTCATACTATAGGAAGCCAGTGTCCATAGATGAAGAGATACATTCATGATCACATGGGAAGTCAGTAGTAGAACTGAGTTGAATCCAATTATCTGGTTCAATTCTAAATCCAGGGCTCTTTCCACTGCCTCATGCAATGAAAGGACAGATATTGGGAAGCAGGAGACTGGATTCTCCAGCCAGATATCCGGGTTCTTTCCCTGATTCTGTGTGTGGGTGTCTTTTAGTTTCCCCATTTTCACCTTGACCCCTTACCAGGCATTAACTGTCTGTAAGACCCTGGACAAATAACTTGACTTGGACCTCAGTTTCTCCATCTGTAAAATGAGGGAGTTGGACTCACTGATCTCAAAGGTATAGGTTCTAGGCTCCAAATCTATGACCCTGTGAGCAAATCGAAATCCTTCATTGTACAGATGAGGCTTTCATTGATTATATGCCTGAGATCAGGCGAGATGGACCCAGATGGATACTTCTGGAGTCTCTATAAAATGACTCCTTCATTTCTTTAGACCTCTGAATATCTCCCATTAATACTTTAATGGGGTTCTAGTCCCTCCCTTTCTTTCCCTCTTCCTCTGATGCTTCAAACCAGACTAAGCCTTAAGCCTCAGCTCCAGAATGACAATGTCCCACTAACACATGTCTTGTGGTCCCCAAGTTCATTGCATTGTGTTCCCCTTACAGGTGTAGTAGGGATGGCATGTCTTCTGTGGAGGGATGGAGTCAAAGGTTTCATTTTCACATGTGCCAAGAACCTTATTCTTCCTTGTTTTTAGCCCCTCCAGGTGAGAACACTTGGGTCATCAAATCTTGTGCTTACACCTGTCCACCTGCTGGTGAATTATATGGCTCTTCCCCAGCCTCCTGTTGTCGGACAGATCTCTGTAACAGTGCATTAACCATCGGCAGCAGCAGGCTCCTTCTCATCTCCTGCCTGTGGGCTGGGGCATCTGGGGCCCTGTCATGGACTGGTCTGTAGCAGATTGGTCTCTCGGGGAACAAAGGACAACAACCATTAGGCTGATCTCAGCCTTGGAAAAAGCATGACCCATACTTTACCTTTAGTATAGGTTGAAGAGCTGAGCTACAGCAGCCCAGAAACCCAGAAAAGGCTCAGTGAGAACAGCTAGGAGGGATCTGAATTTTATTTTTTACAAAAGGTATTTACTTCAAAGATATAGCAAAAACAGGAGAGTGCATTTCCCTCCAGTACTTGGGAATACGCTTATCTTCATGCCACCTTGATCCTTGGGGAGAGTAATCTCGGATTCAACACTGTCTCTCTATAACCCTGGTCCTACCAAGTTCAAGCTCCTGGCTGGGTTCAAGCTACTGCTGAGCAGGGTTATTCCTCAGATCTCCCTGCTCTACTGGCTGGCTACAAACCCAGCATGGACACCACTCTACCTCCCGTTGGCTTGCTCTCCTGACCATTCTTCCAAAGCTCACAGTGTAATAGCCATCTCTACTCTCATTCCCCTAAAAGTAGGAAAGAATGGATACAAAAGACACAGAAACAACTTCAAGGTTATACACTGTCATCATCAGAAAGATCTTTGAAGTCCCTTCAACTCCCCAGAGACCCTCCACAAGGCCTCTCATACTTTCACCTCTTGATTCCTAGAAACCACACCTCTGAGAACACAGCCTACATCACAACTTTCTTTGACTGCCACACCACATCTCTGGCTCATGTCCAGCTTACAGTTCCTGACAATCTCCAGATCTTTTCCTCAGAAAATGCTACCTCATTTTAAAATTAAGTACTAGTGCAGAATCTATTATACCTCAACTGAAGGAAAAGAGGCAGGAGAAGCAAATTATGATCTCAGACAAAGCAAAAGGAAGATTAGGTCTAGTTAAAAGACATAATTAGAGGAACTACATTTTGTTAAAAGGTATGATAGACAATGAAGAATATATATATATGTATATATATATATATATTTTGCAGCAAGTTTCTCTGATATAAAGGCCTAATTTCTCAAATATATGGGGACCCGAGTTAAATTTATAAAAATAAGATCCATTCTCTCAGTTGATAAATGGTCAAAGGATATGAACAGACAGTTTTGAAAAAAGGAAACCAAAGTTATTTATAATCATATGAAAAAATGCCCTAAATCACTGTTGATTGGAGAAATTCAAATTAAAACAACTCTGAGATACCACCTCAAACCTATTAGAAATGACACATGTTGGAGGGAATGAGGAATATAGGCCCACTAATAAACTGTAGGTGGAATTATGTACTGGTTCAAGCATTCTGGAGAACAACTGGAACTATGCCCAAGGGCTATTGAACTGTGCATACCCTCTGACCTAGTAATACCACTACTAGGTTTGTACTCAAAAGAGATCAAAAGAAAAGGAGAAGAACCTCTATGTACAAAAATACTCATTTCAGCTCCATTTCCAAGGAATTGGAGAATGTCCATCAAGTGGTGAATGGCTGAACAACTACGGCATGTGATTGTGATGGAGCGCTATTGTGTTATAAGAAATGACGAAGCTGGTGGCTTCAGAAAAACAAACAATATGGCAAGACCTATGTGAACCGATGCAAAGTAAAGTGAGAAAAGCTGGGAAATCATGGGGTATAATAGCAGCAATGTGGTAATGATGATCAACTATGATGAATACAATGGTCCAAGACAACCACACATGATTCCTGATGAAGAAATGCTGTCTACCTCCAGGGAGAGAACTGATGAACTTTGTGCACAAACTGAAGTTTAACTCTCTGACTTTATTTATTTATTTATATATTTATTTATTTCTATTTTGCTGTTGTTCTTGCTGTGATATGGCTAATGTGGGAATATGATTTGCATGATTTCACATGTTTAATTAATTAATATAATTTTGCTTGCCTTCTCAGTGGGTAGGGGAGTAATAAGGAGGGGGATAATTTGGAACTCAAAATTTAAGAAGAAACGAATGCTAAAAAATAAATAAATTCAAAAAAGAAAATGCTATCTCTATATCTCTCTTCTTTAAGCCCAAGCATAAGACTTTATGTTTATCCTGATTAAATTGCTTCTTGCTACAGTCAACCCCAAGTTCTAGAATCTTAAGATGGTGGATCCTGGGAGGGAGTAACCACTGTGGATAGGAAGACCTAAGACTCCTTGAGAGTTGACCTATGGAGGTACCTATGATCACTGGGGCTCAGACTTCATCTGGATTCCTCTTTGGTAATTTGATCTCTAGGAGGATCCAGATTTCATAGAACGTCAAAGCTGGAAAGGAGGGAAACTCGGTGGGCGCAGAATGGAACTTGGGAGCATAGGGCAATAAATTTAGAGCTGGATATAACCTTAGACATCATTTAGGTTCCCCTCCCTCCCACTTCTTTTTAATCTGATTCTGTGATTTCATTGATCTAGAGAGCTCCTGGTGAAGAACTCCCTTTACCAATGCAGATGGGTACCTCTGAAATTTATGTCTTAGAGAAGTGCCCGGTGCACTAAGAAGTAGGGCTAGTTATCTTTGGTCATATAGCCAGTATAGTGGAGATGGATGTTGAACCCAAGCCTTCCTGGCTCTAGAGCTGTCTTTCTACCCACCATGACATGATGTCTCTAATTTAACATCTGAGGAAACTGAGGCCATGTACTTGTTCAAAATTACATAGGTAGTAAGTAGCAGAGGTGAAGATCCTGTCTCCAAATTGAACATCTCTCTATGACTTCAAAGAGTAGGAAAAACCTCTAGAACCTAGAAATATTAGAGCAGGAAGGAATTTTGGAACGTAGAATGTTAGCAGAAAAGGAGTATCCTGAGAGGATTCTGGGAAGATGGCAGAGTAGGTCAGAGAATATTTGACTCTCAAAATTTCCTCCACAAAAACAAAACAAAACAGAACATCACCTCAGAGAGAATGTAGAACAGTGGAAATAAGCAAAAGTTGGGGTAAAGCAGTTGTTCTCCTAAACAGATGTGGAGAAGTCAGCAGGAAAGATCTGAGCTCCAGGGGCAGAGGTTCAGTTGAACTCTGTGGAATCTACAAACAATAAGCCCTTGGGGGCAGCTGGTTTGGGAGGCAGCCTCAGTCTCAGGAGCTTTCACATCAGGGACAGTGTGGGAGTCAGAAGGCTAAGTAGGAGAAGATTGAAGGATCTTCCACTATTAAGGGAGGCCAAGCACACCTGTGCTGACCAGACACGTCCATGGGGAGCAGCTGTGGGGAGAAGGAGCTAGCATTTGCCTGGTGAGTGCAATGGCAGAGGGGCAGGAGCCCTGCCAGCTGTGGGCATCTGCAGGAGACCTGAGTCCCCTAGTTTCAATTCCAAGTTAGAGAGGACAGCTGTAGTTCAAAGCCATGAGAGGTGCTGCAGGGAGCAAGAACATTTGCAGGGCAGTGTGGCAGGCCGCCCTAGCTATAGCTTAGAAGTGGAGAGGAGAGCCTAAGGTTGGATCCTGTGACAGACCTCAGAAAATAACTGTAAGAAGGCCCTAAGGCTTGAGACATCATTCCTCATACCTTCAGACTAGAACTTGGTTATACTAATAGTTGCTAAAAACCAAAATAAAACAAAATAAAAATGAGCAAGCAAAGGAGAAAGAACCCAACCATAGAAAGCTACTATGGAAACAGGGAGGATCAGGGTTCACATTCAGAGGAAGATAATGGAGCTAAAAAAGCTACCAGTTTTTTCTTTTTTATTTTCTTTTCTCTTCTCTTCTTTCTTTCCTTTTTTCTTTTGCTAGCTACTCCTTTTTTTTTCAATGAGAAACATCAAATGGTCTCAAGCACAAAAAGAGTTCTTGGAAAAGCTTAAAAAGGACTTAAAAAATCAAATAAAAGAGATTGAGGGAAAAAATAGGAAAAAATAACAATCCAAGAAAATAAAAAAAAATTATAGAAAGAAAGTCAACCAAAAAATGAGTAGAGAGAGATAAAAAGGAGTACTTATATAAATGAAGCATGAAAGGAAGAATTGATACAGAAGAAGCTAATAGGGGAGAGGGCGGGTAGTGCTGGAACCTTACTCTCATTGAGAATGGGTCAAAGAGGGAGCAACATATTTATCTAGAAGGGTATAAAAGTTTTCTAAAATCAGAAAGAAATAAGAGAGCAAGGAGATAGGGTAGGAGGAGAGGATAAGGAAGGGACTCTTAGAGGGGTGGGTAGGTTAAGGAACAGGAAGGGCAAGATAGCAGTTAGAAGTAAAGCAGAGGAGTGAGGAGGGATAGGATAAATAGGGAGAGAAGGATAGTGAGGAAAAATAGGAAGGAGGAAAATATATAACAAGTAATTATAGCTTAGAATGTGAATGGGATGAATTTATCCATAAAATGGAAATGGATAGCAGATTAAAAATTTGAGTTCAACAATATGTTGCTTTCAGGAAACACAATAAAAATGAGAGATACACACAAAGATAAAATAAAGGGCAGGAGTAGAATTTATTATGAAAAAATAAAGCAGGTGGTGGTAATCAAGATCTCAAAGTTAAAGCTGAAATAGACTTAATCAGAAGAGAAAAATAAGGAAACTACACTATGTGTCAGCAAAAAATGTGCAACCATTTAAAATAATTAGATGGTATAAAATACTTGGTTACAACTGTCAAAACAGACATAGGAAATACACGGACAGAAACATAAACTGCTTTTTATACAAATAAGGTCAGATCTAAATAACTCGAGTAATATGTATTGTTCATGGGTAGGTATAGCCAAGATAATAAAAAAAATGACATTTTGCTTAACTAATCTATTTATTCAATGCCAGCCCAATTAAATTACCAAAAAAT
>CM053587.1:287827746-287842960 GCA_028646515.1 Pseudochirops corinnae | reverse complement strand
GGGGGTGGGAAGGAAGGAGAAAAAATAAAGTTAAAAGTGCAAAGCAGAGAACAAAAGAAAGTGCACAAGGAAGTGAAAAAATAAAAGGAAGCTGATTAGCTTGGAAAACAATGTATAATATTCATTTTATGTTTTCTTGAGATGGAAATTTGTTTTATATTGAATCCTTTAATGTTCTGCTATGTACATGATGTTCTTTTACTCTTTACTTGTTTTGTATTTAAGTTTAAAATGAATAGAAATTTACACTCTCCCCCAATAAAGAATCTAAATAACAAAAAAAAAAAAAAGAAAAGGAGCACCCTTATTTGACAAAAAATGAAACGGAGGCCCACAGGAGTGAAGTGACTCATCCAAGGTTACACAATAAGTCAGTGGCATAACCAGGACTGGGTAGTATAATATACCATGGGGGCTGAAAAACATGACTATGATCTTAGGCTGCATTAAGAGACATTTTTAGTTTTTTCTGAATTTTCTTTTCTTCTTTCTCTTTTTCTTTCTATTAAAAAAAATTCTTCATTATCAGGGATGGCTTTGTTATCAGGAATTCCACAAGAAAGGGAGTAGGAAGAGTGATCCAGGGGGAAATCCAGGCAACATTAAAAAAAATCCAAAATTTATTTTGACAAAATTCTATCTAAAAACAGAAGAGATGGGGCGTCCTGAACAACATAAGGCTATTCTTGGTGGACTGTGTGGTGGCTGGATGAAGTCTGCTGTGTTGTGTTTCTGGGCACCATGTCCGAGCAAGAACATTGTCAAGCTAGAGTTTATCCTGAGAAGGGGGGTGATCTGGATGGCAAGAGGGCTGGAGATGAGGCCTTATGAGGATCGGCTGACAGAAATGGAGACTTGCCTGCAGAAGAGTTGGTCACCCAGTCAGTCATCATTTACTGAGCACCTACTATGTGTCAGGAGCTGTGCTAAGTATAGGGGATACTAAGAAAATAAAAGCAGGGATCCCCACTCCCCTCCCTCAGGGAAGATTCATTGTAATGTAAAGACAACACATGAAAGAAAGCAGAAAATCAGGGGGAAGTGTGTTCGAGTGTTCTCTCTGTGTGTGTGTGTGTGTGTGTGTGTGTGTGTGTGTGTGTGTGTGTGTGGTTGTGCCGAGGGAGTCCTGGCTTGTTAGAGGTAATCTTGAGTTCAGTCTGGGGAGAAATGAAGAGATAGCTGGGCCATGAGTCCTTCTTTAGTGGAGATTCTGGGAAGACCTATCCACTAGGCATCCTCCAATCAGAGGGAGGGGCTCCAAATGAATTCCTGGACTGACACGAACTTCCAAATTGAAAAGATTCCTGGAGTATGATGGAGAAATATAGAGGAATGTAGCCTGATGGGAAATGGAGAGATGATGGCTGGTTCAAGCTCCTTCACTAAATGGAGGTGCTGGGCTATGCCATCCAATCAGAGGGAGGGGCTGAGGTAATGAAATTGTTTCCCAGGTGTAAATTCCAGGGCTCTAGGATAAAGACATTCCTCCCTGGGGCATTGTAGAGAAGTCTGGACTGTAGCCTGTTGAGCAATGAAGAGATAGCTGACCAGGGTCTCTTCCTCCTCAGATCATAGCATTCTCCCCAGTGTTCTAGACTGGGTATTTATCCCAAATGTGGACCAGCTATCTTGGTTCTGAGTCCATTGTTCTTTCTGCTGCATTGTGCTGTGATAGGACAGACACGGGCAATTAGACCTGGGTGCTCCAGCCAGAAATCCTGACTCTTCCTGTGATTCACTGTATGGGTGATTCTCAGTTCCCACATCTTTACCTTGGCTTCTCATCAGATGTTTCAAATGTTAGTCACTGTTTCTGTGACTCAGGGCAAATCATTTGACTTAGTGCTTGTTTTCTCCATCTGTAAAATGGGGTAGTTACACTCAGTGATTTCAAAGGTCTTTCTAGATTCTAAATCTATGATTCTATGAATTAATCCCAAACCCCCATCTTAGAAATACAATCTTCATTGATTATAAGCCTGAGATCAGGTGAGACAGACCGAGATGGGTATTTCTGAGTCCTTCATAAAACAACTGCCTCAGTCCTTCTGGATATTTCCCATTGATGCTGTAATGAGTTTTAGCCCTTCCATCCTCTTTTCTCTCATCTTCTTCTCATTCCCTCAACCCAGACTAAGCCCTAACCTCAGCTCCTGAATGACAGCATCTCACTAACACACATCTTGTGGCCCCAAATTCATTGCATTGTGTTTTCTACACAACTATGGTATGGCTTATCTTCTTTTTATTTTTTTTGGCTTTTTGTTTTCAGAGGGGGAAGGTAGGGCAATTGGGGTTAAGTGACTTGCCAAGGTCACAAGACTAGTAAGTGTTAAGTGTCTGAGGCCAGATTTGAACTCAGGTCCTCCTGACTCCAGGGCCGGTGCTCTATTCACTGTGCAACCTAGCTGCCCCATATGGCTTGTCTTCTGAGGGACATTCAGTCAAGGGGCCCATCTTCACAGGTGCCAAGAATCTCATTCTTCCATAGATTGTTAGCCCCTCCTGGTGAAAATGATCATTTTGTAACTGTGGGTTGAGGTGTCTGGGGCCCTGTCATGAACTGATCTGTAGCAAGTTGGGCCCACCCTTAGGGAAAGCAGGACCTACTCTCTACCACTTGGAGGCAATTGGGGAGACACTGAGTACATAGTCCAGTAGCCCAGTAGCCTAGCAGTCCAGCAGCCCAGCAAAAGACTCAGTGGAAATAGCTAGGCTGGTTGTTATTATTTGGGCTCCAGCAAACTGGGACTCAGACTCGACTCTGTTTCTGGACCTCTTGGTGGCTTCTTCTCTTGACCTTTCAAAGTCACACTGTGATAGCCATCTATAAGCTCATTCCACTAAAAGTATGAAAGAAAGGACATAACAGAGATAAAAAGAACCCTAGAGCCCTATACTCTCATTGTCTTTATAGATCTGGGTGCCAGCCCTTGCCCTTCCCAGAGGCCCTCAGCTGCTTGTCCTCCTTCTGCAATGCCAGTAGGTCTGGAAATTTTACCTTTATCTGGCATGGATATGACTGTCATCATGACAAATTATGAAGGGAAGCCAAGAAGCTGCTAGAATGAGTGGAAAACAGTCAGTAAGTCTGGAAAGAAGCTCCACCAAGAGCTGTTCTTTCTTAAGAAGACCAAAGGTTAACTTAGGTACATGGATGGCAAGCTAATAGACTTGAGGAAAGAGCAGCATGTCTCCCTTTCCCAGATGGCCAGCATTACTTTTGTATGTTCTTTCTGTGGATCAAATATATTATTGTAGCAACATACTTATAATTTTTCTTCTTAGGACTGGTATGAACAACTCTTCTGGGAGGGATGACAAAACTCTAGAGTTGGGAGAGATCTTAGAGAAGAAGAATAGCCACCAAATTTACATAGGATTGTAAGGTTTGCCAAACTTTAAGCGATGGTCTTGGAGGTAGAAGATCTGGGTTCCCATTCTCTCTCTGACACACACTTGCTGTGTGATCCTAGATATGCCTTTCTCAGTGCTCTTGGAAACTCCTTAAGACTCAAAGTTGCAGGAAAGGTGCTGATTTACATTGATAGAGAGTCTAGGAATTCCCCATCCTAATGATAGGACAGATGGAATTCTTATAACTTTCCTAAGATGTCAATGAGCTGGAGAGGAGTTCAGAGGTCATCTTGTACAAATGATTCATTTTACATAATGTCCTAAAAGGAGTGGAGAACTTGAGTGTAGCCCTTTGACTGAATCCAAACTTCACAGAACAAATCCCCTTAACAAAAGAATTTGTTCTGTAAAACTCGGACTCAGTCAAAAGGCCTTACTTGAGGACCTAGAGGACCACATGCGGCCTTGAGGCTGCAGATTTCCCATCCCTGTACCTAGTAAAAAAGTCTCAGACTCAGAATCAGGGAACTGAAGGTCCAGACTTAGGGATTACTGGAGTACTAGAGGGTCTGAATCAGGTCTGAAAGGGACTGGCAATATCCCCTAGTCTAACCACCTCATTTTATATATGAGAAAACCAAGGCTCAGTGAGATAAAATTGACATGCCCGAAGTCCCCCAGTTAGTAAATGCCAAAGCCAGGGATCTGAACCTAGGTCTTCTGACTTCCTGTCCTATTCTCCTTCCTCACACACTGACATTTCTCCTACTGCCTTAATTTTTTCTGTGGAGGATACCTCCATCATTCTTTTCTTCTGAAGTTTTATCAAGTGACTTGAATGAAGTCCTTCCCTTAAACCCTCTCCTTCTTATTTCCTTAACTCAGTATCCCATGCCTTGAATCCTCTTGTACTTGGAGGCCACTTTCTCCCTCCACATCTTTCTCTCAGTCTTTATCTTCCTTTAGGGTTCAGTATTGGTGCCATTTCCTATGGGAAACCTTCTTCAACATCCTAATTGTCAATTTTTTCTCCCTCCTCAAATTACCATATAGTAAGCTCCTCATCTGTGTCCATAGAGGTTGTGTTCTTGAAAATGGGGGTTGTTTCTGGGTTTTTGTCTTTGTACTTTCAGTGCCTAGCGAAATGCCTTGCATACACAAGGTGCTTAATAAACATTTATTGAATTTCATCACTAGCTCTAGAAACGGACTTTAGAAATCTTCTGGGCTGACCACCTCATTCAACAAAGCAAAGGTCTTAATTAGAGGCCCAATATCAGACAAGACAGGTCTGGACGGGGGTTTCTAGACTTTCTCTCTGTCTATTGAATCCCTCAATACACACAGTATGTACTTGAGGTCCTCCAACATTTTCCTTTTCCTGAACTCCCTCTTATCCTTCGAACTGGACTTGGCCTTAGTCCTTCTCAAAGATGAACCCTGGCCCCAGGCTAAACCATGGCTCTGGTTCTAGAATGAATCTCCCAATAACAATTCCAATTGGAGCTTTAGCTCCTGTTAGAAACTGGGCTCTAATTCTGGACCCAATCTGAGTCATGATTCTGTTGTGGTCCTGGTCACAGGTTGGGTGGGTATTCTAGCATTCCATAGAGCACAGAATTTTAGAACTGGGAGTGACAGGCCACTCAATCCAAGGATCATCTAGCCCAGGCTGGGGGCTGACAATGAATCCACTCCCTCTCTCCCCAGATAACCCATTTTGCTTTTGAATAGCTGTTATGGTTTGAAAATTTTTCCTTATATCAATTCTAAATTCGCATCTGTCATGCTTCTGCCCTGTTTGTGTTTAGTTTTATGTCTCTAGTATTAAGCAGATCAATCTTAGTTTCTCTTTCACATTGTTAATCTTTTCAGATACTGATATTTATTATACCATCCCTGTCCCTTTCACCCTGACCCATCTGAACTTTTTTTTCCTCTAGGCTAAAACCTTCACTCAATAGAATATTCCTTCAGCAGAGTCTTATGTGGCATAAACTCAAGGCTCTTTATCATTCTGGTTGGGCTTCTGTCTGTGTCACAGTCACTGACTTGCTGTATAATCTTGAGTAAGTTTATTTCCCTCTCTGGGACTCAGTTCGTTCTTCTGTCAAGTAGGAATAATAATCTCTTGGGAGGAATATCTCATGCAGGGGGTTGTTAAGAGCAGATGGGATCATCTAGAATGATAGGGCTTTAGGAGCAGTCTTCTGGAATCATGGTCAGTCACCTCATTAATCAGAGAGGGACCTTTAGTCTTTCAAATCTGTTTAACTTTGCAATGTTGTTGTTGGTGTATATTGCGTTTTTTTTCTTGGATGGGTGATGAGTGTGGCTCTGAGAACTTGAGCTCCCTGGGTTCCCCTATCTGGCTATTTTCTGAGCTGTCTATGTTTATACCTACATGTTGCCATGTACACACTCAGGGCTGAGTATTCTAGTAGTAGATGTGAAATCAGACCTGTAGGCAACCTCTGATGCCCTTTTTAGCTATGAGATATACTATGATTCACTCTTCCTTACGTGTGAACTCCACCCATTTACTAAATATTAACAAACATGTGGTACAGGTGAGGGGCGCCCTGTGACTTGGAGTCCAGAGACCTGGGCTCTAATCTAGCCTATTCTACTAATTTACTGTGCAACCTTGGACAAGTCATTTCACATTTTCCTTAGTTTCCTCATCTGTAAAATGGGGATGATAATAGCACTTGTCTTCCAGGTTTGCTGTGAGGATCAAATGAGATCATATTTGTAAAAAGTTAACACAACATCTAGTAAATAGTAAATCCCTTCCGAACTCAAGACCTTGGAATGAGGAAGAAAATGCTGGCAGCAGACTGTGTGCTTCCTCATCAGTGGATAGCAAGTCTGCAGGGGCAGGTAGGTGGTATAGTGGATAGGGCACTGGCCCTGGGCTCAGAGGACCTGAGCTCAACTCTGACCTTAGATGCTTGGTAGCTGTGTGATCTTGGGCCAATTGCCTCTAAAAAAGCAAACAGACAGGAACAATAAGTCTGGGCTCCTCCCTTTGCACATCTCACAGCCCAGGGCCCTCCTTGCTGTCATTATGCTCTCCAAGCATAGTTAATTGGGATTTTGTCTTCTCTCCCACTAGTTTGTAAGCTCTTGGAGAGAGTGCAGCCTGTGCGACAAGTCTTTGTTGAAGCCTTTAAGTTTTTGTTGAATGGATGAAGGGGACAGTAGAAGGCACCACTGAACCTGAGCCAGAGGTACCAGTCAGGTCCAGGATCCAAAAACACCTCTAACTTCCATAATACTCTCCATAATGTCTGCTCGCTCGAGTTCTAGGCTTTTATTTTTCAAAATGTATATAGCAATACTGTTTTTCTTCTTAGGGTTTTGTAATTGCAAGTAATCATATTAGCTAGCATTTATATGGTGCTTTCAATTTGAAAGACACTTCATAACTGGGATCTCATTTTATCCTCATAGCAACCCTGGGGATTAGGCCCTGTTATTACCTTCATTTTACCTTTGAGGAAATTGAGGTAGATGAAGGCTGAGCTACTTTCCTAGTGTCATACTGATAGGTGATGTCTGAGACTGGATTTGAATTCAGGTTTTCTTAATTCCAGATTCAGTACTCTATGCACTGAGCCATATAGGTCTCCTATTGGCCTCACTTTAGAGAAAAAACCCAAAAGTAATTTTCTTGGCAATTGAGAGACAACTGGCATGTATTCCATCAATGTTGATTGTCTTTTTAAAAACTTACATCCCTAAAAGCATCTGAGAAGGTCTCCATATCTTTGCCCTACAATAATTTCATAGACAGAGTATACACCTGGGTCTTGACAGTACAATAAACCTTGACATCACTCATGAGAACCTTGACATCCTCATTGTTAGCTAACCTTGAATAAAATCCAGGAATATTTTCTTCTGATGCTCTCATCCTTCCCTGCCAATTTATGAACTCAAAGATCCCAGAGCTCTATAGCTAGTGAATTTGGTTCATTATGTTTGTAAGAGGCTAGGAGGTCTCTTGAGAGACACCAGCCAGATTCTGATGTTTTCAGGGGAGGACAAAAAGAACCATAGAGATTATTGTTAGAGAGAAGACTCCGCTATTGAGCCTATCTGTAGTCAGAGTTGGGTCCTTGGGTTTCATGAATGAACATTCTTATAGCAGTTACTATAATCTCTAACTATAAAGTGCCCAGGGTGATAAACTCTCTCAGGCTATCTTTGTGAGCAAAGAAAGATATCTCCGATAACCAGCACGTATACTGTCTGGAAGAGCTTTATATGTGTATATATAGCAAACATCAAACATTATCTCACTGAAGTCAGTAGTAGATAACATAATCTCCGTTTTACAGGTGAAGAAAGTGAAAGTGAGAGGATTTCATGACTTGCCTGGGTTGAAATTGTTAATAAAGGTCTGAGGTTATCCTGAGTGTGATTTTTGCCCTTTGTTCACCATGCCAATCAATAGACATGAGGGCTACATGAAACGATCAGGTAGATTGAGGCCTGGTTGAATGAATGACTCTATCTAGTTGCGGTGGTTCTCAACCTTCCCAATACTGTGACCCTTTAATACAGTTCCTCATGTTGTGGTGACCCCCAACCATAAAATTATTTTCGTTGCTACTTCATAACTGTAACTTTGCTACTGTTATCAATCGTAATGTAAATATCTGATATGCAGGATGTATTTTTTTATTGTTGCAAATTGAACATAACCCACAGGTTGAGAACCACTGATAGTGAATGCCAACAGTCAGTGTCAATGAGAGAGGAAAATTTCCCTCTCTATATAAAATATTAATTTTAATAGTAATACATAATAGTAATAACTAGTATTTATATGGTACCTACTATGTGCCAAACTTTAAGTTAGATGCTTTACAACTATGATCTCACTTGATTCTCACAACAACCCTGCAAGATTTTTGTTGTTGTTCAGTCATGTCTGACCCTCCATGACCCGATTTTAGGGTTTTCTTGGCAGAGACACTGTAGTGGTTTGCCATTTCCTTCTCCAGCTCATTTTATAGATGGGGAACAAAGGCAAATAGGGGTAAGTGACTTGCCCATGGTCACACAACTAGTATGTGTCTGAGGCTGGATTTGAACTCATGCAGACGAGTCTTTCTGACTCCAAGCCCAGTACTCTATCCACTGTGCCCCCTGGCTTCAATAAAGGTCCAGCTATGACAGCAGAGCATGAGCTCTGCCAAATCCTAAAAATACGGAAAGATTTTGAGTACGGGTCAGCAATTTTCAGACACCTGTTCCCTAAGGACCAACCTTGCTAAATCAGACGAGACTTATTATCTACAATAGGCTCCAGGGGGGTGAATTATTCAGACCATCTATCAAGATTTATAAGGGTTGAGATCTGCATTCATAGAGTCAGTCAGCAAGTGATCAAACATTAAACACCTAGTATGTTGCAGGAAGGGGCAGCTGGGTGGCACAGTGGATAAAGTGCTGGGCTTGGAGTTTAAATCTGGCCCCAGACACTTACAAGCTGTGTGACCCTGGGAAAGTCAGTTAACTGTTTGCCTCAGTTTCCTCATCTGTAAAATGAGCTGGAGAAGGAAAGGGCAAATGTCTCCAGTATCTTTGCCAAAAAAAACCCCAATTGGGGTCACGAAGAGTTGGATACAACTGAAGACGACTGAACCCAAATCTCCTAGGCATTGTGCTAAGTGCTAAGGATACCAAAGACAGTCTCTGCCCTCAAGACGTCTACAACTGAATGAAGAGACAAGCAAATATGTATAAACAAGCTATACACAGGATAAAGAGAAAATAGTAGAGGGAAGGCACTAGAATTGAGAGGAGTTAGGGCAGTTTTCCCATAGAACATGGGATTTTAGTTTGGATATAAAGGAAGACAAGGAAGGTAGTAGAAAGAGATGAGGAGGGAAAACATTCTGGATATGGGGGCAACAAGATAAAATGCCCAGAGTTGACAGATGGAGAATCTTGTTTGTGAAATAGCCAGGAGGCTGGTATCTCTACGTAGCAGGAAGTAAAGTATAAGAAAACTGGAAAGGTGAGAGGGGGCTGGTCATGAAGGACTTTGAATGTGAAACAGAGCATTTTATGTTTGATTCTGGAGAGGACTGGGAGCCACTGGAGTTCATTGAGTTGGACTGGGCAGTGGGCGACATGGTCACATTTGAGTTTTAGTAAAATCATTTTGGTGACTAACTGAAGGACGAATTAGAGAGAGGGAGAGAGTTTAGGCAGGCTGACCTGCTAGGAGGCTGTTATAGTACAGCTATAGGGTCATGAGGGCCTGTGCTAGAGTGGTGGCAATGTCAGGGGAGAGGAGGGGGCATGAGAGACATCCAAAGGTGAAATCAACAGGCCTTGCCCACAGTTGGGATATGGTGGGGTGAGAGAAGGTGAGGAGTCTAGGATGATTCCTAGACTGGGAGTCTGCAGAACTGGGAGGATGGTGTGGCCCTCAATAGTAACAGGGAAATTAGGATGGGGGGAGAATTTAGGGGGAAAGATAATGAGTTCAGTTTTGGACACATTGAGTTTAAGATGAATCTGGGCCATCCATTTTGAGATACCTGAAAGGCAATTAGAGATGTGGGCTTGACAGAGGAATTGAGCAGGATAGATAGATTTGAGAATTGTCAGCATAGGGATGGTATTTAAATCCAAGGAAACTGATGAGTTCACCAAATGAAGTAGCATAAAGAGAGAAGAGAAGAGAGTCCAGGAAAGGACTCTGTGGGAAACCTACAGTTAGAGAGAGTGACCTAGATGAGAATCCAGCAAATGAGACTGAGAAGGAGTGGTCAGAGAGGTAGGAAGAGAACCAGGAGAGAGTGATGTCATGAAAACCTAAAGAAAAGTTAATATGAAGGAGAGGGTGGTCAACAATGTAAAAGGCTGCAGAGAGGTCAAGAAGAAGGAGGGTTGGGAAAAGGCCATTGGTTATGGCAACTAAGAGATCACTGGTAACTCTAGAAAGAGTTTTGGTGGAGTGATAAGGGGTTAAAAAGAAAGTGTGAGGAGAGAAAACAAAGGACTCTATTGTAGGTGGACTTTTAGAAGAGTTTATCCATAAAAGTCAGAAGTGATATAGGATGATGGTTAGTGGGGATGGAAAGGTCAAATGAGGGGTTTTTCAGGACGAGAGAGATATGGTTGTGTTTGTAGACACTAGGGAATGGGCAATAGACAGAAAGATACTGAAAATAAGTAATGGAGTAGGGATAACAGAGTGGGCAATCTTTTGAGGGAGATAAGATTAAATGGGATCTCCTGAGCTGGTAGAGGGGTTAGCCTTGATAAGTAGTAAAGCTATCTTATTATAGGGAATAGGAAATAGAGGAAAAAAGACACTGCAGTCATAGGAGATGAGGAAATGGGGAGAAGAGGTAGCTCAAGGTGAAAGGTCTCAATTTTTTTCTGTAAAACATGAGATAAGATTCTTAGCTGAGAGGGTTATGAGGGCTAGCTTTGGGAAGTTTGAGGAGAGATGAAAAGTTTTAGAAATGCTACTATGGAGAGTGAGATAGTGAGTTGATAACAAAGGCAGAGTAAGATTGCCTTGCAGCAGTGAGAGTCCAGTTGAAATTGTGTAGCATATATTTGTTGTGGTTCCCGTTGGACAGATTATGTGATTTTCCCCACTTTCATGCTACAGCAGGTGTGTAGAAGAGAAGATGGTGAATGGTGGGAATGATTCAAGACTAAGGCTTAGCAGGGCTCAGTGGGTGAAATGATAAGGGGACTAGTGACTCAAGAGAGGAAGTTGTGTAGGGTTGAATTAGCTCACCAAGGGGTCGAGATGAGGAAAAGAAGAGAGTGTGACTGAGAAAGTGACCTGGAAGGGAATGGTGACACCAAGAAAAATCATTAGAATGGACATATAAAGTAGCTTTGAGGGAGGTCTC
Organism: Pseudochirops corinnae; assembly: GCA_028646515.1. Lineage (NCBI taxonomy): Eukaryota > Metazoa > Chordata > Mammalia > Diprotodontia > Pseudocheiridae > Pseudochirops > Pseudochirops corinnae. Next base: position 287,831,705 of record CM053587.1, on the reverse strand, counting down.
TACTAGGGTGCCCCAGGGACTTGTCCTTGGTCCTGTGTTGTTCTTCCTCGTCTTTCATTTTTCATCTTCTTGACTTTTACAAAGAGCTTTCGGGTCTATAAAGTACTTTGCATGTGCTATATCACTAGATGAAGCTGTAGACACCAAGCTAATCAAATTTACAACTCATAAGAATTTGTGATGATTGCCAACATTGAAATGAGATGAAAAAGATTTCAAAATGCTCAAATGATGGGTTGACTCCAGAATGGTGAAATTTAATAAGGCGGTAAATATGAAAGTCCTGTATGTGAATGCAAAGAACCAATTGCACAAATGCAGGAGGCCTGTTGATCCGCAGATGCTTTAAAAAAGATCTGGGGCTTTAATGCACCATGAGTTTAAAATGATCAAAAGCATGACTTGGCAGCCAACAAAAGCTGAAGCAACAGGACTGAATCCAGAGAGACCTAGAATCCAAGCCCTGGAGATGAGAGTCTTCCTGGTCCAATTATAGCTGGAATATAATATTCAGTTCTGGATACCACATTTTAAAAGGGATACTGATAGATGTGAGCATGATCAGTGGAAGAAATTACAAAGCTTTGCTTTGAAAGGTAGTGAGTCTTTCATCACTCCAGATATTTAAGCAGAGATTTGATGACAACTCTGCCTTTTCTCTTTGGTTGGTTTCTAAGTAGTTACCCTTCGCTGGATGATTCCATAACCCTTTTTCTACTTTCCTATCCTATCTGAGATCCTGGTTTGGAGGCCACTTGTCTCTTAGCACCAGATCTACTAAAGTGGGGCTATTGACATCATAGCAGCATTCTTCTGAATACTCTGCTCTTTTTGGATGGCATGCCCCTGGCGTGCCTCTCTAGCCCCTAAATCCCTTGAGATTGATGGTTCCAGGACTGACAAGAGGTCTAGACCAGCGGTTCTCAATCTGTGGGTTATGTTCAATTTAAATACATCCTGCCTATCAGATATTTACATTACGATTCATAACAGTAGCAAAGTTACAGTTACGAAGTGGCAACAAAAATAATTTTGTGGTTGGGGGTCACCACAACATGAAGAACTGTATTAAAGGGTCACGGCATTAGGAAGGTTGAGAACCACTGGTCTAGACTGTCACCACTGTAATCAGCCCTTTTGGTTCAGGAAGTCTTCCCTGTTTCTCTAAATGAATGTTTGCATATTATATCACCTCCTCATTCTTTGCCTTGATCCCTTAAATTAGAGTGAACTCTCAAAGAGGGCAGGGATTGGATTTTCTTCATTACTGCACAGGATTCTGAATTTCCTATAAGAAATAGGGATATTGGGGCAGCTAGGTGGTGCAGTGAATAGAGTGCTGGCCCTGGAGTCAAGAGGACCTGAGCTCAAATCCAGCCTCAGACACTTAACACTTACTAGCTGTGTGACTTTGGGCAAGTCACTTAGCCCCAAATGCCCTGCACTCTCCCCTTCAAAAAGACCCCCTCCCCCTCAAAAAAAGAAATAGGAATATCTTAGGTCTAAAATTAAGACTTAATCAAGGATGTTTTAAATCATGGTGGGCGGGTAGGACATCCACCTATCATAAGCAGAGTATTACTTGCATCTGATTGGAGGATGATTGCCATGGAGACCATTTGGACAGTCTTGAAAACCGAGATCTATCTTCTCAGGGAGCGCTAGGGCTAAGGAGGTGCCTCACCTGTCAGTGCCATGTTGTCCAATCAGAGTTTTCCATTTTTAGACTTCTGTTGCCATGGCAACCCCCCAGGGTTGGCAAGAAAATCAGCTTCAGGATGCTGGTCCAGGGTAGGCTGGGTGTCCTGGAGAGTGTGACTCTGGGCTTTATGGGGCGCTCTGTGACCGTTCATGGGAGCCTGCTTTAGTGAGAGGCAGCAGAATGCAGTGCCAAGAATGCTGAACTGGGAGACAGGAGACCAGGGTGCAATATCATCCATATGTTACCACTGACTTTCCGAGATTCTGAGTCCTTCCCCATTACATGAGGGGCTGTAGTAGTTTATTTCTAAGATCCCTTTCAGCTCTGACATTCTTTGTTTTCTGTCTGGAGGATGTTTCCTATGCTGGTTAATACTCTAACTCTCTGCGTATTAAATGCTGTTCAGAGGTAGAGATCTTTTTACTGAATTAACCAGCAACTAACTAGCTCCCCTTCTGTTCCAGTTTTCCGCCCCCTCCATGGCCCTGGGTAGCCAAAGCTTCATGGTGAATTCTCTAGGAAAAAAAATAGTTCTTGAGTCGTTCTGCTGTCTGAATGTGTTTCATCTGCATCCTCCTGGTCTGTCCACCTGAAGGAGATGAAGGTGGGAGGGGGAGGCATATCATGGTCTCTGGGTCTTGAGGAAGGTTTGGAGAAGACTGAGCAGGAGCATTAGGGCCTGTGTGTCAATGCTCATCCTCATAGGCTGCATTCAACACATCTATCTCATTGCAGTAAATGGAATAGGACTGGTATTAATCTCCTTGGACTCACTCTTCTGTCTGGAGAATGGAATAACAAGTTTTTATACATGTCCAAACTTAAAATTTTCCGTTGGTGACCAAGCTTGTTGTATTCTGAAGAGAAAGAGGACATTTTTTAAAAGTCAAAACAACAGGGATTGACCAAGGCCTCTGATGGTGACAGAATACTTTGGGATTTTAGAGATAGCCAGGTGTCTTGGTGGAGAGAATCCTGGGCCTGGAGTCCAAATGACCTGAGTTCAAATCAAATCTTAGAAACTTCCTAACTGTGTGACACTGGGTAAGTCACTTTACCTCTGTTTACCTCAGTTTCCTTATCTATGAAATGGGATTAATAAAAGCATCTACCTCCCAGAGTTTTTGTGAGGATCGAATGAGTTAATGTTTGTAGAGTTTGTTCCATAGGAATTATAATGTAAATGCCAACTCTCATTGTTTTATTATTGTTGTAGTTCTTGTTATCTTCCCTTGCAGGGTCATGGCCACTTTCTCTTTCTACTCTTCCAAGAGGTTTGGGGGGCATGTAGGACAGAGACCTAAGAGAACTCATTTCACAGATGAACAAACAGATCCAGTGAGGGAAGTTCTTACTCAAAGTCACATGGGAATTCAGTGGAGGAGTTGGGGCCAGAATCCATGTCTCAAATCAATTGAACTTAACATTTTTGAGAGTCTACTGTGTGCTAATCCCTGTGCTTGATGCTGGGAGAGATATAAATTCTTTAAAAAACAGACTCTACGTTCCAGGAGCTTATGGTCTATCATGGACTACTGTAAGATACACATCTTTGCATAGTAGAAGTTTATTCCCTATTTCCTATGAATTTGACTTAGAATTTTATATGTAAGGTTCTACAGTCAGAGTATGGTGTATATGTTTGTGTGTGTGTGTGTGTGTGTGTGTGTGTGTGTGTGTGTGTGTGTGTAAATGTAAGTACCTATTAACTTCACTTGAGAGGATAACTCATAGCCATTTTCTTGGCATCTGACAGACATCTCTCATGTATTCCATTAGTACTGATCCTTCTTTGTTTGTTTGTTTTCAACCCCCAAACCAGCTGAGAAGGTCTCCCCATCTTTCCCCTATAATAACTTCATAGACAAAGTCTACACCTGTCCCTGGACAGCTCCTGGCATGATGGTTGAGAACCCCCATACCCTCCTTGGTAGTTAATCTGGGTAAATCAGGGGACGTTCTCTTCTGATGTTCTCATCCCTCTCAACCAATTACTGGGTTCAAATCCTAAAGCTTACAGTTGAAAAGAGAGGTGGCTTGTGACCCTCTGCTCCACCAATCATCATCCTGGGATTCGTATCTCTCTCTCCCCTCCCCCCCCCCCAAGCTAGGGAGCATCTCTAATATATATCAGATATGGAAGTCCTTTACAAAAAAAGGAAAGCTGAGACGTCACAGAAGTCTAGTCCAGGCACTCAGGCTCAGTTTCCCCTGGTGGGCAGTATCCCCATTCCCATCTCCAGCCTGCTACATAGAC
>CM053587.1:287796933-287827246 GCA_028646515.1 Pseudochirops corinnae | reverse complement strand
TCACTTAGCATCAGTCCATATAAGCCTCTCCAGGTAATTATGAAGTCCGTCTCCTTCCCATTTCTTATAGCACAATAGTATTCCATTACATTCATATACCATAGCTTGTTCAGCCATTCCCCAATTGATGGGCATAGAGCTGGAATTCTCATCACTTCTTCTGTGGCCTTGGGGTCCCTAGTGCCATCCCTTCTCCTTATCACAACTTTTACATTCACACCCACCAGGAACTGCTAAAGCTCTGGCATTGCCCAGCACCCAGACTGGATTCTAAGATCTCGGACTCCCTGTTTCTGAAGGGCAGAGGCAAAGCCTAGGTTTCTCGGAATTTATTTTCCTCCATATTTGCTTACTCCATTGTTTTTTCATTTGGTTGGTAGGTTTTTGAAATATTTTCTTCCTCCTGCAGTACTGCCTATGCCACAGTTTTTATATCCTGAAGATGAAGGGTGTCTAGTGGTAACATTAAAGCCATTTAGGATGGAAGGTCCTCTAGAAGAACTTTAGGACCTTACCACCAAGGGCTGAGAGTGGTAGGAACAGTATCTGTGGAGGTCCCTTCCATGTAGACGAGGTTTTCCTCCTAAAAGTCAAAGAAACGGTTCCTGAGACTTTACTAGACAAAGGGCTATAGTTTAAGCTATTGGTGTAGCTACAAAGTCACCCAAGGGCATAAAAGAAGCCATTCCACAAGAAGTCAGTTCTGTTCAGACTCTCTGAGTTGCCCACATCCCTTTCCCCTTGCTGAGAGGGCTCCACCTCTCTGCACCTCTGTGCATCTATCCCATTCTGTGGCTAAGTAAACCTTTTGCTAGTTGTCAAATGGACTAGGAATGTTTCATTTTGTTCCACTTCTTCACTTAAGCTACCAACCTGACCCAAGTAAGACCTGGCCAATGATACTCATGCCGAATTCTTCCAGCCCAGATTGAAGCATGGACCAATGACACTGATTCTCTGACTGGGGTAAGAAGAGGACGTCTAAGTGCTCAAGACACTGACATTCAGAAAAGGGGCAATCTAGAGACTGCTCATGCCCAGCAGACATGGTGCAGCAAGGGTCTTTGGGGGAGACTAGATTGAGTTCCCATTCTGGCATCCTTTGGGGTACAAAAACTATTCCTTTCTTATCTGCTGTCATCTTCTTCTTGTAGTTAAATACTTGAATGGAGAATGTGGAAAAAGTGAGGAAAAATCTCCTCTCCTTTGTACACTGAGTGACCAGGTTTGAGAGCTGTTACCTGATCAAGTAGTATCTAGGCATAAATGAAACTGGCCAGTGAAGGCTCAGTCCTAGAAGCAAATAGCTCTGTCTGCTGATCCCCCTGTGGCTGGGGGTACAGGTGGGAGAGGAGTAATAAGTCAGTCAATAGACATTTACTGAGTGGGGAGTCTGGAAATGCACAATGAATCCTTGGTTCAGAGCATGCATAGGCATTCTGTGACTTTTTCCTGTTTCCTTACTTAGTGATGTTTAATAAAAGGTACTAACCAGTCAAATCACTCATTTTCTGCCCTGCTTATACCAGCAAGGTATAAGGATAACTCTCTTAAGTTGTAGAGTGCTGATAAGGGGAAGATGAGAGGTAAGAGAGGAGAGATAGTGCCCTTCCCCCCACCAAGCCTGTCCATGAACAAAAGCCTATATCTTGAAGTCTATATCTGGCGTGGGGCTGCCACCTTGGGGTCTTGTGAGATCTCAAAAGAGTCACTGGAGGTCCAGCAGATGAACCTGGGGAGGAGTGCAGCTCCAAGGAATGACCTCCAAGATCTGGCCCATCACTGGAGTGCACAGTGTGTCCTACAGCCAAGTAATGCCTTTTCCACAACTATGTCACTTCCATAAGTGAACTCTCCCCAGGGACCAAGGTGGCAGAAGAGAGGAGATGCTTGTGTCCTTCTGTTCTAGCTATATCTTCTCAGGATATATCCCTTTGCATAAACTAATTGATGTTCATTGCTTATTGATGACACTGTAGAATGAGGGCTTGAGCAGAGAGAACTAGAAAAACAGCCTTAAGCCTTTCTAGGTCACTCCTAGAATCTGAAGGGTTATGTAACCAGTTGCAGTCTGGGAGGTCGATTTGCTAGTGGAATAGGAGTTAGGATAATGTCCCCAGATCCATCAGTCTCACTCGTTGGGTTTTCTCATCATGCATTTTTAAATGTATTAAAATCCAATGACTATCAAATTCATCAGTCACTCTTAAGACAGGCTTAACTGTTAGTCAGGGGACTTTGATTGCACATGCCTAGAGAACTCATTTCTGGAGCAGCCAGGTGGCACAGTGGATAGAGCACCGGCCCTGGAGTCAGGAGGACCTGAGTTCAAATCCAGCCTCACACACTTGATGCATACTAGCTGCGTGACCCTGGACAAGTCACTTAACCCCAATTGCCTTGCCAGAAAAAGAAAAAAAATGAGAGAGAATTTATTTCCTCTTTCCCAGAAACTCACTAACATTCTGGAGCATGACTCTCAATCTCTACTCTTATGCTGCTATCTAGAGAAAAGCATTACCTTACTCAGATTGAGAATCTGAAAAGACTTTAGCTTAAAAGGGCCAGGGTCTCCCATTGCACCCGGGGCCATCTCTAATCTTCCTGATGAACATCTGGCCATTGGACCCAGATGGCTCTGGAGGAGAAAGTGAGGCCGATGACCTTGTACCTGAGCCCTCTCTCACTCAGATCAAAGTCAACTGCAAGTCAGGCCAACATCTCCCCGATGTCATAGTCCTCTTGGAGAACAAAGGAGAAACACCACCGCAATGACCTAGAGAAAAGTGGAAAGAGGGGAGGGGGGCGAAATGACTGCTTCCCTTGATGGCTTACCCACCTCTGCAGCTGGTTTTTATAAAATCCTTATGAAAGCTACCATACACCAAGAGTGGCTCCTAGAGATCATTCAGTCTCTCAATAAGCAATCATCTCTCTGAAATGTGCGATTCTGCACTCCCACTTACTTTGCAGTAGCAACATGCAAATTAGATTTACAAAACTTCAATAATTTTAATGTCCGTCTCTCCTGGGCTCGTTTTCCCTTCCGTCTAATCTCCATGAATACGTGAAAGTAAGCACAACGACCATACTCATGACAGCTATTTGGTTTAAATAGTTTTAAATGCATAATAAAAAAATAAAAATCATTCATCTTAAACAATAATGACTAAAAGTCAGTCGTTCAATCTGTAGCTGGGAGGGGCTTTTTCTCCCCACTCCTGCGCCTTGACACTGTTCACAAGGGCACATAAAGGTTTTCAATGGAAAATTTAGCAAATAAATCAGTAGATAAACAGAGAAGTCTGTCAGCAAACTGCCTATTTATAGGGAGGTTTAATGTCAAGGATTTTATAAATAAACAATGTACCTACTAACTAGAAACTGTGTCTCAGTCGAGGAATTTAACTAGTAAGGGTCCTAGTCAATCAATTGTCAATAAACATTTATTAAGAACCTACTACATGCTCCCTGCCCTCAAGGAGCTTATAATCTAATGGAGGGAAGATGATATAAAAAAAGATGAAAAGAGCAGAGGGCACAGCCAGAATGGGGCATGATGTTGATGGAGTCGAAAACCCAGCAAGGAAGTTGATGGGAAAAGAAGAGCTGGAAATTCTGTGTCCTTTATAAAGTGAGACTTTGGGAGAAGTTTTTTGTTCAGCCCCCCCAATCAGAAGGGAGAGGTGAATGAGGAGGTGTTAGTACCAAAGCTGAATCAATCTCCATGGTGATGACATTTCTGGTGATAACCTTATCCTGGGGGAAAGTGTGATGTTCATGGGGTAAAAACCAAGCAGAGCAGCATAGGGGTAGGGGAGGGATAGAAATTGTGTCCTATCACATAATTGGATCTGGCCAAGGACTGACTGACCCAAAGATAAGACAGATGAAGAGATGATGGGGTACTCGTATAAGCGGGCTTGGTAATACTATGTGGGTTCCTGAAAGGATTAACAAAGTCAAGTTTGGAGTATACACTCAATTCCTTCAGAAGGTCATACCATGAGTGGTAAAATACATAGATGGATATATAGATAGATAGACAGACAGGCAGACAGATAGATAGACAGACAAAAATGCTTTCATAATAAGGCCCTGAAGTTTTGTCCAACTACAGAGACATAGTTATAGTAAATATAAAATAAAAAAAATAAAAAAAAACAGTATAAAAATACTGTTTCTGGTTGCATCCTTCCTTCTGAGCCCTCCACCATCTGAAGAGAGGTCCCCACCATAAATACTGAGGAAGAGGACCCAGGCAGGGTCATCAGAAGGATCATAGAATGATGTATTCAAAGCTGAAAAAGTCATTAGATGCCAACTAGCCCAACTCACTCTTTTTACAGCTTAGAGTACCCCAGCTAGCAAGCATCTGAAAAAGATTAGAGTCCAAGCTGCCCAGCTTCAGATTCAGCATTGTATCTGTTACACCATGCTGGCTTTGGTTCTTAAGGATCCTGCATAACGTCTCATTCCTGGCTTTTTTCTTGTTCCTGATGCCAATTCAGTCTTATTTATCTTTTGGCACAGCAATTAACCATTCTTGTCTGAAGCTCAGCGGGTGAAGGACAGTGTGACTATCAGAATAGCATACAGGTTACCCCCCTACCTACCCGAGATAAGACCCTAAGAATTAACAGCAGAGAATTTTAGTTCTCAGAGGCTTTCCTCTGTCAGTACTCCTCCCCTTCCCAATTCTATGACATTTAGCAATGAGCAAAATCACCCTTGTACTTGAGAGCATCCAGAAGGACTCCAGCCACTATAATGCCTCTGCCTAAATCCCATTACCCACTCCTATACACAGTCCACAGCAAGCAGAAAATAGAATAGGGGAGTTATCAATAGGGCCAAAAAGAATGCAGCTACCCAGATGACTCATTTGCCTTGATGTAAAGGAGAACAGCTAAAGCCAGTCCTTTTCCTCTAAAGGTTACTCAGGGAAGGGACTCTCGTCAGGGAGCTCATATCCCTCAACACAAGGAGATGGAGGCAGTCCTGCAGACTAGCCTTAGAGATCTGTGCAATGGTGAAGAGAGAATGGCCAGAGAGTGATTAATAGGAGAGTAAAAGAAAAAATCTCAAACACCAAGAAGATCAAAAGAAGCCTCAATAAAATTCCATTTTACAAGAAGATAAACCAACAGAAAGGATGCAAAAATAGAATAAGAATGAACAGCAAAGAAAAATCAAAATATGTTCAGCAAATATTATAATATGAAGGAAAGGGAATTAAGAACAGCCAATAAAAGGGAGAATCCTATGAACTCTCCATAGATCATGGAACAAAAATAAGAACCTCTACAACGGCTCAAAATAAAATGGACAAAAGGAGAAGTTCTAATTTGGATCACTAATTAAAGTTCTCAACTAAAAGAAAAACCTCCCAGAGCTATCAATGAATAATTTAAAAATACAATTAGAAGAGTAGGGAAAAAAAAATGAATCCATGATGGAGAATATCTCTAAAGTAGAAGAAAGACACACAGACACAGACACAGAGAGACAGAGATTTACAGATTTGGGACACAAAAATATTGAAGCAAAAGAAACTTTGAGAGAGGATGCAAAAAGCAATAATGTTAAATGAACACATGAATTACAACCAAGCCAAAGCAACTTACCTTGGAATCAGGATATTCAGGGACAAGAAGAATGTAACAAAACCAAGCAAACATTGGACACTATAATGCAATAAATATAAGAAAAATTTTTCAGTACTTCTGAAGGCAGATGGAAAAAAAAAGCGTTTACCAAGAAAATTCCACAGATTTTCACTGGGTAAAAATCCTATACTTCAAACTCCAAACAAATAGTAGTTAAATTTAACACCTTTAGTGACAGGCAATAAATTTTACCAAATAGGCAAGAGGAAGACTTTAAAATATAAATGGAATGAAATTTAAATAATATATATTCACGAGAAATCATAGGAAGTAATGGAATAATGTATGCCAAAAAGCCAAGGGTCTCAACCTGCAAACCCAAATGAGATACCCTGAAAACTTGAACCTAATCATCAAAGAAAAAATGGTGGACATTTATCAAAATATAGACATTTAAGGCATTCATAAAAAAAAAACATTGAGGCAAAAATAGAACATTGGACTTGTAATACTCCAAGAAACAAAAGCACAAGAAAGTTAAATAAGTACAATTGTCGGAAGAGAAAATATGAAATTATCTTTTGCCTATAGATTGTCTTTTATTAAAAAAAAGAAAGGTTGGTCTATGGGGTAGAAGAAGTAGAAGAAACTTTGAGAGAGGATGCAAAAGGACCAAAGGGGTTAAAGACTTAAGGAGAATTTAAAGACTCATGAGAAAAGAAAGTCCAAAAATTGAACCATGGATTAAGTCACTTGACTCTCTCACAGTTGAATCAATGTAATTTGGGAGGAAGAGGCTGCACTGGAGGAAGTCGCTGACTGTATCTGGTTTTCTCATGTCCTTCTAGTCCATAGTCTTAACAGGAAGCACACTTGCCCCAATGACCCAGAGTGTGGCTCACTCCCACTTCCTACTTGCTTTTGGTATAGGCTGAAGTGAGAACACCCTCCTGGAATGTCCCTAACTGGAAACAGAGGACCTCACCACTCTCAGAGCCCTGTCACTGGCCCGAGCACCACTCTTTATAAAGCACGTGGGCCTCTGAGTTCAGTGTCAGAGACTAGAGAGCATAGGGATGGGAAATGGGAAATGGGCTGAACCATAAGAAAAGGGTCAGGGATAGGAATTGATGGACAATCAATCATTTTCTGAGACACAGAACTGTCGCTCAGAGTCACAGATCCTTAATGGAGCTGCAATGGTGACGTCTCAGTAGACACTCAAAAATTGTTTATTGAGTTTAATTGAATTGAGACTAGGAGTCTGGCCCCAGCTCTTTGCACTGAATTACCATGTGACTTTGAGCAAGGACTTCCATTACTAGGTCTCAGTTTCATCTGTGAAATGGGGGGTTTAGTCCCTACCTTGTCTACTCCAGATCTCTTGGAAGAGTAGAATAAGAAAATGGTCATGATCCTGCAAGGGAAAATAACAGTAGTAGTAGTAGTAGTAGTAGTAGTAGTAGTAGTAGTAATAGTAATCGTAATGGCTAGAATTTATACAATGTTTGCTGCATACTAGACACTGTGTTCACTTGGTTTATAAACATTATCCTATTTGATCCTCACAAAAATCCTAGGAAGTAGAGGGCATAATTAACTCCATGTTACACATGAGGACACTGAGCAGAGGGGAAGTGACTTGCCCAGGGTTACACAGTTAGTTAGTGGCTGAGGCTACGTTTGAATTCAAGTCTTCCTGACTCCAGGCCCAGTGATCTCTCCATTGAGACACCATGTTGTCTCTAAAATCTAAAAGTCCTCTGTGGCTGTCAGAGACCATGGTCATCACCAAGATTTTGACTTTACAAAATTTTCTTCTCTGCAGAATTCAACATGCTTGGCCACCAATGGACAATTTTAAGTTAAGACGTATATAAAAAACTTTTGCTTCTTTTGACCAGAAATAAGGACTTAAGGAGCTTAACTTCATTTTCTGTAACATGTGTTACAACGAGACTGATGTGTTGAATGGGGCCTGGTCTGTGAGGACAAGCATTGAAATACAGGCCCTGATGCTCCTATTCGATTTCCTCCACACCTTCTTCAAGACCCAGAGGCCACAGTGTCCTTCCCCCCACTCCCACCTTCAGCTCCCTTGGTGGTAAGAGCCAGGAGGGACGAGACAGAACAGTCAGAAAGCAGAATGACTCAAGAGTTATTTTTTTTTTCCGGAGAAAATCTCTGTGTAGCTTTACCTGGTTGGGGTGGAGAATGGGAAAGGAAGGTGAGCCAACGATCTAGAGAGCTCTATCTGTGTACAAAACTTCATACGCAGTGTTAGAATATCAGATCTGGGAATCAGATCTTAGAATACAGACCAGAGCATGTCAGAGTTGGAAAGGATCTTGGAAATAGCTTGCTGTAGCATCTTCATGTAAAACAGGCTCTAAGTCCTAGAGAGTCAGTGATAAAACCTGGGTGATAGAGCGTCCTGGTCTCCTATCTCCCAGTTCAGTATCCTTGTCACTGCATCCTCCTGCCTCTCAGAAAAGCAGGTTCCATACCTGGGCCCTGAGTGTCCCATAAAGCCCAAAGTCACAAACTCCAGAATCCCTGGCTTACCCTGGACCTGCAGCATTCTAAGGCTGGTATTGTGGCCACCACTGAGATATCGTCATAGCAACAGAGGTCTGAAAAATGGAAAGCCCTGATTGGACAATAGAGTACTGCATTTCTGAGGGAAATGATTCATAGTTTTCAAGACTGTCTAGACAGTCTCCGTGGTAACCACCCTCCAATCTGATTCAAGGAATTGCTTTTGATGAGTGTACATCCTAACCTCAACCACCATCACCATCAATTAAAACATGCTTAACCCGGGCATCAATTTTAGGCCAAACTGCGGAAATTATCCTTATATCTTTTAGAAAATTCAAAGTTTCATGCCATGATGAGTAAACTGCAGTCCCTGCCCTCTCTGAAGGCTCAGTCTAGTTGTGGGGAGCAGGGCAGTCAGTGAGGTGGGGAGAGGATATGCACACATTCCTACAAATCAGCAGGAAGGAAGATGCCCAGAACCAGACTAAGATGGCAACAGTCTAGGTCTCTTGGAGGTGCCCATCTAGCTCAGGAGACACAAGGCCTCTAGCAGCATCACTGTGGCTTGCTGTCCAAACAGAGAAGAGCATTCAGAGAGATGCCACTGTTTCAGAAGCAGCACCAGTTTAGTTGGAGAGTTAGTGCTAAGAGATAGCAGGCGTATAAACTGGGATCTCAGACAGGGTTGGGATAGGAAAGGAGAAAGAGGTTAATGTGGGCATCCAAGGACAGGTTGTCACTTAGAAACAAGCCAGAGAGAAAGTGACCATCAAGCCCCTGCTTGAATACCTACACTGTTGGGAAACTCACTACCTTTCAAAGAAGAACACTGTACCTGAGGATAGTTCTGTGGGATAACTTTATGGTTAGGAATTGTTGTGGGGTTTATTCAGACTCCAAACTTAAATGTGCTTCTGTAATCAGACCATGTATGACAGAATAGAGTCCTGGACTTGCAATCAGGGAGATCTCAGACCATTATAATGGCTATTTGACCTAAGGCAAGGCCTGAAATACAGTCACCAATAGTTCTTTCATCTGTAAAATGGAGATGTTAATATCTATTACTGATCTCAATGAGAGCATGTATGAATAAAATATGTATTTGAAGCATTTGGCAGACCTTAAAGCATGGTGTACTTTCCATCATGCTCACAAATGTAACCTGAGAGATTTCATCAGCTTTTTTATTCATGCAACTCAAGAATCAGACTCTGACCACAGATATGCTTGTAGAAGACAAGGAAGACTTGAGAAACACCAGTCAGATTCTGACATTTCCAGGGAAGGTGTCAAGAGGGTGACAAAAAGAGCCATAGTGATTATTATGACCAAAATTGGTCACTCTGTCTGTGGTAAGTCAGATTCTTGAGTTGCATGAATGAAGTGGTTTTATATTAATGCAGTGACCCAAACTTACCTGTCCGAACTGGGAGCCCTTAACCACAGCCTCATGGAACCAGAATGAGAATGGTTACTCCCTGCTCCTACTATCTCCTCCTGAACTGGGATTCTAAATCAGTCACTCACCACAACAATAAGGAATTAAGGTTTCCTGAGTTCAAGGAATCAGAAGATGAGGAAAAGACTTGATCACATTCTTCTTATTTCAGTTTCCTTGTTTGGTAGCAGATGGCTTCCTAAATGACAGATTATGTGGCAACATTATGCCATGAAGGGGAAAAGGAAATCTATGCAAAAGTAGTACGTGTTCAAAGGAGATTTATTTAAGGAAGATCTCTGCAACTGGTTGGATATGGGAACGGGGATACCACTTACTCAAAATAAGCATCTATACTGGGAAATGGAGCAAATCCACCCCAGTCTACATTGCTGTAACTTCCCAGCTTTTCCTTTTTGTGTAGGAGTTTCATGTGTGATACATAGTAGAGATGCTCCTTATTGAGGGGATGAGGGACAGAAATGAATGCAAGAATGACTGGTGAGGCAGAGCGTGGTGGAACACCTTCCTTTTCAAATCTAGATTTTGGGATCTTTGAGCACATTAAATAGTTTTGAGGGAATAGAACATCAGAAAAGAATGTTTCTGATATACTCAAGGTTAGTTAACAAGGAGGGTGTGAAGGTTCCATTCCATGATGCCAGATGGTATAAGACTGATGAGGCCTATGTGTATACTTTGTCTTTGAAGTTTTTGCAGGGCAAAGATAGGGAGACCTTGTCAGCTGGTTTTAGAGGTGAAACCAAAAAACCAAGAGACAATCAGCACTGATGGGATGGGTGCATGCCAGTGTTTTGCCAAGTGCCAAGAAAACGCCTTTAATTATGCTCTGAAAAGAGATCAGTGGGGACTTACTTACGTTTACACACACACACACACACACACACACACACACTCATACACATCATCACCATCACCATCACCATCATTATCATCATCCCAGACACTGACCCTGGAATTTTACATTTGGAATGCTAACTCAAATTCAGTAGGAAAGAGGGAAAAAAATTTTAATATACAAAGATCCTAAGAGGGGGTTAAAGGCCTAAATTATTAATATAATATATGATAGAAATATAAATTGCTTATGTATAGATATATTTAATAACAAACAATGTTGATTCTTTGAATTTCCTCAGACTGAGGAAACATTACTTTTAGAAAAATATCACCTAGGAAGATAAGTGGCTCAGCGGAGGGGGGCACAAGATCTGAAATCAGGAAGACTTGAGTTTAGCCACTGACCAGCTGTGTGACTGGGTCCACCTCAGTTTTCTCAACTGTAAAATGGTAACAATAATGCTAGCACCTGCTTTCCAGAGCTGCTAGGAGGATAAAATGAGATAATATTTGTAATTTGCAAGCCTCAAAGCACCATATAAGTGCTAACAATTGTTATTATGATGACTTATAAGTACAAGAGTCTAAGGAGCAAAGGCATATTCTTATAAACATTATAAAATAGGGATCTAGAACTCCAGGGGACTAGAGATTAGGAGTGAAAAGGGAAATGTGGTTTTATGAGGATCAGCTGGGAGAAATGTGGATTTTTTTTTCTATAGAAGAACCAGTCAGGTAGTCAATAAACATTTACAAAGTGCCTACTATGTGCCAAGCCCGACTCCAAGCATTGGTGATGCAAAGTTCTCACTCTCCTATTTCCTGTGTGACCTTGGACAGCTCAGTAGAAGTCTCTTGGACTCAGTTTCCTCATCTGTGAAATGAGGGGACTAGAGTAGATAATTTATTCCTGACTCCAAAGCCCATGTTCCTATAATGATTAAGTGGTGTCTATGGCTATGGATTTGGATTGTGCTGAGGAGACACAAAAATAACCAAAAAGGTATGTACGTGTGTGTGTGTGTGTGTGAGTGTGAGTGTGAGTGTGAGAACCACAACAGGAGATAAGAAGTTGGAGGTGAAGACTTGGGATAAGTTGGACAAAGGATCATTTTAATTCCACACAACAACAATAATAATTATAATGATTATAATTAATATAACAATAATAATAATAGCATTTTTATAAAACTTTAAGGCTCACAAAACTCTTTACATATGTTAATTCGTTTGATACTCACAAACATTCTGTGAAATATGTGCTATCCTTCTATCTGTCTTAAACTTGAGGAAACAGAAACAGAGAGGTTAAGGGATTTGTACAGGATCACACAGCTGGGGAAGGGAAAGGAGGGAATGAGTATGTTTATAGTACCTCCTATATAACAAGCACTGTACTAAACATTTACTTATTCCACACAAGAAGCCTTCAGGGTAGGTACATCAACATTTCAGAGTTGAGGAAACGGAGGCAAATAGAACGACTTGTCATTTATCACACATCTAATAAATGTCTGGATTTGAACTCAGGTCTTCCTAAATCCAGGTCCAGTCCTCTATCCACCATACAACCATCACTGTCTCTCTTCTCTGCTGCTATATTGTTGTTCTCTGCTGCTATATGTGGTTGTTGTTCAATATTTTCTGATTCTACATGATCCCATAGACAAAGTCCATGGGATTTCCTTGGCAAAGATACTAGTTTCCCATTTCCTTCTCCAGTGTCCTCGTATTAGAGAGGAGGAAATGAGGCAAACAGTGGTTAAGTGACTTGACCAGGGCCACACAGCTAGCAAGTGTCTAAGGTCAGATTTGAATTCATATCTTCCAGGCCCTCTGCTCTAACTATTGCACCCCCTAGCTATGCCACTAGATTGCTACCAGTCCTCAAAGCTGTCTCCTGCCTTGACTCTCTACTTGCGTTCTGACGGGTTTTCATTTCTTTCTCTTCTACCAGGCTGCTGCTGTTGCTTCTAACTCTTACTGGATAATCTCTCTTCCAACCGTACCTGTAAAGATACATTATTCACTGCAGCAGCATTTTCTGCCTCTGAAGGTACATCTCCCTTGTCTGAGGGAAGGGCCCCTTTCCTGTTGCTTAACTCCAAGCCTTCAGTAGGTCCTTGACTGTGGTGCTGAAGGCTGGCCTCCTGCCATGATGCCACCACCGTATATCTTCTGATCCTTTCTTCTAGTTTGAAAGCTTAGTGCAGGTACATACTATGTCCTTTAAAAAAAATTGCATTTCTCCCATGGTCAAGCACAGGGCTTGGCACACAGTGGACACTCAAGAATTTTTTTCAAGATTAATTGAATTGAGACTTGGATCCTGGCCCCAACTCTCCCACTGATTTCCCATGTGCCTTTGAATGAGTCTCTTCCCTAACTGGGGCCATTTCTTTGTTTGTGAAATGAAGAGTTTAGTCTCAGACTTCTTGGAAGAATAGAATGAGAAAAGGGTCATGATCCTTGGGTGGAGAATAATAAAAATAATAACACGGTAATGATAATAGAAGTAGTAATAATTACAATGAGTAATAGTAGCAATATCCAGCATTTATATAATGCTCAGAGTGTTCCAGTCACTATGCTAACGGGTTTATAAACATTATCTCATTTGATCGTCACCACAACCTGGGGAGATAGGTCCTTTCGTTATACCCATTTTATCAATAAGAAAACTGAGGCAAACAGAGGTGACTTACCCAGGGTCACACAGTTTGTAAACGTCTGAGTCTGGATTTGAGCTCAAGTCTTTCTGGCTCCAGGTCCAGAGCTCTTTCCACAGAGCCACCTAGATGCTGCTAAAGTCTAAAAGTTCTCTATGGTCATCAGGCCATGGTTTGACTTTAACAAAATTTTCTACTCTTCAGAATTCAACATACTTAGCCAGTAGTGGAAAATAGTACTTTAAGATACGTAGAAAACCTTGTGATTTTACTATGCACAGAGAAAAGCCCAAGGATCTTAATTTCAACTCCTATACCATGTTACAGCAGTGAGACAAATCTGTTGAATGGAGTCTGGTCAGGGCATTGAGGTACAGGCCGTGATGTTCCTGCTCAATCTTCTCCACATATTCCTCAAGACCCAGCCTCCCCCTGCTCCCAACTTCAGCTCCCTTGGTGGTCATGCAAGGAACCAGGAAATTAAGGCCAGCATGGGTTATTTTTTCCTGTGGAATCCATCATTAAGCTGCGGCTACCCAGGATCAGTGGAGAAAAGCAAAGAAAGGATAGTTAATGAGATGCTGGTTAATTCAATTATAAGATCTCTACATTGGCACAGTACTTCACACAGAGTGTTAAAATATCAGCATGTTAAGTACCCTTTGAACACAGAGCAAAAAGTGTCAGAGACAGAAGGGAAGGACCCTGAGACGCAGAAAGCCAATGGTAGAATCTTACAGAATCCCAGGACATTACAGAACCTAGCGTGTTATTTCCCAGGTCAGTGTTCCAGAGGGTGGGGAACCTGGGGCCTCAAAGCCAAATGTGGCCTCCAGTCACTGCATCCCAGCAGCCTGTAGTAGGGCCCCATCCATGGGCCCAGAGTGTCCCATAAAGTCCTAAGTCACAAACTCTAGAATTCCTGGCCAAACCTAGACTAGCATCCTAAGGTTGATATTCTGGCCAGCTCTGAGCTGTTACCATAGCAATAGAAGTCTGAAAAAGAAAGCCCTGATTGGACAACAGGACACTCCCCTGAGGGAGATAGCTCATGATTTTCTCTGCTGTCTAGACAGTCTCCACGGTAACCATCCTCCCATGTGATGCAAGGAACATTCTTTGCTTTTGTTAGGTCTTTGTCCAACCCTCTATCACCAGCAGCACCACCATTAGCTAAAGCATCCCTGACCCATTCTTCAATTTTAGGCCAAACTGGGGCAATTATCCTTATTTTTTTTTAGAAAATTTAGAACTTCATGCAATGATGAGTAAACTGCAGTCCCTGCTCTCTCTGAAGTCTCAGTCTGGTTGTGGGCAGCAGGGCAGCCATAGAGGTGGGAATAGGATATGCACGCATTCATAGAAATCAGCAGGAAAGAAGGTGCCCAAAACCAGACTAAGATGGCGACAGTCTAGGTCTCTTAGGGGTGCCCATCTAGCTCAGCAGACACAGGGGCTCTAGTGGCATCACTGTGGCTTGCTGTTCAAGCAGAGAAGAGCATTCAGAGGGAGGCCACAATAGTCCCACTTTAGTTGGAGAGTTAGTGCTAAGAGACAGTAGCCCTCTAAACTGAATTTCAGGCAGGGGTGGGGTAGGAAAGGAGAAAGAGACTAATGTGGGCATCCAAGGAAAAGTAGTTACTTAGCAACAAGCCAGGGAGAAAGTGGTCATCAAGCCCCTGCTTGAATACCTACAGTGCTGGGAAACTCATTACCTTTAAAAGCAAGCAGAATATTGCACTTGAGGATAGCTCTTTGGGATACCTTCATTGTTAGGAATTTTGATTTCTTTATACCAAGCACAAACGTGCTTCCCTGAAATTCCATACCACCCTCCCACCATTGCTCCTGATCCTCACACTAGGGCCAAGTAGAACAATTCTAATCCATCTTTGAAGTGACAGCCCTTCAAATACTTAAAGACAACCCCCATATCCTTCCCCAAGGGTGGTATCATCAATTAGACAGAGACACCGTGCCTCTGTCAGTGCAGCCCTGGGTGGTTTGGCTGCCCTGTAATACTATGGGCATCTATTAAGCTTGTGGTCTACTAAAACCCCCAAATCTTTTTTATATCAACTGTTGATTCATCAGACTTTCCTGACCCTTCATTTGTGCAGTTGGTTCTTTGCATTCATGTTTAGGACTTTTATATTTGCTTCATGTTACATTTCATCTTTATGGAGTCAACCATAAACCAATTTGAGCCTACTGAGATTTCTTTGAATCTTGTTATAGTGCTAGCAATCATCTAAAATTCTTATGAGCTACAGATTTGATAAGCTTGGTATCTACAGCTTCATCTACTGCTATAGTGCTTTGCAGACCTGAAAGCCCTTTGCAAAAGTCAAGAAGAAGAAAGAAGAAAGAACAGGAGAAAGAGGAAGAAAAAGAACAGCCCAGGAACAAAGACAAGGCCCTGGGGTGCCATTTTAGAAACCTCTCTCCGAGTTGATTCATATTTTATACTTGGTATCACTATTTCCTCCCAGGTGACTCTGTCCTTTTCCTCATCTTGACCATTGGTGGAACCAATACAATTCTATACTTTCCTCATCTTTTCCGTCCCTAGATACCATTTTTTTTTTCACTTATTTTCAGTCTCTACCTGTCTGTTGCCTCATTCCTTACTGTCAACAGACATGATCATGTCTCCTTTATCCTGAAAAACCCTCATTTGGTCGTTTCATCCCCACTGTCTTCCTATATCTCTTCTGTCCTTTGTGGTTAAGTTCTTTGAAGAGGCCATCTGTAATAGGTGCCTCCATTTTCTCTCCTCTCTTTTCTTAACCCTTTATTACTCCACTGAAACTGTCTTTCTAAAGTTGTCAGTGATCTCTTAGTTGCCAAATCCAATGGTCTTTTCTCAATCCTCAATCTCTGCAATTTTTGACACTGTTAGTTGTTATCTTCTCCTTGATACTCTCTCTTCTTTAGGATTTCAGTATACCATTGGTTCTCATCTTGTGTATCTGAAAGGCCGTTCTAAGTTATGTTTGCTAAATTTGGATCCAAATCACATCCTCCCATTTTAGATCTCCAACAGAGTCCTTTCCTGGTCCTTCTTCTCTTCTCCCTCTATACTACTTCACTTGGTGATCTCATCAGCTCCCTTGAATTTAATTATAATCTCTATTGATAATTTTCAAATCTGCCTATAGTGCCCCAACCTCTCTGTTCACCTCTAGTCTCACATCCCCAACTGATTTTCAGACATTTCTAACTGGATGCCCAAAAAACTTCTTAAACTCAACATATTCAAAACAGAAATCACTCTCTGTCCCTATATCCTCCTCTGCCTCCTACCTTCCCAATCACTTACAGAGTGACACCAACTTCCAACTCCCTCAGGCTTGTGTATCACCAATATGATACCCATAGCAGCTGCTATGAATATGCATATGTATTCCCAGAGTTTGTCTGCAAAATATAATAAACCCTCCTCCTCCAAGACAAAACTAAAGTATTTATTTTTTTTTCCATTGACTTGTTTATTTACTTTTAGTTTACAAGATTCAATTCCACAATCCCTTGAGTTTCAAATTTTCTCCCCTCCCTTTCCCTCCCCCATGGTGGCGTGCAATCATGTACAGGATCTGCAAATACTTTCACATTGGACATTATTCTGGTTGTATAGAAGGGGTGTAACCAATGAGTGAACGATGGGAAAAAAAGAAACAAAACCAAACATGAAAAAGAACGATAACATGTATTGCTTCAGTCTCTATTTAAACTCTAGTCTTTCTAGATCTTTCTCTGAATGTAGATATTTCCTTCCATCCTGAGACTTGTAGAGTTGTCTTAAAGCTGTGCGTTGCTGAGAAGAGTCCAGTTTATCAAGGCTGGTCATCACACATACAATGTGTCTGTGACTGTGTACAAATTTTTCTTAAAACCAAAGTATTTATTTGGGACATTGCTATAAGATACTCATCACCAACGTAGGGAACCCTGACATCACAAGCATTCTCTTGGTCAAATCTCCCCACAGGCAAGTTCCCCTAGGCAAGTTCTTCCCTTAGTGTGCTTCTCTCTCCACCCACACCCTTCCCTCCAAGCAATACTATATATATACATATATATATATAGTATTGTGTGTGTGTGCACACACAGAGTTTCCAATCAAAGACTTGATTGGCTTAGTGCTGAGAAGCTTGGAAATCTGCACTTACTTGGAAAGGTGTGGAGATCAGAGCCTAATTGACTCTGAGTCAGGACTCCATGTGAGGTCTATTATTGTGCAGAGAAGATCTTATATCCCATTAACCTTACAGCTTGCAATCTAGGAATCATCCTCAACTCCTCATTATTTCTCACCTCCCATGTACAATCTGTTACCAGGGCCTTCTGACTTCGTCTTTGAAACATCTCTCAAATATGGCCCCTTCTCTCCTCTGTCACTAACACTGTTTTAAAGGAGACCTTCATCACATGACTGGACTATTGTAACAGCCAGGTGGTTGGTCTGGCTGCATCATGTCTCTCCTCACTCCAGTCCATTCTCAATTTAGCAATTAATGTGATTTTTTTCCTAAAACACAAGTCCAATCATGTCACCCCTACCCACCACTCCAGCGTCTTCCTGTTTCCTCCAGGAAGAATACAAAACCCTACATTTAACACTCCAAGCCCTTTGTAACCTAGTATCCTCCTGGCTTTCCAGTCTTCTTACACCTTGCTCTCCCCAGGTACTCTCTGATCCAGTGACAATGGCCTCATTATGTTCCATAACTGAGACACTCCATCTCATATCAGAAGAAGAGAAATGGAGAACATAGGAAGAGTTAGTGAGATGATCATTTCAATTCCACATCATTATAATAATTACTAAAAATATTATTTATATTACAATAATAACAATAGCATTTATATCATACTTTAAGATTTTCAAAATATTCTGCATATGTTAATTCTCTTGATTCACACAAAAACCCTGTGAGATAGGTTCTATTGCTGTGTCCAGTTTAGAAATGAGAAAACTGGGGCACAGGAAGGTCAAATGATTCGCATAGGGTTGCATAGCTAGAGAAGGTAAAGGAGGAAATAAGCGTTAATAAAGCTCCTGCTATATGGAAGGCGCTGTGCTAAGTTCTTTACAAGTATCTGATTTGTTCCACACAAGGACTCTTCAAAATGGGTGCTATTGTCACTCCCATCCCTATTTTAGAGTTGGGAAAAATCAGAGAAGCAGAGTAACTTGTTCTGGATCACTCAGCTGGTAAGTGTTTGGATTTGAACTCAGATCTTCCTAACTCCAGACCAGACCCTCTGTCTGCTGCACCACCATAGATAACTCTCTTCTCTACTGCCAGAAGTACCAACCCCTAAAGCTGTCTCCTGCCTTGATTCTCTTCACTTGCTCCCTTATGGGTAATCAGTCCTCTTTTCTTTGTACCAAGCTGCTACTGCTCCTTCTAGCTCTTACTGGATAAACTTTTCTGTCATTAGCTATGAATATACATCATTAGCTCTTGGAGCAGCATTGTCTTCCTCAGAGGATCCATCTCCTTTTTCTTGGGGAAGAACCCACTTTTCTGTGACTTAACTCCAATCATTCAGTGGGTCCTTTGACTGTGAGGCTGAACACAGGGTTCTTGCCATGACACCACTACCATATCTTGTGATGATCCCTATTGTGTCTTAACAAATTTATATCTCTCCTATGGTCAAGCACAAGGCTTGGCACACAGTAGACCCTCACAAAATGTTTGTTAAGTTGAACTGAATTGATACTTGGATTCTGGCCCAACTCTCCCACCGAATTGCCATGTGCATTTGAACAAATCACTTCCCTAACTGGGGCTCATATCTTCATTTGTGAAATGGAGAGTTTAATCCTAACACTATCTACCTGCCAGACCTCTTGGTAGAATGAGAAAATGGTCATGAATGATCCTTCTAAGGAAAATAGCAATAATAGTAGTAGTAGTAGTAGTAGTAGCAGCAGCAGCAGCAGCAGCAGCAGCAGCAGTAGTAGTAGTAGTAGTAGTAGTAGTAGTAGTAGTAGTAATAGTAGTAGTAGTAGTAGTACTAGTAGTAGTAGTAGTAGTAGTAGCATAGTAGTAGCAGTAGCCCCAGCAACAGCAGCAGCATTTATATAGAGTTTTCTATGTTGTGGGTGCTATGCTAATGCATTATAAACATAATCTCATTTTATCCTCACAACGACCTTGGAAGGTAGGTCTTATTATCATTCCCATTTTATAGATAAGGAAACTAATGGAAACAGAGGTGAAGTGACTTACCTAGGGTCACTGAATGTGTAAGTGTCTGAATCAGGATTTGAACTCAATTCTTCCTGGCTTCAAGCCCAGAGCTCTTTCCACTGAACTCCCTAGATGCCTCCAAAATCTAAAATTTCTCTGTGGCCATCAGAGGCCCTGGCCATCCCTGCTATTTTGACTTTAACAAAATTTTCTCCTTCTCTTCAAAATTTAATGTGCTTGGCCACCAATGGAAAATTGCTCTTTAAGACATGTAGAAAATCTCATGATCTCATTGTCCAGACAGAAGAGCTCAAGGATCTTAATTTCAGTTCCTACACTAGGTATAGCAATAAGACAAATCTATTGAATGAGATCTGGTCAGTGAGGATGAGCATTGGAATACAGGCCCTAATGCTCCTGTTCAGTCTTCTCCAAACCCTCTTCAAGACTCAGAGGTCACAGGGCCCCTTCTCGTTGACTCCCCACCGCCCCACTCCCAACTTCATCTTCCTTGGTGATCAGACAAGGAGAGGGGAAATAAAGGCCAATTTCAGAGCAGAATGACTCATGAGTTATTTTTTTCCTGGGAAATGCATCATGAAGCCGTGGCTACCCATGGTCATGGTGGCAGTGGAGAAAAATAAAGGATAGATAATGAGCAGCTGATTAATTCAATAATACAATCTCTACATCTGCACAATGCTTCATACACAGAGTGTTAAAATGTCAGTGCAAGCAGTACCCTTTAAACACGGAGCAAAAAATGTCAGAAACAGAAAGGATCTTGCAAAGAACCTACCAAGCACTGCTCACATGATAGGGCGTCTGCATCTCAGGAAGTCAATGGTAAAATCTCAACAACATAGCACCTAGAGTGTTATTTCCCAGTTCAATATTCTTGTCGCTGCATCCTCCTGCCTCTCAATAAAGCAGGCTCCCATGCATGGGCATAGAGTGCCCCATAAAGCCCAAAGCTACATACTCCTAAATTCCTGATAGTTTTTAAGAAGTGCTGAAGGAGTCAAAAGTGAAAAAAGTTTAAGAAGCCTTGCCCTAGAGCAGCATCCTAAGACTGGTATTCAGGCCAGTGCTGAGATGTTGCCATAGCAACAGAAGTCTGAAAATGGAAGGCCTTGATTGGACAACAGGTTACTGCAGTGCATTTCCCTGAAGAGGATAGTTTATAGATTTCTCTACTGTCTAGACAGTCTCCATGGTAACCATCCTTCTATCTGATAAAAGGAATGCTTTTTGCTTTTGATAAGCGTATGTTCTATACTCCACCACCACCATCAGTTGAAAAAAGTCCCTGTCCCAGCCTTTTAGTCCAAAATGGGGAAATTATCCCAATTTCTTGTAGAAAATTCAGAGCTTTATGTGGTGAAGAATAAATCATAGTCTTTGCCCTCTCTAAAAGTTTAGTCTAAAATGGGAAAAATAAAGCAGTGAAGAAAGTGGAGATAGAATATGCACACATTCTTAAAAAATCACCAGGAGAAAAAAAAGATTCCTTAAATCAAATGGGCTGATTATGATGGTGACAGTCTAGACCTCTTGGAGGAACCTGAACCATCCAGCTCAGGGGACGCAATGGCTCTAAAAGCATCAGAGTGGCTCACTGTGGTATCAGAGAAGAGCATTCAGAAGAAGGCCTGTCCCAGTTTAGATGGAGAGTTGGTGCTAAGAGACAGCAGGCCTCTGAAGTGGGATCTCACACAGGGTTGGCATAAGAGAGGAAAAGGAGGTGAATGGGGACATACATGGAAAAATAGCCAGAGAGAAAAGGTAGATTGGTCAAGTCTTTGCTTGAATACCTGCACTGATGTTAAACTCACCACCTATCAAAGCAGACCAATGCATTTGGGAGTAGCTGTCTAGGATAATTTCATTGTTATGAGTTACTACTTTCCTGATGCCCCGCTTAAATGTGCCCTCCTGAAATCCCACCCCCAACACACCCATTGCCCCTGGTCCCCCCACTCTGGTCAAGTAGACTTTTTTAATCCAGTCCAACAATCATCCAAAATTCTTATGAATTGCAAATTTGATAAGCTTAGTATCTAAAGCTGAATCTACTGATATAATGTGTGTAAAGTGTTTTTCAAACCTGAAAGTCCTTAGTAAAAGTCAAGAAGAAGAAAGAAGAAAGAGCAGGAGGAAGAAAAAACAGTCCAGGCCCAAGGACAGATCACTGGGGCACCACACCAGACACCTCTGTCAGAGGTGATTTCTATTTCAGTACTAATGATTTTTCTTGGGGTCACTATTACCTCCCAGGCCATCTCCCAGTCACTCTCCCCCTTTTTCCTCATATTGACCCATTGGTGAATCAATTCAACTCTATACCGTTCTCCTCTTAAGTCCCTAGACCCCTTGTCATTTCATCAACAGAGCCCTGCTAAGCCTCAGTCTTGAATCACTCCCACCCTGTATCTTATTTGCTCCTACAGACCTACTACTCCATGGGTTGGAGAAAATCACACAACCATTGTTGCTGGATCCGCTACAAATAGATATTAAACAACCCCACCTGGGTCCTCAGTAGGGCTAGGCAATCCCACTCTTCCTGCCCTATTGACTCACCATCCCGCCCTCCACAGCAGCTCTTCCAAACCTTTTCATCTCTCCTCAGACCTCCCATATCCTTCCCTAGCCTCATCCCATCCAACGAGAGATGTGCTTTGTGTTTTACTTCGTTCCTTCTGGCTCTGCCCACTCCCTTGTCCTGGAGCTCCCTCTTGGCCTGTGTCCGTACCTCTCAGTACAGTCCTGAGGTTTCTTGGTACCACAGTATTATGGCCCCCAACTTCTAGTTTGACTTGGGCATTTAGTCAGCAAAACGGTGCCATGTTCCTCGTGGCCACTCTCTCCTGGAATTCCCAGAATGAACCCTCTATCTACCACATGGACTTCCATACTGGATGTTTTCATCATGGCTGTTCCCCTCCCTCCCCCAGCAGGGTGCTGTGTGCCTCTTGTGTATACGCCTTTGGGGTTTACTTATTTGTTTCTCCCCCTGGACAAGGGAGGAGAAGGGCACCCCAAACCTTTTCAGAGATGCTCATATTCTTTCCATATAAATCCTTTCAGCAATGCTCATTGAAATCCAGGAATACTATGTCTACAATATGCCACTGAGTTAAGTGATATCTCTGTCTCTGTCACTGTCTCTTGCTATCTCTCTCTGTTTCTCTGTTTCTCTCTGTCTCTTTCTCTGTCCATCTTTCTATCTCTCTCTGCCTCTCTGTCTCCCTTCCTTTCTCTCTCTTTCTCCCTTCCTCTTATTCTCCCTCTCCCTCTCTCCCTCTCCCTCTCTCTCTCTTTCTCTCTCTCTCTCTCTCTCTCTCTTTCTCTCTCTCTCTCTCTTTCTCTCTCTTCCTTCCCCAATTTTTTACTTACCTATTCCCCTTCTGCTGGTGGTATAAGAGGATACCTAATTCCTGAAGCTGCCACTTGTTTCCCTTTGTCTCCATACCCCAATGTCCACATGCTCT
The DNA here is from genome assembly GCA_028646515.1 of Pseudochirops corinnae. Classification (NCBI taxonomy): domain Eukaryota; kingdom Metazoa; phylum Chordata; class Mammalia; order Diprotodontia; family Pseudocheiridae; genus Pseudochirops; species Pseudochirops corinnae. The sequence goes on along the minus strand of CM053587.1, from coordinate 287,804,425 downwards.
GAGTCAAGGCCACACAGATATATTGTCTAGGATTTATTCTTAGAAAAAGAAAAGAAAATATAGAAATGCAAGAATATTACGTGGGGAATGGGGATTCTCCCAGAAGAATACTACCTAGTCCCAAGCTGGGGGGCTTCACTTCCAAGTCATTCAATCTCACTGAAGCTCCTCAAGCTCAGCTTTCTGGACTGGGAGCCCCAAACCACAGCCTCCACCTCCCTCATGGAGCCAGAATGAAAATGGCCCCTAATGCTCCCACTCTCTCTTGCTGAGCTGGGATTCTAAATCAGAGTCATTCACTGCAACACTGGGAATGAGGGACAAGGAATCTGGAAAAGTGACTTGATCAGGTTCCCCTACTCATTTCATTTTCTTCATTTGGCAGGAAATGGCTTCCCAAATGACACAGTGTGGGACAGGCTTACACTTTGGATGCAAAAAAGAAATCCAAACAAAAGATGCATGTGTCTGAAGGAGATTTAAAGGACAGTCTATGCAGCAGACTGCAGATGGGAGCAAGGATACTGCTCACCTCAAAACGTGCATCTCTACTGGAACAATGGAGCAGCAGCTCCTCAGTCTGCATTGCAGTCTCTTCCCAGCTTTTTTGTATAGTAATTATATGTCTGATAGGTGTGAGAGGTGCTCCCTCTTTGAGGGGGGAGGGCAGAGAAAGAAAAGGAAAAGCAGAATGATCATTGATGGAGCAGAGGGGCATGGACCACACCTCCCCTTCCAAATCTAGGTTTGAGGATCTCTGAGCACAGTAATTGGTTTAAAGGGTTGAGAACATCAGAAGAGAATGTTCCTGGTTTTCCCTTAGGTTAGTTAACAAGGAGAATGGAAAGGCTCTCATCTATGATACCAGGAGCTATAGGGCTGTCTGTGGTGAGGTATAGACTTTGTCTATGAAGTGATTATGGGGCAAAGATGGGGAGACCCTCTCAGCTGAAGGGTAAAAGCAAAAAAAAGCAAAAGACAGTCAACATAGATGCTGTGCATGTGAGATGTCTATCAAGCACCAAGAAAATCACTTTTAAGTTCTTCTTTCAAATGAGATCAATAGGAATATATGTTCTCTCTCTCTGTCTCTCTCTCTCTCTCTCTCTCTCACACACACACACACACACACACACACACACACACACACACACACACCCTGACTCTGGAATTTTACTTCTGAAATGCTAACTCAAATTCAGTAGGAATTAGAGAATAAGCTTCAAATATACAAAGATCCTAACAGGGAAAGAGGGTCCTTTATTATCTATCTATCTATCTACATATATATTATATATATGTATGTATATATGTATATCTATGCATACATACAGATAGATAGATAGATAGATGATAGATAGATAAATAGATAGATAGATAGATGAATATATGAATGACTAGCTAGATAGGTAGAAAGATGGATGACTGGATAGTTAAAGAGCTAGATTAATAGACAGATGACTAGATAGAAGGGTGGATGGATGGATGGATGGATGGATGGATACTAGATGAATAGACAAATATATGAATGACTAGATAGATGGAGGGATAGATAAGGAGATAGATAATGAATATATGGATGACTATATGGATGGATGGATGGATGGATAAACAGATAAATTAATAGATGACTGGATGAATTGGGGGAGAGAGAGAGAGACAGAGAGAGAGAGAGAGAGATTAGCAAACAACGATTCCTTTAAATTATCCAGATTGAGGAAAAATATCACTTGCAGAAAGCAATTACCTAGAGAGCCAGCTGGCTCGGTGGATAGAGCACTAGATCTGACATCAGGAATATTGGGTTCAAATCCAGCCTTAGCTACTGACTAGCTGTGTGACCCTTCAGCTTCCTCAAATGTAAAAGGGGGATAATAATAGCCGCTGCCTCCCAGCATTGCTATGAGGATAAAATGAGATAATAATTGTAAAGTCTTTTGCAAACCTTAAGGCATTATATAAATGCTAATGGTTATGATTATGATAGCTTCCCATTACATCCTAAGAAGCAAAGGCATATTCTTATAAACATAATGAAATAGGGATCTAGAACTCCAGGTGACCAGAAATTAGAACTGGAAGAGGATTTGTGATGAGGTTTTTTGAGGATCAGCTTGTAGAAATGAGGGTTTTGGTCTGGAGAAGAGGAAGGCAATCAGTAAGCATTTAGAAAGCACCTACTGTGTGCCTGGCACTGTGCTAAGCATTGGGGATACAAAGTCCTCACTCTTCAACCTCCCAACTCTATGACCTTGGACAGCTCAGTTTTCCGATCTGTAAAATAAGAGGGGTGGAGTAGATAATACATTCCCAACTCTAAATCCAGTGCTCCTATGATGATTAATTAGTGTCTGTGGCTATGGGTGTAGCCATGGCTTGTACAGAATAGATGCAAAAATAACAAAGAGTTGTGTGCATGCGTGTACATGTGTGGGTTTGTGTGTGTTTGTACAAGAGCAGGATGAGAGAACCTGAAGGTGAAGACTTGGGAAAACCCTAGAAGGAGAAACCTTTCAATGCCATCTCATTATAATAATAATTACTACAACTATTATTATCATTATAATACATATATAAATAGCATTTATAGAATACTTTAAGGTTTGCGAAATACTCTAGCTGTAGTAACTCCTTGGGTTCTCACAAAACCCTGTGAGATAGATGCTGTTATTATGTCCATTTTAAAGATGAGGAAAGTGAGGCAGAAAGATGTTAAGTGATTTGGTTAGGATCACACAGCTAGGGAAGGGAAGGAATCAGTACTTATATAGCTCCTGTTACATGGCAAGAATTATGCTAAATACTTTACAAATATTCCAGTTGTTCTTCACAAGGACCCTTAAAGGTAGGTGCTAGTATCATCCCCATTTCAGAGTTAAGGAGACTGAGCCAAACAGAACATTGGGTCACTCACCTGGTGTTTGGATTTGAACTCAGATCTTCCTAACTCCAGACCAAGCCATCCAACCACTGCACCACCCTTCTCTGCTGCCAGAAGTACCAAACCTCAAAGCTGTCTCCTGCCTTGGTTCTCTTTACTTGCTCCTGGATGGGTAAGCAGTCTTCCTTCCTTGGTACCAAGCTGCTGTTGCTTCTTCTAGCTCTTACTAGATAATCTCTTTTCTGAAAGCAATGGTGAATACACCTTATTAGCTCTTGGAACAACATTTTCCTTCTCAGAGGGTCCATCCCCTTTCTCTTGGGAAAGAGCTCATTTTTCTGTGGCTTAACTCTGAGCATTCAGTAGGTATTTTGACTTGTGATGCTGAATCCGTGACTCCTGCCATAATGCCACCACCGTATCTTGTGATGGTCCCTATTAGACTGTAAGCTCCCTGAAAGTAGGGACTGTGTCTTAACAAAATTTGTATTTCTTCTAGTGTCAAGGATAGATTTTGGCACACAATAGGAACTCAAGAAATGTAGGAGTTTTTAAGTTGAATCGAATTTATTCTTGGATTCTGGCCCCAGCTCTCCCACTGAATTACTGTGTGCTTTTGAATGAGTCACTTCCCCAACGGGGGCTCATTTCTTCATTTGTGAAATGAAGTGTTTAGTCTATCTGTCTGTCTCCCATACCTCTTGAAAGAGTAGAATGAGAAAATGGTCATGATCTTTCAGAGGAAAATAATAATAACAATAATAACAATAATAATGGTAATAGTAGTATTAATGGCAATAATTTATAGTAGTAGCATTAATAGTAATTGTTACTTATTATTAATATTATTATTAATAGTAATGGCAGGAATTTATATAGTGCTTGCTATGACAGGCATTGTGCTAACTGGTTTACAAACATTATCTCACAACAACCCTGGGAGGTGGTCCTATTATTATCCCCATTTTATACGTGAGGACACTGAGATAGGCAGAGGGGAAGTGACTTGCCCAGGATCATGCAGTTAGTAAGTGTTTGAGACCAGATCTGAACTCAAGTCTTCCTGGCTACAGGCCCACAGAGATCTCTTCACTGAGCCCCCTAGAAGTGTCTAAAATCTAAAAATGCTCTGTGGCCATCACTTGTCATGATCGTCCCTGGCATTTTGACTTGAACAAAATTTTCTCCTCCTCTTCACAATTCAATATGCTTTCCCACCAATGGAAAATTGTGCTTTAAGATATGTAGAAAATATTGTGATTTTATTGTCCAGACAGAAAAGCCTAAGCATCTTAACTTTAATTCCTACACTGAGTACAGCAATAAGACTGGTATGCTGAGTGGGGCCTAATCTCTAAGGACAAGCAAAGAAACGAAGGCCTTAAATGCTCTTGCCCAGTCTTCTCCACACCTTGCTGAAGACTCAGAGGCCCTAATTCCCCCTCATCCACTCCCAATTTCAGTTCCCTTGGTGGTTAGACAAGTAGGGAAGAGAAAAAGGCCGATCACAGAGCAAAATGGCCCAAGAGTTATTTTTTTCCTGGGAAAGGAAAAGTGTGGCTACCCAGGACCATGGTAGCAGTGGAGAATTGCAAAGAAAGGATAGCTAATGAGCTGGGGGTTAATTCAATAGAGATCTTGGTCTCTACCTGGGCACAGTGCTTCACACAGAGTGTTAGAATATCAGCATGTTAAGCACCCTTAGAACACAGAGCAAAAAATGTCAGAGACAGAAGGCAAGGACTCTGAGACCCAGAAATTCAATGGTAAAATCTGGATAATATAGCGTGTTGTTTCCCAGGTCGGCGTTCTTGTCCCTACATCTTTCTACCTCTCAATAAAGCAGGTTTCTATGCATGACCTCTGAGTGTCCCATAAAACCCAAAGCCACAAACTCCAGAATTCTTCATCTCCTCAATATCAGCATCCTAAAGCTAATATTCTGGCCAGTGCTCACATGTTGCCATAGCAACAAAAGTCTGAAAAATGGAAAGCCCTGATTGGACAACAAGGCACTGCAGTACATTTTCCTGAGGGAGATAGTTCATGGATTTCTCTACTGTCTAGACGGTCTCCATGGTAACCATCCTCCAATCTGATTGAGGAATAGTCTTTGCTTTTGATGAGTAAGTGGCTAACCTTCAACCACCACTATCAGTTATTTAAAAAAAAATCCCTTTCCAAGTTTTTTATTTTAGACCAAACTGGGGGAGTTATCCCTATTTCTTATAGAAAATACAGGATTTTATGTAGTGAAGAGTAAATTCTAGTCCCTGCCCTTTCTGAAGTCTCAGTCTAGTTTGAGGAGCAGGGCAGTGAGTGCGGTGGGGGATAGAATACGCAAACATTCATAAAATTACCTTGAACCAAATAGGCTAATTGTGATGGTAACAGTCGAGGCCTCTCGGAGGTGCCCATCTATCTCAGGAGACCCAGGGGCTCTAGAAGCATCAATCACAGTGGCTTACTGTCCAATCAGAGAAGAACATTCAGGGGGATGCCAGCATTAGGACTACAGTCTCACTTTAGTTGGAGAGCTGGTGCTAGGAGACAGTAGGCCTCTATCCCGGGGTCTCAGCTAGGGTTGGTATAGAAAAGGAAAAGGCAGTTAACGGGGACATCCATGGAAAAATAGCTAGAAAGAAAAGGCAGATTTGTCATCCTGAATACCTACACAGATGTTAAGCTCACTACCTATCAGAGCAAACCACTGGTCTTGGGGACAGATGTTTGAGTTGACTTTGTTGTTAAGAATTTTGGTTTTCGATCAGCCAACTCAGATGTCTCCCTGAAATTCACTCCCATTGCTCCTGGTCCCACCACTAGGACCAAGCAAAACAAGTCTAATCTTTCTTTCATGTAATAGGGTTTCAAATGCTTACAGTGTCCTTCCCTAAGGATGCTGTCATCTCCTGTACATGGACACTGCTGTTCTCAGTGCATCCCTAGATTGCTTTGACTACCCTGTTATAGGGTTAGAACTTGTTAAGCTGGTGGTCCACTAAAACCCCCAGATTTTTTTCCCACCAACTATTAACTAGTCAGGTCTCCCTTATCCCTCATTTGTTCAGTGGATGCTTTGCATCCATGTATAGGACTTCCATATTTACCTTTTGTTAAATTTTATCTTTCTAGAGTCATCTCGTCACTTATGCCTGTTTCTGTCTTGTTGAATCCTTCCTTGGTCCTATCGATCATCCCAAATTCTGAGCAGCAGTTTTGATAAGCATAGTGTCTACAGCTTTATTTCTTGGCTATTATATGTGTGAAGTGCTCTGAAAACCTGAAAGACCTTTGTCAAAGTCAAGAAGAAAAAAATAAGAACAAGAAGAAGAAAAAGAACAACCTAGGACCAAAGATAGGTAATGCAGTGGATAGAGGACTGGACCTGAAACCAGGAAGATTCATCTTCATGAGTTCAAATCTGGCCTCAAACACTTCCTAGCTGTGTGACCCTGGGCAAGTCACTTAACCCCGATTGCATCAGTTTCCTCATCTGTAAAATGAACTAGAAATAAGAAACCACTCCAGTATCTCTGCCAAGAAAACCCCAGATGGGGTCACAAAGAATCGGACAAGACTGAAACGACTGCACAACCACAGGGCCAAAGACACACTCCTGGGCCATCACACTCAATATCTCCCTCAAGGTTGATTTTTATTTCAGCACTAATGGTTTTTCTTGGTGTCACAATATTCTCTCCCGGGTTTCCTCCATGGCCGCTCTGTGAGAAATCACGCAGCCATTTTTACTGGGTCCGCTACGTGTGTGTGTGTGTGTGTGTGTGTGTGTAAGCAAACTCACATGGGCCCTTCATGGTGCTGCACAGTCCCACTCTACCTTTGTTATCATCTCACTATCCCACTCCCCGCAATGCCTTTTCCAAACTTTTTCATTCTTCTGCAAACTTCCTGTGCCCCCTCCCCAACTCTCAGATGAGAAGTTTGCCTCATATTTTACAGCAAAGAACGAACTAGGGCATTGACTTTGAGCTCCCTCTTCTCCCTCCTCATCTCTCATCACTCTGATGTCTTCTGTTTCTGTCTCCTGTCTCCCGTGAAGAGGTAGCTTTACTCCTCATCAAGGCTAACTCCTCTACACGCTCAGAACATCCCTTTTATCCCCTATCCCCCCAAAGATTGCCCACTCTGTCATTTCTATTTTATTATTTATTTCCAATTTCTTCTTGTCTACTGACTCATTCCTCACTGTCTACAAACACAAATATGTCTCCTTTATCTTGAAAAACCCTCACTTGGGCCTTCCATCCCCTCTATCTTCCTCTATTTCTTCTGTGTTCTGTGGCTAAAATCCTCAAAAAGACCATCTGCATTAGGTACCTTCATTTTCTCTCCTCTCACTCTCTTTCTAACCTATCATCACTCCACTGAAACTACTCTCTCTACAGTTATCAGTGATCTTTTAGCTGCCAGATCCAATGGCCTTCTCTCAATCCTCATTCTGCTTGACCTTTCTGAAGCATACAACACTGTTGATCATTACCTTTTCCTTGATGCTTTGTCTTCTTTAAGGTTTCAGGATCTCTTTATCTCTCTTCCCTTTTCTCTCTCTCTCTCTTCCCTTTTCTCTCTCTCTCTCTTTCCCCCCCT
>CM053587.1:287781333-287796833 GCA_028646515.1 Pseudochirops corinnae | reverse complement strand
ATCCTTTCCCTGCCTTTCTTCTCTTCTCCCTCTATACTACTTCACTTGGTGATCTTCACCTCTCCCTTGGCTTTAATTATCATCTCAGTACTGAAAATTTTCAATTCTACCTATCCTGTACCATACTCTTTGCTCTCCTCCAGTCTCACATCTCCAACCAATTTTCAAACATTTCCAAAAATTTTCCAAACATCCAAAAAACTTATTAAACTCAACATATCCAAAACAGAAATCATTATCTTTCCCCTATATCCTCCCCTGACTCTGACCTTCTCTGTGATTGTAGAGAGAAATACCAACCTCCTAGTCCCTCAGGCTTCCAACCTTGGAATCATTCTTAACTCCTCAGTATTTCTTACCTCCCAAGTGCAATCTGTTGCCAGGGCCTAACAACTTCACCTTTGAAGCATCTGTCAAATATGTCCCCTTCTCTCCTCTATCACTAACACTGCTTTGAAGGAGGCCCTCATCACAACACATCTGGACCATTGTAATAGCCTGCTGGTGAGTCTGGCTGCCCCATGTCTCTCCTCACTTCCATCCGTTATCTATTCAGCTACTAAAGTGATTTAGCTAAAATTCCTGCCCTAGCCTGACAGCCCTCCCCAACACTCACACACTCAGTAAACTTCAGTGGCTCCCTATTGCCTCCAGGAGCAAATACAAAATGCTCTGTTTGGCATTCGGAGCCCTTCATCACCCAGCACCCTCCTACCTTTTCAGACTTGTTACACTTTATTCCCCACCAGGTACTCTTTGACCCAGTGACATTGGCCTCCTGACCTTTCCACAAATAGGCCACTCTATGTTTTCCTCCAGGCATTTCCTCTGGATGTCCCTGTGCCTGGAATGCTCCCTCTCCTCATCCCTGCCTCCCAGACTCACAGGTTCCCTTTGACCCAGCTAACAGCCCATCTTTTACAGTAAGTCTTCCACACTCCCTGTAATTACAGTGCCTTTCCTTTGTCAGTTATTTCCTTTTCATCCTATGTGTACCTTGCTTTGTATACATGTGTTTGCTTCTTGTTTCTCCCATTAGATTATAAGCTCCTTGAGGGCAGGGACTGTCTGTTGAGTTTTTTTGTATCTGTAGCACTTAGAACAGTGTCTGGTATGGAGCAGGCACTTCATAAATATTTGACTGACTTACTGACTCAGTGAGCTCATGTCTCAGCTATTCAGCATCTTGGTACGTGGTAGGAAAAGTTCGCCACCCTGGGGCCTATCTGTAGATAAGAAGCCTCTTTCGGTTTAGCTAGGCTAGTCCTTGGGGACAAGCTTGCAGAGTCTTTCGCTGATCCACACTCAGAATCGTGCTGAAGCTCATTTTCTGTTGTCATAGTCAGGCTTTCAAGGCAGCTGGATAGACTTCTGGACCTGAAGCCAAGAAGTTCTGAGTTCAAATCCAGCCTCAGACACTTGGTAGATGTGTGTCCTTGGGAAAGTCACTTAACCAATGCTGCCTCAGTCTCTCCAACTGTAAAATGGGGATAATAATAGCACCTACTGTGCAGGGTCATTATGGGGATCGACTGAGTAATAGCAGTAAAGGACTTAGCACAGTGTAGCCCCTAGTGGGTGCTATATAAATGCTGCTTAGCATTATCATCGTCACTCTTATTGTAGACGGAGGGAAATTTCCCTCTCATGTTGACACTGACCTGACAAGGACTGTCCTTTGGTTTCATTCATTCAACCGGGTCTTGATCTACCTAACTCTTCATCTAGTCCTCATCAGTCCCTGTGCGGTGTGGTGAGTAGAGGGCTGGATTTGCAATTAGGGAAAACTCAGACTTTTACTAATAATGTGACCCCAGGCAAGGCCTGGATCCTGGGACCTACAGGCTCCTCATCTGTAAAATGGAGATAATCGTATCTGTTACTGACCTCAGTGAGATGATGTATGAATGAAGTATTATACAGACCAGAAAGCACAGAAGGCCTGTGGGCTATTGTGATTATCTTTCCATCTTGCTCACAAATATGGCCTGAGAGATTTTACCAGCTCTTTCTTTCATGGGACTCAAGGAGTAAACTTTGACCTCAAATAGAGTGGCAAGGCTCAATCTTAGAGTCTTCTCTCTAGAAATAATTTCTATGGCTCCTTTTGTCCCCATCCAGACACCTTCCCTAGAAATGTCAGAATCGGGTGGGCATCTCTCAAGAGTCCTCCCAGCATTCTGCAAGCATAGCAAGGAACAAAATCCATCGGCCATTAAGCTGACTTGTAAATAGCAGGTATCTTCACTGCTTTACCAAGTTGACAGAATCCATCCTCTGGTGATCTCCATTCCCATCATTCCCTATGGGATTTAGTCACAGTCCCTACAAACTCACAGCATCCCTTAGTAAAGTCTTTGCCTTACACATGGTTGCTGTGGGTTCCAAGGATAATTCTGTGTAGACTGGGGCCTGTCCATCTTCTAGTCCTAGAACATGATCTTGACCAGTGTCCGTATCTCTCAGTACAATCCTGAGGTTTCTTGGAACCGCAGTATTATGGCACCCAATTTCTAGTTTGACTTGGGCATTTAGTCAGCAAAATGGTGCCATGTTCCTCGTGGTCACTGTCTCCTGGAATTCCCAGAATGAATCCTCTATCTACCACATGGACTTCCATACTGGATGTTTTCATCATGGTTGCTCCCCTCCCTCCCCCAGCAGGGTGCTGTGTGCCTCTTGTGTATATGCCTTTGGAGTTTACTTATCTGTTTGTTTCTTCCCCTGGACAGGGGAGGAGAAGGGCACCCCAAACCTTTTCAGAGATGCTCATATTCTTTCCATATAAATCCTTTCAGCAATGCTCATTGAAATCCAGGAATACTATGTCTACAATATGCCACTGAGTTAAGTGATATCTCTGTCTTTGTCACTGTCTCTCTCTATCTCTCTCTGTTTCTCTATCTCTGTCTGTCTCTTTTTCTCTATCTCTCTCTCTCCCTCTCTGTCTCTCCCTTTCTATCTCTCTCTGTCTCTTTCTCTCTCTGTGTGTCTCTCTCTCTGTCTCTGTCGCTATCTCTCTCTCTCTCTCTCTCTCTCTCTCTCTCTCTCTCTTTCTCTCTCTCTCCCCCCCCCCCCCCAACAATTGGAACAAGGGCTTCTTGAGTTCAAGGAATCTGAAAATGAGGGCAAAAAAATGTGATCATGTTCTCATACTTGTTTTAGTTTCTTCATTTGGTAGCAAATGGCTCTTGAAATGATACATTATGTGGTAACATTACACTGGGGAGGCAAAAAGGAATTTTAAACAAAGGATTCCATGCGTCCAAAGGAAATTTAATTAAGGACAGTTTATGCAACAGACTGCAGATGGGAGCAAGGATACTGCTTACCTGAAAACATACGTCTCTGCCGGGACAGTGGAGCAGCAGCTCCCCAGTCTGCATTGCAGTCACTTCCCAGCTTTCTTTTCTTGTACAGGAGATCCATGCCTGATCTGATATGCGTTAGTGATGCTCCATCTTGGAGGGGTGGAGAAGGAGAATAAAAGGAAGTGAATTGCAGAATGATGATTGATGGAGGACAGTGCCACAAGCCACCTCCCTTTTCAGACCTAGGCTTTGGGATATTTGAGCACAGTAATTGATTTAGAGGGATGCGAATATCAAAAGAGAATGTTCCTAGTTTTCCCTTAGGTTAGCTAACAAGGAGGATGTGAGGGTTCTCATTCATGGTGCCAGAAGCTATGGGACTAGCCAGGACCAGGTGCAGATTTTGTCTATGAAGTTGTTATAGGGCAAAGATGGGGCCATGTTCTCAACCAGTTTTAGGGGTGGAAGAAAAAAAAAGTAAACAACAGTCAACCATGATGGGACATGGGGCAACTAGGTGGCAAAGTGGATAGAGCCCTGGTCTTGGAATTAGGAGGACCCGAATTCAAATCCAGTCTCTTGACACTTGACACTTACTAGTTGTGTGACCCTGGGCAAGTCACTTAACCCCAATTACCTGGAGAAAAAAAGAAAGAAAAACAATGATGAGACTACGCCAGTAGTCTATCAAATGCCAAGAAAATGGCTTTTAATTATTCTCTCAAGTGAAGTCAATATGTACTTAGGTTTATAGATACATATCCCACACATTCACCTTAGAATTTTAGATTTGAACTACTAACTCAAATTTAATAGGAAATAGGGAATAAACTTCAAATATGGAAGGATTATAACAGGGGGATATATGTCTTTATTATTGATATAGCTAAGTACAAATACCTATGTTATTATGGTTCAGTAGATTTGCAGTCATGCCCACCTCTGACCCCTTTTGGGGTTTTCTTGGCAAGGATACTGGAGTTGGTTTGCCATTTCCTTCTTCAGCTCATTCAAAAAATAAGGAAACTAAGGCAAAAAGGGTTAAGTGACTTGCCCAGAATCACATAGCTAATACATCTCTAAGGTTAGATTTGAATTCAGAAAGATGAGTCTTGGAACAAGGGCCCAGCTCTCTGTCCACTATGCAACTTAGCTTCCCATAAACATGTATATGTGTGTATGTATAGCAAACAGTAACAATCTTTTTAAATTCCTCCATGAATAGAGCACCAGATCTGGAATCAGGAATACTCGAGTTCAAATCCAGCCTTAGACACTGACTCTTGGCCCTATGCAAGCCTAGGTCTGCCTCAGTTTCCTCAACTGTAAAATGGGGCTAATGATAACACCTCCCTCCTAGAGTTGATATGAGAATAAAGTGGGACATTTGTTAAGTGCTTTGCAAGTCTTAGAGCACTCTATAAACGTTAACAATTATGAGTACGATGACTTACAATATTCCATTCTTATAAATGTTATTAAAATAAGTGCTTAAAACTCCAGATGCCTGGAAATTAAGGCTGTAGATCAATTCTTATGAGGATCAGCTGACAGAAATTAGGATTTTGGTCTGGAGAAGGGTCAGGCAGGCAATCAATGAACATTTAGAAAGCACCTACTGTGTGCCTGGCACTGTGCTAAGCACTGGGGATACAAAGTCCTCACTCTTCAGCCTCCCAACTCTATGACCTTGGACAGCTCAGTTGGAGTCTCTTGGCTTCAGTTTTCCGGTCTGCAAAACACGAGGGAGGTGGAGTAGATAATATATTCCCAACTCTAAATCCAGTGCTCCTAGGATGATTAATTGGTGTCTGTGGCCATGGGTTTGACTGGCTTATACTGAGCAGACATTAAAAATAACAAAAGGGTCGTGTGCACGCATGTGAGTGTACATGTGTATGTTTGTGTGCATTCATACAAGAGCAGGGTAAGAGAACCTGAGGGTGAAGACTTGGGAAAACCCTAGAGGGAGAATCCGTTCAATGGCGCATCATTATAATAATGACTACTATGAGTATTGTTGTCATTATAACAAGAACAATAGCATCGGGCTCATTTCTTCAATTACAAAATGAGGGGTTTAATCCCAGACCTATTTATCTTCGGATCTCTTGGAAGAGCAGAATGAGAAAATGGTCATGATGCTGCAGGACTAAAGAACAACAATGACAACAAAGCTGCAACAACAAAAATCCCAACAGCTAACATTTATGTAGTACTCAGTCTGTGCCAGGCAATGTGCTACATGCTTTACAAACATCGCCTTTGATTGCCACAACAACCCTGGGAGGTAGGGGGTGTTATTATTCCCATTTTATAGATCAGGAAACTGAGGCAAACAGAGGTGGTGTGACTTGTCTAAGGTCACGTGGTTAGTAAGTTTCTGAGTCTAAATTTGAACTCAGGTCTTCCTGACTCAAGTCCTAGCCCTCTATCCATGACAATACTTTCCTGCCTCTAAAATCTCAAAGTGCTCTGTCACCATCAATGGCTATGGTCACCCCTATTTTTTTGACTTTAATAAATCTTTCCCCTTCTCCAGAATTTAAGATGCTTGGCAACAAATAGAAAAATGTAAGTTAGGACATGTAGAAAATCTTGTGATTCCATTCTGCAGACCTAAGAACCCAAGGGGCTTAATATCCATTCCTATACCATGTACTGCAATAAGACAAATGTACTAAATGGGGCTTGATCTACAAGGACGAGCATTGAAATACAGACCCTGTTGCTCCTGCTCAGACTTCACACCTTCCTCAAGACCCAGAGGCCACTGAGCTCTTCCCCATCCCTCCCAACTTCAGCTCAATTAGTAATCAGACTAGGAGGAAGGAGATAAAGTCTATCTAGAGAGCAGAATGGCCTAAGAATTTTTTTTCCCTATGAAATCCTCCATGAAGCTTTGGCTCCCCAGGACAATGGTGAGAGGGGACCCCTGCAAAGGAAGGAGAATTAACAATCTGCTTTTCCATTCAATAATAAGATCTATACTTCGTACACAGTGTGTTAGAATATTAGTGCTGGGAACACCCTCTAGAACACAGAACAAAGAATGTCAGAGCTGGAAGGGGTCTTAGAAATAAACTCCTACAGCCCCTCATGTAATTGGGAGGGATTATGAATCTCAAAAAGTTAATGTTAAAATAGGAACCATATAGCACCCTGGTCTTCTCTCTCCCAGTTCAGCATCCTTGGCACTGCATCCTGCTGCCTCTCAATAAAGCAGGCTCCCATGCCTGGATACAGAGGATCCCATAGACCCCAAAGTCACATACTACAAAATTCCTGACCCATCCTAGATCAGCATCCCAAGGCTGGTATTCTGATCAGCACTGGGAAGTTGCCATAACAGCAGAAGTCTGAAAAATGGAAAACCCTGATTGGACAGCAGGGCTCTGCCCTTCATTTCCCCTAGGTAGGTCTTTCCTCATTTTCTATACCACCTAGCCAGTCTCCGTGGCAACCATCCTCCAATCTGATGCAAGGAATGCTCTTTGCTTCTGAGAGGTATGTGTCCTATTGTCCTGTACAACCCCCATGAGTTAAATTATCCCTGTCCCAGGCTTCAGGTTTAGCCTAACTTGGGGTGGGGAGGGAAAAGGCGGGGTATTCTTATTTCTTACGGAAAATTCAGAACCCTGTGCAGTGATGAGTAAACTCCAGCTCCTGCCCTCTTTGAGGGTTCAGCCTAATTGAAGATAGCAGGGAAGTGAATGAGGTGGGGCTAGAATGGGCACACATTCAGAAAAGAAGGAAATAAATAAATTAAGAAATAAGATTCTCTGAACGAAATGGGTCTATTACAATACTGACAGTGTGGACCTCTTGGAAGTTCCAGAATAGTGATAAGAAACTCATTACCTCTCTAAGCAGGCCATTTCACTTGGCCAATGCACACTGCATTTGGGATAACTTCATTATTAGAGTTTTTATGTCCTGACATCAAGTTCAATTGGACCTCCCTAAGATCCACCCTTCTATCTACACTAATTGCTCTTGGTCCTCCCACTGGGGCAAATAGAACAAGTCTCATTCTTCTTTCATGCAACAAACCTTCAAATACTTACAAACAACTCCAATGCCATTTCCCAACATACTATTATCTCCCAGACACAGACACTTTAGCTGGATACAGCCCTGGATGACTTTTGGCTATCCTGTCATACTGTTGGAGCTTACCAAGTTTATGGTTTACGAGAACCTCCAGATCTTTTTCATACTAACTGGTGATTAGACAGGTCTCCCTGATCCTTCATTTGTACAGTAGATTCTTTGCATTCATAGGTAGGATTTTTGTATTTATCCCTTGTTAGATTCAATCTTTCTGGAGTGAACTCATCATTTGAAGCTGTTGAGATCTCTTTAAAACCTTAGTACTAGCAATCACCCCAAATTTTTAAGAGCTGCAAATTTGATACACTTGGTGTTTATAGCTTCATCTAGTGATAAAATATATGTAAAGTGCTTTGCAGATCTGAAAGACCTCTGTAAGATAGAGAAGAAAGAAGAAAGAATAGGAGGAAGAGCAAGAAAAAGAACAACAAAAGACTAGGGACAGATCCCTGGGACATAACTCTAAAGACCTCGCTCGGAATTTATTTCTAGTTTAATACTAATGATTTCTCTTGGTGTCACTATTGCTGCCCCCCCCCCAAGGCCATCTTGTGCTTCCCATTCTCTTTGGTTTTCCCCATCTTGCTCCCATGGTGAATCAATTCAACTCTACACTATTCTCCTCTCTTGGGTCCCTAGACCCCTTGCCATTTCACAATTGAGCCTTGCTAAACCTCACTCTTGGATATCCATTTCTAATATTCATTGTATTTGTTCATACACATCTTATGATGCAAGAAGGTAGAGAAAATCACACAACCTTTCTGATGGGAACCACTCAAATATATGTTATGCATCCTCATACTGCTGCTAGGTAATCCTACACTATCTGCCTTTTCAGCTCATTATCCCACTCTCCACAGGGGCTCTTCCAAACCTTTGCATTGCTCCTAAGACCTCCTGTGGCTCCCTGCCCCCCCTCCACTCCCTCAGATGAGAATCTTCCCTCATTTTAATGAAAAAAAAATTGAGGTCATTTGCCATGAGCTCCTTCTTCACCTCTCATCATTCATATACCTTCTGCCCTATCTCTTCCCTCACTCTTGTCTCCCATGATGAAGTAGCTTTATCAAGGGTAACCCCTCTACCTGCTCCAGAGATCCCATCCCATCCCATCCCATCTCCTTTAGCAGATGGCCCCCTCTGTCACTCTTATCCTTGCACTTATTTTCAATCTCTCCCTATGTGCTGGATCATTTCTTACTTTCTAGAACCTCACCTATGTCTTCCCTACCTTGAAGAAAGAAAACCCTCACTTGATCCTTCAGTTCCTTTTGCCACACTATGTCTCTTCTGCCCTTTATGGCCAGACTCCTTGAAAAAGCCATCTACAATGGGGATCTCCATTTTCTCTCCTCTCACTCTCTTCTTAACCCATTATCACTCCACCAAAATTGCTCTCTCTAAAGTTACCAGTGATCTCTCAGTTGACAAATCCAATGGCCTTTTCTGAGTCCTCATTCCCCTCAACATCTCTTCAGTGTTTGATGTTATGCATCATTCTCTCCTCCTTGATACAATCTTCTCTTAAGGTTTTCAGGACATCACTCTCTCATGATTCTCTTCCTGCCTATCTGGTCTCTCTTCAGTCTCCTCTGATGGATTCCTATCTAGACCATACTCTATCTAACGTATGGGTCTCCCACAACATGCTGTCCTGTGTCCTCTTACAGGGTCTCAATTTCTTCATCTGTAAAAAAAAAAAAAAAAGATTTAATCCTTGCCTTATCTGCCTCCCAGACACCTTGGAAGAAAAGAATGAGAAAACAGTCATAATCCTGCAGGGGAAAACTGCTGAGGACCAGAGCTGAGAGAGTCCATTTAAGAAAGTCCAGGCCCACATTTTGGTCATGGTCTGTTCTTTCTCTCCAGGCTCAATCTTCTCAGGATTGTAGGCTTGCCATCTGATTCCTTGTGCATTCCTTGATTAAGATATGGATCTTACTCTTGTTCGTGTTTACCCATGGAGTTCAGATCACCCATCCTCCTGAACTTTGACCACCATGCTGGCAGTGATGGACTCACTTATGGTATGGGGAAATGTCCCATGCGAGTTGCCATAAAACAATGTATGCTTTGCCTATATAATTCCTGACCCTCAGACGAATAAATGAATTTGCTTGCAATTTGCGTTTGCTACCTGGCCCACATTTATTATTCATGCTTTCTCGTGAAGTGGCCCACATGTAGCAGGCTGAAGAAAACAACAACATTAAACATGATCACCATCATCATCATCATCACTAACATTTATATAACACACAGATATCACCTATTTATATAGCACTGGGTGCTAACTGGTTTATAATCATTATTTCATTTGATCCACACAAAGACCTTGGAACAGTGCTTCTCAACCTGTGGGTCGTGACCCCTTTGGGGATCTAACAACCCTTTCACAGAGGTCACAGGGGTTGCCTAAGACCATCAGAAAACAAATATTTCCGATGGTCTTAGGAACTGAGACACCACTCCTCTATCGTCTCCAGGCGTGTCCACCCACATGCAGATACACCCACATACAAGTATTAAAGGGTCACAGCATTAGGAAGGTTGAGAACCACTGCCTTGGAAGGTAGGTGTTATTATTAAAACCATTTTATAGATAAGGAAACTGAGGGGGAAAGGGGTAGATGTGGCTTTCCGAGGCTTACAGAGTAATAACTTTCTGAGGCTAGATTTAAACTCAAGCCTTCCTGAATCCAGCCTTACTCTCTCTTCACTGCAATATCTAGCAGTCTCTAAAATGTAAGTGGCCATTAGAGGCCATGGTCATCTGCATTATTTTGACTTTAATAAAACTTTCTCCCTCTCTGGCTACCAATGGAAAATTATAAGTTAGGATATGTACAAAAACTTGTGATTCCATTCTTCAGCCAAAGTAGCTTAATTTTAGTTCCAACATCACGTACTGCAAGGAGACAGATGTATTGAACAGGGTCTGGTTTGTGAGGATGAGCATTGAAATACAGGCCCTGATGCTCCTGCTTGGTCTTATCCACATCTTCCTCAAGACCCAAGGATCACAGTGCCTCTCCATTCCCAATTTGATCTCCCTTGACAGTCAGAGGAAGGCATAGATAAAACAGTCAGAGAGCAGAATGACTCAAGAGTTATTTTTCCTGGGAAATCCACCATGAAGCTGTGGGCTGTGGAGGGGGTGGAGAACTGTAAATGAAAGAAAACTGATAATCTGCTGGCTAATTCAGCAAGTTATCTGCCTACACACAGTGCTTCATACATAAGAGTGTTAAAGGTACAGGGAACACCCTTGGAACACAGAACAAAGAATGTCAGAGCTTAAGAGGATCTTAGAAATAACCTACCAAAGGCTTCTTATATAATATGTAAGGATGCTGAGTCCCAGAAAGACAATAGTAAAACCTAGATGATATAACACCCTGGTTTCCTATCTCCCAAGTCATTCTTCTGGTCATTGCATCCTGCTGCCTCCTCAATAAAACAGTCCCATGCATGAGCACAGAGTACCCTTTACTTAAGAATTCTTGGCCCATCCTAGACCTGTATCCTCAGTCTGGTACTCAGGCCAGCACTGAGGTGTTGCCATAGCAACAGAAGTCTGAAAAATGGAAAGCCTTGATTGGACAACAGGGCACTGCAGTATTTTTCCCTGAGGGAGGAAGTTCATGATTTTGTCATCTCTATCTAGACAGTCTCCTTGGTAATCATCTTCCAATCTGATTCAAGGAATAATCTTTGCTTTGTGAGATGTCTGTCCTGCCCTCCACCACCACCATTATCAATTAAAATACCTTTGGCCCAGTCTTCAATTTTAAACCAAACTGGGGAAGTTTTCTTTATTTCTTGTAGAAAATTCAGAGCCTGGTGCCCTTTTGGTTCAAGGAATCTTCTTTCCTGATGATTTTATGAATGCATTCATATCCTGCCCCCACCTCATTCACTGCCTACCTCCCTCAACTACAGTAAGTAGCTGACGTCTACAGTTCTATCTAGTGATATTAGACCTAAAAGCCCTAAAAGTAAGACAGGAAGAAGAGGAGGAAGAGGAAGAAAAAGAACATCCATCCAGGTCCAAGGACAGATCCCTAGGGCACCACACCAGACACCTCTGTCAGAGTTTATTTCTATTCAATCCAAATGATTTTTCTTGGTGTCACTATTTCCTCCCAGATCATCTCCCCAGCCACTCTCTTCTGTTTTCCCCATCTTGACCCTTTGGTGCACCAATACAACTTTATACTGCCCTTTTCTCTTGAGTCCCTAGTCTCACTATCATTTAGTCACTCGGGCCCTGCTAAACCTCAGTCTTTAATCCTTCCCACCTCCATCTCTCAGCTCCAGAGATAAGCTCCAGCAGACCCCCATGCCTGGAATGTTCTCTGTCCTCATCTCTGCCTTCTCTGACTTCCTGCAAGTGCCCATTAAAAGCCCATCTTCTACAAAAATCTTTTATCAATCTCTCTTAATTCTAGTGTCTTTCCTCTATCCATTATTTGCCATTTTTCCTGTGCATAATTTGTGCATGTCTGTTTGCAGATTGGCTCCCATGTTAGATTTTTAAGCTCCTTGAAGGCAGGCACTGTCTTTTGCCTTTTTTTTTTTTTTTGTATCTCCAGTACTTACTTACATACCTGCACATAGTAGGAGCTTAATAAATGTTGATTGACTGACTGACTCTGGGAGTGCAAGTCTTAACCCTTTAACATCTCAGTAAATGATCTGAAAAATTCACCACCTGGAGCCTATCTGCAGATAAGAAGCCTGGATCTTCCAGCTAAGCTAAGCCGGTCCTTAGGGAACAGTAGTCTGCACAGAATCCGTTGCCAGCTCACATCCTAAATCCTTCCATCTTGTTAGGATTTGTCAGAGTTCATTTTTTGTTGTCACAGCCATGCTGTCAAGACACCTGATGGCAGGATAGATAAAGCTCTGGGCCTGGAATCAGGAAGACCTCAGTTCAAATCTAGCTTGGACACATGTCCTTGAGCAAGTCACTTAACCTCTGCATGCCTCAGTTTAGCCAGCTTTAAACGGAAATGATAATAGCACCAACCAAGTTTGTTATGAGGATCAAATGAGATAATGGTGGTTAAGCACTTATCACAGTGCTCAGCACATAGTAGGTGCTATTCATCATCATCATCATCATTATTGTAAAAGGGAAACTTCATTCTAATGTTGACACTGACCTGTTAACAACCACTCTTTAGACTCATTGGTTCAACAAGATCTTAATCTACCTAATCTACCTTAATCTAGCCCTCATCAGTCCACTGTGTGGTGCAATGAATAGAGTGCTGGATTTGCAGTCAAGCAGGCCTCAGACTTTTACTAGACATTTGTCCCCAGTCAAGGTCTGGATCCTGTCACCTTCAATGCCCTCACCTGGAAAATGTAGATTATAATATCCATCATAGACCTCAGTGAGATGATGTGTGTATGGGCTGGATACGTAGAGCTCCTCCCAGACCTGAAAGTACAGTATACGTGCAAGTTACTGTGATTATCTTTCTATCTTACTCACAAAGATAACCTGGGAGATTTTGTCAACTGTTTTGTTCATGAAACCCAAGAATCTGACTCTGACCACTGATAAAGTGACCAGACTCAATCTTGGGGGTCACTCTCTAAGGATAATCTAAGGCTCGTCATGCAGATACCTCCCCTGGAAATGTCAGAATCTTGCCCATGTCTCTCAAGAGGCTTCCCAGCTTTCTACAAGCATAACAACAAACAAAATCCATCAACCATAAAGCTGACTTGTAAACAGCAGGGGACTGGTACAGCAGCTCCTTAACAGGTCGAGAGAGCCCATGTTCTGGCAAGATTCGTTTGCATCATTAACTTTAGGGTTCAGTCTCAATCCCTACAAGCTCACAGCATCCCTTGGTGAAGTCCCTGACTCACACACTGCTACTGTACTTTCAAAAGATGGTTAGTGTCAGCCAAGTTCTTCTTTCCCTCTGGGGCCCAGACACTCCCTCACCCTGGCTCTCCCTCTTGGCCTCTCTCCATGCCTCTCAGAGTGATCTTGAGGTTCCTCGGTGCCACAAGTCTTATGATTCCCAAATTCTGACCTGGCTTTAGCCTCTGACATCATGCTCCCCATGGTCCCTTTTTCCTGGGAAACCTCAAATCAACTCTCTACCACATGGTCTTCCAAGCTAGAAGCCCATCTGCTTCCTGGATTGTTTTCCTGCAGGTTTGGTGCTATGTGCCTCTTGAGTAGAAGCCTTTGGCATTTTTTTATTTGTTTCTCTGCCTTGGAAGGGGAGGGAAAAGAATTACTTAAACCACTTCAGATATGTTCATTTTCTTTCCATATAAATCCTTTCAGCCACTACTTATGGAAATCCAAGGATACCATGTTTTGTATATGTCCCTGAGTTAAGACAACACATGCTCACCCAGTCCCTCTCTCTCTGTCTCTCTCTGTCTCTCTGTCTGTCTCT
The DNA here is from genome assembly GCA_028646515.1 of Pseudochirops corinnae. Lineage (NCBI taxonomy): Eukaryota > Metazoa > Chordata > Mammalia > Diprotodontia > Pseudocheiridae > Pseudochirops > Pseudochirops corinnae. The sequence goes on along the minus strand of CM053587.1, from coordinate 287,782,975 downwards.
CTGTGTCTCTCTGTGTCTCTCTGTCTCTCTCTCTCTACATCTCTCTCTGTGTCTGTCTCTCCTTCTCCCTCTCTCTCCATCTTTCTCTCTCTCTCTCTCTCTCTCTCTCTTTCTCTCTCACTCACACACACAAACACACACACCCCTTCCATTTCCCCTTACCTTTTTCCTTTCTTCTTCTGCCAACTGACTAATTCCTGCAACTGTCTCCTGTCTCCCTGTGCCTCCTTACCCCCATGTCTACATACTCTGAGTCTAGGTCACAAGGATATACTTTCTGGGGTTTATACACAAAGAAAAAATAAAATATAAAAATTCATGAATAATACACTAAGGGAGGGTACTTCAAAATCCACAGAGAATCAAACATCCTGGTCCCAAGTTGGGTGGCTTCACTTCCAAGTTATTCAATCTCACTGGAGTTCCCCAAGCTCAGCTTTCAAGACTTGAAGCCCCAAACTACAGCCTCCCTTCTCCTTCACGGAGCCAGAATGAGAACAGTCCCCTCTGCTGCCACAATCTCCTGCTGATCTAGGATGCTAAATCAGAGCCAATCATGGGCTCCCTGAGTTCAAGGATTTTGTAAATGAGAAGACTTGATCAGGTTTTCCTACTCCTTTCAATTCCTTCACTTGATAACAAGTGGCTCCCCAAATGACGCATTTTGTGACAACCTTACACTGGGAAAGGGAAAAGGAAATCCATGCAAAAGATGCATGTGTTTGAAGGAGATTTATTCAAGTAGATTCTATGTAGCTGACTAGAGATGGGAATAGGGATACTACATGTATACTAGGACAATGGAGCAACAGAGCCTCAGACTGCATTTCTGTAATTTCCCGGCTCTCCTTTTTTGTGTATGGATTCTATGTCTGATATGTGGTAGAGATGTTCCCTCATTTCAGTGGGTGGTGGCCATGAGCAAATTCCAAAATGATTATTGGTAGAGCAAAGTACCATGGGTCACCTTCCTTTTCTAATCTAAGCTTTGGCATGGTTGAGCAAAGTAATTGGTCGAGTGGGATAAGACCCTCAGAAGAGAATGATTTACCTAAGATTAGATAGGAAGAAGGAGATATAGGTTCTCATCCATGAGGCCAGGAAGGCTGTTCAGGGTCAGGTGTATACTTTGCCTATGAAGTTATTACAGGGCAAAGATGGAGAGAAAGAAATGAAAGCAAAAAAGCAAACACTAGTCAACAATGATGAGATGCATGTAAGATGTCTGTCAATAGCCAAGAAAATGACTCTTGAACTAACCTCTGAAGTGAAGTCCATATGTATTTGTGTTTTGAGATACCCCACATCCATACACCCTAACTCAGGAATTTTCCATTTGAAATGCTAACTCAAATTCAGTTGGAGAGAGGGAATAAATTTCCAATATATAAGGATCTGCATCTTATAAAAATCCTTGCTAACCTCTAAGCTTCTAGAGAGTAGAGTATGTGTCTTAACAAAGTTTGCGTCTCCTCCGGCTTCAAGTACGAGACTCTATATACAGTATAAAATCAAGAAATGTTTATTAAGTATAATTGAATTAAGATTTGGATTCTAGTCTTGAATCTTCCAATGATTTGTTATAAGACTGAGCAAACATTTCCCCTACAGGGTCTCAGTTTCCTTATTTGTGAAATAAGGA
>CM053587.1:287753403-287780833 GCA_028646515.1 Pseudochirops corinnae | reverse complement strand
ATTTGAGCCTTCTGAGAGACTGTTGTGAGGATCGAATGAGATAATATCTTAATGTTCCAATCATCACAAAATCTATTGAGCTACAAATTTGATGAGCTTGGTGTCTACAACTTCATCTAGTGATATGACATGCAAAATGCTTCGCAGACCTGAAAGTCCTTTTCTAAAGTCAGGGAGAAAAAGAACAAAAATCTATGACCAAGGACAAGTTCTTGGAGCAATCCACTAGAGACCTCCCTCAGAGCTGATTCCTATTTCAATACTTATGATTTCTCTTGGTTTCACTCTGCCCTCCCAGGTCTCCTACTCAGCCATCCTCTTCTCCTTTCTTCATCTTGACCCCTTGGTAAACCAATTCAACTCTACCCTGTCTCCCTCAATTCATTCCCTACCCCCCTGTATCATTCCACCCATTGAACACCACTAAGACTTAGTCTTGAATCATGCCCATCTCCAGCTCTCATCTACAGGCATTTTCTTGGGCAGTCCTCCATGCCCAGAATGCTATCCCTCCTACTCCCTGCCCACTGCCTTCCCAGTCTTCCTTTAAGTCCCAACTAAAAGCCTATTTTCTACGGGAAGCCTCTCCCAACAACTCGTAATACTAGTGTATTCTCTCTATTAATTGCATCCTATTTATATTATATATAATTTATACACATGAGCTGAGATGCTCATATTCTTTCCATATAAATACTTCATGCAAATGTTCATTGAAATCCATGGATACTATGTCTATGATATGCCTCTGCATCAAGAAATTCTCCCTCTCTGCGCCTCTCCCTCTCTCCCTCTCTCTCTCTTTCTCTCTCTGTCTCTCTGTCTCTGTCTCTGTCTCTCTGTCTCTGTCTCTCTCCATAGATACAGATATACATATACATATACATACGCATACATAGATATAGATATTCAAGACTAATACCTCAAGGGTGGGTCCTTCAAAGCCCAGTCAGAAGATAACTACCTAGTCCCAAACTGGGTGATGCTTCACTTCCAAGAAATTTTATCTCACTGAAGTTCCCCAAGCTAAGCTTTCTGGACTGGAAGCTGCAAACACAGCCTCCACCTCCCTCATGAAGCCAGAATGAGAATGGTCCCTTCTGCTCCTTCTATCTCCTGCTGATCTGGAATTCTAAATTAGAGACACTCAAAGCCTCTCTGACTTTAGGGAATTTGAAAATGAAGAAAAGGCTTGATCAGGGTCTCCTATTCCTTTCAATTCCTTCATCTGATAGCAAGTGGTTCCCAAAAGAACAGATTATGTGGCAACCATACACTAGGGAGGAAAGGAAGTCCGTGTAAAAGATGCATGTGGACTAATATGGATACATGTTTTACATGATTGTATATATATAACCTATATCAAATTGCTTACCATCTTGGGTAGTGGGGAGGGGACGGAAGGAGAGAGAAAATTTGAATCTCAAAATTTTATATAAAAAACAAATCTTTAGAATTGTCTTTACATGTAATTGGAAGAAAATAAAATACTATTTAAAAGAAAAAATAAAAGATGCATGTGTCCAAAGGAGATTTATTTAAGGACAGTCTCTGCAGCTACCTGGAGATGGGAATGAGGTTATTTGTCATCTCAAAACGTGCATCTAATATTAAGACAGTGGGACAATGGAGCAGCAGCAACTGCCCAGACTGCATTGCAATAATTTCCCAGCTTGTCTTTCCTATATAGAACTTCAGCGTCTGATATGTGTTAAAGATGCTCCCTCATTTGGGGTGGGGGACGGGGTGCTAAGTGAATTCCAAAATGGTGATTGGGGGAGCAGAGGAGCACAAGGGCCACCTCCCTTTTCAAAACTCAGTTTGGAAATTATAAAGCACACTTATTGGTTCTGCTCTACTTACAAGAAAATGGTTTCAAGTTATTCTCTCAAGTAAGATCCATTGGTCTTTATATTTCCCCACACATACATCTCATACACCTGGACCCTGGAATTTTACATTTGAAATGCCAGTTCAAATTCAGCAGGAGACAGGGATTAAACTCCCAATGTAAACTTCCAATATACAAAGATCCATATCTTGAGATAGTATATTGAGTGGTAAGATCCCTGAAGGCAGAGACTGCCTGTTATCTGGCATATCCCTCCCACAGTCAAGCACAGGGTTTGGCTCACAGTAGATTCACTAGAACAACATGTGGAATTTAATTTAAACTTGGATTCCAGCCCCAACTTTCCTCTGAGTTATCATATGACTGAGGAAGAACTTTCCTCGCCGTTGTTCAGCCATTTCACTCAAGTTGGACTCTCTGTGACCCTATTTGGGGTTTTCTTGGCAAAGATGCTGGAGCAGTTTGTCATTTCTTTTTACAGCTCATTTGACAGATGAGTAAACTGAGGCACACAGTGTTAAGTGACTTGCCCAGGGTCACACAGTTAGTAAATGTCTGAGGCCAGATTTGAACTCACAAAGATGAGTCTTCACAACTCCGGGCCTGGGACTGTATCCACTGCATCACATAGCTGCCCTTTCTAGGTCTTGATCTCTTCATCGGTGAAATGAGGAGTTTAATCCCTGTCTTATCTGCCTCCCCAATCTCTTGGAAGCATAGAATGAGAAAAGGATCCTGATCCTGCAAAGAGAAATAATAACAGCAAGAACAAACATTGATTTAGTGCTTACTCTGGGCCAAGTCATTGCTCAGTGCTTAATAAGCATTATCTCGTTTCATCCTCACAACAGCCCTGGGACGTAGGGGCTGTTATTAACCAGATTTTATGGACGAAGAAAGCGAGGCAGACATAGGGAAAGTGACCTGCCCAGGGTCCCTCAGTCAAGTGTCCAAGACTAGATTTGAACTCACGTCTTCCTGATTCCAAGACAAGTCCTCTCTTGACTGAGACGACTAACTGCCTCTGAAATCTAAAAGTCTCCTTTGTTGGAGTGGCTCAGTGGTGCAGTAAGTAGAGCACTGGCCCCGGAGTCAGGAGGACTTGAGTTCAAATCTGACCTCAGATACTTAACACTTACTAACTGTGTGATCTTGGGCAAGTCATTTAACCTCAAAAGCCCTGCCTTTCCCCCTCCAAAAAGACCAAAAAAAAAAAATAATTAATCAAATAAAAAAATATAGGTCTCCTTATAATAAAAGACCATCAGAGGCCCCAGCAATCCCTGTTATTTTGACTTTAAGAAAATTTTCTCTTTCTCTTCGGTACAAAGCAAGCTTGGCCAACAGTGGAAAATTTTAAGTTATGACAAATATAAAAACTTGCTATTCTATACTGCAAACAGAAGGACCCAGTGAACTTAATTTCATCTCCTATATCATGGACTGCAGTGAGACAGATGTGCTGAATGGGGCCTGTGAGGGCAAAGATTGAAATACAGGCTCTGATTCTCCTGCTTGGTCTTCTCCACACCTTCCTCAGGACCCAGAGACCACAGTGCCCCTCCTCCCACTCCCACCTTCAGCTCCCTTGGCGGTCAGATCGGGAGGGAGGAGATGAAACATGGTCAGACAGCAGAATGACTCAAGAATTATTTTTTTCCCCAGAAATTCACCACGAAGCTTTGGCTACCCAGGGATATGGTGGGGGTGGAGAACTGGAAAGGAAGGGTAGCTAGTGAGCTACTCGTTAATTCAAAAATAAGATCTCTGCGCACGGTGCTTCACACATAATGGGTTAGACTATGGACACAGGGAACACAGAACAAAGAATGTCAGAACTGGAAGGGATCTTAGAAATAACCTACTACAGCCTCGTCCTATAATTGATAGATAAGGAAATTGAAGCAGATAGAAGGGAAGTGACTAGACCAGGGTCACTAAGTCAATAAGTGTCTGAGGGCAGATTTAAAGGACTCAATCTCAGAAACTCAATGGTAACACTGAGTAACATCCCATCTCCCAGTTCAGCGTTCTTGGCACTGCATTCTACTGCCTCTCAATAAAGCAAGTTCTCTCACACTAGCTGTGTGACCTTGGGCAAGTCACTTAACCCCAATTGCCCTGCCCTCTCCCCTCCAAAAAAGCAAAAAATAAAATAAAGTAAAATAAAGCAGGTTCTCATGGATGGTCACTGAGCACCCCATAAAGCCCAGAGTCACATAGTCCAGAATGCCCAGCCTACCCGAGACCAGTATCCAAAGACAGCCTGCCCTGTGGTGTTCCCATGACAACAGAAGTCTGAAAAATGGAAAACCATGATTGGACACCAGGACACTGAAAAGGCGAGGCACCTCCTCAGCCCTAGAGCTCCTAAGGGAGATGGATCACGGTTTTCAAGACTGTCTAGACAGTCTCCACGGTAATCATCCTCCACTCAGATGAAAAGAAGACTCTGCTCATGATAGGTGGATGTCGTATCCTCCCACCAGGAGTTAAAGCATCTCTGACTCAGCCTTCAATTTTAGACCAAATTGGGCGAGTTTATCCATATTTCTTAGAGAAAATGCAGAGCCTTGTACAATGGTGAATAAACCCTTATCCCTGCCCTCTCTGAAGGTTAAGTCTAATTGGAGGGAGAAAGGCATTGAGTGAGGTGGGGATAGAATATACACACGTTCATTTTTAAAAACAACATAAGGAAAAACAAAAGGACTGACTACAATTGTGAAGTCTAGGCTTTTGGAGGTCCTGGAACCAGCAAGCTCAGAAGATTTAGGCATCTCAGAGACTTGCTGTCCAAACAGAGCAGGGCATTCAGAGGGATTCTGACATTATAACTGCAGGCCCATTTTGGTTGGAAAGCTGGTGCCACAGAAGGATCCTTTAAGGCACACGCTTTTATCATTCTCATTTTAGAGCTGAGGAAACTGAGGCAAACAGAGTGATTTATCCTGGGTCACATACCTCGTAAGCGTCTGGATTTGAACTCAGGTCTTACTGACTCCAGGCCAAGCCCTCTGTCCCCTGCACCACCAAAGCTCCCTCTCTTATATTTGATGCCAGAAGTACCGAACCTCAGAGCTGTTCCCTGCCTTGATCTCTTTACTTTCTCCTTGATGGATAGTCAGTCCTCTTTCCTTGTACCAGGCTGCTGCTCTTTCTAGCTCTTACTAGATAATCCCTTTTCTGACAGCACTTGTGAATATACATTAGCAACCAGAGCAGTATTTTCCTTTCCAGAGGGCCCATCTCCCTTCTCTTTGGGAAAAGCCCCTTTTCTGTTGCTAAACTCTAAGCATTCAGTCAGTCTTTTGACTGTGATGCCACATTCAGGGTGCCTGTCACCATTATATCATGTGACAACCCCTGCCAGACCGTAGCTAGAGACTGTGTATTAGCCAAATTTCTGTTTCTCTCATGGTCAAATACAGGGCATGGCACACAGGAGATACTCAAGAAACGTTTGTTAAGTTGAGTTGAAGTGAGACTTGGATTTGGGCCCCGACTCTCCCATTGAATTACCACGTGCCTTTGAAAGACTCACTTCCCTAACCAGGTCTCCATTTCTTTATTTGTGAAATGAGGAGTTTACTCTCTGCCTTGTCTAGCTCTCAGGCCTCTTGGAAGAGTAGAAAGAGAGAGAGAGAGCAATGGAAATGACAACAACCACAACCACACTAACAACAACCATTGTAATAGCTAACATTCATACAGTGCTCACTAAATGTCAGTCACTGTGCTAGGTGCCTTACAAGCATTATCTCCTTTGAGCCTCACAACAATCCTGAGAGGTAGGTACTACAATTAACCCCATCAATAGATAGAGAAATTGATGCAGACAGTGGGTAAGTGACTTGCCCAGGGTAATACAGTTAATGAGAATCTGAGCCCTGAAATAAACTCATATCTAGCTGACTCTAGACCTAGAACTCTATCCACTGAGCCATCTAGCTGCCACTAAAATTTAAAAGTCATCTGTGGTCATCAGGGGCCATGGTCATCCTCATTATTTTGACTTTTAAAAAGTTTCTCGGGGTGGCTAGATGGGGCAGTGAATAGAGCACTGGCCCTGGAGTCAGGAGGACCTGAATTGAAATCTGGCCTCAGACATTTAACACTTACTAGCTGTGTGACCTTGGGCAAGTCACTCGACCCCAATTGCAGTATCTTCCTCCCTCCAAAAAAAAGCGAAAACAAAAAAAGTTTTCTCTCTATCTTCAGAACACAAGAAGCTTGGCCGCCAGTGGAAAACTATATGTTAAGATAAGTATAAAACCTTATGATTCCTTTGTTCAGTTGGAAGAGTCCAAGGAGCTCTATATATCAGTTCTTAAAGCATCTGCTACAGTGAGACAGATTTGTTGAATGGGGCTGGTGTGTGAGGATGAGCATCCAAAGGCAGGCCCTGATGCTCTGGTTTGGTCTTCTCCACACCTTCCTGAAGACACAGTGGCCACAATGGCCCACCCCTCTCCCCAACTTCAGTTCCCTTGGTGGTCAGACCCAGATGAGACAAGATGAAATGAAGCCAGTGAACATTGTTAATTCACAGGTAATTTTTCCTGTGAAATTCAGCTTCATGGTGAAGGGCCATAGTCAGGGCAGAGAACTGGAAAGGAAGCAGAGCTAGTGAGCTGCCGGTTAGCTTAATAATAAGATCTCTGCCAGTGAAGAGTGCTTCATAAGTGTTAACTATGGTTATCGCTGTAGCCATCATTGTGATCACAGATGTTATTTTCCCCTGCAGCATCATAACCATGCTCTCACTCTACTCTTCCCCGAGGTCTGGGAGCTAGACAAGGCAGAGAGTAAATTCCTCACTTCTTAAATGAAGAAATGGAGACCTAGTTAGGGAAGTGAGTCTTTCAAAGGTACATGGTAATTCAATGGGAGAGTCGGGGCCCAAATCCAAGTCTCAATTCAACTTAACAAAAATTTCTTGGGCGTCTCATATGTGCCATGTCCTGTGTATGTATCAGCATGGGGAAAACAAAGAATGTCAGAACTACATCTCCTCATGTCATGGGGAAGGACTCTGAGACCCAGAAAGTCAATGGTAAACCTGGACAGTGTAACACCCTGCTCTCCCATCTCCCAGTTCAGTGCCCTCTCAATAGAGGAGGCTCTCATACATGAACACAGAGTGTCCCATAAAGCCCAAAGCTAAATTTCCAGAATTCCTGACCAGCATCCTAAGGCTGATATTCTGGCCAGCACTGACATGTTGCCATAGCAATAGAAGTCTGAAAATGGAAGGCCCTGATTGGACAACAGGGCACTGCAGTACACTTGCCAGAGGGAGATAATTCATTATTTTCTCTACTGTCTAGACAGTCTCCATAGTAACTATGATCCTATGATGCAAAGAGTATTCTTTGTTGATGATGGGGACATGTCCTACCCTCCACCACCACCATAAGTTAAAACATCTCTGACCTAGTCTTCAATTTTAGACCAAACTGAGGTATTACCTCTTTTTCTTATTAAAAAAATATTCAGAACCTTATGCAGTGATGAGCAAACTCCAATCCTTGCCCTCTCTGAGAGTTCACTCTAATTTAGGGGAGCAGGGCAGAGAATGAGGTGGGGATAAGAATATGCAAACATCTATAAAAATCACCGGAAAAGATTCCTGGAACCAAACAGACTGATTATGATGGTAACAATCTAGGCCACTTGGAGGTGCCCAAACCATCCAGGTCAGTGGCCTCAGGGGCTCAACAAGTATAGTGATTTGCTGTCCAATCAGAGAAGGGCATTCAGAAGGATGCCACTGTTATGGAAACAGTCTGTTTACCTGGAGAGTTAGTGCTAAGAGACCCCAGGCCTCTAAACTGAGGTCTCAGACAGGGCTGAGGTAGGAAAAGACAAAAAAATTAATGGGAGCATCCAAGGAAGAGTAGTTACTCAAGTTCAAGCCAGAAAGTAAAGGAAGAGTGGTCATGAAAACCTACAGTGATGCTAAACACACTGCCTTTCAAGGCAGATCATTGCACTTGAGGATAGCTATCCGGGATAACTTCATTGTTAGGAGTGTTTATTTCTTCACAGCCAGCTTAAATGTGCCTCCCTATACACCCTCCCAAACCACCCATTGCTCCTGGTCCTCCCATTCAGGTCAAGTAGAACAAATCTTTTGTGTGACAGCCCTTCAAATACAAACAATTGCCATGGCCTCCCCAAGGGTGCTATCATCTCCTGGACGTGGACCCTGTGCCTCTCTGGATGTAGCCCTAGATGGTTATGACTGACTGCCCAGTCATACTACCGGCCCTTGTTAAGAAAATCCCCAGATCTATTTCCCACCAAATGTTATTTATACAGATCCCTCCAGTCCTTCATTGGGGCAGCTGATTCTTTGCATTCACATATAGGGTTTTTATATATGCAATTTATTAAATTTCATATTTCTGGAGACAACCCATCATTTCAGCCTTTTTTTCCTCTCTTTTTGAATCCAGTCTTAGTACTAGTGAGCATTCCAAATTCTTATGACCTGCAAATTCAATAAGCTTGGTGTCTACAGTTTCAGCCAGTGATATAGAAATGTCGAGTGCTTTGCTTTGCACACCCTTTGTAAATGTCACAAAGAATAAAAAAGGAAAAACAAGAGGAAGAAAAAGAACAAAAACCCAGGACCAAGGAGAAGAGACAGTTGGTAAAACACTTTTTCCTCCTTTTAGTAAGAAAAGGATGAGAGGAGGTATTACCACTGTACCAACTGGGGCAGGCGTAGTCTGACATGGTTGCTATCTATATTGGCGGATTTTACTTGACTTTTTGTGGACTATGTCTGAGGCCTGGACAACCCCTAGATACGGTAGGAGGTTTGTTTGGAATGGTTGCCAATTTTTGTCACAACCTACGGGACTTTGTATTAAACCAGAGAGCTAGTTTGGAATCAAAAATTCAAGTAGGAGAAAGAATTATGCAGTTGAGGCTCTGGGAAGGAATCTCTTGGGTGGTAAGGATAATCCCTGACACATGATAAAATCTTTTTAGGCGATTTATACTTGACTTTCCACTCAAAGATTTTTTTAAAAAATCAGTTTAGGTGCAGCTAGGTGGTGCAGTGAATAGAGCATCGGCCCTGAAGTCGACAGGACCTGAGTTCAAATTCAGCCTCAGACCAGATGCTGACCAGCTATGTGACCTTGGGCAAGTCACTTAACCCCAACTGCCTCCCTCCCCAAAAAATTTAAATAAAAATCAGTTCAGTTGTTTAGTGTAGGATTAGTATAGTGGAAAGACCAATAGATTTAGAATCAAAGGACCTGGGTTTGAACCCTACCACTTCTATTTACCAAATATGTGATCTTAGACAACCTCTATTTAACCTCTCTTAGTCTCAGTTTCCTCATCTGTAAGATGACAGAATGGAAGTTGAGGACCTCTGAGGTACTTTTCAGTTCTAAACCTTCAATCCTATAATAAAATCACCCAGTCATTGCTTTTTCAAATAATTACTGTTTTTAAAAAAGATTTCATTTTCAATAACATTAAAAACAATTTTAAACCTTTAAGGCATTACATTGAATAGAAATTATATTCCTATGGTCATTTTAAAAGGCATTTGTTGATAAAGCAAGTTTTTTTCATGCAAATATATGTAGAGGGGTCGCAAACTTTTAGCCTGACTATACTACTAAATCTGACTTGAATCTGAGAGATTTGAGAATTGGTTTCTACTGGGTGACTATTTTTTTGGCTCTGCTGAGAAATAATTTTTTGAGGTCAAATATTTAGATGGATCTATGACCTAATTAATGTTCCCTCAGACAATACAGATTGTGACTCATCCATGCCTGCCTTTTTTGGAACCATTTGTCTGTAAATTCACCATAATGGGTTCACTCATCATCCTGGGAGGCTGCCTATTTTTCTCTTGACAAACAAGAGGACATCAGGAAAGCACAAGGACAGTCCAAAGCTTATCCCCTTCTCTTGCCACATGCTCAGTACATTTTTTGTTTTGTTTTTTACATCATACATTTATTAGATCATTTTGTACTAAATTGTTCATTTTCTTCAATTACTATTATCTTGCCTTTATATTCATTTTCTTTTTCCCTGTTCATCTAAATTTTATGCAGTTCTCTGCAGTTTTCTTCCTGTCTATAACAGCTAATTCAAAATTTCTAGTATATTCTTAAAAATATATAAGTAGAAATGTCTTTAAAATAAGCAGACAAAAAAGCATATATTAAAATATTTATTGATACCCATAATGAATATTGAACATTAACCTTTTGGAGGAAGGTCCTACAATTTAAATGAATTTGTTAACTTCAAAATAATTCAAGAAGATAAAAAGAAAAAATAAATAAGTCTAGTAGGCTCTGTTGGCTATACCATATCCAAATACGACGTCAGTTACTGCAGTCTCCATACTCAAGATATAGCAAATGTACAGACTGGTGCTAATTTGTCAAGTTTTATTCTACATTCATGACTAGGTCTGACAAGCAGAATTCCATGCGAGGCAAGGAGAGAATCTGTTTAATGATTAAAGTTAAAGGGCAACACCCCCAAAGATAATGAACATTTTTAGCAGCAAAGATATATTGGTTTGGTTTGGTTGGTGGTGTTTATCTTGCATTTTAAAGAACTATTGATAATTCAAATCCAAAACTTGACTTTTCTTATAGTGCTTAATGTTCCCACTTCTTCTCCTTTCCAGCCACTCTCTTTCCACCTTTTCTCCCTCCTACTTTTCTCTCTCCTCCTTCACACCTTCGCTCTTTAATTCTCACTTTCACTTATTTTCTCCTTTAGAGAGAGACCGAGAAAAGGAAGATTTAAGGAAGTCTTCAGGATAAGCTCCTAAACTATTTATGTGAATTAATGTGAGAAGTTAATTAGTACCCCTGTTATCAAAGTGGAGTTGTTTTTTTAATTTGATATTGAAATTGGGAGAAATCTTTTTTGATCTGTAAGCTAAGAGAATACTTGGTACCAACAGCAGCTGTAATCACTCCTCCTTTCACTTTGAGGATATTATGAGCATGACATATGAATGCAATGGAATATTTCTGTGCTATGAGAAATGATGAAATGAACAGCTTCTGGAGAAATTGAAAAGATCTCTCCAAACTCATGGAGTGCAAAGTAGAACATATTATATAGTGATGAAAACTTTGTAGGAAAAATTTTGAAAAACTTTTAAAAACTGATTAATGCAATGTTAAGCCCTGAATTCAGAAGACTAAAGATGAAACACACCGTTCACCTCCTACCACAGAAGTGATGAACTTAAAATGCAGGGAGACACATTTTCAGGCATGGTCAATGTGAAAATTTGTTTTGCTGCACTCTCTGCTTATGACAAGTATTTTCTTTGTCTTTTTTTCTTTTCTTTCTGTTCAAAGGGGAAGAGTAAGTGGAAAGGATAGATACTAAATGCATGAAAAATAAATATTTGTAAAAGAAAAGATAGATAGATAGATAGATAGATAGATGGATGGATGGATAGATAGATGGATAGATGGATAGACAGATGTATAGATAGATGGAAAGAATAATAGATAGATACATAGATGGATGGTAGATATATAGATGGATGGATAGATGGATGGATGGATAGATAGATAGATACATAGATAGGTAAAGAATTTTTATCTACAGGAAGCTTTTTCCAATCCCTCTTAATTCTAGTGCCTTCCCTCTATTGCTTCCAATTTATCCAGTGCATCATTTATACATGTATCATTGCTTAGTGTCTCCCCCATTAGATTGTGAGCTTCCTGAGGGCAAGAATTGTCTTTCACCTCTTTTTGTGTCCCACAGGGATTAGCACAATGCCTGGAAAATAGTAGGAGTTTAGTAAATATTTATGGAATGATTGACTAACTCAGATAGTGCAAATCTCAATCAACCCTTCCAAATCTTGGTAGATGACATGAAAAAATTCACCACTGTGGAGTCTATCTATAAATAAGAAGCCTCTCACAGTTAAGCTAGGCTGGTCCTTGGAGGACAGGCGTCTGCATAGAGTCCATTGCTGGCTCATACTCAAAATCTTTCCATCTTAAAATTTGTCAGAGCTCATTTTCTGTTGTCAGAACCAGGCTGTCAAGGCAACTAGGTGGTACAGTAGATAGAGCACCAGGCCTAGAGTCAGGAAGATCTGAGTTCAAATCAAGCCTCAAATTTACATACAAAAAATTCAAGAATAACACACCTGTGGAGGGGCCTTAAAAGTTCACACAGAAAAAACTACCTACTACCAAACTGAGTGATTTCACTTCCAAATGATCCTATCACAATGCTGTTCCCCAGGCTTAGATTTCTGGACTGGGATCCTCAAACCACAACCTCCACCTCTACCACCCTCACAGAACCAGGCTATGAATAGCACTTTATGCTTCAGCTATGTCCTGATGATCTGGGATTCTAAATGGTGTCTCTGCAACAGTTAGAATGAGAACTTCCTAAGTTCAAGGAATTTCAAAATAAGGAAAAGGCTTAACCAAATTCTCTTGCTCATTTTAATTCCTTTGTTTGATAGCAAATGTCCCCCCCAGTCACAAATTATCTGACAGCTTTACATTAGGAAGAAGAAATGAAAATCCATGCAAGAGAGGCCTATGTCCAAAGGAAATTTGTTTAAGGACAGTCTAAGTAGGTGACTGAGGATAGGAGTGAGGATGCTGACCACCTCAAAAGGTGTATCCATGTTGAGGAAATGGAGCAGAAATGTCCCAGCCTTCACTTTGTTGCTGTGACTTTGTGGCTTCTGTTTTTTTGTATAGGGGTTATTTGTCTGGTATGTGTTAGAGATACTTCTTTGTTTAGCAGTTGGTGGGGCATGGAAGGAAGTGAATTCCAGGCTAGTGACTGGTGGAGCATAGCGGCATGGGTCACATCCATTTTCAGATCTAGGCTTTGGGATCTTTGAGAATTGCTTGACAGAAATGAGAATGGTGTGAAGGTTCTCATCCATAATGCCAGGAGCTATAGGGCTGTCCAGGGCCTGGACAGGCTTTGTCTATGAAGTTATTAGAGGGCAAAGATGGGGAAAACTTCTCAATTGGTTTTAGGGGTGAAAGCAAGAAAGCAAAGAACAGTCAGCACTGATGGGATACATGTGAGATATCTGTCATCTGCCAAGAAAATGGCTTTGAGTTGTGAAGAGAAGCCAATGGATACCTTTGTTTCCTCACATACAAACACAAGCCACATTCTGATCCTGAAATGCTATATTTGAAATGCAAACTCAAAATCAATAAGAAAGAAGCAATCAACTTCCCTTACATGAAGATCTATATCTTGTGATGGCCCCTGCTAAACTGTAAGCTATCCAAAGGTAGGTACTGTAGCTTAACAAAATTCGCATCTCTCCCAGAATCAAGCACAGCGTTTGGCATACAACAGACACCCAAGAAATGCTTGTTGATGTGAATTGATTTGAGACTTGGATTCTGGTCCCAACTCTTCCAATGAATTACCATGTGCCTTTGAACAAGTCACTTCCCTAAATGGGTCTCAGTTTCTTCATCCATGAAATGGACACCTCAATCCCTGCCTTATCTACCTCTCGGACCTCTTGGAAGAGTAGAAAAATTGTCAAGATCCTGCAGGGGAAAATAATAACAGTAATAACAATTACAACAATAAGAGGAATAATAATAATAATGAGCCAACATTTATATTATGCTTTCTATGGGACAGGACTCTGCAAGTCCTTTGCAAATATTAACTCATCTAATCCTCACAACAAACCTGTCAGGAAGGTCCTTTAACTATCATCCACAAGGAAACTGAGGCAAACAGAGGGGGAAGGATTTGCCTAGGGTCATCCATTAAGTGTTTGAGCTTGGATTTGAACTCAGATCTTCCTGACTACCTGCCCAGAGCCCTTTCCACTGCCAGATCTAGCTCCCTCTAAAATCTAAAAGTCCTCTGTGGCCCTCACTGGCCAAGATCATCCCCATTACTTTGACTTTAACAAACTTTCTCCCTGTCTTCATAACACAACATGCTTGGCCACCAATGGAAAATTCCAAGTTCCTACACGTATGCAACTTGCTGTTCTAGTATCCAGACAGAAGAGTCCAAGGAGTTTAATAGAATTTCCTAGACCTTGTACAGCAATAAGATAGATCTGTCTTGTTGCTGAATGGGGCCTCGTCTGGGAGGACAAGCATTGAAATACAGGCCCTGATGCTCCTGATTGGTCTTCTTCACGTCTTCCTCAAGACCCAGAGGCCACAGCTCCCCTCCTCCTTCCACCTTCACCCTCCCTTGGATGGTCAGACCAGGAGGGAGGAGATGGAACACAGATTGCGGAATGACTCAGAAGTTATTTTTTTCTGGGAAATTCACCATGAATCTGTGGCAACCCAGAGCCACGTAAAGGAAGGGTAATGAGCTGTTAGTCAATTCAAAAAGAAGATATCTCTCTGTGCATGATGCTTTCATACACAGTGTGTTAAAATATCAACACAGGGAACACCCTTGGAACACAGAACAAAGAATGCCCTAGCTGGGAGGGACCTTAGAAATAACCTACTACAGTCTCCTCTGCTTCTCAGAAAATCAGTGGTAAAACCAGGACAATTTAGAACCCTGGGCTCCTGTCTCCCAGTTTAGCCTTCTGGCCACTGCATCCTACTGCCTCTTAATAAAGCAGATGATATACAAAGATAATGTACATAGGATGTATCATGAATGTATGCAAAGAGCTTCTCAGACTTTAAAGCACAGTTATCTTTAAGCTATTGAGATTCTCTTTCCACTTTACTCACAAAGATAGCCTGAGAGATTTTGTCAGATGTTTCATTCCCGTGGACAGTCACACAGCGCCCCATAAAGCCCAGAGCCATACACTCCAGAATGCCCGGCCTACCCTGGACCAGAATCCTAAGGTTGGTTTTCTTGCCAGCCCTGGGAAGTTGCCATGGCAACAGAAGTCTGAAGAATGGAAAGCTCTGATTGGACAACAGCGCACCGATAGGTACCTCAGCCCTAGATTTCCCTGAGGGAGATAGATGATGGTTTTCAAGACTGTTCAGACAGTCTCCATGGCAATCACCCTCCAATCAGATGCAGAGAGTACTCTTTGCTTATGCTAGGTGAATGTCCTACCCTCCCTCCATGGGTTAAAACATCCTTGACTCAGTCCTCAATTTTGGATATAACTGGGGGATTATCCCTATTTCTTGTAGAAAATTTAGAGCCCTGTGTAGTGATAAGTAAACCCCCTCTGAGGGTTCAGTCTGGTTGGGGGAACCAGGGCAAGGAGTGAGGTAGGGGATAGAATATACACACATTCCTAAAATAAAATAAAATAAACAAAAAGCACCAGGAACGATGATTCCCTGAAACAAGGCGGCTGACTACAATGGTGACAGTCTAGGCCTTTTGGGAGTCCTGGAACCATCAGTCTTAAGGGACTTAGGGGCTAGTGAAGCATCCCAGTGGTTTGCTGTCCAAATAAAGCAGTGTATTCAGAAAAATGCCATTATTACAACAACAGTCCCAGTATCATTGGAGAGCTGGTACTAAGAGATAGTTAGCCTCTAAACAAAGATCTGTGGATTTTTAAATTGCCCAATCTACAATAAGAGAAACCACAGCAGAACTCTGAGCCAACGGCACTTTATTAAAGACTCCATGGTCCCCTCTAATGAAGTGGACCCAGATCTTCCTCGCAATGTGGATGCCTCTGGTCAGTAGGATGTTACTTTTATAAGAGTTGGTGCCCAAATATGCAAAAGAGGTATGGTAAAATACAAAATACAGAATAAAATATACAGTACAAAACAGGCCCTTGACGCAGTGCCTATCTGCATGCAGCCCTAAATTGCTTTAGCTTTCTTTTTTTTTTTTTTTTTTTTGCTTCCCTGTCACATTGTTCACAATTTTAAGCTTTTGGTTCACTAAAGCACCCAGATCTTTTTCATACCAACTGTTAGCTAGCCCAGTCTCCTTGATCCTTAATTTGTGTAGCTGGTTCTTCGCATTCCTGTGAAGGACTTTCATTTTTACCCCCTTGTTACATTTCACCATTCTGGAGTCAACCCATCATTGGAATCTATTGTAAACTTTTAAATCCCATCTTGATATTAGTGATTATGACAAAATCTTATGAGCTGCAAATTTGATGTTTGGCATCTACAGCTTCATCTAGTGATATAATATATGTAAAGTGCTTTGGGAAAGTTAAACCTTAACTTACCTAGCCCTGCACGTAGCCCCTTGTGTGCCATAGAGAGCAGAGTGCTGAACGTACAGTCAGGGAGACCTCAAACCTGTCCTAGCTATTCCACTCCCAGCAAGGCTTGAAATTTCATCACCTTCAATTTCCTTGTCTTGAAAATGGAGACAATATTAAGCATTACTGACCTCAATAAGATAGTGAACAAAGGATGTATCATGAATATATGCAAAGAGCTTCTCAGACTTTAAAGCACAGTTACCTTCAGGCTATTGAGATTCTCTTTCCATTTTACACACAAAGATAGCCTGAGAGATTGTGTCGGATGTTTCATTCATGCAATCAAATAATCAGACTCTGACCACAGATGCGGGGCCAGACTCACTCTTGAGGTCTTCTCAAAATAATCTCTATGGCTCCTTTTGTCCCCATCCAGACACCTTCCCTGGCAACATCAGAATATGGCTGGTGTCTTCCAAGAGGCCTCCCAGCATTCTACAAGCATGGCAATGAACAAAATCCATCAGCCATCAAGCTGACTTGTAAATAGCAGGGGAATGGTATCTTCACTACTTTACCAAGTTGACAGAATCCATCTTCTTGTGAGCGCCATTTCCATCATTGCCTGTAAGGTTCAGTCACAGTCCCTACAAACTCACAGCATCCCTTGGTGAAGTCTTTGCCTCACACACAGCTGCTATGGGTTCTAAGGATGCTTTGGTACAGACTTCTTTTATTCTGATGTCTGTCCTCTCCCTTGTCCTGGTGCTCCCTCTTGGCCAGTGTCCATATCTCTCAGCAAAATCCTGAGGTTCCTTGGTGTCCCCAATTGTATGGCTCCCATCTTCTGGTTTGAATTTGGGGTTTAGTTGACAGCCTCTGGCCACAGATTCCTCATGATCTTTCTCTTCGGGGAGTCCAGACTGGGAGACCATCTTCTCCCTGCCTGTTTTCCCCCAGTGTTGATGCTGTGTACCTCTTCTGCTTAGGACTTTGAGATTTGATTTTTTTTTTTTTTTGGTTCTCCCCCTAGGCAGGGGATAGAAAAGGGATACCCAAACCTTTTCAGAGATGCCTGTATAAAAATAGTCCATATAAATCCTTACAGCAAATGTTCACTGTAATCCAGGAATACTAGGTCTATGTTATAGTCCTGAGGTAAAAGATCACATACACACAGTCACAAATATGCCCCCCCCCCTGCCCTTCCCTCCGTCTCTCTCTCCCTCCCTCTCTCTCTTTCTCTGTCTCTGTCTCTCTCTGTCTCTCTCTTTCTCTCTCTCTCTTTCATCTCTGTCTCTCATCTTTGTCTTTGTCTCTATCTTTCTCTCTTGCCCCCATCTATCTTTTTCCTGCTGCTGTTACAATTAGATACCTAATTCCAGAAACTTCAGCTGTTCCCTTTGCCTCCACATCCCAACCCCCACGTACACATGCTGTTTTTCTAGGCCTCAAGGATGCACTTTCTAGGGTTTAGTCACAAAGAAAAAAGGAAATAAAGAAATTCAAGAACAGTACACCAGGAGAGGGTCCTTTAAAGTCCTCACAGAAGAAAACTACCAAATCCCAAGCTGAGTGGCTTCACTTCCAAATTATTTGATCTCGCTAGTTTCCTAAGTTCAGTTTTCTAGACTGGGAGCCCCAAACCATAGCCTCCACCTCCCTCTCAGAGTCAGAATGAGAATGTTCCCTTCTGCTGCCACGATCTCCTGCTGACCTAGGATTCTAAATCAGAGTCACTCACTGCAACAATTGCAACAAAGGCTCCCTGAACAGAAGGAATTTGAAAATGAAGGAAAGACTTGACCACATTTTCTTACTCATTTCTATTCTTTCATCTGGTAGCAAATGACTTTCTAAATGACACATTATGAGGCAACCTTATACTAGGGAAGGAAAAAGGGAATCCATGCAAAAGCTGCATGTGTCCAAAGGAGATTTATTTAAAGACAGTCTATATGTCAGGCTGGAGATGGGAGTGAGGATACTGATCATCTTAAAACATGCATCTCTACAAGGGAGCCGCAGCTCCCCAGCCTGCATTGCAGAGACTTCCCAGCTTTCCTTTCTTGTGCAGGAGATCCATGTCTGGTCTGATATGTGTTAGTGATGCTCCATCTTGGTGGGGTGGGGATTTGGGGAGAGAATAAAGAGAAGGGAATTCCAGAATGATTGGTGTTGCAGAGGAGCATGGGGCACACCTCCCTTTTCAAATCTAGACCCAGTAATTGGTTGAGAGAGATGAGGACATCAGAAGAGAATTTTCCTGGTTTTCCCCAAGGCTAGCTAATAGGAAGAATATAAAGCCAAGTGCTATAGGGCTGTCTAGGACCAGGGATATATTTTGTCTAGGAAGTTATTACAGGGTTGCAAAGAACAAAAGAAAACTCAGAAGGAAGCACAGAAAATCTGGACAGCTTTGAAAATAATGTGTAGTGTTTATTACACAGAGGTTTGTGGGGGGTTTTTTTAAGTAAACTGAATTGGAAATCGGTGGTTTTATATTGAATCCTCTTTTTATGTTCCGCTGAATACATGGAAATGTTCTTTTTTCTCATTTAAAATGAGTTTTAAATTTTTTTGAAGTTATTACAAGGCAAAGATGGGGAGACCTTGTCAACTGGTTTTAGAGGTGAAAGCAAAAAAGCAAAGGTCAAGACTGATGGGATGCATAAGAGATATCTGTAAAGTGCCAAGAAAATGGCTTTGAGTTATTCTCTGAAAAGAGGTCAATAGGTAAATAGATACTTGTGTTCACACACACACACACATACACACACACACACACACACACAGCCTGGGATGTCACATTTTAATTCCAACTCAAATTCACCATAGGAAATAAACTTCCAGTTTATGAAGATCCATATCTTGTGATGGTCCCTGCTAGACTGTAAGCAACCTGAAGGGAGGGATCATGTCTTAACAAAATTCTTATCTCTCCCAGGGTCAAGTACAGTTCTTGGAACATAGTAGACAAAAAAATGTTTATTAATTGAGGCTTGGGTTCTGGTACTAAGTCTTCTGAATTACTATGTGACTTTAAGCAAACCAATTCCTTTACCAGGTTTGTATGTCCTCATCTTTAAAATGAAGATTAATCCCTGCCTTACCTACCTCCCAGAGCTCTTAGAGCAGTAGAATGAGAAAATAGTCTTGAACCTACAAGGAAAATTAACAAAAAAAACAACAATAATGACAGCTAGCGTTTATATAGAGCTTACCATATGCCAGGCATTATACTAAATGTCTTGCATATATTATCTCATTTTATCTTCACAACAACCCTGGGACGTAGGTGATATTATTAATACCATTTTATAGATGAAGAAACTGAGGCAAAGAGGAGGGGAAGTGATTTGACCAGGGTCACACAGTAACTGTCTCGGTCTGGATATAAACTGAGACCTTCCTGACTGTAAGACTATCACTCTGTCCACTAAGATACCTAGCTGCCTCTAACATCTAAAAGTCCTCTGTGGCCATCAGGGACCGTGGTAATAGCTCTTACTTTGACTTTAATAATACTTCCTCTCTCTCTTCATAACACAACATGCTTGGGAACATAGAAAATTATAAGTTAAGATATAGATACATACATATATACATAAACTTGTTATTCCATTCTCCAAACAGAAGAGCTCAAGAAGCTTAATATCCATTCCACACTGCATACTGCAATGACTGGTGAGTTGAATGGGGCCTGTGAGGACTAGCAATGAAATATAGACCCCGATGCTCCTGCTCAGTCTTCTCCATGCTTTCTTCAAGATGCAGAGGACACAGCACCCCCTCCATCCCCACCTTCCTCTCCCTTGGTGGTCAGACCAGGAGGGAGGAGAGGAAACACAATCAGAATGACTCAAGAGTTAGGTTTTTCCTGGGAATACACTATGAAGCTTTGGCTACCTAGGGCTGTGGTGGGGGCTGGAGACCTGGAAAGGAAGGAAGGCTAATCAGCTGCTGGTTTATTCAATAATAAGATCTCTATGAACAGTGCTTCATATACAGTGTTAGACTGTCAGTGCAGGAAACACCTTTTGAGCACAGAACAAAGAATGTCAGAGCTGGAAAGCATCTTAGAAATAACCTACTACAGCCCCTTCATGTAACAGGGAAGGATTGGGGACCCAGAAAGTCGGTGGTAGAATGTGGACAACATAGCACCCTAGGGTGTAATATCACAGTTCAGTGTTCTTGCCATTACATCCTGCTGCCCCTTAATAAACAGGTTCCCATGCATGGGCACAGAGCGTCCTGTGAAGTCCAGAATTCCTTGCTTACCTTGATCAGCATCCTAAGACTGGTATTATAGTCAGGATAACTGGGATGTTGCCACAGCAACAGAGGTCTGAAAATGGAAAGCTCTGATTGGACAACAGGGCACTGCAGTGCATTTACCTGAGGGAGATGATTCATTATTTTCTCTATTGTCCAGACAGTCTCCATGGCAACCATCCTCCCATCTGGTGCAAGAAACACTGCATCTGATAGGTGTGTGCCCTGTCCTCCTCTACCACTACCACCATCAATTAAAACATCTTTGACGCAGTCTTCAATTTAAGACCAAACTGGGAAAGTTATCCCTATTTCTTATAGAAAATTCAGAGTCTTTTAAAGTGATGAATAAACCTCAATTCCTGCCCTCTCTTGAAGATTTAGTATAACTGGGGGGAGCAGGGCAGTGAGTGAGGTGGGGGTAGAACGTGCAAACATTCATAAAATTCATCAGGAAAGACATTTCACTGAACCAAAAAGGCCAATTACAATGGTCACAGTCAAAGCCTCTTAGAGATCCAAGACCCACCTAGGTCAGGACATTTAGGGGCTAGGGGCATCTCAGTGACTTGTCCAAATAAAGGATAAGGATATTCAGATGGATGTCACTATTATGAAAACAAACCCAGTTTAGTTGATGCTGAGACACCAGGCCTCTAAAACTGGGATTATTGACAGGGTTGGCATAGGAAAAAAGAAAGAGGCTAATGGGGGAATCCTAGGAAGGATAGTTATTTAGGTTCAAACCAGAGGAAAAAAGACAATGTGGTCAGCAAATCTATGCTCGAATATCTACAGTAATGGGAAAATCACTACCTCTCACAGCATGCCATTGCAATTTGGGATACCTATTTGGGATAACTTCATTGTTACAAGTTGCTTTTTGTTTGCTTATTTTCTAGACACCAATCTTAAAGGTGCTTCTCTGAAATTCCCTGCCCACAACCACACATCGCTCCTGGTCCTTCAACTGGGGCCATGGAGAGCAATTCTAATTATGCTTTCACTTGACAAGTCTTCAAATACTTAAGGACAACTCTCATGCCCTTCCCCAAGGATATTATCATCTCCTTGATATGGACACAGTATAGACCTACATGGCTGTGGCTTTTAGCAAACACTCATTGAAATCCAAGGATTCTATGCCTACAATATGTCCCTGATTTAGGAAGTTAAGAGATCTCCCCCTCCCCTCTCTCTGCCTCTTTCTAGCTCTCTCTTTTTCTCTCTATCTCTCTCTTTCTGTATCTCTGTCTCTCTGTCTCTGTCTCTCTCTGTCTGTCTCTGTCTGTCTCTGTCTCTCTCTGTTTCTGTCTCTCTCTGTCTCTCTCTCTGTGTCTCTGTCTCTGTCTCTCTCCCTCTCTCTCTCTCTCTCTCTCTCTCTCTCTCTCTCTCTCTCTCTCTCTCTCTCCGTTTTGACTTACCTTTTTCCCTCTTGCTTCTGCTGCCAGAACTGGATGTCTAATTCTAGCAATATCACCTGTTTCCTTTTGCCTCAGCACCTCCACCACCTCCATCACCATGTTCACATGCTGTAAGTCAAGACCACAAGGATGAATTTTCTAGGTTGTATTCATACACCAAAAAAAAGATAATAAAAATATTTAAGGATATTAAACTAAATGAAGGTCCTTCAAACTCCACCCCGAGGAAAACTACCTAGGCCCAAACTGTGTGATGCTTCACTTTCATGGGATTCAATCTTGCTGGAGTTCCTCAAGCTCAGCTTTCTGGACTTCCAGCCCCAAACCACAGCCTCTACTTCCCTCACAGAGCCAGAATGGAAATGGTACCTCGGGCTCCAACTATCTCCTACTGATTCACTCCAGGGCTCCCTGAGTTCAAGCAATTTGAAAATCAAGAAAAGACTTGATCACATTCTCCTATTCATTTCAATTCCTTCATTTGGAAGGAATTGGTATCAAATGGCTACCCAAACACATTATGAAACAACCTTACATGAGAGAGGGGAAAACAAAATTCCTGCTAAATGTACATGTGTCCAAAGGAGATTTATTTAAGGACAGTCTACCCAGCTGTCTGGAAATGGCAGTGCGGATGCTACCAACCTCAAAATGTGCATCCAGAAAGGGAAACCAAGTCCAAGTACCCCAGACTTCATTGCACAGCTGTGACTTGGCAGCTCCCCTTTTTTGTGTGTAGGTATCCCATGTCCAGTATGTGTTAGAGATGCTCCCCTCATTTGGGCAGGGGGGAGAGGAGAAAAAAAAGTGAATTCCAGAATGGTGATTGGTGGAGCTGAGTAGCATGGCCACCTCCCTTTTCAAATGTAAGCTTTGGGACTTTTGAGCACAGTAATTAGTTGAGAAGGATGAGAACATCAGAAGAGAATGTTCCCTGATTTACCCAAGGTTAGCTAACAAGGAGAGTGGGAAGGTTTTCATTCATGATGACAAGTGCTGTAAGACTGCAGGGCAAGGTATAGATTTTGTCTGCCAAGTTATCATAAAACAAAGATGGGAAGGCTTTCTCAGCTGGGTTGGGGAAGGGGGGTTGTGAAAGCCAAAGAACAAGGGACAATCAGTACTGATGGGAGGAGTGGTCACCAGTGGCCTGTCTAGTGGTAAGAAATGACTTTTGAGTTCTTTTTTAAATTCAAATCAATAGGCATGTATGCTTACACACACACACACACACACACACGAGTCCACACTCTGACCTTGGAATTTTACATTTGAAATGCTAATCCATATTTATCTGGAAATAGGGAATCAGCTTCAAATATACCAAGATCCATATTTTGTAATGCCATTGCTAGACTGTAAGCTCCCTAAAGGTAGAGACTATATCGTAACAAAATGTGTCTCTCTCCCAGTGTCAAGCACAGGGCTAGGCACACAGCAGACTGTCCCATAATGTTTCTTAAGTTGAACTGAATTAAGGCCTAGATTTTGGCCCCAGTTCTTCCACTGAATCACCATGCAATGTTGAGCAATTGCTTCCCTTACTGGAAATCAATTTCTGCATCTATGAAATGGAGTTTAGTCTCTGCCTTACCTGCCTTGAAGACCTCTGGAAGAATGGAATGAGAAAATGGTCCTAATCCTGCCAGGGAAACTAGTAACAGCCAAAAAAGCAACAACACGCCACAAACAGTGATAGTGATAATGGCTCGCATTTATATGCCGCTCACTATGGGCACTGTGCTGAATGCTTTACAATTACTATCTCAGCTGATCCTCACGACAACCCTGGGAGGTAGGTGCTGTCATTAAGCCCATTTTACAGATGAGGAAACTGAAGCAGACAGAGGTAAAGTGTCTTGTTCGTGGTGATATAATTAGTAAGTGTCTGAGGTAAGATTTGAATTCAGGTCTTCCTGAATTCAGCTGCAGCTCTATATTCACTGCATTACTTGCTGCCCCTAAAAATCTAAAAGTCTGCGGCCTTCAGGAACCATGGTCACTCCCACTATTTTTACTTCAACAAAATTCTCTCCTTCTCTCCAGAATTCAACATGTTTGGCCATCAATGGAAATTTTGTTTTTGTTTTTGTGTTGTTGTTTTTTTATTTTGGAGGGGGGAAGGCAAGGCAAATGGGGTTAAGTCACTTGCCCAAGGTCACACAGCTAGTAAGTGTCAAGTGTCTGAGGTTAGATTTGAACTCAGGTCCTCCTGACTCCAGGGCCGGTGCTGTATTCACTACACCACCTAGCTGCCCCAACCAATGGAGAATTGCTAGTTAAGACATGTATAGAACCTTGCAATCCCATTCTGCGGAGGGAAGAGCCCAAGGAGCTGACTTTCTATTCCTTCACCATGTACTGCAATGAGACAGATGTGTTGAATAACGCTTGGTATGGGAGGATAAGCATCCAAATGCAGTCCCTGATGCTATTGCTCAGTCTTCTCCATACCTTCCTCAAGACAGAGAAGCCACAGTGCTCCACCATCTCTAATTCCATCTTCCTTGGTGGTCAGAGCAGGAGAGAGGAGTCAAAACATGGTGAAGCAGCAGACTCACTCAGGAATTATTTTTTCCTGGAAAATCCACCATGCAGCTGTTGCTACCCAGGGCTTTGGCAGGGGTGGAGGGCTGGAAAGGAAGGCTAGAGAATGGGCTACTGCTCAGTTCAATAATAATATCTCTATCAATGCACAGTGCTTCATTCACAGTATATTAGAATATCAGGATGGGGAGCATCCTTTGAACACAGAAACAAGAAAGCCACTGCTGGAAGTGATCTGAGAGATAAAATATTACAGCCTCCTCATGTAATAGGGAAAACCTCTGAGTCCCAGAGAGTCAGTGGTAAAATCTAAACAGTATACCCTGGCCTCCTGTCTCCCAGTGCAGCATTCTTGCCAGTACATCCCACTGCCATGCCTAGTCACAGAGCACCCCATGAAATCCAGAGTCACAGACTCCAGACTTCCAGACCTACCCCAAAATAGCATCTTAAGGTTGGTATTCTTGTCAGTCCTGGGATATTGCCTCAATAACGGAGCTCTAAAAATGAAAAGCCCTAATTGGACAACTGGGCATTGCTAGGAAGAAAACTCATCAGTCCCAAATTTCCCTGAAGGAGATAGATCATGGTTTTCAAGACTAAACAGGCAGTCTCCATGCATGGTAACCATCCTTCAATCTGATGCAAAAACTACTCTTTGATTATGATATATAGATTTCTTTCCCACCCTGGATCATCACAACCATTAGTAAAACATCCCTTACCCAGGCTTCATTTTGAGACCAATTTGGAGGAACTATCTCTACTTCTTATAGAGAATTCAGAGCCTTATGCAGTGATGAGTTAACTCCTGTCTGCCGCTGCCCACTCTGAGGGTTCGGTTTACCTGGGGGGAGCAGGGCAGTGAGTGAGGTGGGGACAGAATATGCATATATTCATAAAAATCACCAAGAAAGAAGATTTCCTGATCCAAATGGGCCTATTACAGAGATACTGACAAATATAGACCTCTTGGAAATTCCAGAACCATCCAGCTCAGGGGATTCAGGGGATAGAGAGGAATCACAGTGGCTTTCTGTCCATATAAGGCAGAGCATTCAGAGAGATGCCACTGTTTGTTAGGACAATAGTCCCAGTTTAATTGGAGAGCTGGTGCTAAGAGATCCCAGGCCTCTAAACTGGGACAGGGTTGGGGTAAGAATGATGAAAGAGGTTGATGGAGACATCCAAGGAAGGGCAGTTACTCAGGTTCTAGCCAGAAAAAAACAGGCAGGGTGGCCATTGAGTCTCTGCCTGAATATCTGCAGTGACAGGAAAATCACTACCTCTCAGCGTATGCCATTCTTCTTTGGAATAGCTATTTGGGATAACTTCTTGTTAGGAGTTCTTTGGCTTGGTGCTTGTTTTGAGGGGTTTTTTCCTGATAACCATTGACAATTTCTTCCCTGAAATTTCCCACTTCCATCCATGATTGCTCCTGGGCCCATCAGTAGGGTCAAGCACAACAAACATAATCCTTCTTTCAGGTGACAACTCTTCAAATACTTAAAAACAACTCCCACGGCCTTCCCCAAAGGTGGTATTATCTCCTGGACTGTGCCCCTTTGGGGGCAGCCCAAGATTACTTTGGCTGTCTTATCACACTGTTAGCTCTTATTAAGCTTGTGGTCCACTAAAACCCCCAGATCTTTGTCACGCCAATTACTGTCTCCCCTTGTTTCCCTGACCTTTCCTTTGGACAGTTGATTCTTTCCATTCGTGTGCTGGATTTTTATGTTTAACTCTGGTTAAATCTTACCTTTCTCAAGTCAACCCATCAATTAAGCCTGTTGTAATCTTTTTTAATCCAGTCTTAGTGCTATCAATCATCTCAAATTCTTATGAGCTAAAAATCTGATAAATTTATTTTCTACATTTTGGAATTCTACATTTCTACACTTGTTTTCTACATTTGTTTTCTACATATATACTGATATAATATATTTAAATGCTTTGCAGACCTGAAAGACTTTTGTACATGACGTGAAGAAGAAAGAAGAACAGGAGAAAGAGGAAGAAAAAGACGAATATCCCAAAAATGGGTTCTGTTTCAATAACGATCATTTTTCTTGACATCACTCTTCCCTCCAAGACCATCTTCCCTCCATTCTCCATTCTCTCCTCTTTTCCCCACCTGGAGCCTTTGATGAACCAATTCAACACAACAATGTCTTCCTCTTGAGTCCAAAGCACTCCTAATCATTTCACTCTCCAAGGACTGCTAAGTCTCTGTCTGGAATCATTCCCAACTCCACCTCTCAGCTCCAGGCATTTTCCCTGGCTGTCCCCGAGGCCTGGAATGCTCTCCCTCTTCTTCTCTCCCTCTTCATCTCTGCCTCCAGGCTTCCCGGGCTTCTGTTAAGTCCCAGCTTAAAGCCCATCTTCCACAGGAAGCCTTCCCCCCCCTCCCTCTCCATTTTAAGGCCTTCTGCCTTTTAGTTATTTCCTATTTATTCTGTACAAACGTTTTGTTGTCTCTCTCACTGAGTTCAGGGACTGTCTTTTGCCCCTTGGTATTTCCCAGGGCTTATCACAATGCCTGGCACATCCTATGTACTTCATGAATCCTTATTGACTCAATGACTCAGCCCTTCTACAGCAGATAGTATAAAAAATTCACTAGAGTGGAGTCTATCTGCAGAGAAAAACCTCTCCCAGCTAAGCTGGGCTGGGCCTTAGGGGACAGGTGTCTGCAGAGAGTTCATCACCAGCTCATGCTCAAAAGCTTTCCATCTTGTCAGGATTTGTCAGAGCTCATTTTCTCTTGTTGGGGCCAGGCTGTTGAGGCAACTTGGGGGCCAAATGATTATCGAGCTAGCATTGGAATCAGGAAGACCTGAGTTCAAATCCGGCTTCACATACTACTGGATGTGTGTCCTTGAACAAGTCACTTAAGCTTGGCATGCCTCTCTTTCCCCAACTGTAAACAGGAAAAATAATAACACCTGTCTTGCAGGGTTGTAGTGAGGATTAAATGAGATAATGGTTATAAAGCACATAGCAAATACTACATAAATGGTACTTATCATCATTATTGTTCCAGGTGGGGGGCAAGGAGGGAAACAAAGGAAAGGGGAAATTTCCCTCTTATGTTGACGCTGATCAATTATCGGCCACTCCTGAGGTTCATTTACTATCTAACTGTTCCTCTAGTCTTCATCAATCCATTGG
>CM053587.1:287712120-287752903 GCA_028646515.1 Pseudochirops corinnae | reverse complement strand
TGACTTTAGTGGGAAGTATCTTTGTGTGCGTTTTGGAGTTCTAGGATTGGTTTAGAGTCCTATTTTATGGGTATTTTGGGGTGGCTATGTGAGAGCTGCGATATGTTGCTGCTGCTACGCCGCCATCTTGGCTCCGCCCCTCCACTATCCAGTCTTGAAGGAGACAGAGAAGAGGAATCTGGTCCTGCTTGCCTTTAGGGAGCTTATAGTCTGTGGGGGAAACAGAAGGGAAATAGGAGCCCCTCTGGAGCTCATAATCCTATGGAAAAAGAGAAGAAACAAACTTAGACCCTGCCTTTGTTGAGCTCAGAGTTTGGGGCAGACATTCTCTGAGGATAGGGAGAAATGGTGTGTGATCACGGGTGGATAAATGGACTGGAGGTCAAGAGATAATTTAGGGTTGGCTGTGTAGATCTGAGACTCATTTATGCAGAGGTGATAACTGAACCCATGAGAGCTAATGAGATCACCAAATAAGGCAGACTAGAGCAGAGATTCTTAACTATTTGTAAGTCGTGGAGCGCTTGGGCAGTCTGATAAAGTCTTTGGATCCCTTTTCATAATAATGTTTTTAAGAGCATACAATAAAATACATAGGTTCACAAAGAAAACCACTTATATTGAAATACGTTTATCAAAATGTTTTTGAAAGTTCTGCAATGCTTGGTTTTGACGGCACTATCTCATGAGCCCCTCTGCACCGCTTCTTCCCCCAGCTCCAGGCGTCTTTTTGTGTGTTATCTTTTCCTGTTAGATTGCAAGCCTCTTGTGGGCAGGGATTGTCTTTTTTCTTTCTTTCTATTTGTATCCTCAGTACTTAGTGTAGTGCCTAGTACAATAGAAGGCACTTAATGTATGTTTATTGTATTATATTGGCTCACAGACCTTCCTTTTCTCACTAGAATATAATCTTTCTAGTTTGTATAATTTTCAGGAGTATAAAGTGGGATCCCCTTTCCCTTGGGGAAAGGCACATGCCCACAGATAAGCAATTGGTCATGTTTAGGTCTTTGTCAAGTTCTAAGGTACTACATCCCATTTATGGAGGAAATAGAGAAGTTGTGAATCTTTGTTGTGTGATGACAAATCCTCCCATTTTTCTGTTGTGATTTACTCTTAGAAATAACATTTTGTGAGATAAACAATGTAGGAGATAAGCAGTGGTCTCTGATAGAAATTACCCTATGTCCCAAATCTTCATTATGATCATTTTGCTTTCAGGATGTGACATCTCATTGCTGGCTCTATGTACTCTCCTTCCCCACCAATTCTGGGTGCTAGCTGCTCCTAGAAACACACATAGTTGTTCTTGGAGACAGCAGGATGCTGTCCATTGGAGCACATAATTGTATCAGAGAACCTGGCCTTCCCAGTACTTTAAAACGCCCTAGAATAACCACATTGTGAGGTCCCCACCATAGACTCACATTAGAATGCTCTTCCCTGAAACCTTCTCTTCCACTCTGGGTTAAGACCCTTTGCCCCTTCCAGTTTTCTGGCCTGAGTCCTTCATCATCTTTTCCATTCTCCAGTATTTTCCTGTTATTTCTGGGAGAATATTGGAGTGACCTTTCCTTCATTGTTCACTCTTGGATTAGGTATATCTCCCATTCCCTTCTATCTTCTCCCTTCTGTCTCACTCCATTTATGCAGCCTCCCACTGTGACACTCCTTCCTACAGAAGTTATTGATTGACTTATCAAGGGTCAAGTGATTCTATCTATGGTAAATTAGTTTTTAGACTATCTATTTTTTATTTTCGGAGTTGACTCTCAAGCCTGGGCTTCCAGATTACCTCGGTCTCCTTGTCTTGGGGGAACACAGGGGTTATTTGCCTGGGTCCCTGCCCTGAGGAACTTCTGGGAGAAGATTGGCACTGGATGGGTTTTTAGTTCCATTTCTATCAGGTGCAATACCGATGCTAGTGTTAAGACGCTGCTTGATTCTATTCTTTAATTCAAAGAGCTGGGCAGGATCTATCTCTGCTGTTTCTTTGGGGGTGAAAGGGAGTGTTTGGATGGAGTTCCTCCTATAGTCTCAGGCAGTTCCTGTCCTGAGTATCTTCCAGGAGGACAAGGCTTCCTTTCTAATGAAGCTGCCCGTACAGGAACATCTCCCAGTTTTCCCCTCTGCTCTCCTTTCTTTTCACCTGGTTGGGCAGAATAAACATCTGCTCCTTCTCAAATGGTAACAGGTACTGTGGGGGTATTCCTGCAAAGTCAGGCTCAAACCTGGAAATTCACTGGCCCTGAAACTGGGTAGCTGGTAGGAAAGAGGCACTGAATCCTTATGTCTTCAAGGTTTTAATTTTTCCCTGGGGTTCTGTCTGTTGGATTTAGCTATAATTATTGTAGCTCTAGCACATACTTCCCTGTGCATGTGTTTGTGTGCGTGTATGTGTGTGTGTGTGTGTGTGTGTGTGTGTGTGTGTGTGTGAAGATGTTTATAGAAAGAAACTAATCTGTAATCTTGTTGGTTAGACATTCTCCATGTGTTGTCTTCCCCCATTAGAATGTGAGCTTCTTAAGAATAGGGAACATTGGGGGCGGCTAGGTGGTGCAGTGAATAGAGCACCAGCCCTGGAGTCAGGAGGACCTGAGTTCAAATCAGGCCTCAGACACTTAACATGTATTAGCCATGTTACCTTGGGCAAGTCACTTAACGCCAACTGTCCTCCAAAAAGCAAAAAAAGCCCACCAAATGTGTAGAGTGAAAAATGAAAAAAAAAAAAAGAATAGGGAATGTCTTTATTTTTGCTTGTGTTTGTGTTTCTGCTATGCATAGTAGTGCCTGGCACATAATACATATTAATACTTGATAAATTTAATAAATGCTTTATATAATCTACTATTATCATGTGACTCAGCTCCATAGCCTTAATACCATCCCCTCCCTCCCAAACCAGATTAGTTTAATGTCTTTATTTTCTAGGTGATAAGACAATTACCAATGACTGGTCAAGATGGCATCAGAGGAAGAGTCTGACTATGGGAAGCACAGGTTGAGACATGTTACTTAACAGACTCACTCCAGAGCTGCTTCTGTTGACTGCTTAACCTTGGACTATTACCAGGAATTCTGGTGCACCAAGCCAATTCAAATGGGGATGGGGTAGCAGTAAGGTCACATGGCTACTCCTTTGCATGAGTAGACTGAATCTGAAGATGCCCTTTCTTATGGGGTGGGTGGGGAGCATTCAGATAGAATCATTATAGTCCCACATTTCCCTACTCTGATTCACCACCAGGGGTCAGGATTGACTTCAGCTGGGATTCAGTCTCCTTTTCTTCAGGACTAACACAGCTACCCATACATAGCTACTGGTGCTTCTTGTTATTCTTCCCTAGGGTGGTAGGGAGGGTAGAGGAGATAGAGTATATGGAAACTGAAGAGGCTGAGGAACTTGGGAATTGGGGAGGCACTGGGCATGGACAAGAAGGTTGTGAACAAAATATGGGAGGAAGCAGAGGGGACCAGGATGTCTGTAGATGATAACAATAAGGACTGGATGGGGTGAATTTCGATGGTTTCTGGGTGACAGTAGCAGAGGAAGAGTCTGTAAGAGGCAATGAGGAACAAAAAATGCTGACAGTTCCTCCTCCTGGTCCTGTGCATGTGTTGAGGGAAGGTGAAAGGAGGAGGAGCCACACTTGGAGAAGGTGCCAAGTGTTATGTTTTTAGGAGAAAGCTGGGTTTCCATGAGCACCAAAAGATGGAAGCAATATGAAGGAAAGGGGGAGATAAAGGGGAAAAGGGGGAGTTTTTTTAATCAATAAAAGAACATAGGCATAGAGAAAGAGAGGGCTGAAGAGGAACAGGAGTTAAGGAGGTCTAGTGTTGACTTGGGATAAGGACAGGAATGTAGGGAAAGGAAAGGAATTTTGACGTAGGAGGGGGACGGTGTGGGGGGGAACCAGGATGGTCCAACCCAGGATGCAGTTACTGAGGGGAGAGTATCCCATCCTCTCCCCCTTCCCATAGGCTTTCTCACCAGTAATCTCTTGTTTTTACTTCCCCTCTAATCTCAGCTCAGGGCATCATTAGGCTGGTGCCATACAACAGGGAGATGGGATAGTCCTTGGCAACCTTCCCTCCCCTTCAACTACTTCCATCAGTAGGACCCATATTCTGCCCTAACTTCCATGGAAGAGAGAGGAGGTCACAGTTAGGAGGACTACTAGAATTACTTAATCAGCAAACATTTATTAAGAACCTATTATGTGCCAGTCACTGTGCCAGCACTGCGGATACAAAGAAAGGCCGGATAGTCTCTGCTTTCAATTTCATTTTCAAGGAGCTTTCAAGGAGTGATGAGGTTGAAGTGGTGCCCACCAGGAGAGGAGACAGCACCCAATGCCCTAGAAGTCACTGCTTTGGGTAAAGCCATTCTCCTTGTCACTCCAGTCTCACCCCTCTACTCTGCAGCCCTCTACTCTGGTCATTTTAGGTACTTTTCACCTGGTTCTTCTCACTGCTTCCTTCTATGCTATACAATGACTTCTTCTAGCATTCTCGGGTCTCTCCTCCATTCCCTCTTTTTATCCAGTAGTTCTCATCCCAGAAATCCAAATGTAAACCCTTGAGACAAAAAATGTAATCTGGAGTAGATGCTTGGAAGAATAAGTTAAAACCTAAAGAGTTCTGGGAAGAGAAGACCCAGTCAATCATCAATTTAGAGCTGGAAAGGGCATTTGAAATTGTTTATAAATGTCATGTGTGCCTTTGGCAGTTTGGTGAAGTCTACAGACTTAACCTCTGAAAAATGTTTTTAAGTGCCTAACATACAGAGGATTATGTAAACCAATTATATTGAGATCTACTTATCAAAATATTTTTAAAAAAACAAACTCACAGACCACCTCTGTAGATCCCAGGTTAAGAACCATAATCTAGACCCTTCCCCCACCTTCTGGTGTTAGAGGTAAGGGAACTGAGCTCCAGATAGAAGGGACTTGTCCATCATCATACAAGTAATAAGTAGTAAAGGAAGGGTTTGAACTGCTAATCCTCTGGCTCCCAGTGTTGGAAGGATTCTGCAGCATTGCACTGTCCCCTTCACAGCTTCCTAGTATAAAAGCATCAGGATCCTAGACTGGGCAGGAAGGGACCTTAAGTCCAAACTCCCCATTTTCCAGTGGGGGAAACTGAGGCCCAGAGGGAGGAAGGGATTTGGTTGTTGTGCTGGCAGTAAATAGCAGAGATAGGGCTGGTATTTAGGTTTCCTGACTCTACATCCAGCCTTCTTTCCATTACCTCACATTGGGAGGTCACAGTGGACGAGTCTGTCCCAGTATTGAGCAAATGTATATGGGACCTGTAACAATGACAGCACTCAGGATAGAGAGTGTCACACATGTCCTGGGAGAGAGAAGGCTTAAATTGGCTTCCACCAAAGGATAATAATAAGATGGTTATTATTTTAATTTTTTAAACCTAAATATACTAATATAATATACTCAGAGCCTACAGGTGTTTGGTTCTATAAAATAATAATTCTTTAAATAACAGCAACCTTCAATTAAAAATATTTATTGAGAATCTGCTGTGTTAGGCAAAGATTAGCTGAGACATAGTTCATGTTACTCAAAGAGCTTCTTGTCTTATAACTAATTTACACACAATTTACAAAGCATTTCACTTCTGTTATCTCATTTAATGTTAGTCTCCCAGGGATACTCAATAGTGGTAAATTCTGAAACATCCCAATTTGAGAAGATTCAAAAAATGCAAGTGAGTCAAGGGACAATGGAAAGGGATGTTGAAAATACACACAGACTGCAGCAGGCTTTCAAGGTGGACTAGCTCATAAGAAGTGGCTTTAAAGAAATGATAGACACACATGCCTAGAAGAGAAGGGAAACATTTGACAGTGAGAGCATGCTGTATAGCTCTTTATATACTCATATATGCTCATATATTGGCATTCTGAGGCTAGTGAGAACCAGAAGAAAGCCTCCAGAATGCTCACTGGCTTCTTCAGGAAAGATTTATGGGAAGATGGGGATATGGATTTCTTAATGCTAGATGGGGAGGAGTACATGGACAAGGTCTTTGGGGAGGGTCAGAACTTTATCTCAACATATCATAGTCTAATCTGGAAAGCCCCAGTGAAACAAGCTACTAATGCCATTGCTACTGCTGGAATACTGGCTCCCAACTTGTGTCCTTCTCCTATCTTTCCAAAATTGCATAAGTTGGTAACACAGCAGCCTGTATAATAACTTTGTAGTTCTCTTCCTTTAAGTCTCTGATTGACTGGACAGACACTTGAACAAAACTTGAATATAGACATCGCTCGTTCACTCTCTTGGCCATAAAAGGGAAAAATAAAATAAAATCATGTTTAGAATTCAACAGTTTAAATACAAAAACGACATCTTTCCACATATACAAAGCAATTTCTAGATCCCCTTATTACCCTTAGGATCAAATACAAAATCCTCTGTTTGACTTTTCACAACATGGCCGCCTCATTAATGTGAAATGTGGACAAAACCAAAGATCTACCATCCAACCAGGAGATTTGTTGATTGGCTAAGAGTCAGCATGGAATTGAAGCATGGACCACTTGCCATGCCCACTATGCTTAGGTGGATAAATCTAAGCTCAGCTTGGAGATAGTATTAAGAAAATGAGAGATGCTATTTTTATTAGGTATCCATGAGTCAAGGAAGGGAAGGGATACGTATTTATACAGTATGTATCATGTGCCAGGCAGTAAACTAAATGCAATTTTATTTTTTATAAATATTATCTCATTTGGTCTTTACAGCAACCTGCAAAGTAAAGTGTTATTATTATCCTGACTTTGCAGTTGAGAGAACTGAGGCAAACAGAGGTTTACATGACTTGCTCAAAATCGCACAGCTAGGGAGTTTCTGAGACTGGATTTGAACTTAGGTCTTCCAGACTCCAGGTCCATCTGTTCCTGGAGTTTTGATGAGGAAGCATAAAGCTCCTTGGCCTAGAAATGATTATGAAAGACCATCTGGGTCTGGGAAACTTGATCTAAAAATTAGATTAGAAAGCTTAGTCATCACCTAGTCTTGTAGAAGATAGGTTTTGTTTTGTTTTGTTTTGAATTAAGCATTTCTAAAGGGGCATGATGGGTCCTTTGGAGACAGGACCCTCTGCATGGGAAAAAATACTGGATACAGTAGGACCTTCATTCAAATCCCAGTTCTTCTGGGTACTGCCTGGATCTTTGTTAAATCTCTTAACCTCTATGCCTCAATTGCCTCATTTGTAAAATGAAGAATTTGGACCAGCTAGTCTCTAACCTGTCTCCCTGCTCAGGCCATTCATGTTCCTAAGCTTTTTTCTAGCCCCTGGAATCCATATTCTATGTTTTAAGGTCTATTCCAGGTAGAAAACTCTATGATTCTATGTAAAAAGACTTAGCATCCTGGCTTTAGAGCTGGAAAAGATATAAGAGGTCATCTAATATAACCTCCTTATTTTCTAGGCAAGGACAGTAAAGTCCATAGAGATTATGTAATTTGTCTAAGGTCACACAGGTCATAAGTACCAGATCACAGACCTAGGCCTGAGTCTTTCTGCTCCAGAGCATCCCTCATTCTTCCCATTGCCCCATTCATTCAATGTTACCGTATGTTATGAAGGTCTGCTTATGTGAGGGTTTGGCGATTGCCTAGAACCCGTGAACTCTTTAGTCTGGATGGATTTCCCTGGCAGCACACAAAAACTCTGACATTTGGCAAGGATGGAACAGGGACAAGCAAGGAACAACCATCTGGGTGGGAAGAAGAGGCTGTGGGTTATTACCAGATATGACAATCACGCAGAACTTGTCCGTCAGCTTACATATTTTTGGGGCTTCACACATGTAATCATGACTGCACACGTGACATGAGAGAGGAATTACTGTAAGGAAAGTACAGAGAGTGAGCCTATAGTGCATTAGGCAGGAAGCTATTTCCATTAGTCCAGCATCTATTCTTGTCCTCCTGCTGGAAACATCAGCCCAGTTTACCCGACTGAACAACTAAGGCATCCACCATTGTAATAACAAAGATAATAAAAGCACTCATTTCTATGGCACTTAATGGTTTGTGTAGAATCTTCCTCACAACAACCCTGAGAAGAAGTAGGGAGTGCACGAGTTATATAATAAAATGCAGGAGCCTCCATTTTACAGATGAGGAAACTGAGTCTCACGAAGGGGCCTGATTTGCCCATTGTCACTCTGCTAGCAAATATTAAATCAGGGGCCACATCATGATATAAGGGAAAAAGCCCTAAATTTGGAGTCATGTAACCAAGATTTAACTTTGGGCAAGTTAGTCTCCCTCTCTGGAATCAGGTTTCTTATTTATATTTTAAAGATTTAAAAAAAAGGGAACCAGACTAGGTGATCTCTAATGCCCCTTCCAGTTCTGAATCCAAAACACTACAATCCTAATTCTCCTGACTGTAAGACTGGGGTTCTCTCTGCTAAACCTCATACCCCATAGCATCACTGGTAAGCAAGTGAATTGAATTTGGGTAAAATATTGTGATTTGGGTGTTGAGGGAGGCAGTGGGATTTCATGGAAAGATAAGGAACCCCCATTTAAATCCTAGTTCTACCAGTGACTTATTTTGTGCTGTTGACTAAATCACTGCCTCTCTTTGGGTCTTGGTTCCTACTTGCACGAAATGAAGGGGTTGAGGTTTCTGATCAAAGATGGTGATTTGAAAGTTTCCTACCAAGCCCACCTCTCCCAAGAAATACCTCAGGAATGGTAAAGTACAGTAACAAAGAATCAGAGAAACAGCAGTGAGGGCCTCTGTCCCATCTAGGACTGTACCAGGAAATAAGTCCTGATGTCACTGGACTTTCAGATCTGGGGTATACTGCAGGAAAAAGTCTGAGAGAATGCATCTTCCTGAAGACTAAAGCAGGAGCATAGGACTTGGTCCCAGGCCAGGATTGCCAAAGTTGACTGTACCAGGCCCCATGCAACATCCCAGTCAGAGACAATGGTAGCAGAAGTAGGATGGACCAGGACCCTGCCTCTCCATCCAGGATTGTATGCATCTGGATTGTGATGGATCAGGGGAATGTGACATGATCCAACCAGCTTTTTAGGTGATTCACTTTGTTCCCTATCATGGTGGGGCAGGACCTTGATCTAGACATTTCATCCAAGGTTGTAGGATGGGGCAGAGACTGGAACTGCTACAAAGGGTCAGTATGGGAACTGTGACTTGGAGTTGAAAGCTGGACACTACCAAGATCTCTGTTTGCTTTCCCTTCTAGGACTGCAGGATGGAATAAGGCAAAGTGTGTGGGCTCAGCCACCCTATCCAAGACCATGATCCCCATAAACCTCAGTGTTCCAGATTGAGTCTGCTAGAGAATATTGTGACCAACCATGATTGTTAGATGTTCTACTCCATGATGAAGACTGAGAACTCAATTTGATTTCTCATAGCCCTTTACCCCCTTCTTGATCTTTTATGGAGGGACCAGAGTAAAAATAACTGGTAGTTGTAGACATGAGGATATTGTAAGAAATACCAAAGAGGGAAGCCAGATAGCCCTAGTGGTGAGATTGAAGAAATGAGTCAACCAAAGAAAATCCCTAATACAATGAAGAAATACAATGTATTCAGGATTATTACAAGAATTCTGAGATAAAATCAAAGAAAAGAAAACAATTCTGTAATAATTAAAAGAAGAATCCTCTTCACTACCACTTTTATCTCTCCTCCCTCTTCCCCCACTGTATGGAATGGCTACAAAACTCCAAGCCTGGATAGGAAAAATGAAGGAAGAATTGAGGTAAGAGATTATGCCCTAAGTTTATGTTCAATTTTTGTAAAGGTGCCATACAGCTGGGAAAAAGAGTCCTTTTTTCTTAATCAACAATCTCTAGGGGACTACCACGTCTAACTTTTCTAAAATTCTATTGAAGTCCTCAACTTTTTTGTCCTTGGGTTAAATTTTTCTAGGTCTGAGAGGCTTACATTGAAATCCCCAAATTTAATTTCACTGCCTATTTTGTCCTGTTCATGCTTTATTCCCCTTCTGCCTGTGTGTCTGAATCTATAGATCTGGACACGATGACTCAGCTGCTTTCTAACCCTAGAATTTCACCTGAAACCTTATCACTCTGGTATGTCTGTCTGCCATGTTGGCCCTATCATACCATTGGTGAGTTCTTTCCAGGGGAATGGGCCCAGGCCAGCCATGATTCACAACTTGAATGTGCTTTTGGCTCTACAGAATTTGTCACCGAACAAACTATCAAAAATTAGGCTTAGACTAACATCTCACACTGTATGACATAATAAGCTCCAAATTACCTAGATATAAAAGGTCATGTCACAAACAAATCTGAGGAACTAGGAAGAAAATACATTTTCTAACAATGGATAGAGAAAATATTCATGATTACTTAAGAGAAATAGAGGACAAATAAGATCAAAATAGACAATTTTAAATATGAAAATTGAAAAGGTTTTGCTAAAACAAAATCCATGAAGGTGAAATAAGAAGGTAAACAATTAAATGGGAAAAAAAACTCAACTTCATAGCAAGTTTCTCTAATAACGTCCTGAGAGCCAGGATCTATATAAGGAGTTGATTCAAATTTATAAGAATGATAGCCATCTTTCATTAGATAAATGACTAAAGGATATGAAGAAGCATTCTTCTCAAGGGAAGAAATCCAAGTTAACAATAACCATATGGGAAAGTGCTCCAAATTGTTAATAACTGGAGAAATACAAATTTAAAGCAACTTTGGTGTTCCACCTCACACAGAACTGACTGACAAAGATGAAATGAAAATTGTTGGAGTGACTATGGGAAAATAGGTGTACCACGGATAAAGCTATGAATTAAAAGCAATTTGGAACGGTATCCCTCAAAATCATTAAGAAGTGTGTGGTTTGTGTTTGTGTGAACATATATATATATATATATATATATATATATATATATGTATGTATAATGATATATAACTATTAGAACTTTATCAAGAAAGAGGTAAGAAGAGATCTCTATAAGCAAAAATGCTTTTAGTAGTTTTTTTGTTGTAGCAAAGAACTGGAATCAAAGGGATGTCCATTAATTGGTGAATGACTGAATAAATTATGACATGTGGATGTAATAGAATCTTATTGTATTGTAAGAAATGATGAAATGGTATGATTTTGAAGAAACCTTAGTAGATGTTTGAACAAATGTGAAATGAAGTGAGCAAAGCCAGGAATACAATTTAATTGGGAACAACAACAACAATGTAAGGGCAGGTAGGTGTCTTAGTGGATAGAGTCCAGACCTGTAGTCAGGCAGACTCCTCTTCCTGAGTTCAAATCTGGCCTCAGACACTTACTAGTTGTGTGACCCTGGTCGAGTCACTTAACCCTGTCTGCCTCAAATTTTCATCTGTAAAATGAGCTGGAGAAGGAAATGGCAAACCACTCTAGTATCTTTGCCACAAAAACGCCAAATGGGGTTACAGAGAGCCAGACATGACTGAAATGACTGAACAACAACAACAACGTAAACAAAGATAACTTTGAAAGATGTAAAAACTTTGGTCAATGTGTTGAGCAACCATGAGTC
This sequence comes from Pseudochirops corinnae, assembly GCA_028646515.1. Taxonomy (NCBI): domain Eukaryota; kingdom Metazoa; phylum Chordata; class Mammalia; order Diprotodontia; family Pseudocheiridae; genus Pseudochirops; species Pseudochirops corinnae. The sequence goes on along the minus strand of CM053587.1, from coordinate 287,741,325 downwards.
CAGAGAACTAATGTCAAAACGTGCTACCCACATCCTTCTGTGGTTTTAATGATAATCTTACTTCTGCCCAAGATTGTTTTTTATTTATTTATTTAACAGAAACGCAGCTTTGTGCTGTGGAAGTTTATGTCAGAGTTTGCTGTGAGTACAATCTTGAAAAGTTAACTTCATGAGACCCATTCCAGAAAAGGGATTGGATCCATTTTTTGAACCTCTGTTTGTAGCATCTATGCCACATAAGGAAGTGAATTTTTGTAGTAAAACTCTAAATTTGAGTTCATTCTCCCCAGGCACTGAGATGGTTGGTATAGTGGAAAGTTGCCTCTGGTTTGGGGGGATGGTTCGCATTCCTTTTCTTACTGTATCTTCTCAATAAATTAGCTTTGTAAAAGCTAATTGAAATTGATTGATTGGGTTCTTAGAGTCTTCGATTACGAAGACAGCTGAAATCACTTTAGCTCTTACCCACAAATCCTGTTTTGGAGAAGTCTGATAGGTCTTGAGGATCAGGGAAAATATCTAGTCTCCTATCTCATTTATCCCATCTGAATGCCTCTCTATCTGCCACATTCCACCATAGGTCCTTTGGGGGTCTTTGGGCATAGAAGGTCAGATTCTGAAGTACCTTCTAGAAAGGGGGCTTGAGCAAATAGCATTAGAGAAGAACCCAAGTACCACTGAGGGGTACCCTTAGAACCCTGAAGGGAGATGTGGTTACCTGCCCTCTGGCAGCAACTCAACTCACTTGAGGGAATGGGAAGTGGGATAAGGGTTCCCAGAATTTATATGAGGTACATGCCAGCACTGTGGAATGGGGGCTGGGTGGAACAGGCTATTGATGCCAGCAGCTACTCTTCCTACCTGGAGGTTCCTCACCTGAAGATTTGCACTGGTTCTTGACTTGGCACTCAAATACAGCCAGACAAAGGAGAGAGAGGTCTCACTTTGGCTGTCTAGTACCTTTTGAATGCGTGCCTGTTCAATTCTGGCTCAGAAGCCAATAAAAAGACTCTTCAACAAGAGAGCAAGCAGGAAGACAACAGTTGTATGTACTCTTCAAGGGAGGGCAGGGACTTGTGTTCACACCCCATCACACAGTTACAGACAGGGTCTTGCCATGTGGTTTGTCAGGAGGCAGAGCTCACCATGTGTGCTCTGAGGACAGGCCTCCATTACATAGATAGCTTCCAGATATACAAACCTAGCCCTCAGTATCTCTCCTTAGTTCTAGCCATGAATCTCCAGATGCCTATTGCCTCTTTTAAATTGGATGTCAGAATCTAGGTATTCTGACTCCAAATCCAAGTATTTTTCCCTGTTATCCTTTTTTTTTCAAGAAATAGTAATCTTTTTATATTTTGACAATGTCCATTTTCATAATATCTTAAAGTAGGGTTCTCTTGAAGCGAGCTCAACCTAGAGAAGCAAGTGTTAAATTTCCAGTGTAAACAATTATACTTCAGAAATTAGTAAGTACTACAAATTAGGGCTTGATCTATTATTTAAGAATCCTCTATCAGTTAAGAAAGTGATGAGAAAAATGTTATTAATCTAAATTAAAATTGCCTCTAGGGCACAATTTTTCCCCCCTTTTTTCAGAGAGCTGGTTGTTAAATGTTTATTAGCACACCACTCACTGTCCTAAGTAGTTGCTTGGTGATAGCCTTGGGAGGTCAGTCAACCAGTCAATGAGCATTTACTGTTATTGTTCAGTCATTTTTAGTTGTGTCCTACTCTTCATGACCCTATTTGGGATTTTCTTGGCAGAGATACTGGAATGGTTTGCCATTTCCTTCTCCAGCTCATTTTACAGATAAGGAAACTGAGAAAAACACAGTTAAGTGACTTGCCCAAGGTCACACAGCTAGTAAAAAGTGTCCAAGGCTGGATTCGAACTCAGGTCTTTCTGACTCCAGGCCCTACCCTCTATCTACTGTGCCATCTAGCTGCCTGAGTATTTATTTAGTGCTCACTAAGTTCCAGGAAAGGAGGAAGTACAAATATTACCATAAAAGAATGTGTTTGAAGCATTTTTGTGACTACTCAAGTTTTTCCTCTTTTGTCCAACAGTAAACAAGCTTTAACCTATTGTGTACCAAGTCCTGCTTTAAGGTACAAGGAATGGGCCAAAAGAAGAGCTTAACTTTCCCAAATCCCTCCCCTCTTGTTCTCTCTTTCCCAGGCTTTGCACAAAAGATGGGGGAGGGCTTCTCTTGAGGTATTTATTGGAAGGAGGAGGAGGAGAGACATTATTTAAGAGAAAGAATCCTGGACTCTAGTGAAAATTGATCACGGGGAATATGGATGTTTACCTTTATGAACAAGAAAAGAAACAGAGGGATAAGAGAGCTGCTTCCAAGTACATGAAGAATGTTCATGTGGACAGTTTAAGGTTAAGAGTTGCTCTGTTTAGCCAAAGAGGACCAAAGAGGAAGGAACGGGGGGTGGGGGGGGGGGGTGGGGGGGGTGGGGGGTGGTGGGGGGCAATGAGTGGAAGGTGCAAAGAGGCTGATCAAGGCTTGACAGCTTGAAAAATACTTCAGCTAACCTCCCTGCCCCACCTCTCACCCATGAACTTCCTTGGGAGGGAGTGGGCTCCCCTTCACTAAAGGTCTTTGAGCAACGGCCATATGAGCACTTGTCTTGTCCACTGTTGTCAAGGGTGTGTGTGTGTGTTTCTGTTGCATGGATGGATTGGATTGGATAGTTGCCGATTTCTTTTACAACTCAGAAATTCTGAGATTCTGAGATGGGCCACCTGGGTTCTATTCTAATTTTGTTTTTGACCCTAATTAACGGATTAACTCTTGGAAAGTCAGTTTCCTTCTCTGAAAAAAGGAGGGTATTAGGTGATACTAAGGATTCATGAAATTTAAAGTTAAGATGAATTTTAGATGTCATCTGGCTCAATGCTCTTTTTTTTTCCTTAACAGAGGTTACTCAAGCCCTGAGCTTGATTGATTGAGCAGAGATCACAGATTTAAGGGCTGGAAGGGACCTGGGAGGCCATCTAGTCAAAGAACTGAGAAACAAATGCTGGCAGTTTGAATAACTTGCATAAGATGATTGAATCAGCCCATAGGTAGTTTACATAACTATACTTTTGTATATGTTACCCTTGGTCATATAATAGCAGATTCAAACTCATGGCTTGGAATCCAATGTTTTTTTCAACATACCCCAGTGCATCTTATCATTTTCCCCATGAAACATACTCGTTATCCAAATTTCTTGTTTCTGCTGAGGACACCAAAGTCCTTTCTGTCACCTAGGCTCATAACCTCAAAGAATTCCTGAATATCTGTCTCCTTTTCCTCATCCTCACCCTCTATGGCCAATCAGTGGTCAAGTACCATCCATTCTCCCTCTGCAGAATAATTGTAAGGAAAGAGCTTTTTCAATGGCAGGCTGCTATAGAAAGGGATGCTATTATTAGTTAGGACATAAGAACCATTTGGGGTATTCCTCAGACTCTCCTCAGTCCGGCACTTTGGAGGGTCTGAGCTCCTGATATCTCCCAGGTTTGTACCTGGTGAGCTCCTCCTCCTTGCTTTCCCTACAACACCAAGGTCCAGCCTGTTCTTGGAAAGTTCAATCCCCACCCTCTCCCCTGCACCAGATGACCTTACGTTGAGTTGTTGTGACTGCAGTTGTTGTCATAGTAATATTCCAAGTATCATTATAGGAACTTGTAGTTGTCATGTTGATGGCTGCGTGTAAATGGGTATCATCACAATAAGACAGGACCACGAATATTAAGATCCTTAGGAGAACGATCATTTTTCTTGTAGTTCAACCTTGGTGGGGAGAGAGAGAGAAAGAGGGAGAGAAAGAGAGAAGAAAGATAGAAAGAAAGAAAGGAAAGAGGGAGGGAGAGAGGGAGGGAGCAAGGAAGAAAGGTAGGAAGAAAAGGATGGAAGGGAGGAATGAAATAAGGGGAGGAAGGAGGGAGAGGAAGGGAAAGGAAGTGAGAGAGGGAGAAAGAAATAAAAATTATTATTAAACACTTATTATGTATGAGCTCTGTGCTAAGTGCTGGGCATGGTCTGCACTCCGACAGCACTCACATTCTAAATGGGAAGACGATGTCTAGTTCTAGTGGTCGTAGTTCCATCAGAAGGTCGCATGGCAGTGCCAGTGTCTGGAGGGTATAGAGGCATCAAAGATGGGATGGTCTGGTACGCTTCCGTCTCACCAGGGAGAACAGAGTCGATGACTCCCACCTCCTCCAAGTGGTAGGGGGCAGTTCATCAGCCTGCATGGACCCTGGGCAGCCCAGCTATGAAGAAGGGAAGGTAAAGGGGAAGGTGCTGCCAGTGGCAGTGGGTCTTCCTGCTCCCTGGCTGGTGAGGGGGTCTCTCTCTCTCTCCTCTCTGTCTCTCTGCCTCTGTCTCTGTCTCTGTCTCTGTCTCTCTCTCTTTCCCAGATGAGCAGACTGAACTCCTAGGCTATCGTGTGGCAGACACAATAAGCGATTGGCCCTATGGGGAGTCAGAGATGATCTGGGTCGAGAACTCCTGTCTGGAAGGGGTGAGGGAAAGGCAAAGGGGTTGTCAGCTTTACTTTACAGAGATGTCCAGAGGTTTGTAATTGTTTAGAACTGAAGTTGTGATTTCTAAAAAGCAGGGGGGAGGGTTGTCATAAAACAGGATTGTGGGACCAAAAATTGTTAGGGCCTGAATGGATTCTCAGAACTTAAATTACAGAGAAGCGGCAGTCTCATGGAAACAGTGCTGAAGTCAGGAGAGAGTTGGGTTCTAACTCTTGCTTCTGACACCCATTGGCAAGTCATTGAACTTATTTGTAACTCAGTCTCCCCATCCGTAAAATGGGAATGAGAGGCAGTAGATATTAGCAGATAGAGGACTGGCCTGGGAGTCAGGAAAAGTCGGATTCCAGTCTCGTTTCAGACACATACTACCTATGTGAAAAGTCAATTAGTGTCTTATAGCTCAGGCCAATTCTCTAAGACCCTCAGCTGCAGAGAAGTGGCCATCTGCATTGTTGGGCGGTAGTTTCCACACTGGGAATTTACTACACTGATGAAATTATAATTTTGCCTAACTTCGTCCCCTAAACCCACCCAGGAATGTTATTACTCGTAAGCACCTACCTTGCAGGACTGTGAAGATTAAAGACAGATATAGCAGACTTTGCAAACCTTCCAAGTTCTATATAAGGTGTCCCAAAAGCCTTAAAACTGTATTATTTTTAGGCTCTTAAAGTCTAAAACTCATGCTAAAACTTTTGTGATATTCTGTTTAAATGTCAGTCAACAAACATTTATTAAGTGCCTACTATGTGCTAGGCACCGTGGGGAAACAAAAAAGAGTCAAAAGGCAGTCCCTGTCCTCAAGGAGCTGACAGTGTAGTGAGGCAGACATATACAAACAAGGTATATACAAGGTAAGCAAGGAGTAGATAAGAGAGGGAAGGCAGGACACAGAATACAGAGTGTCAGAGCTGGGAAGGACCTTAGAATATAAGACACAGAATGTACCATCATTTTTACAGAGAAGGAAACTGAGGCTTAGAGAGGGGAAGCAACATCCCCTGCGTGACACAATGAACAAAGGGCAGAGACAGGTCCAAACCCAGTCTGTCTCAGACCAAGTCATCCAGGGCTGTTTTTTTTATAGAGATGGAAGTAGGCGCAGGGATTTATTTATTTATCTGTTCATTCATTTATTCATCTCTTTATCCATCCATCTATCTATCTATCTATCTATCTATCTATCTATTCATCCATCCATCCATCCTTCCCTCCGTCCATCTGTCCATATCTCTCTGTCTCTGTCTCTCTCTTCTCTCTACTCTCTCTGTCTCTCTCTTCTCTGTCTGTCTCTGTCTCTGTCTCTCTCTGTCTCTGTCTGTCTGTCTGTCTCTCTCTCTCTCTCTCTCTCTCTGTCTCTCTGTCTCTCTCTCCTCTCTGTCTCTCTGCCTCTGCCTCTGTCTCTGTCTCTGTCTCTGTCTCTGTCTCTCTCTCTTTCCCAGATGAGCAGACTGAACTCCTAGGCTATCGTGTGGCAGACACAATAAGCGATTGGCCCTATGGGGAGTCAGAGATGATCTGGGTCGAGAACTCCTGTCTGACTATGAGACCAAACCTGAGCCCTTTCTGGATGTGATTCTCAAGGAGGGTACTGGAGTGGAGGGGGTGGTGAGAAGTGGCAGCACCAGGCCTAGTTCCTATGCCCTAGAAGGTGTGCCAAGGCATTGCTTTTAAATAAATGTTTAAAAACAGGCTCTCAGAAAATCAATGTAGCCATGACACATTTCTAAATTTAACCTACTTTGTGAAGTATTCTCCGCCACTTTCTTAAGTCTAGACAATTAAACAAAACATTAAATCGAGCCCTGATTTCAAGGCATTGTCTGATTTGTGAGGTTTAAATCATCCCACTGAAAATTTAACAATCGGCTCTTGAGAGTCTGTCTGAGCTGCCTCCAGCACATTCATGTATGGAGGACAGGAAATAAGGTGATGAAGAAAAGTGGGCCTCGAGGGCTGAAAGAGATGGGGCTTTGGGTGGACGTCCACATCTCCTGCCTCCTACTTTAGCTGTGTGACCCTGGGCAAATCCCTTCCCTTCTCTGGGCCTAGTTTCCTCCTCTGTAAAATGAGATGGTTGGACTAGAGACTCTCTAATGGGATTCCCAGCACTAACCCTCAGGGCCCTGGAGGGTCTTGGGCACCCCCTCCCGCTCCTTAGGCCTGGCCAGAGTCCAGTGGGGCTGCCAGGGTCAGAAGCTGTTCCAGCATACCTGAGCACCGTGCTCTGCCTGGTCCTGTGGCCCCCTCAGTCTCAGTGCTGCTCCCTGGGCAGGATCCTCCCCAGGTATAGCTTCCTGTGGCCAGAAGAGGCAGCTGCTCCTGGGAGCAGTGACCCCGCCCCACCCGCCTCAGTGTGAGCACATGCAGAGCTGGAGAACGTCCCCTGGAAGGGCTCCTACCCAGGAGAGACTGGGGTGGGGGTGGGGCCAGAGCCAGAGGGCCCTGAAAACCAGAGGATGCGGGGGATCTTGGGCAGAGAGTGCCAGGGCTATGGCAGGGTGGGAGGCTGATGACCCAACCACAAGTGAGAGTTTTACAAACTGGGGTACAAAAGCCCCACCAAAATGATACAGAAGCACCTCATCAAGGCGACCTGGAAGGGGCACGGAATTTAGATTAAAAATTTCCAGAGCTCAGCGGGACCCCAGAACACAGAAGGGGTCAAAAATGTGAAATAGGGCTGTTGGGTCTGCAAGGATCTCAGAATACAGCAGGTCAGGCTTGTCAGGGACCCAACGCAGGAAGCCGTGGGGGGCTTAGGATTCAGAATGGAACACTCCAAGACCTCTTAGTCTGGCAGTTCTTCACTTGGGGCCCACAAACCAATATTTCAGGGGTCCCTGAACTTGGATGGGAAAAAAAAATCACATCTTTATTTGAATATAATTGGTTTATTTTGTAATCCTACGTACTTTATTTAATGCATTTAAAAACCATATCCTGAGAAGGGAGCCCTAGCCTTTGTCAGAGGGCCAAAGGGGTCTATGGTACAAAAAAGGCTAAGAGCCCCTGTCTTAGTCAAAGCTTCTGTTTGTTCATTTTAAATGACGACTTGACAATTTCTCATGATACGCACCCGGTCCTGGGCTCTCTTGGTAGATCTCACCAAGCCGGAAAGGTTTCCGGTATTGACCAAGTGATGGAGAGTGTCTGACCTCTGAGGACCAACTAGTTCAGTGAAGGGACTTACTGTCTACAGGACCTCAAGAAAAAAAGTCTCATGTTCTTTTGCAACATTGCTTGTCCCCAGTACACTTTGGGGGGACCAAGGAAAAGTGGCCCACTGGTGGGACACTTCTTTCAAAGCATCCCAGACCCCATCATTATCACCAGAGGAATGGATTTTTCAACCAAAGAAAGTCTGCAAGCTGGAGGAGTCATGATCTGTATCAGTGAAAGGAGAACCTCCCTTGTGGAGGTCACAGATCCTTGAAGCATTGCCCTGTAAGCGCATTACAGGACACCCCCTTTTTTGAGGAGGCAATCTGGGTTAAGTGACTTGCCAAAGGTCACATAGCTAGTAAGTGTCTGAGGCTGGATTTTAACTCAGGTCCTCCTGACTCTGGGGTTAGGTCTCTATCCACTGCTCCACTAGCTTCCCGCCTTTTTATTTTCGTAGATTTTTATTGCTTAGGTGAATCTGTGACCTCTTCAGTGTGAGTGTTCCCTTCTGGTATGCATGTCACAGCGAGTCCATCCATTTCCTTTCGTCCTGTGAGTCTCTGATGTCCTCTGATCAATTCTCCATATGGAGGGGTGCCCACTCAACTTGCTGACCTGTGGGAGGAGTCTTCCCCCAGATCACAGAATACATATCAATATTCCTTAGTATGTGAAAAGCCCATCTTCTTTTTTCCAGTACAAAGGTTCTCTGATGACATCCTTGTATGTTGCTTGGCTGATAATATGTTGCAGATTCATGCCTGTCAACAGACCCTATCTGTTGGCCTTTGGGTGACCTTCCACTCCTGAGTGACCCTGATGTTCCCTGACTAGAAGCATTTCTGTAAGGGAAGAGTTGTTTAGAGAGACCTTTGTTTCAGGAAGAGACTCGAGCTCATTGAGAACGCTGCTCAGTTTCCCAAAGGAAATCCACCTTGCTTTGCTTTTCCTGTTGGATGCTGGGTCCCTAGACAGTGTCTGTCCAAGATGTAGGTAGTGATGGGCACCCAGTGAGTGGTCCATCCAACTGCTTATCAGAGGATGGAGAACAGGTGCTCTTTATTCACTTAGCTTAATTCTAGGGTTGGTAATTAGGCTGAATCTTTAACAAAAAGTAATCATGGATCTCTTTTGCAATTTTCCCCCTTCCTTCCTTCCTTTCTTCCTTCCTTCCTTCCTTCCTTCCTTCCTTCCTTCCTTCCTTCTTTCCCTCCCTCCCTTCTTTCCTGCCTCCTTCCTTTCCTCTTCCTTTTTTCCTCCTTTCTCTCCTCTATTCTCTCCCTCATTTTGTCCTTCCTTCCTCCCTTCTTTTCTTCTTTCCTCCTGTCCTTCCTTCCTTCCTTTCCTGCTTCCTCCCTTCTTCCTTCATTCCTCCTTTCCCTTCTCTCTTCCCTCATTCCTTCCTCCCTCCCTTCCTTCTTTCTTTTACTTTTGGAGTTAAAATATTTTGTTGCTGTCTTTTAATCACTTCCCATCTTCCTTCCCATTTGAGCCCTTTTTGGGACAAACATCTAGTGGATGCACTATCTGTCTGCAGATAGGACACATTGCCTCAGTCCCCTGACTCTGCTCTGAGGAGACAGGGTTTTAAAAGCAAACCAGAGGAGTTTATATTTTATCCCGGAGACCTTAAGAAGTTGCTGGAGGCTTTTAAGAAAAACCACTTTGGCAGTCTTGTGTCATACAGACTGGAGTGTTGAGAAGCCTGTGGCAGGTGGACCAGTCCAGAGGCCGGTACAATAATCCAGGTGACAGGTGAGAGCAGTCAGCTGTGTGAGCGGAGAGAAGTCAGATGGGAGGGATGTTGTGCAAGTAGAAATAACAAAATTTTGTATCTGACTGAATATATGGGAGAATGAGGATATGAAGGAGAATGAAGTGCCAAAGAGAATATTGAAGTTATGAGCCTGGAAAGCTCGTTCATAGTCACACAGCTGCTGTGTGTCAGATGGGACTGGAACCCACATACTTGATTCCAAGTACAGCACTCTATTCACTGAGCTCTTTTAGCAGAGCCATTCTGAATCTGTGATTCTGTGAATGTGAAGGGGGTAAGATTCAACCACATAAACTCACAATCTTTGAGGGAGAAAGGCCTTCAGGGGCCACTGATTCCAACCTGGACCTGGCCAAAGCCTCCCCTCAACAACATCCCTGACAAATGATCATCCAGTCCTGTTTGAAGCCATCAGCGACAAGGAAACCACCTGGGGAAGCAGAGCGGTCCATTCCACTTGTGAGTAGCTTGCATTCCTAGGAAGCTTTCTCCTGCATCCAGCCTAAGTCATCATCTATGAAATTTCCATCCCTTCTGCACAGTTCTGGCATCTGAGGCCCACCAAAACAAGTGTAATCCCTTTTGGTTGTGGCAGCCCTCCAAATACTTGGAAATATTTGTCATCCTCCCCTCCCTGTCCAGCCCCCAATCTTCTCTTCATGATAAGCCTCTCAAGTCCCTTTAACCAACACTTATAAAATATGGTCTCCAGTGGCTTCATCATCATGGTGAGAGCTTCTCTCTCACCCCAGATATCTAATGTGTTGCCAAGTCTTGTGGTTTCTCCCTTCACAATATCTGTTATGTAAATCTTCCAGCCTCCTCCCTAGTTTGGACACTCATTACCCTAAGCCTGGGCTATTTCAATAGCTATGTCACCAAAAAAAAAGCAAGAAAAACAAAGAGAGAAAATCATACTTCTTGCACTCAGAATTAATCTGAATAGATAACAATATTTTTTTTTCAAGGAAATCAGGGTTAAGTGACTTGCCCAGGGTCACACACCTAGTGAGTGTCTGAGGCTAGATTTGAACTGAGGTCCTCCTGACTCCAGGACTGGTGCTCCATCTACTATGCCATCTACCTGCCCAAATAACATCCATTTAAAACAATTTTGAGTTTAAAATGCAATGCTATACACCGAATCTCTGAAAGCTGCCTCCCACCTGTCATCCCACCTCTTACCTTGAGAAGACAGGCAATATATATGATATTGATTATGCATATGAAGTCATGTTTCCACATTAGCCACCGTACATATCTTTTAAAAAGTCTAAGTTCATTGGTGAGCTCCTTGTGTATTCACATACATCTCCTTAGACAGTTCACCCTTTCTGACTCTTCTTCATTTCTGACTTTGGCAGCAGTGCTGGACCAACTCTATCATGGACTGTGCCCAGGCCTAAGGGCTGCCTTGGGACAGATTCTGGGGATGAAAGGGGACAGCCAAGAGTTTCACATGGTCCTGAGATTTAGAACTGGAAGTCATATTAGAGGGTCTCATCCAACTGCCTCATTTTACTCATAGGGAAACTGAGGCCCAGAGAAGGGAAGGGACTTGCCCAGGGTCACACAGCTAAAGTAGAAGGCAGGTGACATGAGCTTCAACACCTTCCTTCCTATCCTCCATATGTGAATGCTCTACAGGCATCTCAAAAAGACTCTCAATAGCTGATTGTAAAATTTGCAGTGGGAGCACTTAAACCTCACAAATCAGAAAATACTATAAATCAGGGATGGATTCATTGTTTTGTTTAATTGTCTGGACTTAAGAAAGTGATGAAAAAATCTTCATAAAGCAGATTACATTTAAAAATATGTCATGGGTACTTTTTTTCCCCTGAGAGTCAGTTGTTAAACATTTGTTTAATACCACTGCCTTGGCACACCTTAGAGGGCAGAGGAATTAGGACTGCTGCTGCCACTTCCCCTCCCACCCCAACTCTTCCTTAAGAACTGCAGTTATTTATCTGGGCAAGAACACTTGCAAACATCAAGACTGGTTTGACAAAAATGATGGGGAAATTCAGAAGCTGCTAAAAGAAAAATGAGAATTCCACAGGGTTTACCAGCAGGATAGTTCATCCATCTCAAAGAAGGTAGCATTTAATTCCATCAAAAGTAAAGTACAAGCAAAGCTTAGAGAGATGCAGGATTCTTGGCTCAGCAAGAAGGAGGCTGAAATTCAGTTTTATGCTGATGTAACAATATAATCCAAACAATAAATAGCCCTGAAGGCTATTTATGGTCCAGAGACCTATGGTGCATCTCAACTACTCAGTGCTGATGGAGCCACATTCATTAGTGATAAGGACATGATCCTGGAGAAATGGGATGAACATGTCCGTAGTGTTCTCAGCAGACCATCATAAAAAAATGCTGAGGTCCCTGACCATTTATCTCATGTAGAAGTCAACCCCTCCCTAGCTGAAGTTTCAACAGAAGAAGAGGTTTGGAATGCCATTAGGCTCCTTTTGTCTGGCAAAACATCTGGTGCTGATTCTATTCCAACTGAGATTTATGAGGCAGGGGGTACACTGCTCATACAAAAAGTGACTGATATTGTCCAGTTTGCATGGCAAGAGGAGGTTATCCCTCAGGAATTCAAGGAGGCCTCCATTGTCCATTCCTATAAAGGAAAAGTAAATAGGTTGTCCTGTGACAATCACAAGGAGGTCTCTTTCTTGGTCATTGCTGGCAAGATTCTTGCCTGGGTCCTCTTTAATGGGTTGATCCTTCAGGTAGATGGTCATCTACCTGAGAGCCAGTGTGGCTTTGGAAAGACTGAGGAATAGTCAATATGGTGTTTGCTGCCTGACAATTCCAGGAGAAATGCCAGGAGCAGAACTGAGGTCATGTTCATTGGTCTGACCAAAGCCTTTGACATTGTCAGTCATGAGGGCTTGTGGAAAAATATTGGGAAATCTGGTGGCTTGGAAAAGTTCCTAAGCATTATATGTCAGGTCCTTGATGGTATACTTGTGTAGGTTCTGGGTAATGGGTGATGTTCTCTCACTTTCCAGTCACCCATGGAGTGGAGCAAAGTTGTATGCTTGCTCTCATACTGAACATAAGGTTTTCAGTGATGTTGTCAGACACCTTCAACATGGACCAAAATGGCATCAAGGTTATCTATCATACTGATGGTAAATTATCTAACTTAAAAAGGCTACAAGCCAAGACTGAAATGGAGGGAGAATTGGTGCACAATTTTCTGTTTGCAGATGGTTGTGTAATCAGTGCAGCCCCTGAGGCTGAGATGCAGCAAAGTATGGATGAATTCTCTGATGCTTGTCCTCATTTTGGCCTAACAACTACCACCAAGAAAACACAGACTCTCCACTGGCCAGCTCCACACCATCCATATATGGAACCATAGGTTACAGCAAATGGAAAAACTGTGAATGCTATGGATAAGTTCACTTACCTTGACAGTATACTTTGCAAAGATATACATATACATGATGATTTTGAGGCACACATTGCCAGAGCTAGTTCAGTGTTTGGGAGACTCTGAAGCAAAGTGTGGGAGAGAAGAGGTGTTAGATTGCCTACCAATTGAAGGACTACAGAGCCATTGTGCTAACCTCATCGTTGTATGCCTGTGAAACCTGGATAGTATACCAGTGAAACTAAATATTTACATCTGAATTATCTTAGGGAGATTCCAAAGATCACCCGGCAAGATAAGATACCAGAAGGAGGTCCTTTCATAAGCTGAACTACCAAGCATTTAGGGCTTAGTTTTCAACTTGTAAGATATATTTTCCCCTGAGCCTATATGGTATAGAAAAAATGGTTACAGACCAAGAATTGCTCCAAAGGATGTCAATAAACAGACCAGAAGAAAAGGGGGGTAGTCACGGGCACTACCCTGCGTGTTCTATTGGTGTCCATCTGATGTCAAAGAACCCCAGGAAGTCCCAAGCACATGGAGTGGATTCCCTGTGTAGAAATAACAAGAGTATAGTGGAAAGACTGTTAGAGAATGAGAGGGCATTAATGTGTCATTTGAATGCCAAATATACATTTGTCTAAACAACTATTTTACAGAGAACTCACACAGGGCAAGAGCTCGCATGGGGGTCAGAAGAAGCAATACAAGTATGCTCTTAAGGATTCTTTGAAGAACTTTGGAATCATTTGCATCGCATGGGAGACACTGGCATAGGACTGTCCAACATGCTGGACATGTCTTGCATCAAAGGAGCTATGCTCTATGAGCGAAGCAGAGTTGTGGTAGTTCAAAAGAAAGGTGAGATGTGCACATTTAGAGACATCTCCACTCTACATGTTCATGTGGACTATTTGTGCCCAGTCTGTGGTAGAGCATTCTGAGCTCATATTGGTCTGATCAGCCACCGTGGGACACACTGTACCTTGACTCCAACATAGTGATGTCATTTTGGTCTTCTTGAGAATGAAGGACAACAACCATCTATCCAACCAACTTACAAACCCGCACTTTGTTGCTGTTCTGTCATTTCAATCATGTCAGACTCTTTGTGACTCCATTAGGGTTTTTTTTTTTTGGCAGCAATATTGGAGTGGTTTGATATTTCTAGCTCATTTTACAGGTGAAGAGACTGAGGAAAACAGGGTTAAGTGTCTTGCTCAGGGTCACACAGCTGGTAAGTTAAGATGAAGATGAGTCTTCCTGAGTCCAAGCCCAGTACTCTATCCACTGCCCTGTTCCTACCCAGTAGGAACTCAATTGCTTTATCTGTTGGCAACTAAAGAATGAATTCAATAAAACACGAACAAAGGCTTATGGGTCTGTTGCTGGGGTTGAAAACCATGGATCTTTTCTACAGACAAGGAACTGGGGAATCTTGAGTCCTGGATGTTCCATAGAAGATGTGGTAAAGCACTCTGCCAAGAAAGATACAAAGATAACAGAGACGTAGACTATGCCCTTGTGGGGCTTAGAGTCTCGTTAAGATAAAGAGTAATCAATAAAGGATAGGCCAAATCAAGCAAAATGAAATTCACTGGGGATAAACAAAGAGTCTCAGTTTGGGGCTCAAAAAGTTAACTACCCAAATATGGAGTTAAGAAAGTAGGGCTAGAAAACAGCTCATGTGAAAAAAGATCTGAGGGTCTTAGTGAACTACATTCTCAGTATGAATCAGTGGTATGACATGGCAGTCCAATGTCTTAAGCTATATTGAAAAGGCATAATGTTTTGAGCAAGTAAAGTGACTGTTCTACTGTCCTTCACCCTGGAGAGGACACATCTGGAGTAGTGAAATCATTTTTGAGTGATGTATTTCAGGAAAGACTGGAGAGAATCTAGAGGAGTATGACCAAAGGTGTGAAGGAAGAGTGATTGAAGGAATGAGGGATGTTAATCCTGCATAAGGGAAGCCTTGGGGTAGGGGATGTGATAGTTGTCTTCAAATATTTAAAGGGCTCTCATATGGAAGAAGCAGATTTCCCTTTCTTGTACAAACAGAGCCAATCTCAGCCAGGAATAGAGGTAGGAAGCCTCATGTCACTGGAAGTATTCTAGGAGAGGAAGGATGGGCACTTATTAGAGATGTTGTACAGAGGATTATGTTGCTCATGCATAGGTTGAGCTTCTTGCCCATTAAGGTCTCTTTTAACCCTGAGATTTTGAAGTCCAATGATTCTAGTAGGTGGCATTTAGTCTTTTTTTTTTTTTTTTTTTTTGCTTTTTGGAGGGGGAAAGCAAGGCAATGGTTAAGTGACTTGCCCAAAGTCACATGGCTAGTTAGTATAAAGTGTCTGAGGCTAGATTTGACTCCTGACTCCAGGGCTGGTGCTCTTTTCACTGCACCACCTAGCCGCTCCTCATTTAGTACTTATTGAATAAATAAAAAACATAGTAGAATATGAGAAGGGGAGTGACATTATCAGAGCCATACTTTAGGAAAATCATTTGGGCAGCTGAGGGGATGATAGAATAGAATGGCAAGAGACTTGAGGTGGAAAATTCAGCTGGCATGTTGCTGTGGGAGTGCAGATGCATAGACAGTAACATGATAACACACAAAAATGCCCCATCATGGCCTGCAGATGGCTTCAGGGCCTCCAAGGCCACATCAAAGTACCAAAAGCACTGACTCTGTGATTGTACTGGGGGATCAGGGCCATGCTAAAGATGATTTGAGTGAAGCGTCTGACAGACGTGCTCATGGTCTCCTTGTGGACTCCTGGACTAGATGATAGTACAATTAGATCAATTTGGACCTGATTGGGAGTCGCAAAGGAATTTCTTTCAAAGATATGGGATAAACTGCATGGTCACTGAGGCCTCTAATATCCATTCCACTTTGATATCATATGAGTGCTTGCCAGTTGTTCCATCCAAATAGCAATTGTCAATAGTGGAGTGCCCCCAGGATTCTGTTCTTCACCCTTTTTTCTGCTCCAATTTTATGCATGACTCAGATGAAGGCTTAAACAGCACACTTACTAAATCTGCAAATGACACAAAGCTTGGAGGGGTGGTTAAACACATTGAATAACTGAATTAGGACCCTGTAATATCATAACACTGGGATGAATTTCATATGATAATAATCATATAACAAGGACAAGAGCTCACAACCTGGTGTAGTGGAAAGTGCCCTGGATTTGGAGGTAGAGGACCCGAGTTTGAATCCCTGCTCTGCTATTCATTCCCTGAATGACCTTGGAACAGTTACTTCTCCTCTCTAAGTCTATAATGGATCATCTTATAGAGACCTTCCAGCACTGAGGCTATGACCCTGTGAACTGCTAAAAAACATTGAGGAGTGAGGATCTACATTTATTATGGAAGACAAGATCCTGGGCCCTTAAAGCAGGTACTAAGACCTCTGTAATTTAGGAATCAATGTTATAAACCCTTGGTGGGAGGAGGGATGGTTTTGTTCTGTCCTTATATCCTGGCACCAAGCACAGTGCCCAGTACCCAGCACCCAGCACCCAGCACCCAGCAGGTGCTTAACAAACTCTTGCTAATGGATTAGAGGGGCATCAATAAATGCTCTTGGATGGACAGGAGGCACATGATGCTTGCTGATGGATTGGAGTCAGAGGCCCTATCAGTTCCTGTGTGTGACATAAGAGTCCCCTCCCTCTGGGGCCTGCAGAGGGAGGGGGCGGGACCAGAGGCTCCCCACCGCCCTTGCCCGCCCTGCAGCTGGCTCCCTGCCTGTTCTGCCCCCAGCTGGCCCCGGGCGGAGCAGCAGAGGCACAAAGCTCTGGGACACTGAGCTTCTCAGTATCTTTCTGGAGGCTGTGCCCAGGGTGGGGAGGACGGGAGGAGGGAGCTGGCCAGACTCCTCCAGGTAAGTGCCCCCCAGCGCAGACCCAGGCTCCAAGGCCCCAGCCCACCCCCAGGCCAAGTCACACTGGGACAGCACAGAGCATGGCCACGGTCACTTGGGAAGGCCTTGCACCGGGGGCTTTGGGCTCGTAGCCCACCGTCCAGGCCCTGGGTTTGGAGGGGAAGCACCTCAGTTTGCCTCCTGGCTCTTCTACTTAGAGTATAGAAAGCCGGGATAGATGTCTTTGAATCTTTTGTTTCCTTTAAGGCTCAGCTCCAAAGCCACCCCCTAGGAGATGCCTTCCCTGATTCCCCCTCCTCTCATCCTCCTCAATCATCCTGTATTTATTTATTTAGTATAAATTTTGTGTACGCTTATATGGGTACATGTGGTCTCCTCCACAGGATGCAAGTGCCCAGTGCTTAGCACAGGGCCTGGTGCATAGTAGGTGCTTAATAAATGCTTGTTGACAACTTCAGTGGAGGAACTGTTTAGTTCTGCCTTTGGATCCCCAGTGTCTGGCACACAGCAGGTGCTTAATAAATGCTTGTTGACAACTTCAGTGGAGGAACTGTTTAATTCTGCCTTTGGATCCCCAGTGTCTGGCACACAGTAGGAACTTAATAAATGCTTGTTGACAACTTCAGTGGAGGAACTGTTTAGTTCTGCCTTTGGATCCCCAGTGTCTGGCACACAGTAGGAGCTTAATAAATGCTTGTTGACAGCTTCAGTGGAGGAAGTTTTTAGTTCTGTCTTTGGATCCCCAGTGTCTGGCACACAGCAGGTGCTTGATAAATGCTTGTTGACAACTTCAGTGGAGGAACTGTTTAGTTCTGCCTTTGGATCCCCAGTGTCTGGCATATAGTAGGTGCTTAATAAATACTTATTGATGGATTGATTGGAGGTCCTCTGCTCTAATTTTCTCCTTTTACAGAGGAGGAAACAGAGACCGAGAAAGAGGTCAAATGCCTTGACCAAAGTCACATGGGCAGTGAGATGAAAAACCAAGGTTTGATTCTAAGTTAACTGACTCCCCCTAGAAGGGTCTTTCCCACTTTACCATGCTGCGCCGCTTCCCCATGCCAATAGCTCTGTGATCTTAGGCGCATTTCTCAACCCTTCTGAGACTCGGTTTCCTTGTCTGTAAAATGGGAAGAGCCCCTAAAGTCCCTTCCAGCTCTTAATCCATGGTTCTATGATTTCTAAAGCCAGAGGCCTCTCAGCAGAGACCTGGGAGAGGTCCTGATGTCTGCGAGATGATACAAGGTCTGTCCTCAGGAAAACCTGAGTCTG
The DNA here is from genome assembly GCA_028646515.1 of Pseudochirops corinnae. NCBI lineage: Eukaryota > Metazoa > Chordata > Mammalia > Diprotodontia > Pseudocheiridae > Pseudochirops > Pseudochirops corinnae. Next base: position 287,723,261 of record CM053587.1, on the reverse strand, counting down.
GGTTTGGGGGGGAGGGGAGTATCAGCCTCTGCTGCAAAAGAAGAAAGCTGATTTCTTTTTTTTTTTTTAGTTGAGTTACGCTTTTTATTTAATGTTACAAAAAATATTTAGTCAAACAGGCCAAAGCCCATGTTATTGCCGGACTCCTTGGTTTCTTCTTTTTTTGCTTCCTTCTTCTTCTCTTCAGCTGGGGCAGCTGTGCCAGCAGAGGCAGCACAACCCGCTGCTTGGCACAGGTCCACCAACTCCTACATTGCAGATGAAACTTGCAGTGCTTACGTTGGACAGGGCCTTGGCGAATAATCCAGGCCAGAATGGCTCAACAGTTATACCTGCTGCTTTAATGAGGGCATTGATTTTATCCTCATCAGCGTGAAGGATGAGGGCAAGTGAACTCACCAGACAGATGAGGAGGGGCCTGTGGGCAGTGACGCTGGTCGCTGGCTGAAGTGAGGGTTCACCCCAGCCTGGCCTTAGCTTCTGAAGAAGAACCAAGCACCTTACAGGTAACTGAAGAGGAAGAGCCGAAGGCCCCCGTGATGCCTTATATCTGCGCCATTTGGCCAATCGGCACGTGAAAGAAAGTTGTTTTCTCCCAAGGAGAAAACGCAGTGACCATCAGAGGTCAAGGCTCTGTGCATTCCCAAGTTTCTCACAGCAAGCACTCTGCTTGGTTCTATCTTTGCCCTGAAGTCACTCAGAAAACCTGGATTTGAATCTCTACTTTGCCAGTAAGACTCGGGTAGGACACTCTCCCTCCATCTGGGCCTCAGTTTCCTTATGCGTGAAGTGAGGATTGTAGATTTAGATGATTGTTAAGGCAGATGTTCTTAAGCTGGGATCCACGAACTTTTAAAAGAATATTTTGATAATTCTATTTCACTATAATTGGTTTCCTTTGTCATCCTGTTTTGTTTTTTTTTTTTGCACGTAAAAACCTTACTCTTAGGAGGTATCCATAGATTTCACCAGAATGCCAAAGGGGTAGCCAAAGAACCCTTCTCCAAGGTCTCTTGTCCCTCTAAAAAAACCCTTTGATCCAACTCTCTGTATTATGGAATTTTGTGAACACGTGGCATGTGTTTTCCTGTTACATCACCCCTCTGCCATCATATACTTACATTGTAGGCTTCTTGAGGACAGGATCTTGGCCATTGGACTGATGTAGCCCCAGCTTATTGAGGGGCAAGTACCCATAGGCACTTAAATAGTTGTTTAAGTTGAAGTTAGTTAAGTTGAAGCTTATGGGATGGCGTGGGGATGAGATGACAGTGGGATAGGACAAGAGGAAGGGGAAAGGAACAGGCATTTATTAAGTACCTGCTGTGTGCCAGGCTAAGTTCTTTACAAATATCTCATTTGTATGGGATGGAGTGGAATAGAATGGCTAAAGTTAAGCTGTCAGTGCTGGCTTATAAGTCAAATCCTCACAGAATATCATATACTTATTCTCCCTGTAGGGCAGGTGTGATGCTGCTGGGAAAAATGAAGTTGGTCCTCGGGCTCCTGCTGTCCATGGCATGGCCCATGCTCCACGCAAACGTGACCCTGACTGGCAAACAAAGTGAGTCCTTACTGCTCTAAGGGTCCTGACTACAAATGAGGTTTACAAGATTGTTACCACCAAGAGGGCTGGGTGGCAGGATGGAACTAGTGAACAGAACAGCAGATCTTGCTGGTCCTAGTTGGTCCCTGTGGGAATAGGCTATTTTTGGAGGCCAGTCAGTGAGCATAGGGTTTGCTGAAGGTCAAGAGAAAGAATATATAGGAGACACGGCCTGATGTAGATGAAAAGTAGTAGACTTGGTGTTAGATGACCTGGGTTCAACTCCTGGCTCTGTTGCTGACTGGCTGCATGGCCTTGGGCAAGCCACTGAACTGCTTTAGGCCTCAGTTTCCTCTGCTGCAAAATGAGTGGGTTGAATTAGATAATTTCTAGCACCAAATCCTATGATCCTCTTGAAATGTGGCTCCTTGGGCATCCATGGATGGGAGATGGTGTATCTAGTGTGAGGAATAGTCAGGAGGTTAATGTCACTGGAGCACAGAATATGTGGGGGGTGGCCAGAGGGTATAAGGAGTAAGAAGACTGGAAAGGTTAGAAGGAGACAAATTTTGGAAGGTCTTTGAAAGCTAAGGAGAAAAGATAAGACTGAGGGAGACAGGCCATGTATCTACAAGTATTTGGCTGATATCCTGGGAAAGTGAGATTAATTTATTCTGCTTGACCCTTACAAGATAAACTAGAAGTGATAGATGTAGGTGATAGAAAGGCAGATGACATCTTTCTGTAAGGAAAAGCCTCTCTAAGGAGGGCTATCACCACACTAAAGGCATTGCTTTAGCAGGAAGTGAATGAACTGTCACTGGATGTGTTTGTATTACATTACATTAGAGTTTAATGACTGCTTTGGATGTAAGAGAGAAGATCCCTGCCCAGGGGTCAGATTAGGCATCTGATCCAGGTCTGGGGTCTTGAGATTCAAATCTAGGGAGCAGACATCAGGGGAAGGGGAGGATGGGAGGCAGCAAATCTCAGGCCAGGGAAAAGTTGGGAAACATTTGTGGGAGTGTCACCATCTTCCTTCATGGTCTTTATCTCTTCCTCTAAACAGTATTTCTGATGTGTCATGTGTGTGAGGAGGTCAATAACTTTGCCTGCAAGAATCCAGAGAAATGCAATGTAGGAGATGCATTCTGCATCACTGTGGCTACCAGTAAGTTTTTTTTTCTACCTCATTCTCTCTTTTTCCTGAGTGATAGGGGAAGACTTTTCTGCAGATCACAGATTTAATTGGGACGTAATTGGGACATGGATTTAATTTAGCAGGGACATAGGCTTAGGTTGGGGACCTCCTTTTGAGCTACAAGTAACTCACCCTTTAGTAATGCTGGGGAATGGAGAAAATTTTGAGGGATGGACAGGCTAAGTGCTGACTATTATCTCTAACCTCATGCTTCCAATTATTTTGGACTGTGCGAAACATTTGCACTGAGACTCGGTACTCCATTCCTTTATTATTCATCCATGCATTCAACAAGCATCAATTGCCATCTAATTGTGTACAGAGCACTGTTTGATTCTGTCAGTCAGTGAGTCAATAAGCATTTATTAAGGGTCTACTGTATTCCAAAAATTGTATTAAGGACTGGGAAATACAAAGAAAGGCTAAAACAGTCCCTGCCCCCAGAGAGATCTTATTCTAATAGGGGATACAACATGCAGAAGGAGAAGGAGAGGAAGAGTTCTAGCAAGGGTCATCCAGGCCAGCACCTATGCAAAGAGATTTCCCTTCTTCAGTACCTTGAACTTGTGATCATGCCTCTCCTTAAAAATCTCCAGCAAAAGGGAGCAACGAATCACCCAAAGCATGCTGTTCAACTTTGGGACGACCACCTCCTCACGTCAAGCTGAAATCTATGTCTATGCAACTCATAGAAACCCATTGTTTCTATCATACATGAGTTGATTCTTCCAGGACCCATAAGGTGATATTTCTCTTGGTGAGTCTTCCAACTGGAATATTCAAGCCTCTTCCTGGGCCCTCTTTTCTTCTCCTTCCATAGTCTCTCACTTGTTGGGTTCATCAGCTCCCATGAGTTGATTATTACCTCTATGCAGATGATTCTCAGATCTAGTCTTTCCTCTGAGCTCCAGGCCCACATCATCAACTGTCTCTTGGAGGTCTTGAAGTGGCTATCCTGTAGGCAGCAAAATTGGACTCATTATTATCACTTCCTAAACCCTCCCTTCCTCCCAACTCAAGGGCACTGCCATGTTTTTTTAGTAATCCATGCTCACAATATTGGCATCATCCTTGATTCTTCCCTGTCACTTGTATATCCAACAAAGAGCCAGATCTTGTTTCAACCTCAAAACATGTCTCATGTATCATCCTTTCTCAACTCAGATGTCTAGTCTATGGTCTCATAACATCTTGACTAGACAATTAATTGCAATAGATTTCTAATTGGTTTTATTGCCTCAAGTCTCTCCCCACTCCAATTTATCTTCCACTCAGCTGCCAAAATGATTTTCCTAAAATGTAGGTGTGACCAATGTCACCTCTCTACTCCATAATAAATGCCAGTGGCTCCCTGTTCTTCCCAATATCAAATCTCTTCTGTTTGACATCTAAAGCCCTTCAGCTTGGCCCCTTCCTACCTTTCCAGTCTTTTTCACTTTTTCCACCTCAAAAGTTCATATGGACTATCTGTGCCCAGCCTGTGGTAGAGCATTCCGAGGTCATATTGGTCTGACCAGCCACAGTCGGATGTACTGTACTTTGACTCCAACATAGTGATATCTTGTTTGACAATGAAGAACAATTAACCAACCAACCAACATTTTGCTACCTTCTATGGACTCTGTGTTCTAGCTAGCCTAGCATGTTTGTTGTTCCTTCAACACTCAAACATACCTGAGGAGGAAGCGTGTTCCTGGTCATCCCTCTGCCTCACCCCGTACCACCCCTCTCTCTCCCACCCCCCAACCCATGCCTTGTAATTTCTTCTCTGAAATTACCTTCCCTTTCAACTTTTTATGTATCTTGTCTTTCCTCACTATTTACAATGGATCTTCCCCATTAGAATGTGAGCTCTTGGAGGGTAAAGACCACATTGTGGCCTTTCTTTTCAATACCCCTTCCCACCGCTCACTACTTACAACAGTGCTTGGCACATAGTAATAGACACTTGATAAAGGTTTGTCAACTGACTTCTATGCTAGTCACCTCATTCTTGGAAGGATATTGCCAAAGTAGGGCAGCATAACTAGATGGTGATGGGACTGGCGGTTTTATCGCATATAAAAATTGATTGAAGGAACAAGGGGAATCTGAGAGCATGCTCTGTATTACTACCATACAAGTCTTGGAATCTGTTCCATCTTGTTCTCCCTCTGAATCACACAACCATGTAGAAGGTCAAAAGAATGGGACAGCCATGAGAAAAGAGTTGGGTTTTTTTTTGGGGGGGGGGGACAGTATAATAATTGTGTACCAAATATTTGAAAGGCTGTCACATAGAAGAGAGATTAGGGTTCTGCTTGACCACAGAGGGAAGGGCTAGGATCAATGAACTGGTTTCAGGGAGCAAATTTTAGTTCATTGCAAGAAAAAACAAAACAAAAAAAGTTTCCTTACAATGGAAGGTATCCCTAGTGAAATGACAAGCTTCAGGAGGTATTGGTTTCTCACTCATGTGAAGTTATCCCTGTCAGCAGCAATGCTGAGGGCACTCAGGAGAGGGACCTGATGCCCTCTGAGGTTCTGTCCAGTTGTATTCTATGTGCAGCTGTGTGTGTGTGTGTGTGTGCGTGCATGCAAGGAGTGGGAGATATTATCGTACATCCCTTCCCACCCCAATGCAGACTATATGCTTCTTGAAGATGACTGGTCTCTTTTTTCTTTAATCCCTAGTATCTAGCATAGTCCTCTGTACATGTTAGAAACTAAATAAATGCTTATTGAAGTTAATGTGGATAATGAGAAGCAGAACTGTCTGGTAGGCAGCATGTAGATGGTTATCATTCTTATGATTAAGATCCAGACCTGTAATTCCATACATGTTAGGGCACTCCTAGGGTATGAAGTGCATCTACTTATGCAGATTGGCAAGTGGTCTGTAACTTCTGGTCTTACAGTGTTTCCTGAAGCCATTGAAAGGCTAAGTGCTCACAACCATACAACTAGTGTGGGCCACAGGCAGTATGTGAACCTAGGCCATCTTGACTCCCAGATATGCTCTCTGCTACTCCACACTGCCTATCACATCATCTGCATCTTCATCACAAGTGCACAATTGGGCCATGGCTTTTTTTGTTTGTTTTTAAATTTACCTCTTCTTTCTTCTTCTCATAGGGCTGACCAGTCGCTACTTGCTTATTTCCAAACAGTGCCATAAGGTCTGTCCATTTTTGGAACACTACTACCAAAAATTCTCACATGAGAGAGAAGTGCCAAGCGCTTTTGTCTATTCCCGTTGTTGTGCTGAGAATTTATGCAACGCTGGCATCCCCTCCACCTCAGATGGTGATATAGACATCCAGATTCAATATAATCTTCAGGGCACTGTCCACCAGAGAGCCGGCAACACAAGGCTGATGATGTTTCTCAGCTTCCTGCCTGCCCTACTCCAGGTTAGTATGTGATTTGAAGGATCCTCCAGCTCATAAAGCCCTAGAGATGGTCCCCACACTCAGTCTCTAGAAATAATGGTTCTTGGCAGCTAGGTCATGCCCCATTGGAGAAGTCATGAGCCTTACTCATCTGGTAGTCTTCTCGCCTCTCCCCCCTCCCACTCCCACTCCACCTAGGCATTAATAGGGGAGGGTGGGTTAAAAGTAAAGGGCCAAAATGCTGACTTCCGGGCCTTCGGGCTCTTCTCTAGTCTTTTGCTTAAAAGTTAATAAATGGGAAAATTTTTTTGGTTTGAAATTAGGTCTCCTTGAGAAAATCCTACTCATCTTGTATTTCTTTTATGGGCTGAATTGCCATTTGTCATCTCCTATCTGTGTGTGAGACATATCCCGCTGGTCTAGAAGCTCTCTAGGGCAGGAACCCTGTCAGTTCAGTATTGTGCTCCTTTCCTTTGCCTCTCTCCTCTGACATTCAACACAGAGGCACCATATGGAATGGATCCCTTTCTCTTTGAGGGAGAGATATTGGAAAGCATGAGAGGATCTGCATTAAAGCTCAAGCTATGACTTGACTGTTGGACCTTGGGTAAGCAACTTCTCTTATCCTTCCTTCAGTTTCACCATTGAGGAGATTGGAGTCAATGATCTGTACGAACTCTTTGAACTCTAAATGCAGGTGGTGACTTCTTGTCTTTATCCAAAAAGGCAGAGTTAAGAAGAAAACCCAGAGGAAATCAAGTTAGTCAATCCATCAATTGGCATTTAGTAAGCACCAACTATATACTAGGCAAGCACTATGCTAAGCCTTGTGGACACAAAGAAAGGTAAACACCAGTCCCTGCTTTCAAGGAGCTCACAATTTATTTGGGGAGAAAACCATACACAAACAAGATTAATTGGAGGTAATCTCAGAAGGAAGGGACTAAGATGAAGAAGGTGGGATTTTAGGTGAGATCTGAAGGAAATCAGGGGAGCTAGGAGGTAGAGATGAGGAGGGAGGACATTCCAGGCATGGGGGACAACCAAAGAAAATGCCTGAAGACAGGAGATGGAATATCTATTTTGAGGAACAATAAGGAGGTCAGTATCACTGAATCACTGAGGATGAGGGAGTGGAAGCAGGGTAAGGTGGAAGGAGACTGAAAATGCTCGAAGGGGTCAGGTTATGAAGGACTTTGAAAGCCAGACAGGAAATTTAAAAATTTGCTCATGGAGGTAATGGGGAGTCACTGAAGTTGATTGACTAGGAAGGTGATGAGGTCAGATTTTTTTTTAAGGAGACAGGCAGATGGATTGAAGAGAGAAGAGACTTGAGGTGTGAAGACCAACCAGCAGTCTATTACAAAAGTCCACTTATAAGGTGATAGCACTGGGGTGGTTGCAGTGTCAGAGAGGAAAAAGAGAGCATATGTGAGACATGGTATAAAGGTAGAAAGGGCAGGACTTTAGCACTGATTAAATGTGTCTAGAGATAGATAGATAGATAGACAGACAGACAGACAGACAGACAGATAGATAGATAGATAGATGGATGGATGGATGGCTAGCTAGCTAGATGTATGGATAGATAGATGGATAGATAGAAAGATAGATGGATAGATGGATAGATAGATAGATGGATAGATAAATGGATAGATAGATATTTAGATAGATAGATGGATAGATAAATAGAGAGAGAGAAAGAGAGAGAGATGGAGAGAGAAAAGAGACAGAAAGAGAGAGAGAGAGAGAGAAAGAGAGAGAGAGAGAGAGAGAGAGAGAGAGAGAGAGAGAGAAGGTGATATGTAGGTAGAGATCCTGGTTTACTGGGAGGATGGTGATACCTCTAAAGGCATAGGGCAATTAGGAAGAGGGGAGGTTTTGAGAGAGAAATCATGAGTTCGGTTTTGGATATGTTGAATTTAAGATGTCTGTGGGATATCCAGTTAGAAATGTCTCATAGGCAGTTGGAGATGTTAGACTGGATGTCAGGACAAAAGTTAGGGCTAGATAAGTAGGTCATTGGTGAGATGATAGTTGGATATTTGGGAGGTGATGAGGTCCCTAAGAAAGACAGCGTATAGAGAGAAGAGGGTCCAGGATAACCTTAAAAGACATCCATGATTAGTGGGTGTGATCAGCAAATACAGTCAACATTTAAATCATGCTGACTATATGCCAGGCACTGGGCTAAGTGTTGTTATCTCATTTAATCCTTGCAACAAAGTCCTTCATTTTTACAGGTTAGAAAGCTGAGGGGAAAATGGATTCAGTGGCTTGCCCAGGGTCACACAGCTAGTTAAGAGTCTGAGGCTGGATTTGAACTCAGGTCTTCCTGACTCCAGGCCCTGTATTCTTTCTACTATACCACCTAGCTGTCCAAAAGCAAAGGAGATTGAGAAGTCAGATAGGTAGGAGAAGAACCAAAAGAGAGCAATGTCATGAAGACCTAGAGTGAAAAGAGTTCCAAAGAGAAGAGGGTGATTGATGCTACCGGAGGTGGCAAAGGGCTCAGGAATGTTGGAGACTGAGAAAATGTCCTTAGATTCAGCACCTGAGTGATCGCTAACAACTTTATGATAGTGAAGAAAACTGACATGCTCTTCAGCTGAATCAAGAGAGGTGTTGTGTTGAAGACTAGAGAAGGGACCAGGAGAACACTGTACGCAGTAACAGCAACCTTGTGTGATGACTGACTTTGATAGGCTGGGCTCCTCTCAGCAATGCAAGGACCTAAGACAGCTCCAAAAGACTCACCATGGAAAATGCTACCCACACCCAGAAAAAGAACTCTGGGGTCTGAAGGCAGGTGGAAGCACACTACTTGCTCTGTCTCTTTTTTGTTTTTTTTTGTTTTGTTTCTTCTTTCTCACAGTTCATTCCATGGGTTGTAATTCTTCTTTGCAACATGACTAATGTGAAAATATGTTTAATGTGAATGCATCCATCAGATTGCATGCCATCTTGGGGAGGGGGGAAGAGAGAGGGGAGAGATTTAAAACTCAAAAGCTTATGGAAGTGAATGTTGAAAACTAAAAATAAATAAAATTTAAAAAAAAAGACTAGAGAGGTGATAAGCAGGCAGCTAACTGGTGATGGGAGAAGGAGAGGGTGAGACTTGGAGGGAGGAAGACCCAAGTTTGAATCCTGTCCAAGATACACTGTCTAGTGGATGCAACACCTCTCAGACTCAGTTTCCCCATCTGCTAAAATGGAGGATAGTAATAGCACCTTCCTCTCAAGGTTCTCATAAGGTCTAAATGAGATTGCATGTGGGAAATGCTCTGCATACCTTAGAGTACTATATAAAGGGCTGTCATTATAGACCCACTGCCCTCTATCCCAGATGAACTTGGTTGTTATTTTTCCTAGCTCTATAAAATAATTTTTTTGAAATGTGATTGGTATGGAACTGAATAAGTAAATTAATTTAGGTATAATTATAATTTTTATTAATTGGCTCAGTCTACGCATGAGCAATTAATATCTCTCCAGTTGTTTAGATCTGACTTTATTTGTGTGAAAAGTGTTTTGTAATTGTGTTCATATAGTTCCTGGGTTTGTTTTGGCAGGTAGACTCCCTAGTATTTTATATTTTATATAAATATATATTTATATAAATATATAAATTATAAAATAAAATTATATATATTATATATATATCTATATCTATATAATCCAGTTATTTTAAATGGAATTTCTCTTTCTATCTCTTCCTGCTAGAATTTGTTGGTATTACATAGATGTTTATGTGGGTTTATTTTATATCCTGCAACTTTGCTAAAGCATTTAATTAGTTTAACTAGTTTTTAAAAGTCAACCATGTGTGACAGAGACTATTTGGACCTCAGTATAAGAATACAAAGAATGAAATAATTCTTCTTTACGAGGAACTTGCACTCTAATAAAGGAGAACATATATATAAATATAAAATTATATATAGTATATATTACGTATAATTATATATATATATATAAAATCATGAAAAGAATAACTGCAAGTACATACAAAATAATTAAAATTTCATTTGAGAGGGATGGCACCAGCAACTGGTGAGATTAGGAAAGGCTTCATGCAGGAGATAGTGCTCAAGCTTTGTAGCGGAGGCAGGCAGGAGTTATATGAGGCAGAGATGAGGAGAGTATGCATTTCCGGAATGGGACATGGAATGTTCTATATGAGGAAAAGAGAAAAGGCAAATTTGGCTACATCACAGAGTGCGTGAGGGGCACTTTCTAGTAGGACATGGTGGCTTATTGGTATAATTACTAGAGTTTTAACATCTTTCAAGTTAGAAAAAATTTTTTTAAAAAAGAATGCTGTCATTGTATACTGTTCTCCTAGCTCTGCTTGCTTCAATCTGCATTGGTTTACTAAAGTCTTCCCCAAAGATTTCCTCTGAAACTGTCCATTTTGACATTTCTTATGGCAACAAAAGCATTCCATTACATTCATATACTATCATCTGTTCATTCCCCAATACGTGGGCACCCACTCAATTTCTGGCTTGGGGCTATTTTGAAAAGCCCAGCTGAACTCCGGCCATGAGCAGAAACTGGACAAAAGAAGATGGCCTTGCCCACACTCATGGCCATTCTCCATGCAAAGTGCTCTCTGTTCTTGTTTCTGCTGCTGCTGCTACATGGGATACCCCACCCTCCATTCCTGACATAGACTAGTTAAGAAAAACTCTCCAGAGGCTTATACAGAGTGATGCTAAGTGAGAAGAGCAGAACCAGGCAAAACCTGTACACAATCACAGACACATCGTACATTATGATGACCAACCTTGATAAACTGGACTATCCTCAACAATGCACAGCTAAAGACAACTCTACAAGCCTCAAGAAGGAAGGAGATACCTAAACTCAGAGAAAGATATAGAAAGACTATAGTTTAAATGGAGACTGAAGCAAAACTCGTTATCGTTCTCTTTTATGTCTGGTTTTGCTTTTTTTTTCTTTTCCCAGTGATCACTCATTGGTTACAGCCCTTCTATATGACCAAACTATTGTACAATGT
>CM053587.1:287663430-287711620 GCA_028646515.1 Pseudochirops corinnae | reverse complement strand
AAGGCAAGCATCCAGTTTTTGTTTTTTATTTTTAAAAATCAAATTAATCAAAGGTTGATCTATTTTATTGTTTTTCATGAAACCAGCTCTTAGTTTTATTTATTAGTTCAAGAATTTTCTCAATTTCAATTTTATTAATCTCTCCTTTGGTTTTCAGAATTTCTAATTTGGTATTTAATTAGGGATTTTTAATTTGTTCTTTTTTTTTTTTTTTAGCTTTTTTAGTTGCATGCCCAATTCATTTATCTCTTCTTCTCTATTTTACTCATGTAAGCATTTAAAGATGTAAAACTTCCCCTAAGAACTGCTTTTGCTGTATCCCATAAGTTTTGGTATGTTGTTTCATAATTGTCATTCTCTTGGATGAAATTATTGTTTTCTATGATTTGTTGTTTGACCCACTTCTTCTTTAGGAATAGATTATTTAATTCTCAATTATTTTTTAATTGATCTTTCCATTGCCCTTTCTTACATGTAATTCTTATTGCATCATGATCTAAAAAGGATGCATTTAATAGTTCTGCTTTTCTGCATTGGATTGTGAGGTTTTTATGATCAGTTTTTGTGTAGGTATCATGTACTATCTAGAAAAAGGCATATTCCTTTTTATCATCATTCAATTTTCTCCACAGGTCAACCATAGCTAACTTTTCTAAAATTCTATTCATCTCCTTAACTTCTTTCTTGTTTATTTTGTGGTTAGATTTATCTAGTCCTGAGAGGAGGAGGTTGAGGTTCCACATTAGTATAGTTTCATTATTTATTTCTTCCTGTAACTTCCTTAACTTCTCCTCCAAGAATCTGGATGTTATACTACTTAGTGTGCATATGTTTAGCAATGATATTACTTCATTGTCTATGGTACGTTTTAGCAGGATGTCCTGTTTTTGTTTTTTAAAGGTGGAAAAATGATAGTAGAATTTTTTAGAGTTTAGTCTTCTGTTCTCATAAAACTTATATTTTATTAAAGAGATGTTTAATGGAAAGGAGGCAATGATTACAGTGATTACCTGTTCTTTATCAAGAACAGAACATGCCTGACTAATCTTATTTCCTCTTCTAAGAGCATTGCTTGACTCCTATATCAAGTGGAACTTATAGATATAATTTACCTATATCTTGGTGAAGCATCAGATAAAATTTCTCACATAACTCATGAGAAAGGTTAGAGAGATGTGAACTAGGTGATAAGATAAATAGATCTGGATCTGGTTGGTTGATAACACCTTGACATCAATTTCTCACGAGGTCTCCAGTAGAGTGGCCCAACGGTTGGTGCTTGGTCTTCTTCCCTGTCTCTTCCAGTCACTCTTGAAACATTGAGACTTTCACAGAAAAGGAAGACCAGTCAGGGAAGTTAAAAGCAATAGGCCTTTATTAATGCATTTTAACTCTTATGGAGTACATGGTGCCAAGAATAGGAGATAGAGAAGTAAAAAGGGGGCAGTCAGGGGGACATTCAAGGGAAAAAGCCAATGCAGAATAAACTCAGGAAGCAGGTGCCTGGTACCATGTTCTTCAAGCTATGGCAAGAGGAGGAAGGGAGTCAGTGATCTTGGGAAGCAATGCTCTCTATGCCTGGCACCGGAAGTACAATATGCCAAATTCTGGTTGTTCCTTCTTTTCCAGCATGGAGGATGCCTGGGTCTTTTGCCCTCCTCATATCCAGGAAATTAGTTAATGTATATAAGGGTCAGGAGTCTCTTTAAGGTGTTTCTCTCTCTCTCTCTCTCTCTCTCTCTCTCTCTCTCTCTCTCTCTCTCTCTCTCATAATTGGTTTTCCATACCTAATGCCACATGCAAGGAAGCACCAAGAATAAAGCATGGGGCATTGAAGTTTCTAGCCTGGAGAATTCCAGTTGAAGAAAATCCCAGAAGTGGAGTCCCAAGTAAAGGGCATACATGTTTAGAACCATAACAGTACATCACAAGAAGCAAAGACTGGACCCAGAGAAAAAGGGTTTACTGGACTAACAACAGCTAATAACATTATTACCCATGACCTGGATAAAGGTATGGATCCCATGCTCTGCAAAGCTGGAAGGGATCATGAACTAGCCGTCGATCATAGTAGTCAGGATTCACAAAGGCCTCAGAGGCTAGAACATTGAGTCTAATCTAATGAAAATGAAAATCAAGAGGAATAAATATACAAATCAATTTAAAAATACTGATGGGGGAAGCATGGATAGGGTGCAAGTTTGTCGGAATGGATTATAGGCGTCTTGGGTGATCTCAAGCTCAAGGTCAGTCAACAAGGTGAAATGGAGACCAGGAGAATGGATGTCATCTTTGGCTGTTTTAAGAAATGAGTGTTGTCCCTCCCTCTGGGGAGGTGAGCATCTTACTCTACTGTCCTCTTCTGGCATACGCCGGGCGTTATCTTTTAGGATGGAGGACATGTAGAAGCAGGAGTCTTAAGAAGTTCATACCATAGGACAATTAGTTGAAGGAACCTGGTGTTGGAAGTGGGGTGAGAACGTGTAATAGTATCCTCAGGCATTTTCAGGATTGTCAGTTACACAGAGGAGGAATTTTAATTTTTCTTGCTTGTCGCACCCCATTCGGAAGGAATGAAGGAAGGAAGTATTTTTAAAACATCTACTATGTGGCAGGTCCTAAGACCTGTTATTATATTATCTCTGTTGAGCCTCCCAACAACCCTGCAAGAGAGGTGTTATTATTACCTCCCATTTTACAGTTAAGAAACCTGAGGTAGACAAAAGTTAAGTGAGTTATCCAGGGTCATATAGCTAATAACTATACGAGGTGGCTTTTGAAGTCAGGTCTTCCTGACTCCAGGTTTGGTGTGCCTCTGTCACTAGGTGATGTAGAGGTAAACTTTGGCTTTAGAGTGAAGACACACTTTCCAACCATCTGGTTTATCCAGCAGTAGAATGGACTGCTTCTGGAGGTGGGAGGGGTGGCAGATAGGTGGCGCAGGAGCTGGGACACTGAGCTTGGAGGCTGCAAGACTTGAGTTTAAATCTGACCTCAGATGCTTACTAGGTGTGTGACCCTGGGCAAGTCACTGAACCCTCTACCTCCCTCAGTTTCCTCTAACAACACCAGCTACCTCTCAGGGTTGTTGTGAGTATAAAATGAAAAACTGTTTGTGAAGTTCTTTGCAAATCTTAAGGTGTTATTGTAAATGCTAGCCATTATATCGTGGTTGCTGCTGCTGATGGTGGTGGTCTCTGGGGAAATAACAGAGGAAACTGCGAGGAGTATGAGCCAAAGGGAGTGACTTTTGAGAAGACTTCAAGACTGAATTGTAGTTACTATAGTTACAGGTAAAGGGTTAGTCATACTAGCCCTTTAATTACTAAAATCTAGTCCTATAAACTTAGAATTTGGGGTGCTAGCTCACGGGTTCCATTATTGTTGCTCCAATGCCTCGTCTCTCATGCTGGTCCTGGTTCAGCTCTCTGGGAACACAAAGGAAGATGAATCTCTCTCACGTGAAGGCTGACCTTTCGGGTATGGAGAGGCAGTTCCCTGTCTCATTTTCACGTCACTTTCTCACATTCTCTCTGGCCTATGGGTTATTTTCCATCCATTTGCCAACATGATGTCTTCTACCCCCATGCCTTTTCCTATAGGGTCCCTCTTACATCTTATATCATCGCCACTTTCAGAGCCCAGATCCATTGCTGCCTTCTGCTTGGGGCTTGTACCAATGTCTCTTGTTCTTATCCTTCGTCTATCTTGAAATGACTTTAAGCCTTTTTTGTACATGGTTTTATCACCAAACAAAAGTAAGATCTTTGAGGGCAGAGGATATCATCCCCTGTTCCAGTATAATACTTTGCAAATAATTGGTTCTTAATGCATGTCTGTTGAATTGGGCGACCTCTTCCCTCTCTCCTTCCTGATGTCCTTCCTAAAATGTGTCATCCAGGGTTGAAGGTGGCCTGATCAACATCTCATCACCTCTCTTGTTCTGGGCCCTATCCCTCAGTTAATGCAGTCTAAGATGCTATTATCTTTTTAGAGTCTTGTCACATCTACATATAGGTGTCCAAAGACAATGACAGTGGAGGTGGCAGGAGAAAAGTGACAGGGGATTTGGGACCAGCTACAGCAGGATGACTCAGGAACCAGGAAAGTGGGATTGGGGCCTTAGGCTGGGGCTCATAGCACAGAAACTCTTAGTAAATGGAAGAAAGTTAGAGAATCTGAGGCCTGAAGGCAGGTCCCTTAGACAGGCACTGGGAAGAAGAGCTGGTATCCTGGGGGCCCAAGCAGAAGTCAGTAACCCCTAAGTCTCAGATAGGACTCTGTACTGGTTACCTGGCTATACCACCAGACTAATAATTCATCTGGGATCATCTGCTCCCATCTTTCCTGGCAGACACTGGGAGACTAATCTTCTGCATCCTCCTGGGCCTCTGGTGTGTGGGCCATGACAGGGACTCATCTGAGGATCAAGGCATGAAGCTACCTCTTCCATTTGTCTGCCACCCCCACCCCGAGCCCAACACTGGAATCCCTGGGGAAGGCTATAACTCAGTAGTCCAAGGACACACTTTCTAAATTTGATCCAGACAAGGACAATATCTACGTGAACAGTTGGAGGGAGGCCAGATGAGGAAAGGGAGAGGAAAAGGGAGGGAAGAATGTTAATCCTGGTTTATCTTTTATTACTGTAAAGCCAAACTGGTACTTAGTGGATGTCTCAGAAACCTAATCTACCAGACTAAAGGGCAGGAGGAGCAGGAGGTCATGGGGCCGAGGGGAAATGGACCTGGACAGATTCCTAAATCTGAGTCCTGGGTCTGTCAGTGATGCGGTAGGTCAGTCACTTCCCTTTTCACAGATTCAGCCTTCATTTCTTCCAAGAAATAATCATAATGACAATAATCAACAGCTCTGGGATTGTATTGATATCAGTGCAGATATACTTCTTTATCTGGATATGGATATCCTTCAATGCCTGTAGGACTTTTGTGTATAACTTACCATCCTACTTATGCCCCATAAAGGATCTTTCCCGTGCTCTGGTGGGCTTTGTCTGATTCTCTTAATGTTTACTGGATGCTAGGGTAGCAACAATCCGGGCTGCCCATCTGAATTTCTTGCATGATTATCCTACCTTTTCTGGTCATGCATGGAGGGTTCCTATACCCCTTCTCACACAGAAGAATCTTCCTGGGAATATGCTGCAGCTTACTTAAGCATCTTTCAATTGTCCTTGTGGTTTGCAATTTAGAGCCTTCAGAGGATGTAGCCTTCAATGAGTCACAGCCATAGAGCTCTACTGGGGGAATATCAAGGGTCATTTGAATTTGCTGCCCATGAGAAGTCTGGCATGATGGTAGTAGGAACTCTTTCAGGTATGGGTCAAAATACTTTCCTTCTGAGATCTGCCTACAAACTGCTTAGCATTGCATGAAACTTTTAGAAATGTTGGTTTTGTGTTAGGGCACAGAGATATTGTAAACAAATGCAAAAAGGAAGAAATTGCAAATAAATCTTTACAGCACAAAATGCAATAAAAAAAGAATCAGTTCAGGGACCATAGACAAAAGACCAAATGGAGACTTAACAATGAAATTCTAAATAATGAGCGATCAAGGAATAAACCATAAAAAATGGATAATGATGTGAAAGAAAATGATAATGAGAAACAATCTGCTAAAATTTGGGGTATACAGCTAAAGAAATCCTGGGTGGTGTTGGGGGGAGGGGTGGGTTGGAGAACATCATATCTCTATAAACATACCTTTGGGGGAAAAAAGATTGATGTAAAAACGAGGACTCGTGTAAAAATGAGAAAGTCAACAAATTTGTTAAGTTGTTTCGATTGTGTCCAACTCTTCATGATCCCATTTAGGGTTTTCTTGGCAAAGATAGTGCCATGGTTTGCCATTTCCTTCTCCAGCTCATTTTACAGTTGGGGAACCTGAGATATAGTTAAGTGACTTGCTCAGGATCATACTTCCAGTAAGTGTCTGAGGCCAGATTTGAACTCAGGGAAATGACTTTTCCTGCCCCAGGCTTGTCACTCTAGCCATTGTACCACCTAGATGTCCAAGACAGGAAAGAAACAGATGTAAAATCAGCACAAAAGAAGAGATCTTAACAATTGGAGGAGAAATAAACTGGAAACCAAAAAAATCCCTAAACACACACACATATATATAATATACGACTCAAAATTAGTGCTTCAAAAAGAACTAATAAGAACTGATAAACCTTGACCCAATCTGATGAAAAAGAAGAGAGTAAATTGTTAAATTGACAACAAAACAGCAAACCAATGAGATAAAATCAAAACAGAACCCGAAGATAGAAAAAGAATAATCAGAATATATTGTGTTTGGTTACATGCTAATGAAACTAAAAACACAAAAGAAAGACAGAAAAACCTTCAAACATTTAAAATACTCAGACTCACAGAAGAGGTTAAATAGCTGGGTCTCAAAAAAAGAAATAGACCTATATGGAAGGAATAACCAAAGGGAGGAAAAACACCTGATCTTGATGGATTCAGGAGAATTATACCAAACTTTTAAAGAGCAGTTAGTACCCATCTAGTAAATACATTAATGCCCAATTAGTATACAACTTATTCCCAATAACTGAGAAAAAAAGCACACTACCACAATACTTTTATCAGACAAATATAATTCTAATACCTAGTCCAGTTAAGAGAAAAATGCAGGAGAACTTTGGAGCAATACCATGAATGCATACTAATTTAAAAATGACAAATAAAATCCTTCAAACAGATCACATTGACTCATCAAAGAAATCATTTATTGCAATCAAGTTGGATTTATACCTGGGATACAAGGGTGGCTTAACATTGGAAAACCTTTTATTTGATAAAAACTGCTGGGAAAACTGGAAAGCAGTCTAGCAGAAATTAAACTTAAACCAATACTTAAAAAAAAACCATATTCCACAAAATATTCATTGGATTCATGGCCTTATTATTAATGATCAGACTATGAAAAAACTAGAAGAGAAGCCAATTACACACGTCTCACATCTATGGGTAGGAAACGTATTCTTTTTTTAAGTTAAGTTATTTATTTTTAGTTTTCAATATTCATTTCCATAAATTTTAAATTTTCTCCCCTTCCCTTTCCCCTCCCCAAGACGGCCTGCTATCTGATATAGGCTCTACATATACATTTCTGTTGAACACATTTTCACATTAGTCATGTTGTATAGAAGAATTAGAACAAATGAGAGGAACCATGAGAAAGAAAATAAAACAAAACAAAACAAAAAAAGAAAATAGTCTGCTTCCCTCTGTGTTCAGACTCCATAGTTCTTTTTCTGGATGTAGATGGCATTTTAGGAAATGTATTCTTTTAAAAAAAAATTTTTTTGGGGGGGTTTTGTTTTTGTTTTTGAAATGTATTCTTAAGAAAACAAGGGATAAAGGCAATTGCAAAAGATAAAATAGATAACTGATTTGAAACTGAAAAGCTTCTGCAAGACAATGTTAATGTACCTAGGATAAAAAGAGAAGTGGGGGGAACGTGGGGAAAAAAAATCTTTGCATCAAATTTCTCTGATAAGAATTTGGTATCCAAACTATGTAATTATCAGATGTACTTAGCTGTCTGCCATGCCCCAAAAGATAAAAGGTCTAAATGGTGGTGAATAGCCCAGTGATCAATATCATGAGTGAACATTTCTCAAAAGAATTGCAAAGTACTAATAACCATATGAAAGAATGCTCCAAATCACTAATAAGAAAAATATAAATCAAAACAACTCTGAGATTTCACTGCATACTTTACCAATTGACAAAGATAAAAAATGGCAAAGGTTGGAGGAGTTGTGGAAAGATAGACACGTTAGTACATTGTTGGGGGAACTGGGAATCAGCACAATCATTTTGGAAAGCAATATGGAATTATGCAAATAAAGAGACTGAAATGTTCATACCATTTGACCCAGAGATTGCTTTGCTAGGCTTATATTCCATGCAGGTCACTGATAAGAAGAAAGTCTCCATACATACCAAATTATTTATAGCCCTTTTTTTGGTGTGTGATGGTAAAGAATGGAAAACAAAGTAGATACTCAACAATAGAAGAATGGCTAAAGAAATTGTGGTACATGAGTGCAGTAGAGTATTGCTATGATGTAAGAAATGATGACTATAGTGACTACAGAGAAGCATGTAAAGATTCGCATGAACTGATGCAGAGTGAACTTGGTAGAACCAAGAAAATAATAAATACAATAGACATGATGAGATAAATAAAAGAAGCCCCTCACCCCAATTAAAAGTGAATGTTGCAAAATTAGAAAGAGCAAACATGGTTTTTAAGGAAAAAATTTGAGGAAGAAACTGCCAACCCTCTTCTCTGCAAAGGTAGGAGATCTACGAGGGTGACACATGGCAAATGCTTAAGGAGTTTTTCAGCGCATGATCAGTTACGCTTATTCCCTCGCCCCTCAGCCAGCCCCATAGTCATGGCAAACATGATCCTGACAAAGGGTCCAGAGGCTTTGCCATAGCACAAAAGAGGTCCAGGAAGCCAAACCTATTGAAGATGCCCTGGGCTAGGGGGAGCCCAGAAACCAACACTGTGGCATTAAGGTGAATTAGATCTTAAGCTGTTTTCATCGGCATCACCCTGACCTGATGGGACCTGCTACATGGAGGAGGGATGGGCTGCTGAGATCTATGGACAGGTGACGGTCTTACCATGGCTAACTTGGTCTTTCTCACATCTGTGCCATTGAGAAGCCGGGCTTCCCCAACTCCAGTTAGTAATGTCCTGATAGGCATTAACTCATTTACCCTCACACCATTCTAAACACAGCCTCTGAATCCACCTCCACTATGAACTCACTCTTGAGAGATATGTTACTCAAATATGTTGTTCAGTTGTTTCACTCGTGTCTGATTCTTCCTGACTCCATTTTGGGATTTTTGGCAAAGATAGTGGAGTGGTTTGCCCTTTCCTTTTCCAGATCATTTTATAGATGAGGAAACTGAGGCAACCAGGGTTATCTGACTTGCCCAGGGTCACACAGGCTGGATTTGAACTCAGGTGTTCCTGACTCGAGACTCAGTGCTTAATCCCCCAGGCCACCTTGCTCTCAAATACACTCTTCTCACTTGACAATCTTATCAAAATAAACTCACCAACTCTTCTTCCCTTTTCTTTCCCCTTTTCTTTATCTTTTCTTCTTCCCCTAATTCCTTCACCACTTCTTTTTTTCTCCTTCTTCCTTCTTTTCCTCTTCTTTCTTTCCTCCTTTCTCACCATCTTTCTTCTCTCTTTTCTCTCTCTTCCTATTCTTTCTTCATTACCTCCTCTTCTTCCTCCTTATATTCCTCTTAACTATTTGGTTCTTACTCCAAGGTCAGTTTCCCAACCACCAAACAGTCAACACCAGCCCTCAGACAGATGGTACTCTCTAACAATAGAACTGTGGAATAGCTGACACCTGCTTCTCCCTGAAGCTTCCAGATCACACCTGTTTCTCTCTTAGCTTCTCTCAGCCTCATAGTGGTTCAAATACCTAAAAGATGTTCTGTGTGAAGTAGAGCATTCTCCCAGTTCCTCCCCATTTCCACATTGCCCAACATCTTTTTAATATTCTAGTCTAGCATGTCTCAGAATCTCAGACTTCTAGGTTTTTTTCAAGTCACATTCTGTGTGACTTGTACAAGTACACATATCTTTGTAACAGACACCCATGTGCCTATAAACACAAGTGGTTGCCAGTGCACAGCACACACATAACACAAGCTCAAACACATATAGGCATATATGAATACATACACATGCTCACAAATACACACAGGCACCCATTAGGACTTTTTCTTATCTCTGGATCAGTCCTTCCAAAGTCAGTGATGCAATGGAAACAGTCATGAATTAGGAGTTAGGAGACATGAATGTGAATTCCAGGTCAAGTACTTACTGCTTCTGTGACCCTGGGCAAATCACTTCCTTTGTGATTCATGAGAAATGGGACCTATGACGATTTTTAAGGTTCTTTCTGAGTCATCTAATAGGATGTTCTCCCTATTTCCATTGCCCCTACTTCCTCTCTCTTCCCACACCCCATGTTTCTACATGGCCCTGTCCTCATGATATAGGTCTGGCCTTGACCTTGAATTTGAGATATCTCCTTTTTAAATAGCCTATGGGATGGGCTTGGACTCAGTCACACACCGAGACTCAGACAGTGGGAGATGAAGCAAGGAATGGAATTAGGGTCACTGCTACTACAGACCCTGTTATGGAGACTGGGCGGATGCCGGAGACTGAGCTCAAGGGCTCTCCAGGAGCCCCTCAGGGAGTCTGAGCCCCCGTCTGGTTCTGTGAGGCCCTTCGAAGCCATTCCCCAGAGCCAAGGCAACCCCTGGGCCAAGATGCTGCAAATATGGAAGAACAATGGCTATGAGAACTTACACCTAGAGACCCAGAAGAACTTTCAGATGCTGGGACCCATCTACAGGTAACACTCAGTTAATCTTACTGACCGCTGTTCTTTCTGTGGGCCCCAGAGTGAAAAAACTCTAACCCTGGTTGTAGAGCAAGTCCTGATCCTCGTTAAAAGATGGATCTCTAAGCCTGCCTATAGACTGAGTCTTAACAGTGAGCTCAGATGGAGCCCTGGATCAACTAGGTTCTCATAAAGACAAACTGTGGGTCACAGGAAAACAGGATGAAGGGCCAGTAGCTCAGTGTCTCCCATTTGGCCCATGGAAAAACAGTTCATACACCATGGCTAGAGGTGAAAACATTGAAATAATGTCTTTGGAAAGGAAACTTGAGAGCTTTTTATTCTTTACAAACAGGTAGGTAGTTAGGCATTCTAGCAATGTCCTCCTAATCAGAGGACTCAAACTCTACTGAGAAGGCTTTAGGTTAGACAGAAGGATGACCTTGCCGGCCATCAGCACTGTTTGATTCCAGAGCAAATGAGTAAAAGCATTGCCTCTGTGCCTGGCATAGAGTAAGTGCGTGATAAATCTTTGTGGATTGTTGGTTTGTTGATTCCACAAACATTTCTTAAGTGTCTATAGTCTGCTGTGATGGTACAAAGCTTTGACTAACTGTGGTCTCTGCTATGATGAAACTTTGCCTCCAGAAGGAGGGGGTTAAGAAAAAAAACCACAGAAAATTATAATATACAACATAACACTATGTCTGCTTTAGAGAGATGCAAACAAAAGGAAGTGTAAAGTAAGGACGGGGTATGTTACTAACCGGTTTGGATCAGGGAAGCCTTCCTAGAGGAGGTAGTATTTGAGTTGGACTTTGAAGGTAGGAGAAGAGGTCAACAGGGGCTCCACATTAGAGATCCCTTCGTGGTCCCCAGCCTCAAGAGATTGAGAAGGCAGTCAGTCTCTATACTCCAAAGCCCCAGGCTGAAGGGAGCCACCAGTGTTGGTCATCTGGGAAGTGGAAGATGGCCAGGGTGGATGTTGAGCCTTAATCCTACCTGGTCCTTCTACCCAAACTGCAGGGACAAGGTGGGAACTTTAAGCTCATTGAATGTGATGCTGCCCCAGGATGTGGAGAAAGTGATGAAGGCCGAAGGGTCATTGCCTCAGAGGAATCTGGTAATGCCCTGGATGATTCACAGACAGAGCCGCAAACTCAAGTGTGGCATCTTCCTCCTGTGAGTCCCTGGGTAGGGTTGGGGAGCAGCACAGAGTTCCCGGGGAAGGAGGGAGGCCTGAGCAGACAGAGATAGCCAGAGGCTACCCTGCTTCTCAGCTGGAATAGCTCAGAGAGTTACAGAAGGCACAAAGTATCCTATTCCAGAGAATCCCTTGTCTAAGCGTGAGATGTGGGACTTCCTGCCCATTTGGGTACAGTACCCATCAAGGAAGGAGGAGAATGGAGGGAAGGCACAGGACTTCACTTTTGGACATTTCAGGAGGTGTCCAAACATATTTGTTCCAGAAGTAGATGTGGACCTTTGGTCTGGTGTGGGAATCAACCCCACAGAAGGGATAATTGTCACAATAGAACCAAATGGACTCAGGGCATTCAATGTACAGGGACATTCAGGCAGAGAGCTAAAGGCAGAACCTTGAGTGAGGTCCATGGAGGCTGGAAGAGGAAAAAGAAACAATCAGGGAGAGAAAAGTGTATAGGTCTTACCTGAGACTTAACATAGACTCTTGCCTGAACTTAATTTGGTTATCTCTCAAGGTCAATTTATCATTTAGGCTGAAGTTACCAAATTTTCCCACTTCCTGGGCATCCCTTCTTTGAGACATGAACTTCTCTGATTCTCATGAATCTCAGTGTTGTTTTGATTCTTTGTCCTTAATAAGATCTGGCATTCCTGTAGCCCCTTCAGGTTTGCCAAGCACATTATAAATATCTCATTTGATTTTTACAACCCTTTGAGGCGAGGGCTAGCATTATCTCCTTTTTTGCAGAGAGGGAAACTGAGAAGTTCAATGTGTTCCCCATCATCACTCAGCTAATAATATGTGTTTGAAGTAGGATTTGACCTCATGTGTCAGTTCAATTCTCCACCTAGTTACCCTATATTTAGATCCCCTGTGTCTTGCACATAGTAGGCTCTTCAACTTTGTTGGTTGATAGGAAGAGACAAGAGAAACCATCTATTATAACCCTTATCTATATTGAACAAGGATGTCTCTACATTATCACCACAAAGCAGACGCACAGCTCCACTGAAAAACTTCCAAAGGGGAACCTGTCACCTTCTGGAAGCTAGGTGGTGCTGTATGTAGTTAGAGCACTGGACCTGGAGTCAGCAAGATGGGTGTTCAAATCCAGCCTCTGGTACTTACTAGCTGGGTGATCCTGTGCATGTTACTTCCCCTCTGTCTGCCTCAGCTTCCACAACTGTAGAATGGGGCAACAATGGTATCTGCCTTCCAGGGTTGTTTCGAGGATCAAATGAGAGAATCTTTGCAAAGTGCTTAGCATTGTTCCTGGCACATAATAAATGTTGCTTTATGATTATTGTTATTGTTCCTGTCTGAAAGAATTCCCTTCCCCAGGCTAAGCATTCCCAGGTCCATCAATCAAGTGTCCTGTGATTAACCCCTCCCCATCCCCTCCTTCCCACCCCATACAACCAGTCCTTTTACTTTATAAAATGTTATGCTTGCAAGCCAGTGCTCCAGACACAGCTGGACTAGGTCAGAGTCCAGCCACTCTCTCTCCTTGGTCAGATTCACGTGTCCAACTGAAATTCCTCTTATCACTGCCTCTACCTTTGGAAGGATCGATTTAATCATTAAGCCAAATCATGAATTTTTCTGCTCCTTTGATTTTGGTAGCAAGAAAGAAAGCACAAAGTGATGTTGGAACTGGAGATGAAAACAGCTAAAGTCCCCAGTTATTATAATATTGAGCCTTGCTGTGAGGATCTGTCTTCCTGCCTCCTTGTCTCCTCCTGCTTCTCCTCCCACAATCATTTCCCTGTTCTCTCAAGTCCATGATTTCCTCACAAGCATAGATCTGTTTAGTATACATAATGCTCACTTCTATCCTTTTATTTATTCTACATTTAATTTTTTTTAACTAAGATATACTCTTCAAGGGAAGCTATGTGGTACAATGGAAAGAGTGCCAGTCCTAGAGTCAGGAGGACCTGAGTTCAAATCCAGCCTCACACACTTACTAGCTGTGTGACCCCGGGAAAGTCACTTAACCCTGTTTGCCTCAGTTTCCTCACCTATAAAATGAGCTGGAGAAGGAAATGGCAAACCTTTCCAGTATCTTTGCCAAAAAAAAAACCAAATAGGGTCACAAAGAGTTGGACCTGATTGAAATGACGGAATAACAATATACCCTTCCATAGACACATTTCAGCCAAGAGTCCCATACAACGAAATCTTGGTAAAACCTGTCAGAACAAATTTCCCTACCTGTACAGGAGTTCTAAGTCAATTTTGTCTATTACCCACAAAGGGTACATTCCTTTCAAAATGTCCAAAGCCAGCAAGGTGCACGCAATTCCTGACTGTGACTCATGAATTTCTATATTTTAAGCTATCATCCTGTAATCAAACTGTCATTGAATCACAAAATCATAGATTAGGCTAAATCCTAGGTCCTTTAGTCAGTTGGTTGAACAACAAACTCTTACTAAACATTTTACTACATATGAATTGCTGTGGGTATCTCTCATAGATCTGTCTTGGCCCCTCTTCTTTTCTCTTTTTCTCTACTACCTTGCTTGGAGATCTCATCAACCCCCAGAGGTTCTCTTAGCATCTCTAGCTAGATGACACTCAGATCTCTTTAACCAGACTTAACTCCTCTTTGGTTTCACATCACTAAGTTCCTATTGAGCAACTCAACTCCAAATGCAGAACTCTTTCTACCATACCAAAGTTATTTCCACAGGGCGTATGCTGAAGCAGAAGAAATACACGAATTGTGGCAGTAAGGTTGGTCATACACATCAAGATTGGGGAATTCTTAGGCAGAGTCAGAGAGAAATGTCATCAGAAGGAGAGACAAGATAAAAGATAAGCAGTGAAAGAGACCCTCACAGAGAGAGATACAAGTAGAGACAAGGGCCTGGAGCCACAATGAGAGTGAGAGACAGAAACATAAAAACATAGACAGAACAGAAAGCCAAGTTGAGACTCAGTGTATGAAAAGGAATCTCAACAATGAGAATTATGTCAAAGTAGAAAGGACTGCCCATGCAGGAAATAGGCTTTGCCATAGGTCTCCAAGATCTATACTGTAGGTCTTCACTATAGGTCTTCAAGAAGAGATTGGATGTCATAGGAGGTGTTGTAGTGAGGATTCCCACTTAGGTATGGTTGGGACTACCTGTGCTCAAAGTTCTCTTCTAGGCTGGAGATTCACCAGTTCTATGAAGAGGCAGGTACTAAGACAAAAGAGAGAATGGAGGGAGATAGTGATTACCAAACACGTATATGGAGGCAGAGGAAGTCCTGGCCTATGTGGGCCTGGATTTGGGGAGAAGGGATAACTTCCTGTCACTTTGAACCCTTAATTCCAGGAATGGGCGAGAATGGCGCGATAACCGCATAAAGTTGAACCAGGAAGTGCTCTCCATAAAGAGTACTACTCAGTTCGTTCCCTTGTTAAATTCTGTCTGCCAAGATTTTGTCCAACAGTTGCATAATCAACTTGAGAAGAATGTTCGAAAGTCTCTCACCTTTGACATCTGCCCCTATGTATTCAGATTCTCTATGGAAGGTATGAGGTAGAGTTAAGGGTGGGGTGGGGAGGTGTCTGCTTGTGGGGTGGTGGTGTTGGTAGTGCTCTTGGAAGCCTTCCTTGAGAAAGTGAACTCAGAGCAGGATTTTGAATCAGATGGAAGAGGGTACAAAGTGATGACAAGAAGGTTGAAGGTCATTCCAGCTGAACCAAATAATGTATGAACTATAAGACATTGAGGTTTAGAAGATGCCTGTTAGTTTGACATCCTGAGAAATGAGGTCACCCACACAACTGGTATGTGTTTGGGTGGGGAGAAGGGAAGGAAAGACAGGGATGTGAGAGTGTAGAAATGAGGTGATCTGAGAGGACAAAAGGTAGGAGAGATGTTAGTATCTGCTGACTAAAGCAGTACAGGATGTGAAGTCAAGCCTGAGTTGACATCAGTTCTGGGGGTGGGTCAGAGTTAGCCTTAATGCCAGTAGAGCAGAAGATAGGGAAGGGAGAGAATGATGTTAGCTTTTCAGCTGATGTTTCAGGAAAAGGAACCAGTGGAGGAGACAGAGAAGAATTGACTGTTCAGGTAGAAGATCTAGAAAAGTTAATTGTCACAAGTGAATAAAAGAATAAAAAAGCACATTAGTTAAGACCTTAGAGGCGGTTAGGTTGCTCAGTGGATAGAGTGCCAGCCCTTGGAATCAAGAGGACCTGAGTTCAAATCTAGCCTAAGACACTTATTAGCTGTGCGACCCTGGGCAAGTCACTTACCCCCAATTGCCTCAAAAAAAGAAAGAGCTTATTATGTAACAAACATTGTGATAAGCACTGGAGATACTAATAGAAAAAATGGAGGTAGTCCCTACTTTTAAGGATTTCATGCTTTAATTGGTAAAGTTATTACAGAAAAGAAAGTTTGACTGCAGGGAGAATGGAAAACCCAGGAGTCTTAGGGGTGCTGAAGTCTGAAGGGACAGATTGCAAGACTTGGAGGTCCTTAGTTTGACTAGATGAGTTAGATAATAGTGCTAGGGGTCCAGGGAGCAAAGAGGTAAGACAGATGGCAAAGCCAGAATGAATAGGCAGTAGTAGGTCAGATGGTAAAGCCTAATGTTCCTCCACTTCACCAGAATGTCTACAGTGACTTTTGTCTCATCCAACTGGTGTGAATAGCCAGGTTAGGAGATAGAAATGACAAGATTGATCTATTGACTGTATATCAGGGATGAAGGAAATGTACATGTGAGGATAACTCCAAGTTCACAAGCCTGAGTGTCTGGAAGGAAGATGGTACCCTCTACAGAAACAGGGAAATTTGGAGATGGAATAGGCTTAACATTAGAGGTAACAAGTTCTATTTTGTTCATGTTGAATCTGAGTTGCCAATGGGATGCCAAGGTGGAGGTAGCAAGCTATAAGTTGGTTCTATGGCATTAGAGCCTAGTAGAAAGAGCAGGACAGACATGTGAACTTGGGAGTTATTTGTATAGATATCCTTAAATCAGGGGAGCTAAGAGAAGGTTGTAGCACCAACACAATATCCACAGCACCTACGGCAGCTATGAATATGCTGGTATAATTTTAGTAGGCTCTCCACATGGAAGACAGAATCAAAACATTTATTCAAACACCAGAAAACCGAATCCATCATAGCAACAAAAAAAATCTATATACAAAAACAATGCAGAGGGCACCTCCATCCCCAAGCCTTCCCCCTACTTAGAGCCTTCTCACAAATGAACATTCACAGCTTGCTACCTGCTTCCTCTCTCTTCCTCAGCTCTAACTGCTCTCACTAAGTTCCTCTCAGCTCTGCTCCACCCCTTCCTGCTTCACCCCTTTCTGCTTCAGCTGTTCGGTAAGCTCCTCTCACCACAGACTCATGTGGCTTAGGTTTCCATGTGACTCAAGCAGGTCACACAGGCCTATTAATGGATGGTAAAGATCTTCCTATGAAGCCAAAATGCATTAACAATACAAAGGTTCAGAGAAAGCAGTGAAGAGGGGAGAAGACAAATGCTTAGGAGACAATGAAGTGAGAAGGCAGGACATGGATGGTGAGCCAACAGAAGAGACTGAGAATGAATAGGCTAGAGAGTAGCAATCCCTAAGCCAACAAAGAGAGTACTCAGAAAAGGCATGAGTTATAGCATCAGAAGCTGCCAGAGTCAAGAAGACATTGAATTTCTGCTCAAGAGAAAAAGAGATCTACCAAAGTTGTCAAGGGTGGGAAGGGACAGAGGGGGAGTTGGATAGCCTGAGTAGCCACGCAAGGGGTATCACTTGGCCCTCTCTCTTTCCCCACCTCTGTCTTACAGCTGGTACATATGTCTTGTTTGGAGAACGACTGGGATTGCTAAGCAATAACCCAAACCCCGATGGTT
Organism: Pseudochirops corinnae; assembly: GCA_028646515.1. Classification (NCBI taxonomy): domain Eukaryota; kingdom Metazoa; phylum Chordata; class Mammalia; order Diprotodontia; family Pseudocheiridae; genus Pseudochirops; species Pseudochirops corinnae. The sequence continues at coordinate 287,694,111 of CM053587.1, read as the reverse complement.
TGAAGTTCATCCAGGCCGTGAATAACATACTAACTTCTACACCTCTGCTCACCTACACACCCTTGACCCTGAGCCAATTGATCAACTCCAAGTCTTGGAAACTGCACTTACAAGCTTGGGATGAAATTTTCCAGTATGGTGAGGAGAGCATCTTTTGGCCCCCACCCTGGGTCTGAGGAGAGAAATGGGAAGATGGAGAATTGAGGGAAGGAAGTGTTAGTGCTCGTGTGTTTTAGAACATCAAACATATAGTATTTTTCCTAATAAGAGGGAAAATGAGACTATGGAGCACAGAACTTTAAAGCTGGTGTATATTATGGCATAGAATGTTAGAGCTGGGAGGAGCCTTACAATAGAGAACAGAGATTCAAATCTTGGGTTCCAATCCTGGTACTTCTTTGCTATGAAAGACTAAATTAATCTCTTAGAATCTCAGTTTTCTCATTTGTAAAATTATGGAAATGAATCTTCCGTTACGTACCTCAAAGGGCTATTTAATTTGGAGAATTAGAAGAATGAAGGGAGGAAGAGGAAAAGGGATTGGAGGAACGGGAGGGGTAGGAGACTAAAGTCTTATATTAGTGGGGAGAAGGAGAAGCATCCTCCTTGGGAATGTGGAATGCCCAGGGGTCATGAGAAAAGGTCTTAGTCTGGTATTCCTTCAGTCTCTTTATTCCAATCTCCCTCTATCTCTTCTCTAGCTGAAAAGTGTGTTCAGAAAATCTACCAGGAGATGTGTTTGAATGGCTCAAACCAATACTCAGGTATCATGGCTGAACTGCTGGTGAGGGGTGACCTCTCTCTAGATGCCATCAAAGCCAACATAACGGAACTCACTGCTGGAAGCGTGGAAACGGTTAGGGCTCAACTGGGCAGCAATATCATAGAACTACTCACACCTTCTAGCCACTTAGACACCCAGTGCCCACTCAGATGCTGAATGCCCCCTCCAATGACCATCAAACTCTTAGCATCTTCTCTCATGTCCACTCTGACCTCCCTCATTGCCCCTGCTTGGAGACCTTTCTCCCTCCACCTCCCTTTTCTAATCCCCCTTTATGGAATGTCTTCCTCCATTAGAATGAGAGCTCCTTAAGGGCAGGTACTGGCCTGCTTGCTTGTATTTTTATCTCCAGTATTAGCACAGTGCTTGGAACACAGTAAGTATTTAATAAGTGACTTATCTATATGTCAGTCTCTTTATCCCTTCCTTCCTTCCTTCCTTCCTTCCTTCCTTCCTTCCTTCCTTCCTTTCTGTCCATATCCATCCATCCATCCATCTATCTATCTATCTATCTATCTATCTATCTATCTATCTATCTATCTGTCTTGTCTGTCTTGTCTACCTGCCTGTCCGTGTCTGCTTGTTTGCCTGCCTACTTGTCTGTCTCATATGTCTGCCTACCGCCTGCCTGCTTGTCTTCTCTCCGTCATTCCTGACTGCCTACCTATCTGTCTGTCAGAATGTCTGTCTCCTGAGTCATTATTTCTCCCCTTCCATCCCTCTCGCAGTCTATACAGTGTTACTCTAATGACCTGAAGAGCTCAAGGAAGCCTCTTGGCCCAAAGGTTCACCTCAGAGAGCAGTCTGGTCTGAGGGGAAGCCAACTCCTGGCTCCATGGGTCTCTGTCTCTTGACTTGAGCCCCACTCTATTTACAGACCACATTCCCTATGATAGCGACCCTCTTTGAGTTGGCCCGGAACCAAGAACTGCAGAGTGCTTTGAGGGAAGAAAGTAAGGAGGTGGGGGCACGACTCCAAGAGTCCCCACAACTATTGGTCAAGGAACTGCCCCTGCTTCGTGCTGCCATCAAAGAGACCCTGAGGTTTGTGGGGTGGGGTGGGGGGGAAGACTGGTAGGTAGGGAAATGAGGGGGGATTGGCTGTAAAACCTAGAGTCAGTGCCCCCCTCCATGCCCAAACTGGGAAGAAGGGGGCAACTTTGTCTTTAGTGCCCACTTCCCTTTCCTTTCCCTCTCTGGGGAAAGGAGATTTCCAGAGGCTGGTAACTTAGGAAATTATCTCCCATTGGAGACAATTTCAGAAAAAAAGAGGTGTAAAGTGTTTGTGGGTAAGTCACCTAATTTCTCTGGGCTTCAGTTTTCTCCTCTGTAAAATAAATGAGTTAGTCTAGATGGTTTCTAAAGACTCTAAATCAATAATCCTATGATCTCAGACTCCTTAGGAAAGATATAGAGTACCAGAGCTGGAAAAGCCTTCAAAAGTCATCACGTCAGACTTATCCAGTGAAGACATTGCCCTAAATCTGCCCCAAAGACTGATCATTCAGTCTCTTTGATACCTCCAGTGACAGGGAGCTCACTACCTCATGAGGTAGTCCATATTTCATGATGGGTCCCCATATATCTTTGAAGGACCCCTGTCATTTTAAATTTTTTTTAGCTTTATCTGACTTGCTTGTAATCTCCCCTTTTAGGTCCTAGTTCTTTTCTCTGGGGCTATGTGGAACCAGTCTGTTAGCTCAGCCTAAGTACAGCTCTTCACATATTTGAAGAGAGCCAGTATAGACCCATCTGGGCTGAATGACTTGGCTGCCCTCAATCACTTTCATCTGTGTGAAAGACCTTCAGACTCTGGATGACCTGGCTTATTATTTGTTTTGGTTTTCTGTTTTTGTTTTTTTGGAGCGGCTAAGGGGGATGGAAGAGATACTTTAGAAAGGGGTACAGCACAGGTTTTAGAGAAAACTTGGTCTGATAGGATTCAGGAAAGGAAATGGCTTGGTAAAGGAGAATGATGGGGGAAGCATATGATGGGACAAAGGCCACCCCTAGCTGGGTGCAAGGGTGAGTGATCCCACTTCCTTGTTCCCCCTCTTCAGGCTTTATCCAGTTGCCTCTACCATACATCGTTACCTGGCCAAGGACATAGTCCTGCAGAATTACAGTGTCCCTGCTGGCGTGAGTCAAAACCATTCTGGTCCCACCTTCCCTACCCTTCTAGAACAACTTCCAGTCCACAACACTCCATTCATTCTCAGAATCCTGATTTACAGTCCCAGAGCATCATACCTCGAAGACCCCTTAGAATTCAGAATGTGGAATAATAGAGCTGAAAAGAACTCCACATACAACATATATCAGACTGGAAATTCAACCAAAAAACACTTATTTTTGCAGGTACTTTGGGCACAGCACAAAAGTGTCAGATACTAGGGATACCAGGAAATTTGAAGATGAAAGCCTGCATTTTAGAGAGGAAAAATTTCCTGCCCTCAAGGAGTTTACATTCTATTGGGGGAAAGAATAATCTGTAGAACACAGAACTGGAAGGAGTCTAGAAACATAGACTATTGGACTTGGGAGGGACCCCAGACTGTGTCTAGTTCCAGGTCCTCATTTTATTGAAGGTCAGAAATTCTCCCAGAAAGCAGAAATATGGCTAGAACCTAACAATCTTGATTCCCTGCGATCTCCTGACTAGCACACGGTTCTTCACATACCACTTCCCCTCTTTGCCCTAGCAATTCATTCACCATTCTCTGTCTTTGCTTCTTACACACTGCCCTACTCCTAAAGCCTCCAAGAAGGCCCCTGAGGACCATGAGGGAAAGAAATCCACCCAATCCTATCCCTTCCCCCTCTCTCATCTTCTTATCAGTCATTCCCTCATCTCCCAAGCTTTCTCATCATGCTCCAGCCCAGGGCCTGAACATCCTGTTCACCTTACAGACCCTGGTCCAGATCTTCCTCTATCCCATGGGCCGCAGCCCAGAGGTGTGGGTCAAGCCTGAACTCTTTGACCCCTCTCGCTGGCTGGCTCCCAATAATCAGGGCTCCAACTTCCGCTTCTTGTTCTTTGGCTTTGGGCTTCGCATGTGCATTGGCCGCAGGATAGCTGAGATGGAAATGCTCCTCTTCTTGCACCATGTGAGTGGACCAAGTGGAGGACACTCCACCAGATGGGGGGAGGTTTTGGGTAGGGTGGGGTTTGGAAAGAATCCAATAATTTTAGAGCTGGAAGGAATTTTCAGAGGCTAAAGTAGTTCAACCCTAACCTGAATCTCCAACTCATGATTGTCCAGTTTTTGATTGGATACCTGAAAGGACAGAGAGCTTACTACCCAGCCTGAGGCACTCCATTTTGCTGTAGGATACCTCTATTTCTTACAAAAGTCTTTCTATTGAGCTGAAATATTCTTTCCTATGACTTTTACAAGTCCTACTTGATCCTAGAATCAAGCAAAACAGTATAAGCCCTCTTTTGTGCATGCTGGTTATCCCTTCAGAAATGAAAAGGCAGTGCTTGCATGCCCCTTTGGTCTGTTCTCCAAGACAACGTTACTAGACATTGAAAAAGTAGGGTCAGGGGGAAGCTAGGAAGCTCTAAGGAAGTCCCATAAGGGGTGGTGCAGGAGAAGAGTGAACTGGCCCCATCAAGGAGAAAATAGAGGAGCTAGCAGGGGCCAAAGGAAAGGAGTAGACCCCTCAAGAGACCCCCAGGATTCTGAAAACCAAGATCTGGGAGTGAATGGCACAATATAATTTGAAATTTGTATATCTGTTTTAGGTCTTGAAAAATTTCCATGTGGAGACTTTATGTAAGGACAACTTGAACTTGATCTATCGCTTCATTCTTCACCCCAAATCCTTCCCACTCTTTACCTTTCGTATCCTTGATTAACCTTGCAGTTTTACCTCAATAAGTAGAGGCCTTGCCTAGTCCCGTTCCTTGCCACCTAACCTGAACTGAGTTTCCCAAACTCTTAGCATTTGACTGTGTGGAACTTGAAATAAACAACACAAAACAAAACTGGCTTCTGATCATGGTTCTTGTACTTTCTAGCCATGGGTCCCTGGGCTAATTGCTTCTGGAGTGACATGTCTGAGATCAGTTATTACCTCTATTCCACAGGGAAATTGGATCAAATCATTTATCTGGTCTTCCCATTCTTCTGTTCTAGACCTTTATCTTTTAAGGTCCCTTACAGGTCTATATCTAAGGATCCTTGAGCTTTTCCTTTGCTACTACCTTCTGTAATGCCAAGCAAAGGCAATTTCCAAGGTTTGGATTACCAGCATAGCAAACCCCATTTATTCAGTGACAGATTGAGGCAAACATTCACAGAACAGAGAAAATCAAAACACAATGTAACTCATTCCTTTAGCAAGTAAGATCTCAATTCAATCCAAGTACTACTCCACCCCTGGACAGTATATTCATTTAGCCCAGCGGTTCTCAACCTGTGGGTTATGTTCAATTTAAATACATCCTGCATATCAGATATTTACATTACAATTCATAGCAGTAGCAAAAATTACAGTTATGAAGTAGCAACAAAAATAATTTTATGGTTGGAGGTCACCACAACACAAGGAACCATATTAAAGGGTCGCAGCATTAGAAAGGTTGAGAACCACTAAAAAAATTTTAGTCTGTCAAAGTCTCTTCTCAAATGGAGATTAGTTTCCAATCATAAACAAAGTACATTCATTTGGTCAATCAGTGCACCATCCATTAACGCCAAGCACTTTCCCAAAAAGGGCAGGACAGCACAAAAGGCCATCTACCCTTAAGCTACAACAAGGTTAAGATATCATCTCAGCATTGAAAACCCAAGGAGGGGTCCTTCACCAACAGGTGAATCTGGCGAAAAAACATCAAAACAGACAAATACCGGCATCACAGCCATGCCTCCTCAGTTCTTAGCAGCTCTGGGTAGCAGTTCTCAAAAGATCTGGGCAGCTCCGACTTGCCCTCAGCAGTCTACCACACTGCTCTCCAAAAAGTCCTGCTTGGGCCTTCTCTTCAAATTCATGGCTCTTCCCAGTTCAGCCCTCTCTCTTCATGTCAACAAGTCCATCCCACAAGTGGGATTCACAAGCTCTGGATTTTAACATTCAACCCATAAACCAAGCCAACACAGGGGGATCTCCAAATTCCATTACCATTACACCTTCTCCTTTGGGGGTCATGGCTTTGGGGCCTTTTTTCCATTTTAAGTCCTATGATCCAAATGTAATCCAAGTGAAAACCAGCAGTATTTGCATCAAATTTCCTCATTAGTGGGGAAAATGATCACTGGATGCTATACATCTGTTGGGGGTTGGGGAAGGGACAGAGCTGATCTGAGAACTTGGGAGATGAGAAACTTTCTTCTTCCTTGTGGCATTGAGAGAGGACACAGGGTTCCCTCCTTCCTACTCTGTGCCTTATGTAGTCATTAAATCATCATTCTCTGCCCTAATGAGGAGAATCTCATGCAAAAGCTCTACATGTCCGCCTGGGTTATGCTACAATTGCTCCTCACCTGGCCAATGCCAATGCCAATGCCATATAGTCCAAGCCACTTATTTGAAAGAAAAGAAATGAGGTTGGGAGATGGGACCTACTAAATATTGCTCAGAAAATGAACTGCAACAGGATTGCTAATTTCTTGTGGAGGGCTCATTCCACAAGTCCTCCTTCTCACCTCACCTGGCACATACCATTCATGTGTCTCTTGGCACACTCTGTCAGTGTGCTGTTGTATCACCAACACAATATTCACAGCATCAAAAATTCCCATTACCATTACAGTTATCTCTGGCTAGATCATGAGCTTCTTGAGGGTAGGAGCCAGTGTCTTAACTAACTTGACTTCCTTAACAGCAAGAAGAATAGGGTTCTGTGTACATTAGACTCTTAACCAATGTGTTTCATATTGAATGTTGAAGGTCCAGGTTAATGAGGGGAGATGTGGAGTTGCCTGATCATAACATGGGAGGTAGCTGGGACTCCTTTCATTGTGTCAGAGAAGTCATTAGATTGACATAGAACCTCAGAATCTCCAAGTTGGAAGGGACCTTAGTAGCCATCCAGAGCAATCTGTTTTGGGATCAGTATGTCCACGACAATATACTTGATAAGCAATAAATATAGCCTTGGTTAGGAGACTTCCCATGAGGGAGGAGACACCTCCCACTTCACTATAGCAGCCCTTTCCACATTCCCCTCTAGCTTTCACTTCTCCCATGTTCCAGAAGAAGAGGTGGCTTTGAAAAGTAGCACTGTTTGTCACATCCAGAGCTGCCATGCTGATAGTCTATGTGCCTGAGGGGATGTACCAGTCACCTCCCTCCTCTCTGACTCTTCTGTCCCCTCCTTTTATGGTGGTCTTTCCTTTGAGACTTGTCTCAACCCCAAACCATGGGATATATCCTTGATTCAGCAGAAGAGCTCCACACCTCCTAATTCCAAAATTCTGTGTAGATACAAGCCATTCTAGAGGTGGAATAAGGGAAAGTTGGGAGAGAAGAGAAGAAGCATTGAGTGAGTTACAAATTTTAGGTCACTTGATCTCATTACATTCAAAAATCATAACATTAATGACTATTCGAGCTATAAAGGACCTTCTACATTGCCTAGTCTAATCCTTCAACACTATAAGGCAGAAAACTAGGGCCTAGAAAGATCAATGACTTGTCTAAGATCACACAATTCCTTCAGCGACAAACCAGGATTCCAAATCAGAACTACTGGCCCTTACTCCTCCAATTTATCGAATACTTCTGGAACATCGCTGACTATTTGTCTACATCTCCTATTTCCTTCCTTCACCTTTCCAGCACCTCCACAAGGTTATGAAGTCCTGAGGGCAGGGGCCATTTTTCATTTCCATTTGTGCCTTTTCTGTAACCAAAACCATGGCTTGAAGCAGTGTGGGCACCTTTTGTTGACTGTCTGAATGATCATGACATTGTCCCAATGTTTGTGTAACGCTTTTAGTTTTCAACATTCTTTCCCCATAAAAACATCACTGGCATTCAGTGGAAGCATTATTTCCCCAATTTTGCAGATGAGGAAATAGAAGGTCAGAGAGACTTATCCAAGGTCTGGGCTGTTCAGAGTCCTGGCTGGGTTTAGGTCCACTCATTGGAACTCACACATCTCTTCACATTATTTACCTGAACATGCTCAGACTTCTCCAGCATGCCTCCTTTCCCCATCCCTATAGACTCCTGGCCAGCTTTCATGTATTTCTGAAATGGAATGAGAAGCTTATTTGTGGGTTATTTTTTTCACTATCACAAGTTCAAATCCGGTCTGACACTTACTGGCTGTGTGAACCTGGACAAGTTACTTAACCCTGTTTGCCTCAGTTTCCTCATCTGTAAAATGAGATGGAGAAGGAAATGACACACACTACTGTATCTTTGTGAAGAAAACCCCAAATGGAGTCAAAGAGTTGGACATAACTTAAATGATTATACAGCAACAAATCATTGGTATGTTTAGGATCCTGTTCAGATGCTTACTGGGCATCATTTGGGAGGACTAGGCTTGTCTACAACTTTTTGCATCACCATCTAAACCTGAAGTATTGAGCATGCATGTGTGTGTGTGTGTGTGTGTGTGTGTGTGTTTGTTTGTGTGTGTTTCTGGCACAGGGATGGGTTTAATCTAGGAAAAGGGCAGGAAATGAGAGAAGACAAAAGGAAGCTGAGCTAGGTGTGGCGGCACACACTTGTGATGTCTGTTGCCAGGAAGGCTAAGGCTGGAAGATCACAAATTCTGAGCTGCATTGGCTTAAACCAATAGTAAATTTCTGCCCAAAGTCCTGCACCAATATGTCAAACTTCTTGGCAGTTTAGAGATCAAAGCTCCTATATCAATTGGTGGTTGGAAACCCAATCTACAAAAAAAAAAAATTAAAAAAATAAAAAAATCCAGCAAAAGAAAACATGAGAAAAAGTGAGATAGCAATAAAACATTAAAAAAAAACTCTATCCAAAGAAATTATAAGTTTACTAAGCAAGAATTAGAGCTGCTCAAGAGCTTAGCATAACTATTCTCATTAAAAAACAAATGAACAACAAGTGAATGAAGAATGCCCATTCTCTAGATTTTGATAAGCAATTGGATGGACCACCCGTAGTATGTTCATCAGCACCTACATCTTAGACAGACACTGTCTAGGGATCCAACATCAAATAGGGAGAGCAGAACAAGATGAATTTCCTTTGGAAAATGGAGCCAAATTTTTAACGAGCTTGATCCTCTCTCTGAAACAAAGATGTCTCTGAACAATTCTACCCTTTCAGTAATGTTGCCTGGTGTAATGGTAATAGGAATTTGAAGATCTTCCCTGCCCCTTAATAAGCCTCAGGGAATTTGAAGACCTTCCCTGCTTTGAAAATAAACTCTGCCCTCAATAGGCTGAATATAGTCACATGAAGCCTGTGGTGGGAGGGGTTTGCTGAAGGGTGGAGCAGAGCCCACAGGAAGCTGGGAGTCAGAGCTAGCTAGACTGGGATGAGGAGAGCATGTACAGGGAGTCAGTCAGGCTTGTAAGGAAAATATTGGTTTGTGGGAAGGCTAAAAGATGCTGTGGCTCTCTGTGCTGTTATAGCTTATTAACTTTATTGCTATTCTCATGGAATCAGTTTACTGGTTTTGGGATTTGGTTTTCTGGAGTCAGAATAAATGTTTTGCTTCTGTCCTCTACTTAGAGAGTCTGTTATATTTTGAAATTGAGAGCCATGAATGTCTATTTATAGTGATTGTGGGCACTTTAAATATTGCATTGGTGCTACACCTGGCCACTAGTCAGGGAATCTCAGAGTCACTCAAGAGTGGTCATGCAAAGGACAATGGAGAAGCATGCAATGGATGTGAATCTGCAATATATTGTCAGTCAAGCAAGGTACAAGAGAAGCAGAACAAGGATGTCATCAGAGACGTGTTTGATTGGGAAAAAAGGTGAGCTGGTCATGGAATGAAAACAATGAGTAACTTATATGTTCACCGTTGATAGAGGGCACTGCAAATAGTAGGCACTTCTTAAGTCTTTATTGAATTGAACTGAAATGTTAAGAGACCAGTACTCAGTATGTTGGGTAGATACCTGATGAAGAATTATAGGTCACAAAACAGAGTCTCACAGGATGTAATGAGAGATGGGTTTCCATCTATATCACCAAAAGGAACACCCACATTAAGGAGGTCGTACATTTACCTAAGCATGGTAGCATGCTTACATGGCAATACTTCAAGGATTTGTGACCTCACCAAGGAAAGCACTCCCAAATGCAGGTTTATGATCCTATAATTCTTCATGGGAAGTCAACCTAACAAGCTAGTAGCCTTCTAGTTCTCTTGACATTTTGATTCAATTCCATTCAATGTACACTTATTAAGTACCTACTATGGGCTTTGTCATATAGTAGGAGCCTTTGAAATCCCATGCCAATTACATAGTATGACATTTCAACAGAGAAAGCCTTTACTGGAGGTGCATATTTATATACAAAAAAAAACTACAAAGGTGGAACAAAATCTGTCTTCCACAAAAATTCTGTAATACTCAAGTCCCCAAAGTTTAGAGAGTCCATTGTGAATAGAATATACATAGAGGAATGTGTGCTTTTTAAAGTTAAGTTTGGGGAGGGTGTAATGGGTCTAATTTCTCTACTTTTTCCCATAGATGGATCATCTTTATTAAATAAAGGAACTTAGAGATACAGTCCTTCCAGGTAGCTAGAAATTCCAGGTATCACATTTAAAATAAGTAGTTTGAACCAAGTGGGCTTGAGATCCCTGTCACTTATGACAGTTTATACCCTAAATTCTAAGACTCCTCCCAGCTCTGATATTCTGTGTTCTAAGGTCCCTCCCATCTCTGACATTCTCTGCTCCAGGGTCCCCACTGCATCCTCTGGTTCTCAGGGCCCTCTGGCTCTGACCCCACCCCCACCCCAGTCTATCCTGGGTAAGAGCCCTTCCAACTGACTTTCTCTAGCTCTCCATGTGCTCAGACTAAAGGGGTTGGGGTGGGGTTACTGCTCCCAGGACAAGCTGTCTCTTCTGGTTATAGGAAGCCATACCCTTGGGGAGGAGCCCAGGGAGCAGCACTGAGATCGAGGGTGCTACGGGACCAGGCAGAGCACAGTGCTCAGGTATGGTGGGACAGTCTCTGACTCTGGCAGCCCTGCTGGACCGAGTCTATTGTAGACTTTGGCCAGGCCTAAGGAGGGGGAGGGGGTGGCCAAGATCTTCCCAGGGCCCTGAGGGTTAGAGCTGGGAATCCCATTAGAGAGTCTCTAGTCCAACCATCTCATTTTATAGAGGAGGAATCTAGGCCCAGAGAAGGGAAGGGACTTGCCCAGGGTCACACAGCTAAAGTAGGAGGCAGGAGATGTGGACCTCTGATCTTTGAGCCCAAGTCCAACATTCACTACAATACATTTCCTGCCTCAGTGGGTCTTTGAGGACATCTCATAGTCCCCTAGAAAGAGACTAGGGATTTACTGCTGTTGAAAGATTCCCTGTTGTGGGTAGTCAGCGGCTTGGGTTCTAATCATTGACTCCTGGCATGACCATGAATGATTCAATTTAAAACAGATATCTTAAAATATTTTTATATACCAGGCCACTGTGGGGCTAGTTTTATCACCTATAAAACAGGAAAGATAATTCCTGTCCTTTGTCTTTTCCTATAGTACCATGGCTCTCAAAGGGTATATGCTCTGGGTGTCTTGCTAGAAATTCTGGGAACTTGGAACTGGCCTTTACAGAACTGGCAGAACTTTCCATCCTCTCTGGCCATGCTGTGAACTTCAGTGTTTAGTGTGCCAAGAAGCATTTGCCCTAGAGTCAAGAAGACCTGAGGTCAAATCCAGCCCCACACCCCCTTTTTCACTGCATGATTCATCTAACCTCTTTCTGCCTCAGTTTCCTCCAAGGCAGAAATGTCAATAATGACAACACCTGCCTCTCAGGGTTGTTGTAAGGATCAAATGAAATAATGTTTATAAAGCGCTTAGCACCATACCTGCCACATAGGAGGTGTCTGATAGCCTGTGATTCCATGATCCCATTCAATGGCTCTTTCCTCTTTAAAAAAAATCCAAATAAACATACAAAAACCCAGCCGATGTGTGTGACTTTAGCCTAAGCAACTGCAAAACGTGGTGATCCAGATAATCTGATCTTTCTTTGCAGGCTGAGACGCAGCAAAATGAAGACTCTACTAGGTATTGTAATGTTGGCCATCTTATGCACAGACTCTGCCCCTGAGTTTAATGGGAGTTCATCTGCTATGAACAATACCAACATTACCCTTGCGACACCTGAAACTACAATACTTGAAACTACAATACCTGAAACTACAATACTTGAAACTACAATACCTGAAACTACAATACCTGAAACTACAATACCTGAAAATACAACACTTGAAACTGCAATGCCTAAAACTACAACACCTGCAACTACAACACCTGAAACTACAACACCTTTAGGTCAGATCAACCTGGGATAGGCTTTGAAACTGGAAAGTACAGGTCTGGGCTATTCACCACATGGGAGGCAAGGAGAAGAGGTCCACAGGATACAATTCTGGGTGCTCTGGGTCAATTCACAGTTAGCTGGAAGCCCCTTTCCTCACAGCATTTCTGATGAACTGATTGAATATGGAGGGAGGAAGGGGAGGGAAGATGGGAGTGAAGGAGAGGAGATATCCAGGAGGACTGCAGGCTTTTGAGCTTGGGTTACAGGAAGGATTGTACTGCTCTCAACAGAAACAGGGAATTTGGAGGAGGGGTGAGAAAATGATGAAGTGCACTGGGATATACTGGAAAGATCACTGGATTTGGAAACGTAAGATTCCTGGCTCTGATATTTAATACCTTTGTGACTTGAAGCAGGTCGTGCAATCTCTCTGACCCTTGGTTTCTCATTTGGAAAACTCCCTTATTCCCTTATTTAAAAAAATATTTTTAGTTTTCAGCATTCATTTCCACAAGATTTTGAGTTACAGATTTTCTCTCCATATTTCCCCTACCCCCACCCCAAGATAGCAAGCCTACTAAATATCCCTTCCCCCAATCTGCTCTTTCTTTTATCCTCCCCCATCCCTCCTCTAACTTTCTAGTAGAGCAAGATGGATTTCTATACCCCAGTGCCTGTATATCTTATTTCCCAGTTGCATGTAAAAAACTATTTTTTTAACATTTGTTTTTAAAACTTTGATTTCCAGATTCTTTGTCTTCTTCCTTCCTCACCCACCCACAATGGGAAGATAAGCAATTTCACATAGGTTGTACACATGCAGTTATGCCAAACATTTCCATAGTAGTTATATTGTGAAAGATTAACTATATTTCCCTCTATCCTATCCCGCCCCCCAGTTATTCTATTTTCTACTTTGACCCTGTCACTTTTCAAATGTATGTGCTTCTAACTAACTTCTCTCCCAATCTGCCCTCCCCCCCCTACTTAACTGTAGGGTAAGATACCCAACTGAGTGTGTGTGTTATTCCCTCCTTAAGCCAAATTCAATGAGAGTAAGGTTGACTCATTCCCTTTCACCTTCCCGCTCTTCCCCTCCATTGTAAGTTTCCTCTTGCCTCTTTTATATGAGATAATTTTACCCTATTCTATCCCTCTCTTTCTCCTTCTCTCATTATATTCTTTTCTCACCTCTTAATTTTATTTTTTAGGTATCATCTCATTCTATTCAACTAATCCTGTGCCCTCGGTCTATGTATACATGTACACATACTCACACATATACATACACATACTCACATATGTATTTATACACACCTGCACCCTCCTATACATACATATGTATGTATGTATACATATACACATATATATCTATATACGTATATATTTATATCTATATCTATATCTATATCTATATATGTATTCCCTTCAACCATCCTTATAATGAGAAAAGTCTCATGAGCTACAATGATCATTTTTCCATGTAGGAATGTAAATAGTTCAACTTTAATAAGTTCTTTATGATTTTTTTTCATGTTTACCTTCTCATGCTTCTCTTGCTTCTTGTATTTGAAAGTCAAATTTTCTGTTCAGCTCTGGTTTTTTCCTCAAGAATACTTGAAAGTCTTCTGTTTCATTGAATGTCCATATTTTCCCCTGAAGTATTATACTCAGTTTTGCTGGGTAGGTGATTCTTGGTTTTAATCCTAACTCCTTTGACCTCCAGAATATGATATTCCAAACCCTTCAATTCCTTAGTGTAGAAGCTGCTAGATCTTGTGTTATCCTGATTGTGTTTCTGTAATACTCAAATTGTTTCTTCCTGATAGCTTATAATATTTTCTCCTTGACCTGGGAACTCTGGAAATTGGCTATGATATTCCTAGGAGTTTTCTTTTTGGGGTCTTTTTCAAGAGGTGATTGGTGAATTCTTTCAAGTTCTATTTTGCCCTCTGGTTGTAGAATATCAGGGCAATTGTCCTTGAGAATTTCTTGAAGGATGATGTCTAGGTTCTTTTTTTGATCATGGTTTTCAGGTAGTCCAATAATTTTTAAATTATCTCTCCTGGATCTATTTTCCAGGTCAGTGGCTTTGCCAATGAAATATTTCACATTGCCTTCTATTTTTTCATTTGTTTGGATCTGTTTAATAGTATCTTTGATTTCTCATAAAGTCATTAGCTTCCATTTGATCCAATCTAATTTTGAAGGAAATATTCTCTTCGGTGAGTTTTTGAGATTCTTTTTCCATCTTGCAAATTTGGCTTTTTAAGGCATTCTTCTCCTCATTGGCTTTTTTTGGGCCTCTTTTGCCATTTGATTTAGTCTATTTTTTTAAGGTGTTATTTTCTTCAGTCAGGTTGTTGACTCACTTTTCATGATTTTCTTGAGTAATTCTCCTTTCTCTTCCCAATTTTTCCTCCACTTCTCTTACTTAATTTTCAAAATCCTTCTTGATCTCCTCCATGGCCTGTATGTAACCAGTTCATATTATTCTTGGACACTTTTGATGCAGGAGTTTTGACTTTGTTGACTTCTTCTGGTTCCATGTTTTGATCTTTTTTGTCCCCCAAAAAGGATTCTATGGTCTGTTTGTACTTCCTCTGCTTGCTCATCTTTCCGGCCAATTACTTGACTTTTGAGCTCTTTGCCATGGTAGAACTCAGCTTCCAGAGAGGAGAGAGCTATGTCCCAAATTGCTGGGGGTTTTGCACATGTTGTCAGTGCTACGAGGAGGGTGCCCTCTCTACAGACACCCCAAGCTCTGGCACACTGACCACACACCCCAGGGCTACCATCTAAGACCATGATCCAGATCCAAGCAGATCAAAGCAAGAGTGATTACCCTCTGAATGTTCACTTGGTCCCCCTACAATCTGCAGGCCAGGAGCGCCAGAGGCAAGCACATGGCAACAGCTACAGCTGCCATGCCTCTGTCATCTTTCACCCCAGGGGAAGGGGCCAGACTGTGCTCTTCAGTCACCAAGTTCCAACAGAGTTCCCCCCTGACCTTTTACTTTCTCTTTGGTGTTTATGGGTTGAGAAGTCTGGAAATCACCACAGCGGCTGGTGATTCACTCTCCTGAAGTCTGCTCTAGCCAGTCTGTGCTGCTGGTCAGGGCTGCCTGGGTCTGGTTGCAAGCAGTTCATGCATGACCGCACTTGGCTCCCAGTCTGATGCTATAGACCCTTCCTGTCAGCCTGCCAGGCTGCCCTCAGCAGAAGGTTTGTTTCTCTTTGTCACTTTGTGGGTTCTGTAGCTCTAAAATTTGTTTAGAGTCATATTTTGCAGGTATTGGAGGTGTTTGGGGCAGGAACACAGACAAGTTCTTGCTTTTACTCCACCATCTTCGCTCCACCCCCCTCCCCCTTCCAGTTTTAAATCTACATTCTTATGAACTCTGGCCATTTCATAACAAATTCCCTTTCTCTGGGCCTCAGTTACTTTCTCCAAAAAATAAAGGGTTGAACTAGATGGCCAGAATGTCTTCTCTCAGATAGCAATCCTAAAATCAATCCAATATCCTCTTCTTTAGAATCAGTCACTCAACTAGCATGTTTTAAGAGCCTACTATATGCCAGATGCTGTGCTAAGGACTGGGAATGCAAAGAAAAGCAAGATACACCCTGCCTTTAAGGAGCTTATAGTCTAAGATGAGAGATGACATGCAAACAGCTATGGACAAATAGGAAATATACATACATATATATATATGTATATGTGCACAGACACACATACATATATGTATCTATATATGTATATATCTATATATATCTATATATATAATTGGAGACAATCTCAGAGGGAAGGCACTAAGATAAAAGAGGATAAAGTCTTCTTGTAGAAGGTGAGATTTTAGCTGAGAATTGAAGGAAGCCAGGAAGTAGAAATAAGGAGGGAAAACATTTCAGATATGGGGAACAGTCTGTCACAATGCCCAGAGTCCAGAGACGGGATGTCTTATGCAAGAAACAGCCAGGAGACCAGTATATGTGGACTCATTCTCTGCTATTTGTGCTCATTTTGGCTGAAAACACAGGTGCTCCACTAGCTAACACTGCATTTTCCATACGCGGAACCATTGGTTGCAACAAATGGAAAATGTTGAATGCTGTGGACATGTTCACTTACTTTGGCAATATACGTGCCAGGGATGTACACATAGATGATGAGGTTGATGCATGCTTTGCCAGAGCTAGCTCAGTGTTTGGGAGGCTCCAAAAGAAAGTGTGGGAGAGAAGAGGTTGCTTACCAGACTGAAGGTCTATAGAGCTGTTGTGCTGACCTCATTGTGAAACCTGGGCAGTCAAGCATCATGCCAGGAAGCCGAATTCTATCTGAATTGTCTTAGGAAGATTCTGAAGATCATCTGGCAAGATAAGGTACTGGATACTGAAGTCCTTTCTTGAGCTAACATGCCAAGCCTTTAAACTCTACTACAGAGAGCACAACTCTGACAAGCTGTTCATGTTGTTTAAATGCCAAATGTCTGTTTGCTTATAAGATTATTTTACAGAGAACTCACACAAGGCAAGCACTCATATCGAGGTCAGAAGAAGCTACATAAGGATACTCTCAAGGTCTCCTTGAAGAACTTTGGGATCGATTGTATCACATGAGAGACACCAGCAAAGGATTAACCAGTTTGGTGTGCCCGTAACAAAGAAAACACTGTGCTCTATGAGCAAAGTGAAATTGTGGTAGCTCAAAAGAACTGTGAGATGCACAAATTTAGAAACATCATGTGGACTATTTGTTCCCAAAGTGTTGTAGATCCTTCAGAGCTTGTATTGCTTTGAACAGTCACAGGAGGACACACTGTACTTTGGCTTCAACATAGTGATGTCATTTTGGTCCTTTTCAAGAACAAAGGACAACAACTATAGCCACAGAATTATAGGGTCACCAGATGTCAGAAGAGAAAGGAACATTAGGACATAGAACAAAGAATATCAAAGCTGGAAAGTAACCTTTCGGTTCATCTATTCTGACTCCTTCATTTTATTTTTTAAAAATTTTTCTCTTTTCATTAGTTATTGCCAATGAATAGACACATTCTATTACATGAAGAACAACCGAAAAAGGTCATTGTGTATGTAACTGTGAACTTCTGTTGCATGCAGTGTTTAAAATGTATATTAAATCTGACAAGGTAGTAACAACATTACCTTATCTTTTTTGTTTTCTTCTAGGCATTTTTTTTGGTTTTGTTGATTTTCTTTTTTTTTTTCTATAATTCCACACTAACTTGCTACCTCCTCCATCTCCTCACAATAAATAAAAGGCCTCTCTTATAACGAATAAAATAATCAAGCAAAAACAAACTAATGTAGTGGACTTGTTTGCAAAATGCATGCCCCAGTGGAGCATTTGAATCAGAGGTTGAATTATTTCCTATTTATCCTGTATATGGCTTGCTTTGCTGATACTTTTTGCATGTTGTCTACTTCATTAGATCATAAGCTCCTTGAGAGAAATGACTACCTTTTGCCCTCTAGGGATTAGCATAGTACCCAGCCCATAGTAGGTGCTTAAGAAATTTCTATCAATCCCCTCTAGCTTATCCCTCTTTGTCAAGCGTCACAAATTGTGCCTTTTTTCAGAAGGCTTGGATCAGTTCACAGCTCTTGGAAATGGTGAAGTGGTTTGTCCATTCTTCTACAATATCTGCTTTTGCCTTCTTGTCATCTTTGCCCATTTTGGTGCAAAACCTTAGAGCTGTTTTCATTATTGTCAGTGATTCGGAGCATTCTCTCTTAGGGCTGTGACAGCTTGCGTATCTTCTTTGGACAACTGCCTATTATTAATACAGCAAGGAGTAATCTTGAGGAAGGATATTGTTTCTGTGTATGTGTGTGTGCATGTCTGTGTGCGTGCTTGTGTGTGTGTGAGGGGGAATGTGTACCAAATACCTTACCCACTGCCTAACACAGTGGTTCTCAACCTTCCTAATGCAGCGATCCTTTAATACTCGCATGAGGGTGTGTCTGCATGTGGGGGAACCTGCCTGGAGACGGATAGAGGAGGGGTGTCTCGGTTCCTAAGACCATTGGAAATATATGTTTTCCGATGATCTTAGGTGACCCCGTTTGACCCCCAAAGGGGTCGCGACCCACAGGTTGAGAACTGCTCTTCTATAGGAAGCCTTTCCCAACCCTTCTTCATTGTGTCAGCTATTGACCATTCTCTCTGCTTTTCAACATTTAACATTATTTAACGTTCTCTCTGCTGAGTATTTGCTATTGATCCTGCACAGAGCTCATTTGTACATAGCTGTTTGCATGCTGTATCCCAACTAGACCAGGAAACCTTCAAGGGCGGAGGTAGGCATTTATCTTCCTTTTTATCCTCAGAGCTGAAGACATGCCTGGAACGTGGTAAGTACTTATAAACGTTAGCTGACTAACTGAGACAGTGGAGATGACCTCGTCTGACCTCTTTATTTTCCAAAGGAGGGAAACAAGGCTCAGAAAGGTAGATTTACTTGTCCAAAGTCACATAGGGTGACAGAGAACTAATTTGGAATTCAAATCCTGGTCCTGTAACACTTCCCCTCCCCTGCCTCTTCCCCCTTTCACAAGATCCTAGGCTCTTTCCATTATATTGACATGTGGTTCCCTGTTACAACACTCATTAGCTGAACATCCATGGGCAATACACTCATTTGAGCCTCACTATTCTCATCTGTACAATGGACACAGCGACGCATCCATTGCCCATTTCACAGGATTGAGGTGAGGGAAACAATGTAAACTGCCAATCCCCATAGAAATGAGAGCTGCCACCCTTGTGGTTCTTTTGGTGGAGGGGCTGACATCAGAAACATTGGTCTGGGTAAATTGGGATGTTGCTTCCAGCTGCTAGTGCTAGGCTCAAACTTCCTGATGGCCACATTCCTCACTTGCTTCCTGTCTCTGCTTCACAGGTGCAAAACTCCTCAGGTGTCATGTGTGCAGGGGCAGCTTCCAGTGCTTTGCCCCACAGTACTGTGCCCCCAATGAGAAATTCTGCATGATAGCTGAAACCGGTAATGACTTTTCCCTTCTTTCATTTCTGGTTCTCCCTCTCCCATGCATGGTTGTCTCCAGGCCATCTCTGGGCTTTCACCAGGCAGATCTGTGCAGACAAGTGCATTCTCTGCTCCTGGGGAGATCCTCAAGCCTTCTCGTGAATGGTCACCTCATGGTGGTGGTGGTGGTGGTGATGACAGTCATAGCTCATGACACTCTGGATCAGCACTTGGAGTGAGAGTCAAGTACCCTCTCACAGCTGCTTAACCTTAAGCAAGTGGGCCAGTGGGAAGAGGGAAGGGTAATATAAACCTGGAAGCTTCAGGGATGAGTCCACACACCACCACTTATCAACTGGGTGATCTTGTGCAAGCCAGATAATGTCTGTGCTCTCCAGTTTTCTAACCTATAAAATAAAGGGGTTGGACTAGATCAGAGATGTCAAGCTTGAGGTCTGTAGCCTGAAATCAGGTCAGAACCATTAAAATGTAATTGGGAATGGTTTAACAAAATAAATATAAGTAATGCAATGACAAAGATAATAGATAGAATAGCAAAAATAATACAATACAACATAGATAATGTGAATTTGTGATTTTCTAAGTCAATATGAGGGGCAGTTAAGTGGCACAGTGGATAGAGTACCAGGTTTGGAGTCAGGAAGATTGGAAATCAAACTGGCCTTGGACACTTACTAGCTGTGTGACCCCAGACAAGCCATTTAGTCTCTATTTGCCTCAGTTCTCATCTGTAAAATGGGAGGAGGGTGGGGGAGAAATAAGCAGTAAGAAAGCACCTACTGTGTGCCAAAGCTAAGTACTTCATAAATATTTTTCTCCTTTGATTCTCACAGCAACTCTGTGAGATAGGTGCTATTATTATCATTCCCTTTTTACAGTTGAGGAAACTGAGGCAAACAGAGGTGAAGTGAGTTGATCAGGATCACACAGCTAGTGAGTGTTGGAAGTGTTTAGCCTAATTCTTTCATTTTACAAGTAGGGAAACTGACACCCAGAGTGGTCGAAAGTAGAGGGGAATGTGTGTGTATGCGTGTGTTCAAAACAACATGTAGGTGAGGATCGGAATGAAAATGTATCTGGAAGGTCCATCGGTAAGAGCATGATGACCCTTCATTGGAATCAGACTGTCAGGACTGCCAAGAAGGGTCCCTAGAGATGACAGCCATTTTAGAGATGAGGAAACTGAGTCCTCTAGAGTTTTAGCAACTTGCTGCAGGTCAACCAGCTAGTTGTAGGCAGAGCGAGGACTCAAACCAGGATCTCCGAATACCTCACTTTCTCTTGAAATCATTCATTGATTCATTAATTCATTCATTCATTCAGACCGCTGATGGTTCGGTGGACAAACCACTGGAGTCAGGAAGACCTGAGTTCAAATCCAGTTTCAGATACTTCCTTGCTCTGTGACTCTGGGCCAGTCATTTAGTCTCTGTTTGTCTGCCTCAGTTCCCTCTCAGGGTTGTTGTGAGGATCAAAAGAGATTGTAGCAGTAAAAAGCACTGAGCACTGAGCCTGGCATACAGCAGGCCCTTAATAAATTCCTGTTGCCTTTCCTCATTCACTCATATACTATTTATTAAGAGCATACTGTGTGCAGAGAAAAACTTAGATGAGGGGCTTTATCTCATGGAGCTTCTGAACTTAAAAGGTTAATCATGAAGTCTAGTCTCTGCGTTGTCCAGATGAAGAAACATGCTCAGAGGGGCAAGGGAAGGGAGTTCCAATTCCAAAATTCTACAGTCCCAGAATTCACGCCTGAGAGAACTTCAGGATTAGGATCCCAGACTCCATATAGTCTAATTTTTGGCAGCTAGGTGGCACGGTGGATAGAGTTCCTTCTTTTTAAAATCCTTCACAGTGGGCCTGGAGTCAGGAATACATGGGTTCAAATCTGGCCTCAGACACTCAAGCAGCTATGTGACCCTTGGTAAGTCACTTAACTACTGCTTGCCTCAGTTTCCCGAACTGCAGAATGAGGGCAGTAATAGCATCTAGCTACCAAGGTCATTGTGAAGATTAAATGAGATGATATTTGCACATGCTAAATGCAGTACCTAGCACACGCTTCTTCCCTCCTTACTTCTCTTCCTCTCTTCCTTCCCTCCCTTCCTCTTTCCCTTCCTCCATCCCTCCTTCCTTCCTTTCTTTTCCTCCCTTTTTCCTTACCTTCTTTCTTCTCTCCTTCCCTCTTTCCCTTACTTTCTTTCTCTTTCCCTGCTTCCTCTTCATCCTTCCCCTCCTTTTCCTTTATTTCTTCCTCCCTCCCTCACTCCCTCCCTTCCTTTCTTCCTTCCTTCCTTCCCTCCTTCCTTAATTCCTTCCTTCCTTGCTCTGTCCCTTTTCCCTCCCTCTCTCCTTCCTTTACACCTCCCTATCTTTTCTTTCTTCCCTTCCTTTCTTCCCCCTTCCCTCTCTCCCTTCCTTTCTTCTATACTCCCTTTCTTTTTCCATCCCTTTTTCCTTCTTTCTTCCCTCCTTTCCTTCTTCCCTTCCTTCCCCCTCCCTTCTTCTGCCTTCCTCTCTCCCTTCTTTCCTTCCTCCCTTCCTTCTTCCCTTTCCCTTTCTTGTCTTTCATTCCCTCTCTGCTTCTAGCTTCTCCAGTTCCTCAAGCACCCACAATTACATCAGTGCACCTCCTTACATTGTCCTTGAGGTCATCCATTCCAAGCTGGAAACATTTTGGAGTCTTAAAATAGAAGAGGTGAGTGCAGTGGGCAAGTTGAGGTCAGGCAAGCTGGAATTCTCTTCACTTTTATGATGGGAGCTATAGATTTAGCAACTGATTTCTAATTGGTCTGGCTCATTGCCCTCCACCACTCAGAGGTGGGAGAAGAATGAGCTAGCCCCCAAGTTCATGGCAGGATTTAGGGCCAAGTCATCAAGAACACTACTAGGGAATGATGTCACTTAGTACAATGGTGTGAAGGCTGTGTCTAGAGAGGGGAAAAACCCAGATCTAGGAGACCCCAGGACCTGGAGACTCTGCTCTGACTCTTGAACCCTGACCTAATGTGGGACCTTGAATTTGTCTCTTTCCTTCTCTGTGCCTCAGTATCCATTGCTGTCAAGTGAAGGGACCAGATTAAATTATTTCTGAGATTCTCTCTGACATTGGTTTTCTGTATTCAAGGGCCTTTCTGGGAAATGTAGCCCAGTGTAGACAATAGAGAACTGCCAGTAAAATCCCATCTCTGCCACCTGCTAGTTGGGGAACCATGTGTAAGTCATTTGTCCTCTCACTTCCCAAGACAACTCTTTAGAGTAAAACTTCTAAAGTGGTTACTGGTATGTATCAGTGAAAAGAGTTCCCATACTGGAGTTCAATGAAATCATAAGCCTGAAATCCATGGAACCCAGACAAAATATCTTTCATGTCTAGTACTCTATGTTTTGAGAGTACTTCTAGCTCTGACTGTCTAGGTACTGTTCTATGGCCCCTGGTGACTCTGGCATTCTATGATCTAAACTCCTTCCCCGCTCTGACAGGCATCTATGTATTAAGGTTCCTCCCAGTCCTGTCATTCTGTGTTCTAAGGTCCCTCCCAGCCCTGTCATTCTGTCTTCTAAGGTCCCTCCCAGCTCTGACAGTCATCTATATTCTAAGGTCCTTCCCAGCCCTGTCATTCTGTGTCCTAAGATCTCTCTCATCCCTGACAGTCATCTATGTTCTAAGGTCCCTGCCAGTCCTGCCAGTCCTGCCAGTCCATCTACTAAGTTCTCTCTCAACCCTGATAGTCTATATTCCCCGGTCTATATTCTAAGGTCCTTCTTATCTCTGACTTTCTATGTTCTAAAATTCTATATCATAAGGTCCTTCCTGGCACTGGTGTTGTTAGAGTCTGTCAATGCTCAACCTGGGGCATGTTTTAGATACAACAGACTGTTAGCCTCTCCTTTCACAAACATTATACTAGAAAATGTCCCAGAAAAGATTTTATACAAATCAAAGCAGATTGCACGTCATGTGTGAAAATAACAGAATTCTAAGGATGATTTTCAAATGCTTTTTTTTTCTTTTTCATCTTAATATCCAAGGCGAGGGAAGCACTGTGGTCAAGTATTGTTCAATCACGTGCCCGCTTATCGACAAGTTCTATGGAAGAACTTCCACGGACTGGTATATTGCCTGCTGTGCCAATGATTTATGCAATTATAAAAAGCTGGCTAATGGGCACAGGCTTTGTGCCAGTTTCCTAGTGGTGGCAATAGCATTCATGGCAAGTTTCCTTGGGACCCTCAGGATTGGACTGTGATAGGTTGGGATAGAACTGTGACTTCTGAGACCATGACCATACCATGTCTGTTGCAATAAGAAATTCTCACCCAAGTAATCCCATTAATCTTCTGGAAAGGAGCTGCCCAAAGTCCTGAAAGTCTTTTCCATACCTCCAGAGAGCCAATGGAGGCTCTCTTCCCTGGTTTATGTTCTTTGTGTTTCTATGAGATGTATAGAAAATGTTTTATAAATTCTTGCTTGTATTATTATTATTAATAATAACCATAATAATGATAAGAATTTCCATTGCCATTTGGTCCTTATTTTTTGGGGAGGGGGTTCTTTTTTTTGTTCCGTTTTCTTAAAATGTGGTATTCTAGGATTCAAAGTCATGTAGCATCCCTGGAAAATTCTTATCAAATGAGATACTAGAAAGAAAACCCTTTATAAACTATGCCAAGCTTTATTAGCTATAAGATTGCAAGCTTTGTGAGGACAGGAATTATATCTCAGCTAAATTTTATTATCTCCCCTAATGTCCAACACTGTAACCTCCACAAAGCAGGTTCTTAATAAATGTGTTGAATTATATTGAAAATGGCCAGACGCAGCCAGGAAATTGGTCATCCCCAAGAAATCTAATACTGAGTCATTAAGTCCCTGGAATTCTGTCAAGGGACTTTGCTTCTCTGGTTAACCCTTATAGATATGTCTATTTAATTTCTGATTCAACTGAATGCTTTATACCTAGTTTCACTTGGGACCCTCTCCCACTAGTCACCAGGTGTCTCCAGCAGCAAGTACAAGACTTATGTCTGGTCCCTCAGCCCTAAGGTAAGCCACCCCTTCCTATAGCTGCAGGATTTGGGGAGCCAAGTCTCTTCTACCACATAGCATTGTACCTGTCCTAAATTACTCCCCTCACGAATGGAGATTTGTAAAAATGAAGGGGCATGAGGCAAGCTTTACAAAGGCTAAAAACAGAAATCAGAAGAGGTAACTCAAATCTGGTCCTTTAGAACCTTTTTCCCTGTGAGGGAAACAAATAATAAGGAAGGAAAAATTTTAAAAAGATAGGGAAATTTCAGATTATCCTGGGAAAGGAAGAGAAGTAATTACGAGAAGGAAGCAAATTAAAACTCTTAGAAAAGGGTCAGTAAACATTTATTAAGTACCTATTATGTGTCAGCCAGATGGCTTAGTGGATAGAGCACTGGGCCTGGAGTCAGGAAGGCCTGAGTTCAAAACCAGTTTCAGATACTCATTAGCTATCTGACCTTGGGCAGATCACTTAACCTTTGTTTGCCTTAATTCAGTGGAGAAAGAAATGGCAAACCATTTCAGTATCTTTGCCAAGAAAAGCTCACACAAAGTCTTGAAAAATCAGATGTGACTAGACAACTGAACAACAACAAATGTTCTGGCCACTGTGCTGAGTGCTGGGGATATAAAAAGAGGCAAAAGACCATCCCTGTTCTCAAAATGTTCATAGTCTGAATGTGATTAGCTTTTCCAGGAAGAGGCATGATGTTCCTAGAGTTGAAACCAAGCACAATCCCTGATGAAAAATAGTTATTCATTAAATGTCTACTATGTGCCAGGCACTTTGCTGAACAACGAGAATATGAAGACAAAAATGAACTCATCCCCGCCTTATATACCATGGGGAGGATGCGACAGGGAGAGGAGCGATAGAAAACAGGCACCTATATAAATGTGCTAACAACAACAAGATGTGTACAGGATTGATTAGAGACAATCAGCAGGGGGAAGGCACTGGGATTTAGAAGGGTCAAAAAAGGCTTTTTGTAGAAGAAGGTGGAATTTTAGCTGGGATTTAAAGGAAGCCAGGGTTGGCCAGGGATAGAGATGAGAGAGAGAATGCCACAGTCATTGGAGTTGGGAGACAGTCTTATGTGAGGAGAATCAAGGAGACCAGCATTCTTGGATCATAGAATAGTCTCCTTGAGGAGAATATGATATAAAAAGACTGGAATGTTGCAGAATGGGACTGGCAGGTGTATATTAACAAGCACCCTAGCACACCCAGGATGGCCTGGTTCTTTCAATCTGTTTATAAAGGAAAAACAGGTTTAAAGAGGTTACAGAGAAAGAAGTGAGTATAGAAAATACAAAGCAGAGAAATTAGCACAAAGACCAACAGACAGGGCGGGAGACGGAGCCCCAGAGCTTTGAATGCCAAACAGAGATATTATAAAATTAAAAGAATATCATTAAAAATAAGTTGGTAGGGAAAGAAAATTTTAAACTGATCTCTTTACTGAATGGGGAAAGATAAGAGCAAGATCATTAAATAAAGACAAGAAAAACATACTTATTTTATACAAAATCAAAGAACTTGGGGATGGGTAGACAAACAAGAGTGAGAAAGGAGGAGAACCACCGAGATTCTCCTGACATTAAAATAATTTAACCAAATAGATATAAAATACAGACTTAAGGAAAGGAGATTTAAAAAAATACTAAAGAAATAAATACAAGTCTAACAATTGCAACTTTAAGTTTCAAAAGATTCTAAATAATCTAATAAAACAAGCTAGAGACAGAAGGGATAAGAAAATAAACCCAACAAGGTTTATACAAGAGACACATATTAAAATTAAACACACCTACAGAATGAACATGAGAAGGTGGAAAAAATGAGAAAGGTGGATTCAATGAATCCCCGAACCCCATGCTTTCAGACAAAACAAAAATAAAACTGTTTGGTATCAGGATCTGGCAAGCCATTGGTCAAAAAGCATCTATTCAGTAGTTAGTAGTCAATAAACATTAATTAAGCATTTACCATGTGCTCTGTACATACAAATGAGACAAAGAAAGACAGTCTTTGTCTTCTGGGAGCAACAATCTAATTGTGGGGAGGAGAGATAACAAACAAAAGGGAGCTGAAAAGGTGGGAGGAAAGGACCAAAGGGTATCCAGCCCCCCCAGGCCAGGACTAGATGCTTGAATGAAGTTACCTGCAAAGTTCTGAGCCCTCTAAAAAGGAAGACTTTGGGAGAGGTTTAGTGCTCTGCTCTTCAATCAAAAGGGAGAGGCCACTGGGGAAGCTGAAAATCAAGATGATGAGATTTCAAGGGATGAGCATATCCAGGGAGAGGCATGATGCTGTCAGAGTCAAAACCAAACACAGCTCCTGATGGAAAATTACGAGTATTTAGTAAATGTGTATTAGGTGCCAGATACTTTACCAAGAAATGAAGAGTCAAACACAAAAGTGAAATTATTTCTGCCTCTGCGAGTTCCTGTTCTTTGGGGAGGAGGAAAAACCACACACACACACACACACACACACACACACACACACACACACATTTGTAGAATAAATACAGAATGAATACAGGGAAATTTTGGGAAGGATGCTGTAGCTTTATCTTGAAGAAAACCAGCAATTTCAAGAGGCAGAGATAGAAAGAAAAGAACAATTGTGTTGGTGTTGAGGACCACGGGCCAGTGAGACACTGACCCTGATGGCTGAATAAGCCCCCTCAGGTGAAGCGCTTGCTGCCAGGCCTGGATTGGTTCCCCATACCCCCAAGGAAGAGTTCAAGCCCACAGGTGTGAGATAAAGGTGGGAACACTGTAGTGCTCAATGTCCACAGGGGAAAGCCATTAGGAAGCATCCTATAAAAGACTTTCACTTAAGACAGTAAAGGAGACTCTGTTTGCCACCACTCTTTGAGTCCCCATCTCTCTTTTAACTTACCTTCTCTCACAGCCTCTGGGTAGATAACACTCTCAGCCCTGCTGGATGATAGCAGGGTTCCCCACATTCTCTCAGCTCTGCCATGGAAGGTAGGGTTCCCTACTTTGACCCACCACATGTTGGGGGTAAGAGGAGGAGTCAGTACAAAGATGTGGAAGTCAGAAATGGAGTGTTATATATGCAAGAACAAGAATAGACCAGGATTACTGGATCATAGAGTCTATGGACAGTAGTGATGTATAAGACATTGGAAAGGCAGAAAGCGACCAAGTTGTGAAGAGTTTCAAATGTCCAATAGAGGATGTTATATTTGATCTTAGAGGCAATAAGGAGACACTGGTGTTTATTGAATGAGAGCAATGATCTGACACACTTTGGCATCTGAGAGGAGGATGGACTGGAGTAAAAGAATTCCCTGACTGCATCTCATAGTTGGGATGGGATAATACACATTTAAAAAAATATATAATCTTTTATTTTCCCCCAATTACATGTTAAAACAATTTTTAACATTTTTTAAAAAAAGTTTTAAGTTCCAAGTTCTATCTCTTCCTTCTTCCCTCCCCCCACTTCCCCGAGACAGTAAGCAATCACATATTACATGTGCAATCATGTAAAACATTTCCGTATGAGTCATTTTGTACAAGAAGACTCGAAAGGGAAGAAAGGAAGAAAGGGAAGGAAGGAAGAGAAAAGGGGAGGGAGGTAGGGGTATTATAGAGGAGAAGGGAGAGGAGCAGGGAAGGAAGAGTGGGGGAGGGGAAGAAGAGGGGAAAATGGGGAAGGGAGAAGAGGGCAGAGGGGGACAGAAGATGGGCAGGGGAGAGAAATGGGAGAAAGGGGGAGGGGGTTGGAGAGGGGGAAGGGAGAAGGGGAAGAAAGAGGGAAGGAAGGAGAGAGGAAATGGGGGAGAGGCAGAGGAGGTGGGGGAGGAAGAGGGGTGCCTAGAAGAAAGTGATAAGAAGGGACCTGGGCAGACCCAGTGAGCTGAGTAGGGAGAGCAGTCAGGAGGCTGATGCAGTAGGGAAGAGGGGAGACAATGAGGCTGGGGACTCGGGGGGATGGTGGCAGTGCAAAGAAGGGCTCAGAAGCCAGAGATGTGAAGGCAGCGATGGAAAGGTCTGGCAGCAGATGGGTCCTCTAGAGTCAGGAGTTAAGGGTGGCAGCAGAGGTACAAGCCAGGGAAATGGGAAGTTTGACTGCAATGTGGAAGCTTGGGAAAGGGTAAATTTGCAGAGGAAAGTGGATTTCAAGAGGTCTAAGGCACATCCGGTTTGAAAACATCCATCAGTCTTTTGGTGATATGGGACTGAGGCTCAGGAGCCAGAGTGGGGCTGGATGTATAGATCTGGGAGTCCTTAATAGAGAGGTAATATTAGAGCTGATGAAATCACAGAGATTGAGATAAAGGGAGGGGGGAGAGAGAGACAGAAACAGAAAAAGACAGAGAATGAGAGAGAGAGAGAGAGAGAGAGAGAGAGAGAGAGAGAGAGTGAGAGTGAGAGTGAGAGAGAGAGAGAGAGAGAGAGAGAAGAGAATGGAAGAAAGAGGAAAAGAGAGGACGGGAGAAAGAGAGTAGGTCATGAATGAGTGGGTGGCTCCTGGTGAAAGTGGCAGACTAGGAGGACAGAATGGAAAAGGACCTTAGAGACCCTTCTAGTTCAAGATGTTCCTGTGGCAGAGGAAATGCAAGTTAGAGATGCAGGCTGTGAAAATCCTGAAGCTTCAGTCACAGGACTGGAAAAAAAAAATGAAGGCTAGGGGGAGACGTCTGAGCATTTTTTCTGTCCACCCTCTAGTCCCATGCTCTCAGTTTTATATTTAAGGAAACTGAGGCCCAGAGATGCTAAGCTATTGGTCCACAGTCACACAGCTAGGAGGTGGCAAAGGCATATATGTGAAGCTCTGTGCTAATGACTGGGTATACAAATTTCAAGAAGTTTACTTTCAAAATCAGAATGAAAATAGGTGAATAAGACTGGTGCTCTGGAAGCATCTGGTAAATCCCAAGAATAGTGAACAGAGAGCCATATATAAAGATATAAATAATAACTAGCATTTATATGTAGGAAGCAGCAAGGTAGCTCAGTGAATAGAGGTCTGGGCCTGGATTCAGAAAGATCTGAGTTCAAATCCAGCTTCAGACCCTCACTAGCTGTGTGACCCTGGGCAAGTCACTTAACCCTGTTTGCCTAATCCACTGGAGAAGGAAACTGCAAACTACTCTAATATTTTTTGCCAAGAAAACTCCATACAGAGTCATAAAGAGTTGGATAGATAAATGATAGAGAAAGAGCTAGATGATAGAAAGCCAGAGAAAGACAGATAGGGATGGATGGATGGATGGATGGGTAGACGATAGAAAGACAGGAAGAGAGACAGGGATGGATGGAGGGAATGGAAAGGGAGGGGGAAAGATGGATTGATGGGTAGGTGAAAGAGAGAGATAGAGATGAATGGATAGATAAAGCACTTACTGTGTGTCAGCACTTTGCAAAAAGATAAACATGCAAGCTAACAAGTCCCTACCCTTGGAGAGACAATACATAAAAGGGACCTGGAAGGGGTGTATGTGTGGGGTGGGAGAGGTTTGGAAAGAACTGACCATACGCCATAATAGTGTTATGAAGCTGGTGGCTGCGAAGTGAGGTGGAGACCTGGATCTGGGAAAGGTAAGGAGGAAGCAGGAGATTGACACCCCATTTCCAGGAGTGGCTTCTGTGATTTAATTACTCACTACTTTCAGATTAAGTGGTAGAAGGTGGGAAGTGGACTGGGCCTAAGACACATGGTGGCATGGTACGAAGATGGCCAACCCAATGGAGAGAGTCCATGGCCAGCTGTATCAATCCATAAGCATTCATCAAGTCTGTGCTATGTGCAGGGAACTGATTGCTAAACACTGGGGCGACCAAGACAGGTGAATTCTCACCCATCAGGGTTCTTAGATATGCCCCCTTTTCCTACATTTTTCATGGGGCATTTTTCTTCATTTATTTTATTTTCAATTCCAAATTCTCTTCCTTCTTTCACCTCCTCCTCTACTCTTTGAGAAGTCAAGAAATACACGAGTCATTTCATGTCTTTTTAAGACACGACTGACTCCTGGCTTGTGGATTCACCCAGTTGACCTCCTTTAGCCAGTGTGGAAGGAGGACCATTGGAAGGTGACATGAACTCTAAGGCCCCTTCTGAGACTTGATGGTTCTGATAATGTAGAGATGGAATGGGAGGGGAGATGGGGCATTCTCCTCGGAGCAGGGGGTGTGGGGAGGAGGATTCTCAGCAGAAGGCCATCCACAGCCCTCAGCTGAGCTTCCTATGCTCTCCCTGCTCTGGGCCTACCCTTCCTTTGAAGCCCTCTCTCTCATGACTATGTTCTTTCTTAATCTGTTGAGTCCTTTCTTTGGGTTATTGCTAGTCAGTCTATTGTCAGCTCCAAGGAAGCTGGTTTTCTACAGACCAATGTGG
>CM053587.1:287642025-287662930 GCA_028646515.1 Pseudochirops corinnae | reverse complement strand
CATTCTTTTTCATGTTTGGTTTTGTTTCTTTTTTCCCAGTGTTCACTCATTGGTTACAACCCTTCTATACAACCAGGTTATTGTACAAGGTGAAAGTATTTGCAGATCCTATACATGATTGCACACCACCATGGGGGGGAGAGGGGAAAGGGAGGGGAGAAAATCGGAAACTCAAGGAATTGTGGAACTGAATCTTATAAACCAAAAGTAAATTAAAGAAAAAGAAAAAAAAAGAAATACTGAATCCACCTTTTCTTAATAGGCTGAAGATTAAGGGAGAATGAAGTCTTTGATGATTTTCCTGATTTTTCCTGTCCTGTATGTAAAATGTGAGAGCAAGAGGTGGAATTTTTTTGATGAACGAAGGGGAGAATCTAAAACAAAGGACAGAGATGGATGAGACCCTTGGAACAGGAGGGAATCATAAAACAGAGAATTTCATAGCTGGAAGAGACCTTAGAA
This sequence comes from Pseudochirops corinnae, assembly GCA_028646515.1. Taxonomy (NCBI): domain Eukaryota; kingdom Metazoa; phylum Chordata; class Mammalia; order Diprotodontia; family Pseudocheiridae; genus Pseudochirops; species Pseudochirops corinnae. The sequence continues at coordinate 287,662,468 of CM053587.1, read as the reverse complement.
AACAAAATGTCTAGCCTGGAAAAAAAAACACCTCACAAACATTTTAGAGCAAAGAATGTTAAAGCTGCAAGTGACATGTAATGTTAGGACTGGAAGGAACTTTACAACATAGAATGTCAGGGCTGGGAGGGACTTTACAACTTAGAATGTCTGGAATATTGAATGTCAGAGCTAGGAGGAGCCTTAGAACATATCTATAAAGCCAAAAGGAACTTTAGGACATAGTATGTTGGAGCTGAGGGGAAACCTTAGGACACAGAACATCTCAGAGGAGAGAGACCTTAGAACGCAGAATGGCCAAGCTAGAAGGGGCCATGCTGTGTTCTTAGGATCTACCCAGTTCTGACATCTTGTGATTTGAATGGATCAGCTTCAGATCCAGTCCCAAATCCAAGGGACTAAGTCCAACAGCCCGAGATGTGCTGTATTTTGTCGTTCACAGTTTCACCCCTCAAGAGCAACACTTATGCTCAGACTAACTCCTATGACTGCTAAGATCCTTTTGTGTGCGATCCGAATGACAGCTTTTGCCTCATCACTGGACTTAGTGAGTGACCCTTGACCATCCAGAGTGTCTGGGGGTACTATCAACCAGGGCCAGGGTCGAGGAGGAGGAGGAGGAGGTGGAGAAGGAAGAGGAAGAGTGTGAGAATCCCCTGAAATTAACTAGTATTGAAAACATTCAGGAGAGAGACAACCTGGAGCATCGGACCCTGTGATGAAACAGAAACAGGAGGCACTTTTCAGACTAGTTGAGGAGCGATAGCTAACTTCAAATATTTGAGGAATTATTATTTCAAAGAGGGATTAAACTAGTTCTGCTGAGACCAAAACTAGAAGTCATAGGGAGACCAATTGATATAATAACAATAATCAATTTAAGGATAATATTAACAGCTCCCTTTCACAGAGCACTTTAAGTTTGACAAAACTTTTTACAGACTTTATCTCATTTGATCTTTGCAATAACCCTGGTAGAAATAGATGCTACTGTTATTCCGTTTTACAGGTGGGGAATGGGATGCCTCAGCAGGGAGGTTTTCATTGCACGTTACCAGAGGTCTCAGGCTGGACGACCACTTGTCAGGGCTGTCTTCAATCCTGATCAAACTCAAGTTGAACAAGATTCCATTTGGTGCCTCCTTTTAGATTCAGTGATAGTGGAGGTTTTGTGTTCTTCTTTTGCTCCCAGCTAAGACTTATTTTGGGGCAGCTAGGAGGTACAGTGGATAGAGTGCTCATCTTCCTGAGTTCAAATCTGGCCTCAGACACATGTTAGCTGTGTGACCTTGGACAAGTCCTTTAACCCTGTTTGCTTCCATTTCCTCATCTGTAAGATGAGCTGGAGGAGAAAATGGCAAATCACTTCAGTGTCTTCACCAAGAAAACCTCAAATGGGGTCATGAAGAATCAGACATGACTGAAAAAGGGCCGAACAGCAAGATTTATTTCATATTAAAACCCTTCTCTTCAGTTCTCACTCTCCAGTTTTTCAAGGTGTAAAAATATGCCAGAGACAGTCAAGGGTGACATATGGAGAAAGAAACCTTCATTCTACCTTTTCTCCATTTATCTCCATTCCAATTGTGGCACATGTGATCCACTTTGTCACTTATGTTTAAAGTCCTGTTCCAGGCTGACACTCAGAGGAAATATAAAGATAATTGGAATATAAGTTTAGGGCTTCAAAGGCTCTTAGGGGTCTGCTCATCTGATCACCTTCTTACAAATGAGATAACTGAGACCTGCCAGTGAAAATGAGTTATCAAGATCACACAGTAGTATATGACAAATTAAGAGGTCGCGTCAGGATGCCCTGGACGTTCCATGCACCAGACTCTGCGTCAGAAGACTGGAGTTTGATTGATTGTATTTCTCTTGTCAAATCTTCCAAGGAATCCTGAGGGATGCTTCATATAAATATAAGTAAGAGACACTTTGTGGGAAAAGAGTTTTTAAAGCAGTATGTTACTCTACCAAATCAAATGTATTTTTCCCCAATTGACAATTAGTACAATTAGATCTTATTATATACTTGTACACCTTTTGGGCAAATGCTGGACAGTAAATATAGGATGCAGTGTTGAATATCTCTTGTGAAAGCCTGCCTAATGACCTCTTCAAGTGTGTCCTATACTTATGCATAGTTGACTCACATAAAGACTTTGTACAGGCTAGGAGTCGTTAGCATTTTCTTGGCTGCCTCTTTGGGGTGTTAATAAGGAACTGATATTTATTCTACCCACCCTTACCTCCCACTCCTTTGATATCTTCCCATCCTTCAGATACCTTGTGTATCAACTCAGCACTCTCAGAACTGTGTCACCACCACAGATCTCCTCTTCCTGCCCTTGGTCTAATCCAACTGCTTTCCCCTTTCTTGTTCTCTGTAATACTATGACTACTTTTCTTATTAGCACACCTGGGATTGTGATGTTAGGGTCTAAGTGCCATGGCCCCACTTGTGGTTGAAAACATTCTGTTGTGGTAATCTTTACAGATCTTCTTTTTGGGGGTGCCCATAAATGCCCTTGTTGTCCTTGTCATTTAGTTGTGCATAACTCTTCATGACCTTGTGGATCATACTGTCCATGGAGTGTTCTTGGCAAAGATACTGGAGTAGTTTGCCATTTCCTTTCCCAGTGGATTAAGGCAAACAGAGGGTAAGTGACTTGTCCAAGATCACATAGCTAGTAAGTGTCTGAGGCCAGATTTGAGCTCATGAAGATAAACCTTCCAGACTCTAGGCCCAGCACTCTCTCTACTGTACCTCCCTAGGTGCCCAAAGATCAATTAGCAAATATTATAATATGAATGAAAGTGGGCCAAGAGTTTCTGATGAAAGGCTGAATCCTTAGGACACCCCAGAAATCATGGATCAACAATAGGAAACTCTAGAATATTTCAAAAGGGAAATACAATTCTCCAGAATCAAAATTAGGAATACATATATATTGGAAATGAGAGTTTTCAATGCAGAATTAAAATAAAAAGAAACAAATCATCAGAATACAAAAAAATTCCTTAATGGAGAATATTTATAAAGGAACAAAAGCTATGAGAAAAGGATGAAACACAAAAATACTGAATTTAGACCTAAAAGACTAATCCTAGTACTGGGCCACCTACAGTTGTCTTGACTTCTGTCTTGCCACTAGACTCCAAAGACTTTGGAGAAGAGAGTGAGGCTGATGTCTTTGCCCAGTTCCTCCTCACTTAAATCCAATTCATGCTCAAGTCAAGACATCACCCTCGTGATCTCATTGGTTTTCTTCAAGAAAAAAAGACAGAGAACATCAACAACAAGCCCAGCACGGTCATGGAAGTTGCCCTGTGTCCTTTTTACCCCCCCCCCCCCGATAGTACTTCCTTGTTCTTTCTGTTACCTGATAGGTCAATATTAATTTTTTAACAAAATAAAACAAAGCAAAACCCAAACCATCATCAGCATCAACAACAACAAAAACCTTCACGTGAATAATTGATTTAATTTGTAACCTGGTACCTTGATTCTCCATGCTCTTGTGGGGGAGCTATGACTCTCAAGTTATCTCTGTGTACCCTGTCCTCAAGGGGAGTTGTTTTTCAGTTGTAGAGAATTCATAGCATCTTTTGACATTGTTGCCTTTTGCATCTCCTATCAATCAATCAACCAGCAAGCATTTATTAAGCATCTGTTGTATTCAAGACCCTGTGTCAGGCACTGGGTTAGAAAAACAAAGCCAGACGCTTCCTGCCCTATATACATATATGTGTTTGTAAAAAAAAAAAGAATCAAAAGAGATAGGAGGTGATCTGGGAGGAGAGACAGCTGCAGTGATCAGGAAAGACCTTGTGTGCTAAATGGGGCTTGAACCAAGTCTTCAAAGGAACAAGGAATCCTAAGATGATGGAGGACATGGAGGAAAACCAGAGGCAAAAACATGAAGACAGGATAGAATGCTATGGATGAGGAAGCATTATAAAGGGCAGATGAGATGGTAGACTACATGAAGGGGTATAATGTGTCTGGAAAGGTAGGTCAGGGCTAGTTTGTGAGGGGTTTTAAGTGCCAAAAGGAGGCATTTATATTTTATCTTAGAGTTAGTAGGGAGTCACCAGAATTTGTTGAGATGGAGAATGAAAAGGTCACACTGTGCTTAAGGAAAATCACTTGGACAGCTATATGGAAGATGAATTGATGAACTGAAGTGGGGTGAGACTTAAAGTAGTTAGTAAAAATTATTTAAAGGTTATTGTAATAGTTCAGGTAAGAAGTGATAAAGGGCTGAATTAGACTGGTAGCTTTGTGGGTGGAGAGAAGAAAATCGATCCTGAAGTAAAAATAAACCTAGATAGGAGGAAATCATGAAACGTAGATCCTTTTCATTATGGGAAATTGAAAGGTTTTGCAGAAATGCAACCAATGCATTTAGGAGAAGAAGGAAAATCACTTATTTGGGGAAGAAAATTATTTGTATTTATTAACTCCAGTTTTATTTTTACATACATATTTATGTATGTAGTATATATGTATGTATATATGTTTGGAATTAACACAAACATATATGGTCAAGATATATTCCTCAATGACTAAGTGGCAAAAGGATAGGAATAACTTTCAAAAGAATTAAGAACAATAGTATTAATGACCGTGTGAAAGATTGCTCAAGTTACTAATAGTAAGATGAATAGAAATCAAAAGAATGTGGTTTCAAATCATATCTTGCAAATTTGTAATGCTGATTAAAAGTTGGAATAGTCAGTATCAGGAAGCCAGGGAATAGAGGCCCAGTAATACCCTTTTGGAAGAGCTATAAACAGGTTTGACCACTCTCAAATGAACTTTGGAATTATGCTGAAAGAGTAACTAAAATATCGCTAAATTTTGACCTATAGATCCCACTGTGAAGCAAATATCTCAAGGAGGTCAAAGACAGAAAACAAAAAAAAATGTCCTATATGTGCCACAAAATTTATAGTAGTATTTTTCATGCTATCAAAGAAACAAAGGTGTCTGTGGCTTGTGGAATAGATAAACTAGAAACATAAGAAATACATATGAAGACTTCAGAGAAGCATGGGAAGACATATAAGAACTGATTCAGAGCAAAATAAGTAGGACCAAAAAGACAGTCTATACCAGTGGTTCTCAACCTGTGGGTCGTGACCCCTTTGGGGGTTGAATGACCCCTTCATAGGGGTCACAGGGGTGGCCTAAGACCATTGGAAAACACGTTTCCAATGGTCTTAGGAACCGAGACACTGCTCCTCTATCCATCTGCAGGCAGGTCCACCCACATGCAGATACGCCCACATACAAGTATTAAAGGGCCATGGCATTAGGAAGGTTGAGAACTACTGGTCTGTATAATTACTACAACAATGTGTAGCCAGTCTGCTGAGGATGCCTGATGGAGGCATCCATCTCCTCCTCACTTCAGTGCAGGTGAAAGATATCCTCTCACTGCTTCTTTTCCTTTCCTTCCTTCTTGTCTTGTCCTTTCCTATGTGGCAGTTGCCTTTGCCCACTCTTTTTCTCTCCCAGCTCCACATGGCTTCTTGTAAATTTGTAAATTCTCCTTCATCTCTATAGCTCTTCTGTGTCTCTTACTAATACCTTTGAGTCTCCCTTCCTGTCACTGACCTTACTTACCCTCAATCATAAAAATTACTCCAAATCACTAACAATCAGAGAAATTTAAATAAAAATTATTTTGAGGTTTTATCTACCACTGAGTAAGTAGGTCTGCTATAAGAAAAGGCATTGTTGTTGGTGGTGTTGGTAGTGGTGTCAGTGTGTCATTCAACTATAACTCTTCATGGATGTAATCCATGGGGTTTTCTTGGCAAAGATACTGGAGTGGTTTGCATTTCCTTCCTCATTTCATAGAGGAGAAACTGAGGCTAATAAGGGTTAAGTGACTTGTCCAGGACTGAACAGCTAGTAAGTGTCTGAGACAGGATTTGAACTCAGATCTTCCTGTCTCCATACTCAGTAGGCTATCTATTGTGCCCCTAACTAGAGCCCTTTAAAAATGGGACCTATCATCATTGTGCGTTAGGCTTAATGATAACTGTTCTCCCTTCCCACTTAAAATAAAAAACAAAAAAACATGCAGAAATGAAAGGCCAGCCACAGAGTACTGTACTTATCTAGAAAATATTGACACTAAATCAGTTTTCCAGTTTACTTCCTGCTGCTTCACTGGTTTATACAGCACAAGGAAACAAAATGTAAATGAAGTCAGAGTCCCATCCATAGCACTGGGGCCCATAGCTCAGGCCATCTGGACTCTGCTTAGGAACATGCTGTGATCAATCAGTCTATCAGCCCACAAATGTTTATCAAATGTCCACTATGTGTCAGAGGCTGTGCTGGACAAATATGATGAATGAAGTCATTCCTGTGCTTGAGGAGATTATGTTACCTTCCAGGGGAGGAGAGAGTATATATATGTGTGTGTGTGTGTGTGTGTGTGTGCGTGCGTGCGTGCGTGTCTGTGTGTCTGTGTGTGCATGCGTGTGTGTGTCTGTGTGTGCGTGTGCACGTGTGTGTGCGCGCGTGTGTGCGTGTGGGTGTGCATGTGTGTGCCCGTGTGTATGTGTATATGTACATATATGTGTGTATATTACATATGGGTGCATATGTGTCCATATATGTGTGTGTGCATGCGTGCATATGTACATATATGTGTATATATTATATATGGGTGTATATGTGTCTGTATATATGTGTGTGCATATACATATGTACATATATGTGTATATATTATATATAGGTATATATGTGTCTGTGTATATATGCATATGTACATATATGTGTATATATTATATATATGGGTGTATATGTGTCTGTATATATGTGTGTGTATGTTGAGATGATTAAAAAGGTTTTGAGAGATAGTTTCTGGGTAACTTAATCATTTTATTAATAAGGCCAACCGGTTACTAATAAAAGGATGGTCATTTGGCTGTTTTTCTTAGACCAAAGACCCCTAATGGTAGTGGGGTCACAGTTTATATGCCCTTTGAAGAGGGGATGTTCCTGAGGGATAAAAATCAACTTGGATTGGTTGACACATGGGATGTATGGGCTATACTAAAATGAAGGTCTTGGGGTAAGTGACTTAAGTCACTCAAATCTTGGCCAAAGAGACATTAATTTCCTCATAACTTGTGTTGATGATAGGGGGAGTCAACTTTTCCCCAGAACTGTCTGAGAAAACACAATGGGCAGGAATATATCAATTAGCCCAAACTTAGAATTCCTTTCACTGTCTGATTAGATCTTGGCCTGACTAAATCTTTAAGGGAGATTTCCCACACTAGTTGGTTTCTGAATGTGTAAGTAGAAAAGGGAAAAAACCTTGGTCCTAATATAATAATTTTAATTAAATAAAAGAGAAAAATACTCATTTTTCACAATGTATACATGTGTGTGCATATGTGTATATTTATGTGTGTGTGTGCTCACATGTGTTTTTGTATACATATACACACATACAGAATAAATATAAAGAAAATAAGTACCAATGAGGGGGCAGCTAGGTGGTAGAGTGAATAGAGCACCGGCCCTGGAGTCAGAAGGACCTGAGTTCAAATCAGGCGCTTAACACTTACTAGCCATGTGACCTTGGGCAAGTCACTTAACCCCAATAGCCCTGCCTTCTCCCCTCCAAAAAGCAAAAAAAAAACCAAAAAAAACAACCCAATGAATACAAAGAAACTAACTACAAGGTAATTTAGGTAGGAGTGCATGACAGGTTGGGAAGACCAAGAAAGGTCTCCCATAGAAGACTCCCTGAGCTGCATCTTCCAAGAAGAGAAGGAATCTGTGAGGCAGAGTGGAGGGAGGAGTTGCATTCCAGGAATAGGGGAGAGCCAGTACAGAGGCAAAGGTATAAACACGGGACTGAATGTCACATGTGAAGAGCGAAGATCAGTTTAGCTGAATCAAAGAGTGCAGGATGGGGAGAAACTATCAAAGAGGCTGAGGAGGACAGGTTGTAGCCTGATTCTGAAGGACTTTGAAAGCCAGATGGAAGAGTTTGTTGTAGCTGATCCTAGAAATAATAGAGAGCCACAGGAGTTGACTGAGTGGGAGAATGACTTCTTCAGATCTGTATTAGAGGAAGATCATTTTGGCAGCTCTCCGCTGTGCCTTTGTCTGGGTCATCCTCCATTTCTAGAGCGTGTTCCCTCCTTACCTCCACCTTATACAATCCATCTTTTCCCTCTGAGATATATTTCAGCTGCCATCCTCTGCATGAATCCTTTCCTGACCCTGACCCCAAACCCCTTCCCCCCCACCCCGACTACTAGTGCCCTCCATTCCCAAACTACCTTTCATTTCACTAATATGCATGCAAACATATATGTTTGCATTTATTAACTTGGTGCATTATATATTTTATAGGTACTTGCTGTGGTCTCCTTCATTAGACTGTACACTCATTGTGAGTAAGGATGGTATCTTTTTCCTTGTAATTCCCAGTAATTCCCACAGGGCCTGGCATACCCTGTAGGTTCATAATAAATACTTGTTGACTGATAGATTTGATAAGAGGTCACATGCAGTAGTGGAATGAGCAATGGACAGGACCTCAGAGGACCCGGGTCCAAATCTTGCTAGCCATAGGATTCTCACCTCTTTCTACCTCAGTTTCCTTTTGTGAAATAAAATGGAGAAAATAAATGTTCATATTTTCCAATATCATGGGATCATTGTGAAAAAAATTCTTTGTAAAATTCAAGATGCCATAGAAACGTGAGCTGGCATTATTATTATTTAACCAATGACCTTGGCCAGAACCTTAATTAGCTGAAGTTAATTGCGTCTGGGAAAAATTTAGTTGAGGTAAGGAGGTTGTACGATAGTGCAGCTGATGGTCTCACAAGGATGGATGTGGCACAGAAAAGGGGTGGAGGGGTCTGAGTCAGGCAGATGGCTCAGCTAGGGGTCAGAACAAACCACAGGATAGTCATAGCTCCTGGAGAAAATTGCCTCCCACCACAGAGTCCTGTGCAGGCTGTTGCCGTACCACTGAGAGCCAGGAGACAAGGCACAGAGTTGTTTGTTCACCTTGGGGAGGAAACTTTGAAGCACCATGTGGAAGGTACAGCTGTGCCCCAGACTCCAGGACAAATCACCTAGGACAAAACCCCTTTTGTCTCGTGCTAATTCTATCTTTGAGTTTGGTTAAGTAAACCACCAACTCTTAGCTCTTTCACAAATGAAATATGGGCATTCATTACCATCTCTACTTCATTAACTCACAGGAAACCACAAGAATGAATCTGGGGGAGAAAAACTCATATCTGGACCGTGTAAAACACCTCTTAATTGTTTCTTATGGATGAGGTAGATGAGTTTCAGAGTCAGGTTGTCTGGAAAGAATTCAGGGGGCAGAAGTTCTCCTAGTCAAGAGGGCTTTATTAACGCAAAAGCAGTGGCCTAGCCTTGAGAGAAAGCGGGGGTTGGAGAAAAGAAAAGGCCTTGCTTTTATACGTAAATCAACCAGGAATGAGGTATGCTTCTAAGTGGGCGGTTAACCAAAGGGAAGGATGTCAGGAAGGGGAAGCAAGTGTGTGAAGGCAACAGGGAAGGGGAAGTAGGTATGTTGGATACTTTACAAAACAGTTCAGGGATGTGGTCACAAAACAGGGAACTTAACTGGCAGCGTTCAAGGCTATGGGCACAGACCATAGGGGTTAGTCAAACATGCAGAAAATAACAAGGTTGGTTTTTTTTTTTTTTTTTTTTGTCAACAGATAGAGCCTCCTGCTGGGCAGATTTAGATTTAGATTTAGATCTAGATGAGGATTTAGATTTAGATTTTAGGCAAGGCTCTCCTTGTTGCTGGGCAGAAGTCAGCCTCATCATTATCAATTAAATTATCCTCTCTGTTGCTGGAGACTGATAACCACTGTTTTGTAAACATTCTCATTTCCATTACTTTGTTCATCCCTCCCCTTCCCTCATAGAATCCAGAGCCTCCTTCAGGACCGAAGCCCTGAGCTACCTTCTCCAAGAGCTTTTCCCTCATATGACACCCTTGGCTCCTCCCTCCCCAAATTGCCACGTATTCATCTCGTATACCGTACATATTTGCAAATGTCTGTGCCGTCTTCCTGAAGAGAATGTAAGCTCCTTGAGGGCAAGGAACATTTTGTTTTGTCTTCGAATCTTTGGAGTCTGGCCTTTAGTAGGCACCGTAGAAGGGCTTATTGATTGATTAGTCCTATTTGAACCTATGCTTTTCTGTATTTGAACTGAATTTTAACTTTGGGAGATAACCATTCTATTCTCCATCGTGTGTGAACTCAAAATGAGTGCAAAAAGCACTGAATTTGGAGTTAGAGGTCCCAGGCTCAGCTCCTGGCTTTACCACTTAGAGTTGTATGCTTCTGGGTGAGTCTCTTCAGTGCTCAAGACATCAGTTTCCTCCCCTGTAAGATGGGGTGTGGTGTGACTAGATCAACAATTCTTACCCATTTTTTTGTGTCCTGGGCTCCTTCCTAGAATAGTGTTTTTAAATTCATATGACAAAATGCCTTGGATTACAAGAGGAGACAATTATATTGAAATCCAGTTGTCAGAATATGTTGTGGTTTGTGGTTTTTTTTTAATAGAAACCCAACTACACAGTCCCCAAGTTAAGAAGCATTTGTAGATAATCCTTTAAAGCCCTTCCAGTTCTGAGTCATCATAGTCTTACATGTCTGCATCTGCCTGGAAATGTCACTTTAGTGACTCTACCTTAAACTGTTCCTATTTGGACTGCCTTTGTATTCAAAGGCCTGATACCTACTTTCTGTGTGACCTTGAGTTTGTCATTAATCCCCCTAGTTGTCAATTGATGTGTCTATAAAATGGGGAGAGTGGGGTAGATGGCCTCTGAGGTACATTCCATCTCTGGATTTTTGATCTTATGACCCTACAGAGTCGGTCCCTGGTAAAGGGAAGAAGGAAGTTTTCCAGGCATTCCCCTGCCATCTGTCTTCTGAAAATTTGGAGACTGAGGTTAGGGAGGAGGAATTAGGGATTAGATAATGTCCTACTTATTGTGAAGCTCTTCGTTGTAAAAGATGGAGATCTCTGAGATTAAAAGAGAAAAAGAAACATTTTTGAGCCCATGACTCTTCCTTCTTGTGGATGGATGTTTGATGAGAAATGTAGTCATGACAAGGAGACAGTGACCCTGTCCTACAGAATCTTCCATTGGTGGGCATAATGCATGGATGCACACACACACACACACACACACACACACACACACACACACACACCTCCTCCTCCCACCTCCTCCACGGCAGCTCTTTCTTCCTCATCTGGCTTGGCTGCTAGGTGGCACAGTGGAGAGTGATATATTTGGAGAGATTAAGTCCTAAATTCAAATTCTGTCTCTGCTAACTTAATAACTGTGTGACCCTGGGAAAGGTACTTACTTTCTCTGTGCCTCAGTTTTCTTGGCTGCATAATGGAGCTAATTAATAACAGCTATCTCCCAGGGCTGTTGTGAGGATCAAATGAGATGATATTTGAAAAGCTCATTGCAAACCTTAAAGTACCATGTGCATGTTTTTCATCATTACTATTATTATTACTTGGGAAGCAGGACAAAGAGATTAAAAGGAATGCTTAGACCTGGAATCCACAGGAATATGCTAAATGTTGTGCTGAGTGGGGCTCTTCTAAAAGACAGATTGGACTGTTTGTCTTTATCCCAGACCCCCAAATGAGAGAGAGAGAAAGAGAGAGAGAAATGGGGGAGAGGAGAGAGACAGAGAGAAAAAGACAGGCAGACAGAAAAGAGAGAGATAGAAAGACAGAAAAAGAGAGAGACAGAAACAGACAGAAAAAGAGAAACAGAGAGAGACAGAGACAAAGAAAGAGACAGAGAGACAGATAGAGTCAGAGACAGACAGAAAGACAAAGAAAGATAGAAAAAAGTGACAGAGACAAAGAGAGAGACAGAAAAAGAGAGACAAAGAAAGACAGAGACAGAGAGAGAAAGAGACAGAAGCAGAGAGAAACAGACAGAAGAAGAGAGAGACAGAGACAAAGAAAAAGAGACAGAGAGACACACAGAAAGGACAGATAGAGATGGAAACAGAGAGACAGATAGAAAGAGACAGAGAAAGGGAGAAACAAAAAGAGAGACAAAGAGAGACAGAGAAAAAAGGACAGAAAGAGAAAGAAAGAGACAGAGAAAGGGAGACCCAGAAAAAGAGAGAGAGAAACAGAGAGAGAGGAAGGAAGAGAGGGAGGGGGTCTTTTCACTATGACTGTGAGATTAGGGGTAGTGTGGGAGCATGTGGGGCAGTGACAAATGAGAGCCTTCCTCTAGCACAGTGGTTCTCAACCTTCCTAATGCTGTGACCCTTTAATACAGCTCCTCATGTTGTGGTGACCCCCAACCATAAAATTATTTTTGTTGCTACTTCATAACTGTAATTTTGCTACCGTTATAAATTGTGATGTAAATATCTGATGTGCAGGATGTATTTTCATTGTTACAAATTAAACAGAACCCACAGGTGGACAGTTAGGTTCCTTGGGAAGAGTAAATGTATAAGCTTACTAGCCCTTAGGGCATCGGCAGGCATTGCTCTCCGTGGAGCTTGGCCCGACAGTCTTGCCATAGAGCAGGGATGCTGGTTGGGAGGGCCACTCTGTGCTTTACTCCTCTGCAGTAAAGCTGCTCAAAACCATCATGTGAATCTGTTTTCTTCCGGATCAAACAGAGTGAGGGTGGAAATAAGAATCTGAATGGAAAATGAGATGGGAGCTATGCCTAAGCCAGATTTGGAGATTTTCCTGAGGAAAATTGCAGATAAGTTCAAAATATGAGCCAACATTGTGGTATGTTTACAAAATATTACAAGTAAATAATAGTAGGTAACAGTCAAATACTTATTACGTGCGAGGCACTGTGCTAAGCGCGTTACAATTATTATCTCATTCCATCCTTACAACACCCCTGGGGGGGCAGGGTAGGTGCTATTATTATCCCATTTTACAGATGAGGAAATTGAGGCAAGCAGAGTGACTCGTCCAAGGTCACACAACTAGGAATTTGAGGAGGGATTTGAATTCAGGTCTTTCTGACTCTGGGTCCGATGCTCTATCCACTTACCACCAAGGTGCCTTAGTTGATTCTTTTACATTTTTGAAATCCTTAAACCATGTGTAACATGGGCTACTTCTAGTGTCAAGTAGGATTATATATTTAAAGGACTTTGCAAACTTTAAGACTGTGTGTGTGTGTAATTATTTAATGGGGGCCGCCAAGTGGTACAACAAATAGAGTACCTGGCCTATAGTCAGGACGACCTGAGTTTAAACTGGGCCTCGGACACTTACTAGCTGTGTGACCCTGGGCAAGTCACTTAACCCTATTTGCCTCAGTTTCCACATCTGTAAAATGAGCTGGAGAAAGAAATGGCAAACCACTTCCAGTGTCTTTGCCAAGAAAGCTCTAAATGGGGTCTCAGAGAATCAGACACAACTGAAATGACTCAACAAGAACAAGATTTCTTAATGAGCATTTTAACCTCCAGAGCTGAATGCAGTCCTGAGCTGTTGAGAGCTGCTAGGAACACTATAAATCCATGTTGTATAACTTTATTTGGGCCCTCACTGCTCCACGGCAATTCATCTCTGATGGGCTGTTTCCCACACTGCCCAGAATGGGTTCTCTAGGCTTCTCCTCTGTTTAAAGGACTGCCCTCATCCTCCCCTCTTGAAGAGACAGGCATTGAGGCACTGGGCAAGGAGAGCCATATTTGGAGTCTGCAGACCTGACTTTCAAACTCAGGCTATGCTACTCACTGCTTATATGACCTTAGTCAAACCATCTCCCTCTTGGGGCCCTCTTCACTGCAAATCAGTGACTCAAAGGATGTCTAAATTTTCTTCCAGCCCCAGACCTACGATAAGGACCCATGACTCCTATAGCTTTACCTGTAGCAATAATCTCTTTGCTGAATCTGGGTCATCCCTATCTGTTCTAGACAAACCTAAATGCCTAAAACTGACTCCATCATCTCTCCTCCCCCTCTGTGCCCCCAATCTACTCTTCTCCCTTATTTCATATTTCTTTTGACTGGATCTCCAAGCTCTTAAGACTATGCAGGTCCAACAACTATTGACTTTTCCTATTGTCTCCATATCTCCAGCCTAATGCAAAATCCTAGTGCGACCAGAGACTGGCCATTGAAAGCTCAGTCCTAGAGACAAGCATACTTGCTGAGTCTGCTTCTGGGATTGGGTAATGAGGGACCCTGTACCTCTTCACTTCAGAGTATGGGTTGTTCAGTCATTTTTTCAGTCATGTCTAACCTTTGTGACCCCATTTTTGGGTTTTCTTGGCAAAGATCATATAGTGGTTTGTCATTTCCTTCTCTAGTCATGTTACAGATGAGGAAACTGAGGTAAAACAAAATTAAGTGACTTGCCCAGGGTCACACAACAAGTCTGAGGCCAGATTTGAACTCAGGAAGATGAGTCTTCCTTACTATAGGCCAGCACTCTATCCAGTGTGCCACCCAGCTGCTCTTCTGTGCCCATGGTCTTGCTGTTGTTTCTGCCCTGGTTGAGTCTATTCTTCTCAGCTTTAGGTGAAGGAGTACTGGAGATTGAGTGTACTAGGCCTCTGACTCTGTGAGTTTCAAAAAAGCCAGGGGAGCATTGGGGGTCTAGGAACTGGGATCCATGCCAGAGTTTTGTGAATAACCCATCCCAGTGAAGAGTGTAGACTGTTGACCCAGCCCAGTGGTGGTTCTACACTGCTATATTGGTTTCTACAGTAAAGAAAGTGACTTTCTCCATAGGCAACATATAGCATTTGGGAGTCAACAGTGCAGTGAATGTTTTGAATCTACTGTTCTCCACAGGGACCAAGGAGATGTGGGGAAGAGTGCATCCTCAGGCTGGTGGAATGGTTTGTACTTCTGTTCTTATTATGTTTTCTCAAGTAACTACCCCTTTTGTGAAGATTTAATTGATGGGAAGGGGGATAGATGAGGGAAAGGCAAGAGAATGAGCATTTACACACTATCTTCTATATACCAGACACTGCGCTAGGTGCTTTACAAATACTATGTCATTTAATGCTCACGATGACCTGGGAGGTAGGGGCTGTTATTACCCACATTTTACACAGAGATTAAGTGAGTTGCCCAAGGTGACATAGCTACTAAGAGTCTGAGGTCAGATTTTAATTTAGGTCTTCCTGACATCAGGCCCAGCATTCTATCCACCCTGACACGCAGCTGCCTTTAGCTGATGTTAATTGATTAAATGATGCTGAAGTGCTAATCACTGGATGAGATATATAGGAGACAGTGATTGATTAGGGAGAACACACTGGAATAGGTGCTTGAGCCAATGGCATTAGAAAGGTATACTCTGACCCATCAGAAGTTATCTCTAGAATCCTGAATGGGAGATAAAGCCATCCTCACTCTGGAGACCCAACTTGTTGGTGTGAGTGGAAGTTGGGATATGGTCCAGAGTCTTTATATGGCTATATGTCTACCAGGGTGGGAAGAATAGGCCACTAAGGCTAGCTTTCTCTACCCCTCCCTTAGGCTTATAGTGGTCATTGCTTCCTTACTGGAACACCTCCAGGAAAAAAAGTTGAATTGCCCCTGTTGGATGACATATCCAATTCTGATTCTAAAACCAATCAAAAAGGCATAAAGTACGTGGATTTTTGTTGTTGTTCAGTTGTGTCTGACTCCTTTTGACACCATCTGGAGTTTTCTTGGCAGAGATACTGGAGTGGTTTGCCATTTCCTTCTCCAGCTCAGTTTACAGATGAGGTAACTGAGGCAAACAGAGTTAAGGGACTTGCTCAGAGTGTCTGAGGCTAGATTTGAACTCATGAAGATGAGTGTTCCTGATATCAAAACCAGTGCTCTATCCACTGTACCACCTAGCTGCCCATGTGGAGATAGACAGTCATAGAATACCTGTGCATTCTCTCAAGTGGAGATCAGGGTCCTCCATTACACATTCCCAGAAGCAGGCTAACCAAACCGGTGTCACTACTCAGTATGTATAATTTCTCTGAGCCTCAGTTTCCTCTGTAAAAATGACAGTGTTAGCCTAGGTAGCCTCTAAGATTCTTTCTAGCCCTCAACCCATTGTCCTATGATTGCTTCAACTTCAGTTTTATGCTTTCTCTACCCAGTTCCCCAATGCAATGGAACATTTTTTTCTTTGGACCTTTTTTATTTGCAAGCTTAAGTAACTTCACATGTATGTTGTTCTCCCTGATAACAACTGTTTTTATAAGCTAGAAGGAATGTCTTCTGTGTCTTTGGGAAACCTTGTGTCTCTACCATGGGAACTGGTACAAGCCTGACACTTAATGGGACCCGAACTACCTAGGTTTTCTGGGGATCAAAGATATAAAGGGCTTTGAAAATGGAAAAGAAAGTTTTCTAAAAAATAATTCCTATACAAATAAAGCTTTGCTGCTTGTAGAAGCCTTTCTACAGAACAAGTCTGCAAAGCTAATGGTCCAGGGATTCTTATCACCCCCATTAAAAAAAAAAAAGAAGAACAGAATTGCAACTCAGTGAGTCAAGTGTATTTATTCAAAAAAAAAGGGTCCAGAGTGGCTAGGTGGCGCAGTGAATAGAGCATCAGCTCTGGAGTCAGGAGGACCTGAGTTCAAATGCAGCCTCAGACATTTAACACTTATTAGCTGTGTTACCTTGGGCAAGTCATTTAACCCCAATTGCCCTCCAAAAAAAAAGAAGAAAAAAGAAAGAAAAAAAAAAACAAAAAAACCCAAAAAATAAGGGTCCAATGGTCTGTAAGGGCCCTGCTGGTTCCAAAGAAGTCTGGTTTAGAATTCTTTGATTTGTCCAAGGTCATTCAGTTAGTAAAGGTTACAGCTGGGCAATCAACTTTAGCAAAGCTTGTTATTGTAGCTATATCTCAAAAAGTACAGGGGGCTGACTCGTGACTCTTCTCTTTGATTATTCCTGCTCAAGTGATTTGAATCGATTCATGAGATCACTTCTAAAATGCTTTTGTCTTTTGACCTTTAGTAGATTCCCACTCCAAACCTTTCCTCCTGGCTCTGAGGTGACCTTGTTAGAGGAACACAGGTTAGATACCGACCAGTCTAGGACTAGCAATGGCCTGGGCATCCATCTCCTGAGTCCCCTCCCACCTTAGCATGGAGGTGGAGTGGTCTAGGCTGTGACATCACATCACCATATGAATGCTTTTTGCCACAGCCCAAGGAGGAATGCCTTCAAAGGCATGGAGGAGGGTGGGCCCAGCATACCAAAGAAATCACAGATCCCGGAAGTATGAAATGTTGTTTTTTGACCCTTTGGCATTTTGTCTTTGAAAAACACCAAAAGATAACATTGATACTATGGTAGTACTGAGTGGAAAGATAAATAGGAGGAGTGTTTCTATGTCCACACCACAGAGCCATTACCTGCTGGTACAATTTTAACTGATTGTACTTGGCTGAAGCAGGACTTACTTTTTTTTAAACAAATCCTTTCTTCGTCTTTCCACAAGCCGTTGCTGACTCTTGAAGACACAAGCCCCACTGGACGGCCTGAGGAGACCAAATCAGATGGCATCTTACCTGATTATCTTGATAGCCCTCCTGTGTTTTGAACAAGGTGAGATGTCCTGAAATTTCCTACTGAAAGGTGAATTTTTCTGAGATTGTGTAAAAAGTAATTTTGATGAATGGAAAATCCCCTTAATATCTCTCTGAGCAACTAAGGTCCATTGGGATGGATTCACCTTGTGCTTCCTCAGGATGCCTAGAGCAGCCACAGAAAAGAGTGGTATTTAAGACTCTAATTTTCAGAACAGGTGCCAACCTATACTGGTAGAATGCATTTCCTCTCCTGGGAGTTCTCTATACCAATCTCAGGTCTAGTCCTCATCCCTTTTATCTTTACTATGAATGATACGGAAAATAAAACCTTAGACTTGGAAGGCAGGATGGGACAGGCAACAGAAAATGGAAAAAAGTCAGAGGACCTGGGTATGAATCCTCAAAAGCTACCTTCTCCCAGTAAGACCCCGGACAAATCCTTCATACTCTCTAAGGCTGAGGTTCCTCACCTGTGAAATAAGGCTATTGGAGTAGATGGTTTTAAGGTCTTTTTCTAGCTCTAGTTTGGGATTGTAGAATGAGAGCTAGCAGGGACTTTAGACTGTCTTCTCCAGCCCCTTCATTTTAAAAGTGAGGAAATTGAGACCCTGAGGAGTTGTGACTTGCCCAAGGTCACACAGGATGTGAGATCTGAACATAGGTCATTCAGAGTCAGTGTTCTCTCCCTGTTACAATGCTGCCTCTCAGTCCACCATCCTATTGTCCGTAACATTGACAGTAATGATTATGGGGACGAGAAACAAACCTGTGATTTCATTGATAGAAACAATTCCCAAGTGATGAAATTCCCTCCACCGGTACAGGTTGGCACCTTCTCTGAAACTTAGTCTTAGAGAATTGTTTGATATGCTGCAAAATCACGGAATTTGGGGTTGAAATGGATTTCAGCAGCCATCTAAGCATTCACAAATGAAACCCCCACCATAACCCACCAGAGGGCTGGCTGTCCCGTCTCTGCTAAAAGATCTCCAAGGAGGGTGAGTCCATTTCCTCTTGAGGAAGCTCATTCTGCATTTCATACACACTGAAATCAAATCCCCCAACTCCTTTATTTTCAGAGAGGTAGTACAGTGGGTAGAATGCTGGGTCTGGAGTCAGCAAGGATTCAAATCTGGCCTCAGACACTATCTGTGTGACCCTGGCTAGGTCCCTTAACCACTGAATACCTTAGTTTCTTCAACTGTAAAATAGGGCTGATAATAGCACCTACCTCCCGGGGTCATTGTGAGAATCAAGTAAAATGCTTAGCACAGTGCCCAGCACATAGTAAGAACTAAATAAATATTAGCTATTATTAATAGGTGTTTGCTCTCTTCCCCCACCTACTCCTCTCCAAGGAGAATGGGGCAACTATCCTTCTATGTAACTAGGCTGTCCTTATGCTTTCTGATTTCATTGGTGAGAATGTCCATAATGGTAGATATAGTTCAGTTACTACAGTCGTATGTGGTCTTGCTCATCAATGGACAGGCTCTCACATTGAGATCACCAACGGTTAATATTTGAGAATTATCTAACACCTCTGTGACGCTTGGGACCCTCTGCCTCACATTTCCACCATTCTACCACAACCCCCACAGAAGCAGGAAGATGATGAACAGGACAGAGTACAGTTTTATATTTTTTGTTTGTTTGTTTGATTTGTGGGTTGCTGTGGCTAAGGAATTCTGTCATAAGGTCATAGATCTGGAGATGGGAGAGACCTCAGAGGTCACCTAGTCCAGCTCCTCTATTTTACAGGCAAGAAAACTGAGGCCCAAGGGAAATTAAATTGCTCATTCAAAGTTGTACAAGGAGCAAGCCTCAGAGGAGAGAGTGGCTTTGACTCTAGACCCAATGTTCTTTTCATAGTGCTACACCAGCCAATCCAGTGGTGATGAGCCTCTCCATCCTTAGGTAGACCAGCATTCCCAACTGGCAGCTGGCTCCACACACCCAACCTTTCCAGCTTGATAGAACTGGTCAGATCTTGTGCTCTGTTAGCATAGTTTTCAAAATCTCAGAGTTACCTTTCTTCCAGCCATGAAGAAACATCCAAATAGTAGAGGAAACTGGTTGTTATTATTCAATAAATACTTGTGGAATGATTAAATAAAGAAGAAAAGCTGTAAAAATCCAGTTAGGAGGGCCAGGTATTTAAAAGGCTTCAAAGCAGAGACTCTTCACTTTTTTCGTTTGTTTGTTTCGTGGATTCCTTTGGCAGCCTGGAAGTGCCTGTGGACTCCTTCTCAGAATAATGTTTTTAAATGTGTAAAAGAAAACTTTGCAAAGAAAATCAGTTATATTGAAATAAAGATGTAAAAAAAATTTCCATCCATAGTCACGAACCCCCTAAAAATCTATCCATAGACTCCTTGAGTTAAGAACTCTTGCTTTGAAGCCTGGGCCATGCATTTGGAATCAGGGGCCTAAGTTTGAATCCTATAGAATTTTCTAAAGACCCATTTCTATAGAATTTTAAGGTCAACAAAATATTTTCCTAAGAACAACTTATGAAGGTGGATGGTCCTGTTATTATTCAGAATTGGGATCAGACATCTTCAGAGCAGGCATTTGAACCCAGAAACACTAATTCTAAGGAGAAAAGCTAGATACTTCATCTATCTGTCTATCTATCTATCTATCTATCTATCTATCTATCTATCTATCTATCTGTCTCTGTCTATCTATCCACACTCAAACATACATATGTACACACATACATATATGTGTGTATGTATACTTCATGTAACACAATACTTTGTATATATGTGTGTGTAAACATATGCATATGCATACATGTATATATATATATA
>CM053587.1:287612589-287634003 GCA_028646515.1 Pseudochirops corinnae | reverse complement strand
GTAAGCTCCATGAGGACCAGGTCTATTTCATTTTTGTCTTTCTATGCCCAGCACCTAGTACATACATTATTGGGCACATATTAGGTGTGTAACAAATGAATATTGATTGATTAATCATTAGAGAGAACTTCCAAATAGATGAGATTGCAGATCCATTTGGATGTTTCTGAGATTTTCCTGCTTGGTTTCAATGCCCACAAGCTTAGCTGAGTCCTTGAATTCATGAATCAAGAAGAATATTTTATTTAATTTGAAGAATGTGAGATCATATACTCACACATACATATATATATACACGTGTGTGTGTGTGTAAAATATGCTGTAAAAAAATTGCAGAATTTTAAATCAAATATTGGAAAATACCAGGAGGTGTTATTCCTTTGGCATTGGCTGCCCCCCTCCCCCAGCCCCCCGCCTGGGTGCTCTCCCCTAACCACTGAGTTTTACAATCTCCAGCTTCCTGTAAGCTTAGCTAAAGCGCTAATGATACCAGCTAGCATTTGTAGAGCGCTTTAAGGTTCTCAAAGCACTTTGTGTGTGTTATCCCATCTGATCCTCATAACAATGGGGGGGGGGGCAAGTATTATTATTATTGCATTTTGTATATAAGAAAACCCAGACTGAGGGAGGTTCAAAGACTGGCCCAGGAGCAGACAGCAGCAAGTTAAATGTCCAAGGCAAAATTCAAACTCAATTATTCTTGATTCTCAATCCATCACTGGGGACAAAGAAAAGATATGAGCTATCTTTAAAGGAAAGATAGTGGGATAATAATAGCCTCTCTTCACAGGTTGGCCGGGAGGCTCAGACGAGGGAATATTCATAGAAGCATTTAGCAGGGTGCCTGGAGCGGAGTAGTCACCATAAATGTGGGTCCCGTTCTCTTCCCTCTGTGCTCTGAGGGTCTTCCCGGTTCTGACACCCGTCTTGTGCTCCAGCACCCCTCCTCCCAGCTCTGATGCTGTTTCTGGGACTTTCCTTACTGAATAGTGAGGATCCGGGTGACATTGGGGAGCACAGGCTTGAAGCCTATAAAATCTTAGAGTCCTATGTCTACCATACACGGCTCCCTTCTCTGCCCGCCCCCAGCTGTCATTCGGATCCTGTGGCCCCACCCAGAGCAGTAGGAGTGTGGAAGTGGGCTGGGGCAAGTGCTGGGGCCAGTGTGGGGTGCCTTAAAGTCTCCAACCCTGGTCGCTGTCCAGAGGAGTCAGCCCTCCGGAAGGGAATCACAGCGTTCATAGGGACTGCAGCACTCCTGCAGCAACAGAGCAGGACGTGAGTGGGGAAGGCTGGGGAGGGGAAAGGGAGCTCAGGCTAAGGAAAGCTTCTGGTCCCACTGGCAGCTGGGGAACTGACAGGGGCAGTGGGTTCATCTGCATGGGGCTGGGATGAGGGAGGAGGGAGGAAGCAGGGAGGCAAAGGGTGTCCAGGCCAGGCAAGGGTAGGGAGGAGGCTGCCAATGGAATCATGTAATCTGACCTACCCGGTCTCCTCTGCTGCCCAGATTAGCCTTTTCACTGCCCCCCAATCTTATGCCCTTCCTCCTTTCCCTTACCCCTGTGTCACTCTTTCCCCTTCAACCCCTCACTGTTTTCCATTTCATCTCCACCTCCAGCATGCTCCTCTCCCAGAATCCTTCTCTTCACACCAAAGATCTCCCTTCCACGGGGCTTTCTTTTCTTCTTCAGTGTCCACCTTGTCTTCCTCTAGCCCCCTCAAGGACTCTTCCCAAACAATATTCCCACAGCCTTCTCAGGAGCTCTCCTTTTCAGTCCCCCCCCTCCCAACTCAGTACTCCTCTCTCACCTTCTCTTCAGTATCTGGAGGCTGGCCTAGGTTTTTGGGTGTTAAGAGGGTGACTCATCTTGATGACATGATCCCTATAAATTCTTAATGTTTCCAGAATGGAAAAACATCCACTCCACCACACCCACCTGAAGGCCTCCGTTTGAAATTCCCATGAAAGTAGCTCAGCCAGGACTCCAAGTGAGGGTACCAATATACAGATTTGGACAAACAGTAGGTGCCTCAGAACAGATGGGCTTTTCTCCATTACACACTTGAGATGTTATTCCTTATGTTTAACCATAATCTGTCTTGATGCATTGAAATTCTCTTTCCTGAGTGGAAACACAAATATTTTCTTAGTTTTCTTTAACAATAGTGATGTGTTCTTATAGTTTGAGGGGCACCTCACCCCAAAAGAAGAACTGAGAACTGGAATAATGGAAATCATGGGAAGTGGGAAGTTGAGTGTGTGTGTGTGTGTGTGTGTGTGTGTGTGTGTGTGTGTGTGTGGTGTCAAGAAGGGAAAACTAGAAATAGAATGCCATGTGCCCTGGCTATTGGGAGAGCAGGTTTCAAAAGGTTTGGAGAAAGGTTGAATAGGAACCCACAGGGGAAGTCAGCCCAGGAAGAGTTGGTAAGATTTGAAGAAAGACAAGCTATTCTGATGAAGAAGAAAAAGATGAAATATCTAAATTAAGGTTTCTAAACTTGGATAGATTTCAGAAGGTCTGTGACTCTATTTATTTCTATTTTTTTTTTAATTTTCATTGATTTGTTTACTTACTTTTAGTTTACAAGATTCAGTTCCACAATCCCTTAAGTTTCAAATTTTCTCCCCTCCCTCTTCCCCCCACTCCTATGGTGGCATACAATCAAGTACAGGATCTGCAAATACTTTCACATTGGACATTAGTCTGGTTGTATAGAAGGGTTGTAACCGATGGAGTGAGCAATGGGAAAAAAGAAAGAGAAAAAACCAAACATTGAAAAAGAACAATAGCATGTAGATTGCTTCAGTCTCCATTTAAACTCTGGTCTTTCTAGATCTTTCTCTGAATGTAGATATCTCCTTCCATCCTGAGACTTGTAGAGTTGTCTTATACCTGTGCTGAGAAGAGTCCAGTTTATCAAAGTTGGTTGTGTGACTCTATTTTGAAAAAGATTTTTATAACTAATATGTTTCCTTTGTCCTCTTAAGTATTTTATTTCATACATTTAAAAGTGTGGTTCTGGCTATAGGGTCTGTAGACTTCCCCAGACTGCCACAGATGCCCATGATACAAAAATGGTTAAGTATCCATGGTCTACAGATACTGTTGTGGGTGCACAAGAAGCTAATTAGCCAACTCAGATGTTTAAAAGACACATGAGATGGAGGCAAGGGTGGGTAATAAAGCCATGGTCCTGATACCAGCAATGATGGCTGGCAAAGAAAGGGCTTAGGACAACAAAAGTGGTATTTTGGAGGCTTTTAAAAAACACGTATCAGGGGAAAGGCAGAAGGGAGAGTGGGGCAATGAAAACCAACAGTAGGAAGAAGGCAGAACAATTCAACTTTTATTTTGCCTCTGATATCTCTACCAAGGTGAATGACCTCTGGAATGGAAAGAGGATGAAAATGGCGAATTGAGAGTCTATGCCCCAGATAAGTAAGGAAATAGTAAGAAAGCTTTTCTGTGAGTCTCTAGGCCCACATAGATGATGTCCCAGAGGACTGAACTGGTGGGTAGATCTGAGGAGCCACTGCAAGTAGCCATCCAAAGATCCCTGTTAACAGGAGATGTATGGCAGAACTGGGAAAGTGCCAATGGCCCAAATTTCAAAAAGAACAGAGACTGTAATCTGTAAACTCTAAGCAAGTGAGCACGGCTTTGATTCTTGGCTAAATTCTAAAACATATTATTAAAGGGACAACTTGAAAAAGAAGAAGTAATTACAAAGAGCCAACCTGACTTCATCAAACACAGGTCATGCCAGATTAAATTCATTTCTATTTTCTGCCAGGGTAGACTGGTAGATTAGGGGAGTTTTTTTAGATACAGTTTGCCTGGATTTGCAACACTCATTTGACTAAGTCTATCAGGCTATTATTGTGGACAAGATGGAAAGATATGGAATGACAGACAGTATAATTAAGTGAATTCAAAACCAGTTAAAAGACTAGATGTGAAGGGTGATGATTCCATGTGAACTTGGGAGGGGGCTTCTGGAATGCTTCCGGCATCTTGTCTTGGCTCTTGCTGTCTGATTCTATTTTCAATTACTTTGATGACGAAGCCACAGATAGATAGTTACCAAATTTGCACATAGTACAAAATTGAAAGGGATTGCTAGTTTGATAGATGACAGTCAGGGCATAAACCATTCTATAAAGGCTAGAAGACTAGACCAAACCCAAAGTGATTAAAACTAATGGGGAAAGATATAAGCCCTTAGAGAGGCAGTTTGGAGTAGAGGATAGCGTGGTGGCCTTAGAGTCTGGCAGACAGGGGTTCAAATACCACTTTTGACATTTGTTAGTTTTGTGAACATGGGCAAGTTATTTAACCTCTATGGGACTCAGGCTTAGCCTTAAACATGTGTTTATTCAATTATGAACAGATTTCAATCTATGTGTGTAGCCCCCAAAGAGATTACCTTGTTTTTTCAGTCATGACTAAGTCTTTGTGACTCCTTTTGGGGTTTTCTTGGCAAAGACACTGGAGTGGTTTGCCATTTCTTTCTCCAACTCATTTGTCAGATGAAGAAACTGAGGCAAACAGGGTTAAGTGACTTGCCCAGAGTCACACAGCTAGAAAGTGTTTGGGGCCACATTTGAACTCAGGTCTTCCTGACTCCAGGCCTGGAACTCCATCCACTGTGGTACCTAGCTGCCCCGAAGAGCCTACAGGTCAGTCTGATAATGCTGAAAGAGACTATAAATCAGTATCATCACATACTGACATGACCTAAATATAAAGCATTACACTTGGGTGCCAAAATCAACTTTATAAGTTCAAGGTGCAGAGAGTGTGGTAGAGAATCATTTGTCTAGTGGATTGTAAATCCAGTACGAGTCAATAGTATGATGTATTTCTCATCCCACCAAAAAAAATTAATTTTAAGCAACACTAAGAGGAACAGAATCCAGGATTAGGGAGGTGATAGGCACATACTGCACCTGAGTAAGACCACATTTGAAGTTATTGTCTTTGGTTCTGGGGACCATATATTAGGGGGACTGTCTATAATCTGGAGAATGCCCAGAGGAAGGTGACCAGGATGGTAAGTGGTTTCAAGGTAATACTTTATGAAGATTGGTTGAAGGAGCTCAGAACATTTAGCATGAAGAAAAGAAGAATCAGTGGGTATGGAGCATGAGAGTAAATTTCAAGTATCTAAAGAGGGAAAAGACTTGTCCAAAGGGCATAACTAAGAGAGAAGAGGGACAGAAATCAAAGAAACAGACTTAGATTTAATGTTAAGAAATATTCCTAATGATTAAAGCTGTCCAGAAGTGATATGATCTTCCTCAGATGATAAAGGATTTCCATCATTCGGTATCTTCAAGTGAAAGCTGATTGGCCATTGAACAAGGAGCACAATCAGTGACCAGTCAGTCCACACTTGAAGACACAGAATGGTAGGAAACCCACTATCAGTTCAGGTATGGATTACACTGGGCAGCTAGCTGGTGCAAATGGATAAAATGCCAGGTCTGGAGTCAGGAAGACTCATCTTGATGAGTTCAAATCTGGACTCAGATACTTACAAGGAGTGTGATCCTGGGCAAGTCACTTAGCTCTCTTTGCCTCAGACACCTTTGCCAAGAAAACCTCAAATAGGGTCATGAAGTGTCAATAGAAGCAATAGAGATTTAAATGAGACTTGCTTCAAAGTCTGGCTTGCTATTTATTGTCTATATGACCTTGGGCAAATTCCTTAACTTCTCTGGTCCTCAGTTTCCTCATCCATAAAATGAGAGGATCCTTTCTATCCCTAAATGTCATAATTCTTGGCTGGAATATTCAAATAAAGACTACCTGTAGGCCCTGGGCCTTGGAGGAGGATTTTACAAACATGGGGAAAATGGGGAAGGGAATGAACAGAAATGGGAAGGTGTTAGGGTTGGTGATGAAGGCAACTACAGAACAGTCATTAAGCTCCCTATTAGCTCCTTCTTCTTGCTCCCTAGGCTGAAGAATCTTGCCTGTGGCCACCACCTTCTGCCCCAGCTCAACACCACCCTCCACGTTTCCCCTCACTTTCAACCATGAGGTCCTTTTTAGTCATGTTCCTTGTAGCCATCATCATGACCAAGCAACTTGGTAAGGAGGATGGACAGATCAACTCCCAGGTGGGATGGATGAGATGTTTAGAAATGGACAAGGAGGTTATATGATAGGATTCTGACCCCTCCCACCTTAGCTCATTTTAGTGACTCCTTTCCAAAAAGGGATGCCAAGAATATAGGGTGTTTTCCTTTGGATCAACATCAGGAAAAACTTCCCAATAATTAGAGAAGTCTCAAAGGGGAATGAGCGGCCTCAGGAAATAGTGAGTTCCCCATCATTAGAGTTCACATGGAGGTGAAGGATTACTTGTCTAGGATATTATGGAGGGGATTGGGCCAGATCCCTCTGAAGTCTCAACTTTGAGATTTGGTGTTTTGTTTGTTTTGTTTTTTTAATTATGGGAGAAGTACCAGTTCTAGGTCTTTGATGGGATGGGGAGGGAAGGGGAGTATAGAATACAGGAAGGGCATTGCCATTTGGCTGGGGATACTGGGGATTGTAATGGAAAAAAATCTGCCCAATGGCTCTCTCTCTGATGAGAACAACTGTGGTCAGAGCCCTAAAGTACTCTTGAAGGCTTATAAGAAAGAAACATCTTTCCCATTCTCAAGTCTAGTTGGGTCCAGGCAGAAGGGAGCTGAGGTGGAGGAATGTTGAGGAGAATGGCTTCCAGTGACTGATCATCTGTAATACTGGTTTCTGTCTGACCTCTTTCAGCCCAAGCCCTGGATTGTCATGTCTGCACAGCTAATGAAAATGACTGCTCGAACCCAGTTCATTGTCCAGGGTTAGCCATCTACTGCAAGACTGTTCGGGCCTGTAAGTTACCCTTGATTCCCCTTAGGGAAGCTGGAGGTAGGGTCAATGAGACTAAGCATTTACAAAGTACCTACTCTGTGCTAAGCACTTTTACAAATATTATTTCATTTGAGTGTCATGACAATCCTGAGAAGTGAGTATTATTATGATACTCATTTTACAGTTGAAGAAACTGAGGCAAACAGGTTAAGTGGCTTGCTCAGGGTCACACAACTCCTGAGTGTCTGAAGCAGGATAAGAAACTAGAATAAAAGAGTTAATGAACAAGAAGAGGGTAAAAACAAGGATCCTCTGGGGGAGAGGGGAAGCAGTAGGAGAGATGGAGAGAGAACAGTAGATAATGCAAAGAGTGAGTTTGATCTTTGAAAAATTTTTTGTCGAAGATATCAGGGATATTAATAATGATAGTGCTAATGATATTATCTAAAGCAGGCCTTGTGGCCTCAAGACCTCAAGACCACCCCTGAATTCTAGAGTGAGTTGAGGCTTATGGGGCTTAAAGGAGTGAGCTCTGGATTTAGAATTCTAGAATCTGGGCTTGTTACTGGCTGGCTTTGTGACTTTGCACAAGTCACTCAAGCTCTCTGGGCCCCAGTTTCTTTATCTATAAGATGTGAGATTTGGACCAGATGGTCTCAAAGATCCTAATTCCTACTCTCAGTTGCCTAGGTTCAGATTCACGTTTTCTTGACTTGAGAGTCTTTGTTTGTATACTGGTTGGATTGGGTGATTTCTAAGGGCCTATCTGATGAGATTCTAGTTAACTACATCAGATTGGAAGACCCTGAACAGTGAACGGTGCTTTGGAAATGTATTCCATTGACATACAGGGGACCAGGGAGAAGAGGCCCAGGAAGGGATTGAGCCTGAGTGAGAAAACATGAACTCTAGTCTGAGAGTTATATGGCCCAAGGATATTGAGATTGATCAGTGGTAAAATACCATGAGGGACCAAAGTGGCTGTGTCATGGTTGGGGAAAGGAAAGGCAGGTGCTTAAAGAGAAAAGTCAGTGATTCAACTCAATGTGACAAGCATTTATTAAACACCTTGCATGTTCTGAACTGTGAGCTTTTCCATAGTAGCTCAGAGATGAAGTCATACCTTCTGCCTTCAAGGAGTCTACAGTCTAAAAGGCAGGGAGAGAATGTGTGCACAAATAAATCTGATTTGAAGAATGTGATGTTGTGGTTACCTAACAAGGGACCTGTTTGCGTATTGACTCTTCCCCTGCTCTGGTTGTGTTCAGACTCTCCAGCTGTGGTCTATAAATCCTGTGCAGCCAGCTGCACCAAGGATGGAGTGGAGGAAATCCAGATAAAACAAAATGCCAAGGTGTCCTGCTGCCAGGCGGACCTGTGCAATGGAGCTGCCTCCTGGACCCCGGGCTCCTCAGGCCTCATCCTCACTGGGCTCCTCAGCATCTTCTGGGGTCTGTTTGCTCTTGGCCTCTGAGCTATGACCAGCAATCAGACAGGTGGATAAATGGACTTCCCTTCCTTCCTTTGGATTTATAGTTCAGCCTGGCTCCCAGGTGAGAGAGGGAGACTGTGCTCCCATCCTCCCTTTATCACTAGGCCCCACACAAAGCACTGGGCCACTTCTAGCCCTCCCTCCATCACTTACCACCCCTCTACTGGTGTGTCTCTGTTTGAACCCTGATTTTCCTGTCAGTAGAATAGACCTGGTAATCTTCCTGATACCTGGGAGTGAGGGTGGAGGATAACTCTTATGATTAGATTTTGATTTGGAAAGGGAATCACAAAATCCCAGACTGAGAAGGGACCCCAGAGGGCATCCCATGTGACCTCCATTTGAGCAGCAATCCCTGCTATGATATCATGACAAGCTCTCATCCAGAGTCTGCTTGAAGAACATCAGTGATAGGAAACTCACTACAGTCTAGGCATCCCATTCCCTTTCAGAGAACTCTCATTGGTAGGAAGCTTTTCCTCACACTGAGCCCAAATCTCCCTCCCTGGAATTTCTAGGCCTGGTTGCTAATTTTGCTGTCTAGAACCAAGCAGAATCTGTCTTCCACATAACAGGCTTCACATATTTGAAGCCTTCCTCCTCTACCCCTGTAAACCTTCTCCTTTACGAGCTACATCCCCACCCACCACCCCCAGTCCCTTCAGCTAGTCCTTGCATGGCAGGGGACCTCATAAATATCCTATTTTAGCCTCTCCTCTGTAGAAAATCCTTGCTTGTCTAACACAAGCAGGAAGTGGCAAAGGTAAGATTTGAATGCAGGTTCTTTGGCTTCAAATCTAGGAGTCTTTCCACTGCATCACAGTTTGTTCTCTTTCCTGTGGGAAGAAACCCTGGTCTCTGGTCCCCCTTCCAGGGTGGCTTTCCAATTACTTTGGGACTTCAGGAATAGCTTTAAAATGCCTGAAGGGAAGGAGAAGAAAAATCTATTAGATCCCTCTTGCCCACTGGGGGGGAAGGGATGACAAATACAGAACTCTACCAGCTGCCGTTGGACTGGCTCTACCCCCACATTCTCAAATGTTTATTGGTCTGCCAGATGTCACCTCAGCCTCTTTCTACAAAAGGGAGAGCAGAGGGAAAGCAGCCAGGCTGGCACTGGCTCTGGAAGAGAATCTCTGGAGGGAGGGCAAGGGAACAGAACACTTTGGGCTTTTTTTAGCTGCTGGGTACAGCCCTGGGCTGGGAAAACGTGGCCCCTGCCCTCAGGGCATCCCCCCCTACTCCTCCTTCAGTGTGAGAGGGCAAACATGACTCTCTGCTCCAGTTACCTCTTCAGAGGAAGAAGAGGCCTGCTAAAACAAGCCAATCACAGTCCAGGCAGACGTACCACCCTCTGGCTACAGATTTGAGGGTCTAAGGGATCAGCAGCCCCTCTTCCTATCACCTGCCTGTGGGGAGTTCAGTAGCATGTTTCATCATCCATCTTCTGGAGTCAAACATCCCCTCATCTTTTTTCACAGCTGAAGAAACTGAGGCCCAAAGAAGGGAAGAGGCTCACCCAAGTTTACACACAGCTGAATAGTAAATAGCAAATAGCAGAGCCTGGACCTGAACCTAGGTGAAGCAGTGGACAGAGTGCTAGGTCTGGGGTCAGGAAGACCTGAATTTGAATGCTGCCTTAGGGACTGACTGTATGAATCTGGGCGAGTCACTTAACCTCTGTCTGCCTCAGTTTTCTTCATCTGTAAATTGGGGATAATAATAGCGCTTACCAAATGACATTAAATTTGTAAAGCACCTAACCCAGTGCCTGGTATGTAGCAGTGCTACAGAAATGCGTGTTTCTTTTCTTCTGACCCTAAAACTCAAGATTCTCTGCACTTTGTCTTTTATTCCTGGAAAGGAGCTTGGTGGTCGTATGTAAGGCTCCACTTACCCATCCCATCAATAGACACATCCTCCAGAGGGTTGGCTGGGATGAATTAGGGAGGGGAGGTCCTGATAATCAGATCCATCCAAATGGAGAGTGGACTGCCTTTAAAGGTGATCAGGTCAGAAGAGCTGACAAGAGCTTGTCAGGGAGGGATGCTTGCTCAGGTACAGGTTGAATTGGGTACACTCTGATCACAGGATCATCACAGAGCAGAAAAGGACCCAGAAAGCCATCTTTTACCACCCTTTCCTTTTACTCACAAGGAAACTGATTCCCTCAGAGGTCAGTGCCTTTTAGGTAGTAAGCACCAAAGCCAGGTTTTGAACCCAGGGCCTCTAATTTCAGATTCAATACTCTTTCCCCTATATTATGCTTCAACTTTTGAGGTCCTGTGGCCAAGGCTTATAATGGGAACCATTCTCTTTTACCAATGGCATATCTCTGAGAAGTCTGGCCTCTACCTCTCAACCTTATCCCTGATATGAGTCATGTTTATACCAGCTAAACCAGCCTACCCTTAATTTTCTCTCATTCCACCCACTCTGGTTTCTATAAACTCAGCATTCACACAGACGGTTCATTCTTCACGCTTGGAATGCACAAACTCTCCATGTCCTCCAGGGAAATCCTTGTCAGTCAAGGCCTATATGGAGGTGCATCCTCCAAGCTCTAATGCTTGAGATGTGTGTGAACCTGGATACCTGGAAAGATTTGTATTAACAGATACAAAGTGAAATAAGCAAAACCAGGAAAACATTGTACATAGTAACAGCAGCATTGTGTGATGTGTAAGCCTGGACAAATCATTTCAATTTTCTGGGCCTTGGATGCTTTCCCCATAAAAATAAAGGGGATAGACTAGATCTCTTTCATCTGTAACATCCTAAGTGAGATCCTTCCTAGGTTCTGCCTTCATCCCATCCTCAACTTTAATCCCCCCTCAGCTGAAAGTGTTGTGGCCCTCCTCAGATTTCTCCTGGAGCATTTAGCCTCTTCTTTCATCCTATCCTGTTCTGATCCTCTGCGTACCTCTTATGTCCTCCTCAGTAAACTTCAGGGCAAGCATGTCACTTCTTCATCCTTGTACCCACATCATGATTTGTTCACAACAGATGTTTAACATATGTTTGTTAAATGTAGAGAGAACACCCAGGAAAGAAGCCACATCCTTGGCAGATAGCCTTTCATCTTTCTCCTGAATACTTCCAGGAATGGGGAGATCCAGTCATCCTAAATCTGTCTGGTTCATTATTAGTCACTAGCCTGAAGCCTCTCTGTTCTCCCCAGCCCAAAGTGCTCCTACCCATTTCGGAACTCTCCCCAAATCCTGTAGATTATGATAATCATAATAATGTTAAAATAATCATTCATATATTTGAGAGGCAATGGGATGTAATAGAAAGAATACTGAATGAGGAGTCTGGAGATCCCCTCACTTCCCTGATCATTTGTTGGCAGCCACATCCCCTTTATCTGCCCATCCTCCTAATGAGCATCTCGGATCATGACCTTTCTTCAGAAGCCTTCAATGACTTCCCATTATTGACAGGATAAAATATTAACTCCTGATGTCATTCAAGGTTTATCACCGGCTGGCTCCCATCTATGTGCTCTGCCAGGATCCCTGTTTACTTCTCTTCCCTTGCTTTATGTTCCAGAGACACTAGGCAACCCTTCACCCTTTGTTCTTAGCCTGACCATCCCCATTTTTCTGTATCTGTCCATTATCTCTATCTGCTGAAGACCCTTTCCTTTCACCTTTTATGGTCCAATTCAGATGCCACCTCTTCCCTGACTCCCCCTTACCCCTCACCACCTTCTACCTAGATCACATGTTATCCCTCTCTCTTCACTCTCTTCATGCTTGAATTGGCACCCAAATGGAAGAGAATGGCAGACCAGTCCCAGGAATCTCTCTCCCAAGGTAGAAATCTAGTAATCTCATTAAGGGAGGAAGAACCAGGCTGAGTGACTGCAGGTACAGCCTCAGCCTGTCTCCTAGATTTTTATCTGGTCCATCCCTGTCCCAAACTGGAGCTCAGGTGAACTTTGTAGATGCTACAACCAAAAAAGATGATGCTAGACAGATTTGAGAGATTTTGTATGTGGATAAACTCAGAGTTATGTATGTATGGAGGATTTCTTGGGGAGACCAATACTTCCTAATCACAAACTAAAGCCCAATTTAACTACCACTTCCTCTCAGAAAGTTCCTGACTTCTTCAGTTGGTTTTGATCTACCCCTGGGAGCCCATCAAACTTTTTTGTGCACCTTCTTATGGATCTACCACAAATTATTGATGTAGGTGTATGAGTATATCCTAGCTGAGGATTCTCATTGGCCCTTCTCAGGAGAAAGAGAAGAGCCCTTAGGAAGGCTCCCCCAGGCTACGCCAGTTCACCTAGCTCATCCATGACCTAAGCATGCCAATGATTATTAAGTTTACCAGTTATATGCTACTCTAGCACATCCTATACTAGACTGTAAGCTCCATGAGGGCAGGCACTCTGTCTTGCAATACATGTATCAGACAGAGCTCTTGGGTTCAGAGTCAGAAGATCTGGACACCACTCTGGCTGCTTTATTTGTCCAGCTCCTTATTGTCATCTTGTCTTTCTTAGTCTCAGTATTCTCATCTGTAAAATGGGGACAATAACCCTTGCACTGCGTACCTCACAGAGCCATTATACGGATCAAATATAACATATAACAAGCATTTTGTAAACCTTAAAGCTTCTATAAATGTAAAATATTATCTAAAATTTGTATTACTCTGAATACCCATTATAGTGTTCTTCATACATGAAGTGATGAATAAATATTTGCTGAATTCAAAGAAACACCATCCTATGTCTGATTCATCATCCACATTTATTTAAGCAGTGTATAATGGAAAAGAGCATTGGATTTCAAGTCAGAAGGCCTGAGTTCAAATGTGATCTCTGCTACTAACTGCTCCATGACCTGTAGGTAGGTGGCGCAGTGGAGAGTGTTCTGGACCTGGAGTTAGCAAAGTCTGAGTTCAGATCCAACCTCAAACACTTACTAGCTGTGTGATCCTGGGCAAGTCACTGCACTTCTGTTTGCCTCAGTTTCTTTATCTGTAAAATGGGGAAGATAACAATAGCACCTCCCTCCCAGGACTTTAAAAGGACAGGGCAAACCTTAAAATGTTATTTAAATACTAGCTATTACTAAGTCACTTCTCTTTTACATTTATTTATTTATTTGCTTTTGAGGGGGGAAGGGAGGGCAATTCGGGTTAAGTGACTTGCCTGAGGCCACATGGCTAGTTTTTGTGTTAAGTGTCAGGTCCTCCTGACTTCAGGGCCGGTACTCTATTCATTGTACCACCGGCTGCCCCACACTTCTCTTTTATAACAATGAGAAGATGAGATCTCTCGGGATCTGTCTCTAGGGTCCTCATGTTACAGTTTACTCAGCTGAAAATAGATTCCCAATCTGGGGAACATTCTGTTCACCCCCAGCCCTAGGTGCAAGAGCAACTCAGGTGGAGTGTGAAGGAACAGCCCACATTATTGCATTACCGAGCTCAACTCCTGCATAAATAAAATGAACACATCCATTTTTGTCCATGAGGACAAGGTTCAAATCCAAGTCCACAAAACCAAGACTAACACAGTAAACCATCTCCAGCTGACAGTGGTGCAGTGAGTGCTTAATAAGACATATCCAAACAAGGTCAAATTGGAGCTGAGGCCTATTCCATCTCCAGGCAATCTGGATCCATCATAGCTAATTGGTGCAGGTACTTGTGAAACCGAATGGGTTGTATTGTTCTGTAACTGAATGTGAAGGATGTGAACTCAAAAGTTGCACCATCTTTGTGTGGGAGTGTTCCCTGGCATCCAATCTAAACTTGACCTGAATGGGACCCACACCGCCACTTCCCCTCATAGCATTTCTGCAAGGTCAAGTCATGGAAAAATCTGTTGTATTTCTCAGTGCCATTTATTTTGAAAAGCATAATAAAATAAACCAGTTTCTTTAAAATACATCCATACACACACAGAGAAACCTTGCAACTTTTAAAAAATTAATGTGACTTAAACAGGAATTATATCATTAGAATGTTTTAATAATTACATTTAAATCATTTTTAGAGTGAAATAAAATTCTTTTTGTGACTTGTCTGAGAAATATGAATGTTTTAAAGGATTTTATCCATTATGTATCTATTACATTGCTTTTATTCTATTACAAAAATCTGTGCTGTTAGAAAATTGTGATGAATTATGACTTTTATTTGAATAAAATATAAACTAAGAATACTGCTTTTGTAGATCGCTCTATGAAAAGTATCACAATTTTTAAAGTAGTCTGTTACTACATAAAGTCGAAAAACCACTGCCTTAAAATGAGAGGGTTATACAAAATAATTCCCAAATCCAATGCTTCATAGCTTGGTTCCAACACTTCCTAAACTGTGTAACAATTGAAAAGGCACTTACGCCTCAGTTTCCAATTCTGTAAATGTGGATAACAACATTTGTACTATCTGTCTCAGGGTTGTTACAAGAAAAGTTTTTTATAAACCTGAATGCAGTAGAGAAATATGAATTATTATCTTTGTTGTTAGGATTATGCTACGAAATCTCAATCAGAAGTGATTTGCCATTTTGTAGACGACTTTGTACAACTCTGCCTAGCTTAAATCCAATTCATTCACAAGCTAAGACATTACCCTGTGATGTCATTGATTCTCTTTGAAAACAAAAGACAAGGAAGAAGTAGAAGAAGAGGAAGAAGAACAACAAAAACCACAATCACAACCACAACAGAACTTCTAAAACACTTTCAATTCAATCCAAAGGAAAGCAAGGAAGAATGAACCTAAGAAGCTACCCTTATTTTTTTTGGGGGGGGGAGGGCTTTCCAGAAGGGGAAGGTAGGGCAATTGAGGTTAAGTGACTTGCCCAAGATCACACAGCTAGTTTTGTGTTAAGTGTATGAGGACGGATTTGAACTCAGGTCCTCCTGACTCCAGGGCTGGTGCCCCAACTACCCTTATTTTTTAAAATGAGGCTTAGTCCCAGGCAAGTTTGTGACTTGTTCAAGGTATCCTAGGTACTAAGTGGCAGATCTGGGATTTGGTCGCAGGTTCTCTAAATTCAGTACTTTTCAACCTTTCAACTCTGCTTTTATTAAACACTAATATGTGCCATGTATTATGCTAAGACTGGGGATATGAAGGCAAAAACAAAAAATATTCTGCCCTCAAGGAATTTATATTCTGCTATATAAAGGTTTATTTTATGCCTTTCAAATTAATCATAGAAATTCATAGTCAGAAGAAGCTCAGAGGACTTCCAGTTAAAATATTTGTACAAGTTTCCCTTACAGTTTCACCCACAAGTGGTCATCTAGTTTCTAATTAAATGTTCATTGACAACCAATTTATTCCTTGTGGAAGAGATCCATTCCACTGTGGCGAGCCCTGTCATAACATCTCAACCATAGGTTTTCCAGAGACCTTATCCTCTGGGATTAAATCTTCTTATCTCAGATACTCCCCTCCAGGGACCTGACTGGTGACAATCACACCACCCACTAATCATGTCTTTGTCATGCTTTATGTTTCACCCTGGTCCTCTTCTTGCCTTTTGCCTTATGACATGTGAGCCCTCCACCCCACCCTCTAGTTTTTCAGCTCTTGAAAAGTAATCAAATCAATATTGCCTTTGTTAGTGGAAAAGGAATAACAACAAATCCCTTATGACTCATTGACTTCATTAATTCTGTGACTTCCAAAGCCAAAACATCCCTTTCTGTATGTAGAATGTAAGCTCTTTGGGAACATTCAACCAATCATTTATTAAGTACCTACTATGTGCCAGGAACTGTGCTAAGCTCTGGACAGGTGCTGTCTTGCTTTTGTATTTGTGTCCCCAGCACTTAGGACAGTTCTTGGTGCATGATAACTACACAATAATTACTTTTTCATTCATTCATTCACAGTGTTCACAAAGCTAAAAGTTGTTGAAGGATGACAATCATGCACTGACCAACATGAAATATGTGATATTACATGATAAGTGCATTAGAGAGCTGCAAAACAATGGATGGATGGATGGATGGATGGATGGATGGATGGATAGATGGACAAATGGATGAATGAATGATGGAAGGAAGGAGGGGTGGGTGGGTGGATAGATGAAGGAAAAGGAGGATGGATAGATGGAAAGAAGGAAGGACTGGTGAATGGATGGAGGAATGGCTGGCTGGCTGGATAGAGAATCCTGAAATCTCTTAATTACTCAGATATAGAGAAGT
Source organism: Pseudochirops corinnae (assembly GCA_028646515.1). Classification (NCBI taxonomy): domain Eukaryota; kingdom Metazoa; phylum Chordata; class Mammalia; order Diprotodontia; family Pseudocheiridae; genus Pseudochirops; species Pseudochirops corinnae. The sequence continues at coordinate 287,617,459 of CM053587.1, read as the reverse complement.
GAGGCAGCCTGGTATAGTGAATAGAGTATTGGACTTCGTTTCAGGAAAATCTAGGTTTGAATCTTCCTTCAGCTAACTGTCACTTAACCTTTCCTTATATGTGAAATGAGAGGACTGGATTTGATGACTGTTGTCATCATGGGGATCCCTTTGACTATAGATTGTACTAGATGGCTGCAGAGGTCCCATCCAACCCTCAAATTCTGTGATTCTATCACCTTCCCACCCTCTACAAGGTTCCTCCCAGTCCTAAATCAATGATGCAATAATTTTAAGTTTTCAGAAAGAGAAGCCAATCCAGGGGACTGAAGGGTGCCAGTGTAGGCGGGGCAGGAGCCATGTGAAGGGAAGCAGACCTGGCTGGCCCCAGGAAAAACGCAAGGCTCACATTTGTATCAGCCCATCTTGGACTCCACTAGTGCTTGCATTTCATGCATTCCCAGGTGAGGTCTGGGGAGGGAAGGAGTGCAACCAGGTAAAGTAGGGTGAGGTGGGGCAGGAGCCTGGAAGGCTCCTACAGGGAGAGTGGGGAAAGCTTATGGAAGGTCCCTTGCTTTTCATCCCCCCCTCCCCTGCACGGTTCTCACTCAGCAAAGCTGGGAACTCCCAAGGGGAAGTGAGAGCTGAAATCCTACATTTTTCTAATAAGCCCCTAGGGATTGTTAACCTGGGGGGGTTTATGAACTTGCTTTTTAAAATATTTTGAAAATTGCATCTCAATGTAATTAGTTTTTCAATGTAATTGGTTTTCTTTCTAATTCAGTGTATTTTATTTTGTGCATTTAAAAACCATGATGCCAAGAAGGGGTCCATAGGCTCTTCCCAACTGCCAGAGGAGTCTATGGCACGAAACACATTTAAGAACCCCTGTAAGGAGTACTTGCCTTCAAAATGGCACCTCCTCCAAATCATTAGGAATAATAATACTGTCTTTACTGACAAATAGTCATTGAATCATTTACAAAGTGGGATTATAGAATATAGAGAGCAAGAAGTTCCCAAGATGTCAATGGGCTCAACCTCTTCATGTTACAGATAAGGAAACAAGCCCTTAGAATGATGTGCCAGACTAAGGTCACAAGACAATCAATGGCAGAGGTCTTTGAGGGTCTGTGATTTGTGTCATAGGCTTGGTAGCTTCTTTTTTATGCCTTTCTTTCTATCCATACCACCCCACCTGATACATAGTAGTAGGTGCTTAATAAATGCTACCCCACTGACTCACTCCATAAATCAGACCATCACCCCTTGGTGAATTGGTCAAGCCTTCTAGAATCCCTGTGGTCAGAGCCCCTGTGTGGTCACAGCAATGAAAGGAGGCACTCTGCTTCAAGCAGACACACAATGAGTGGCCAGACTCATCCATGAAGTCTTTCCAATATGGTGGGGCTTCCCTGAATCTCTTCTCAATGACCATACCCTTGGAGAACCCAGGGTCACTCCCCACAATGTGGGAGACATAAATGTCTCCACTTTAGTGAAAGAGATTTCTAATCTGAGGAAGACTAAGCACTACGAGTAATATCAATTAATTAAAGATTTGGGGGTTGGGCAGAGCCCAACCTAGGATTTCTTTGGTAGAGAACTCCCAGCAAGGAAATTCCTTTTCCTAATGCAGATGGATGCTCATTCTGAAAATTATAGTCTTAGGAAATTGCCCTAATTCTGAGAGATTTAGTGACTTGCCCCAGCACCCAGAGGTAAGATTCATTCCTAGGGCTTTCTGACTGACTTCTATCTGTGTCTCAGTTTAATAATAATGATAACAACAATACCAAGCATTTATATAAAGCCTTAAGTTTTGCAAAGTACTTTGCATATATTAACTCATTAGATCTTCCCAATGACTCTGTGAAGTGTGTTTTCATTATTATCCGCATCTGGCAGATGATGAAACTGAGGCAGAAAGAGATTAAGAGGGTCACACAGCTAGCATATGTCTGAGTGTGAGGGGTGAAAGATGAAATGACTGAAGGAAAAAATGGTTCAAGCTTCTGAGCATTTCAGTTTGTTAAGTAGTGCTTGTCAACTGCCAAACAAATTGAGACCAGTGGCCTTGAAGGCAGAATTTTTAAATAAATAATTAATCAAATAAAGCCAATTAATTAAAAGGAAACACTACAGCATTAGGCAGTCTGATTTCTAATTGGATGAAAGATTAGGGACTTTCCAAGTTGGGAGAAGAAGAGAGCCAACCAGTACAATTTTTCCTGAATTAAAAAAAGGAAGTGTCCCACTCCCATCAAGTGTCTGTAAACAATCAAAGGAACATGGAAACAACAACTGATTGATCAGCAGAACCAGTTTCCAGATAAGACATATGGGCTGCTTGACAGGTACAACTGTGAGAAAACTCCTTGTATCAGTCTTTGGGTCTCAGTGAGTCTCTAAGCAGCACGTAAAGGTGGTTTAACTTCCCAGACACCTAAGGCTAGGTTCAAACAATGCAATAAGGTTTTCTCAAATTCCCATAACTGAATAGTTTTCTCACAAGACAGAAATGGGACTAGACCCGTAATTGAATACAAAAGGAACAGAGCTAGCTCCAGAATCGAATCACAAGATGGAGTCAGTGTGGCTCACTAAATTCCCACAATTAACCACTTGCTGTCCCAATCTTTTCCAGTTTCCTCATGAAGCAGGATTCAAACTCAAATCTTCCAGACTCCAAGTCCATAACTATAGGCTGCACCACCTAGCTTCCTAAATATAATTAGTTACAGACAAAGAAACTGAAGACCAGTGTGGGGAAGTGACTTGCCTGGAGTAGCAAAGCCAAGATTCAAACCCAGGTCCTGAGACTCCAAACACTGTTGACTTTCCTTTGCTTCATGAAGTCCTTCTCAATAACCTAGATGTGAAGTGATCCTAGGTCCTGAATTTTAGTGGGAAAGGAAGAAGAGAGTCTACAAACATTGCCGTAGGAAAACAGAGGTGGTGCAGTAAATACAGCCCTGGAGTGGTGCAGTAAATACAGCCCTGGACTTTGAGTCAGGATCTGAGTTCAAATCCCACCTCAAGTAATTCCTACCGTGTGACCTGGAATAAATTGCAATCTCCCATAGCCTTAATTTTCCATTCTGTAAAATGTAGCTGATGATAGCACTTGCTTCTGATGAGTTGTACAGAGCATCAGTTGAGATGATATTTGCAAAGCTGCCTTTTGTGTGTTGTTTTTCCCCATTAGATTGTAAGCTCCTTGCGGGCAGGGACTATCTTATTTGTATCCCCAGAGCTTAGCATAGTACCTGGCACATAGTAGGTATTTTAAAATATTTATTGAACTGAAAAATGCTTTGCAAACTTTAAACCTCTATTTTAATTCTAGCTCTTATTATATTTTTAGAGTATTTAAATAAGGCATTTCAGTTATTATTAGATTTTAAGTATTTAAGTATTTTAAAGTATTCAAGCTATTATCAGATTTTAAAAGTATTATTAGATTTGTTGCTGTAATTGTTCAGTTGTGTGTTGTGACCCCATTTGGGGTTTTCTTGGCAAAGGTATTAGAGTGATTTGCCATTTCCTTCTCCAGCTCATTTTAGGAAACTGAGGTAAACAGGGTTAAGTGACTTGCCCAGGGTCACACAGCTATTAAGTGTCTGAGGCTGGATTTGAACTCAGGTCTTATCCTGGCTCCATGCAGAGAGCTCTATCCACTGAACCACCTAGGTGCCTCTTAAGTTCCTTCCTCTTCATTCCTTACCCTGCTGGTTTTCCTTAAAGGGATACTTGCATACTCATCTTTAATCACACCAGTAGAGTGATTTTTAGAAGTCACCACAGTGACTCAGCTGGGACATCCTCAGTCCCAGCATCAAACTCCAACCTTTGCTCCCCACTCAGCAGCAGACTGACCCAAACAAACCTAGCCTGGTCAGGAGAGATCTGTGTCCACAGCGGTGATGGGATTCATCATCTCCTTGCTACTGGGGGAGGTCTCACTCCCCGTGGATGGCAGTGCCTGTCCCAATTTTGGGATCTCTAGAGTGGATGTGTTGAATTTGGATTTGGGGCCCTATTTTTGTAATCAACAAGGTCCAGAGAAGTTTCTTCACAGGAGCAACCTTGTAAAGTCACACGAGGTAAAGTGCTAGGGAGCTCAAATTCTGCCTCAGATCCTAAAGCCCAGGGGTAAGGAACTTGCAGCCTCAAGGCCATATGTGGCTTTCTAGGTCCTCAAGGGTGGCCCTTTAACTGAATCCAAACTTCACAGAACAAATCCCCTTAATAAAAGTATTTGTTCTACAAAACCTGGACTGAGTCCGAAGGCCGCATCCAAGGACCTAGGAAGCCACAGGTTCCCCACCCCTGCTCTAGTCAGTCAGTTACTAAGCATTTATTAAGGGAGCGGAGCCAAGATGGCGGCGTAGCAGCAGCAACATATCGCAGCTCTCACATAGCCACCCCAAAATACCCATAAAATAGGACTCTAAACCAATCCTACCACTCCAAAACGCACACAAGGATACTTCCCACTAAAGTCAGCTCGGCTACGAGGAACCATATCAGCACTGCGAACCGAAGCCAGCCTGGCCTGAAGCTGCAGCTGCGATCCGGGGGCGGTGGAAGAGCCTTTCAGGTGAGCAGAGGATTAGCACTAGCTGCAAGTGGGGATTGCAAAAGGGGGAGATAAGCATCCGGACGAAAGGTCTCCAGAGCGGAAAAGTGAAAGGCAGAGGTTTTACACCCACCTCCGCGTTGTAGCTTCCCCCCTGCGGCCTGCAGACAGCACGGGGACTGAACGATTGTTTTCAGGCCAGGGCTCTCGCATTGAGCGGCCTGGATCCGGATCGTCGTCTTGGGCCTCGGTCTTGGAGTCTTCATTATCCAGTCAGCCGGAAGTCTACGGCAGCCGGGAGGACCCCAG
>CM053587.1:287534305-287612089 GCA_028646515.1 Pseudochirops corinnae | reverse complement strand
TCTCTCTCTGTCCCTGAGTGTCTCTCTGTCTTTCTGTCTCTGTCTCTCTGTCTCTCTCTCAATCCAGACTCCGGCACGTGCTAGCTGTGTGGCCCTGGGCAAGTCACTTCACCGCTGCCTGCCTCAGTTTCCCCACCTGTAAAATGGGGATGGTTGCAACACCCACCTCCCACTGGGCTGTCGTGAGGACCTAATGAGGCGCCCCCGGTGCAGCCCTTGCCGACGCGCCCAGTCCGTGTCATCTCCTGATTTCCGCAGCCTTCCAAACCCTGGGCCACAGCCCTTCCGCTCCGTGCCCCCTCCAGGCCGAACACCCCCAACCTCGGCAGCCCGACCCATGGGGCCTGACCTCCAGCCCTGCCCCATCTTGGTCACGTCTCCAGACTGGACCAAAGGCGCCTGGGCTAGAGGGGGCGGGGCAGTGAGTGCGTCCTCGGGGACGCTGCTGCCTCCCTGGGAACACTGCTGCCTCCCTGAGCGAAGCCCGGAGTCCCGCGGCTTTGGGGAGAGGCCGCGGGACATGCGGGACACGTGCCACTAGGGGCCTCCTCTCGAGGCCCAAAGCCCCAGCACCCCTCCCCCTGCCCACCTGCACTTCTGCACGGTCTGTGAGGCGGAGAGGATCTGAGTTCAAATGTCACCACGGATGCGTGATGACCTATGTGACTCTGGCAAGTTGCTTTGCCTTCCCCGGCCTCGGTTTTCTAATCTGTCCAATGAGGGGCTTGAACTAGGTGCCCTATGAGGACCTTCCCACCTCTCCGATCTGTGACCCTTAAATGTGAATCCCCGGGGGACTTAGGGGACCAGAGAGGGGAAGGGACTTACCCTGGGTCACACAGCAAGCGCCTTGTGCCTCTCCAGGACCACCCCCTCCAGGGGAGGGGGGGAGGGAGATGTTTGCAGGAAGAGCGAGACCCTGCTGGTTGGGGAAGGGAGTGCAGGCAGCCAGGACTTCCCTTCCTATGAAGTGGGGCCCTGAAAGCCGCAGAGACTGCCTGCTGCTCCTCCGACCTGGTGAGGTCTGGGGTAGGGGAAGGGGGAGCGGGAGGGAGAAGGGATATTAGAGAGGAGGAGGGAGGAGGGGTAGGAGCAGGGAAGGGAGAGGGGGAGGGAAGGAAGAGTGGGGCAGAGGGAGTGGGGAAGAGGGAATGGAGAGGCTCTGTGGGAGGGGAGATGAGGACTGGAAAGAGGGAGGGAGAAGGGGAGAGAAGAGGGGGAATAGGGAAGAGGGAATGGAGGGGAGAGGGGGATGGGGATGGGGAAGGGAGAGGATCTGGGAGAGGGGTGGGGAGGGGAGAGAAGCAAGGAAGGAGCAGTGGGGGAGGAGGGAAAGGAGAATGGAGAGGAGGGAAGGGGGGGCTGGAGGAGAGAGGTGAAGAGGAGGGGGAATGGGGAAGAGGAAATAGAGAGGGGGAAGAGGGAAGGGGGGATGAAGGGACAGAAGAGGTGAAGGGGAGAGGATCTGGCAGACGGGGTGGGGTTGGGGAGAGAAACGGGGTGGGAAGGGTGGAGGAGGGGAGGAGGAAGGGGAAGAAAAAGGGAAGAAAGGAGAGGGGAAATGGGGGAAAGGCAGAGGAGGTGGGGGAGGGGGGAGGGGGAGGGGTGCCTAGGAGAAAGTGATAAGAAGGGACCTGGGCAGACCCAGTGAGCTGAGTAGGGAGAGCAGTCAGGAGGCTGATGCAGTAGGGAAGAGGGGAGACAATGAGGCTGGGGACTCGGGGGGATGGTGGCAGTGCAAAGAAGGGCTCAGAAGCCAGAGATGTGAAGGCAGCGATGGAAAGGTCTGACAGCAGATGGGTCCTCTAGAGGCAGGAGTCAAGGGTGGCAGCAGAGGCACAAGCCAGAGAAATGGGAAGTTTGACTGCAATGTGGAAGCTTGGGAAAGGGTGCATTTGCAGAGGAAAGTGGATTTCAAGAGGTCTAAGGCACATCCGGTTTGAAAACATCCATCAGTCATTTCGTGATAAGAGACTGAGGCTCAGGAGCCAGAGTGGGGCTGGATGTATAGATCTGGGAGTCCTTAATAGAGAGGTAATATTAGAGCTGATGAAATCACAGAGACTGAGATAAAGGGAGGGGGGAGAGAGAGACAGAAACAGAGTAAGACAGAGAAAGAGAGAGAATGAGAAACAGAGAGGGAAAGAGAGAGGAAGAGAGAGATGGTAGGAGAGAGAAAAGAGGAAGAGGAGAAGAGAGAGTGAAAGAGAAGGAAGAAAGAGGGAGAGAGAGAAATCTGTGATTTCCTTGATGTGGGAACTTCTTCTACCTCAGATCCAACCCCTTCTCTGATTTAGTAGAAGGCAGGGCTTCTTAAACTTTTTTCTCTCATGACTCTTTTGCACCTGAGAAATTTTTACACCAGCCCAGGTAGATAATTATATAAAATAGGTATACAAATCAAACATTTACTGATAATAAATCATAAAAAAATTATTTTGAAACAATTCTTTGATGTACATAAAATCTTACCATTTATTGAAGGAGAAAGCAAATTCTCATACCAATGAGATGTACGTACTTGCTTATTGTTACACAAAGAATTAAATTGTGGCAGAATATTTGGTACTACAGGACACAGATCATCTTCAACGTTTTTCAGACTTGACTGATATTTTGATTTTATTATTGTCAATACTGAGAATGCTGCTTCGCATAAATACATAGTAAAAATGGCAGAAGTCTGTTTAGGGCCATTTCAGAAATTGTCGGCAAATCTGTCCTAATCCCAAGCCAAAATTCATCGAATGAAAGTTTTTGTACATACAGTAAAAACGCTGCCATTTATAACATATAACAGTCTCAAATCGGAGCTGAGCTGTTTCTGGCAGCGTTCCTTGGTGTCGTGTGGCCTGATGGCATACACAACGCAAAGTGCACATGCTGCGTTTTCAGAATGAAGGCTGCAGTGAAGTTGTGTGATGCACCTCGTGCAAGTGCTGCCAGAAACACCTCGAATTCATAACATGCTTGACTTTGAATTAATTTTTGGTTGTTGTGTGTTCAGAAACCTTTTGCTGTTGCCAAATTTTTCACCATTCCCCGCGTTCAGTGACACACCTCCATATGGTGTCATGACCCACAGTTTAAGAAGAGCTGGTCAAAGGGAGTTGCTTCAGACTCATAAAGTTGCTTCCCCATGACCACACAGCTAGAACATGTCAGAGGTACTAACTGAGCATTCCTGTTGGGAAGATTTCTGTGTCTTTGTTCAGAATGCTTCCCCTTTTGTATTAAACTCTCTCACCATCTCGTTTTCTTGAGCTCTCTCCCTCTTGCAAAGGTCCAGCTTGGGTACCATCTCCTCCATCAAGCCTTCCTTGATCTGCTCCTCTCTGGCCCTACATGAAAGGGATTGCCCCCACCTCACATTTCTCCCAGTACATTGCCTGGCTCTTCTTTGTCACTGTCAAATTCTATCCAATAGCATGCTTACTTGTTCACATCCCATCCCCACCCCAACCTGTCTCCACACTCCACTCTGTTATATGCTGTGCTTCTTGAGGACAAAGACTGTATCTGTATCTTTTTTTTTTCATCTTTGAATCCCCAGTGAACACCTGGAGCTCTTCAAGTTCCATTGATCTGCAGTGATCTCACTCAGAAATACTAACCCTCTGTTTGAAACTGAAGACTGGGAGAAATGAAAGCTCTGCTGATTGCCCTGCTTCCTGTTCTGTATCTTAAAGGGAGCCTCAGCACAGATTCTCCTTTACAATCAGGTGAGCTCAGCAAATGGTACCATGGGAGAGCAATGAGAATAGAAAAGAATTTCTTTACTTTCAACTCTGAGGATCATAGGACCAAACATTTAGAACCGGATGGGTCCATCTCCTATAATCTCTTTATTTTACAAATGTGAAAACGGAGACAGAAAAAGGTTCAGTGATTTTCCAGAGAAGCCATTCTTGACGTCCCATCTTGGTAATGGCCTCGCCTTTCAAGAAGTCAATGGTACTTTATTCGCATCTCTCCAAAGCACTCAGTGTGCAATACCGTACACTAGAGTTGTATGTGTTTGTGCAGTATCCCCTCACTAGATTGAGCTCCTTGAAGAATCAAATGCTGTATCTCTCAGCACTGAGCAATGGGATTCTGCACACAGTAGGCACTTCGTAAGTGATTGAAAAAGCACTCAATATGTGCCACATACCATGCCAAGGGCTAGGGATACAAAAAGCAAAAGCAAGACAGTCCCTTGTCTTAAGGACCTCACACCAACATTGAGCCCACTGCCTGATGTAACTAAGCACTTAATACATAATCATTGACTTGACTTGATGTTCTACCTAGATGAGACAACGTGTAAAAGAAACTGTAGCTACAGGGTCAAGAGGAAGGCTCAGAAATCCTGAGGGTTCTATGGCAAGACATATGGCAAGGCCTGGGGATGAGATTCCATCAGTAGAGCCAGTGACAGTACCAAGAGAGGCAGGGGGGATGGACAGGCCTGGTGGTCCTCCATTCTCACTGAGAGGCACAAATGGAACCCATGATCTTTACCTCATCCCTGCTCCCAATGTGGGCAGCCTAGAGGTACGGATGGACTCTGGGACAAAGGGAAAGAATATCCTCTGTGGAGGGAGGTCTTCCCTGACCCCTAGCTATCCTCAGTGTATGTTGGATGAATGGATGAGTGAATGGTGGATGGACAAGGAGATGAATGCATCAAGGAACAAATGAAGGAATTTGTACTAATTTTCCACTTGACTGAGTTGGGTCATGTCTTCTCTTGGGACAGTGAAATCTGTCTTGTGCCAGGAGTGCATGCAGTCTGGATCCTACGAATGTGAGGAAGTCAAAGAGTGTAACAGCACCAACGGCTTTTGCCATATAATCTTCTATGGTGAGTTACCATTTCTTTGCCATAACTCAGGCAGAGCATTCTTAACTGGGAGTAAGTTCTGGAAGGAATGTGGAAACTTTCTGAAACTACCCAGGGGTGTGGAGAATCTGTGGCCTCAAGGCCACCTGTGGCCTCCTAGGCCCTCAAGTGCAGCCCTTTGACTGAATCCAAACTTCACAAAACAAATCCCCGTAATAAAAGGATTCATTCTATAAAACTTGGACTCAGTCCAAAGGCTGCACCCGAGGACATAGAAGGTCACATGTGGCCTTAAGGCCGCAGGTTCCCCATCCATGCAGGGTTACTAACGTGTTGAAAGTAAGGTCGCAAAGGGACCTTGGGCAGTGAAACCCTGCTTCAGGAGAAATTCAAAGGTCACAGGGAGCCATCCTGTTCTTCCTGTGCATCTGATGTTAACAATTCTTGGAGTAAAAGTTCTTAACCTTTTTCCGGAGCATGAGGGAACAGATAGAGAAAGCATTGGACCTAGAGTGAGGAAGACCTGAGTTCAAATCTGTCCACAGACACTGCCTAGCTGAGTGATACTGGGTGGGTCACTCTACCTCTGTCTGCCTCAGTTTCCTCATCTGCAAAATAGGGATAACAACAACACCTATCTTCCAGGGTTGTTATGAGGATCAAATGAGACAGAAGGTAGACTGAGCTTGATCTACAAAAGGCCAAAGTAATAGAAATTCAGAACACGCCAACTGAAGCATATATCCTCAGACCAGACAGCAGAATTGAGCTAAAGGTTTGGTTTTTGGTGTTTTGGTTGGTTGGTTGTTTTTCAGAAATATTGGAAGATGGTATAGTAGGAATCTCCAACTTAGGTTAGGGCTTGGCTCAGAAGGATTAATGCTATTATTACAAATGACTTGGTGAGTACAACCCTGGGAAGGTGGGAAAGTGGTGTGTCTGTGCTGGGTTAGGTTGTGGCCGATCTAGTTCTAGATGCAGGTACGTGACTAGTGAATTTAAGAGGAAGCCTTCCATGATTACAGAAATGTTATTTTTCCCTCTTCTCTTTTTATAGAAGGAAGAGATGGTCATAAAAGTATTAGGCAATCCTGTGCAACTGACTGTGAGCTCCCTACATCGCTCTTCATCAACGCAAAGATGTATCATGCTTTATGCTGTACTTTTGACTTTTGCAATCAGTTCCAGTATTCCAGGGAGGTGATGGAATTTCAGCCCAACATCGCAGTATCAGGTCTTACCAGTAGTGTCTTCTGGGCCCACTTCAGGGTTATACTGCAATATATTGGGCTGGAAGACTGAAACTACCCCCTTCCCTCAATCTGCTCACATTCTTTTAGTAAGAATAGAATCTCTTCCCTGTCGGTTTTGTAATTGGCCCCTCAAAATCCCATTGGTAAAGATGTCCGTGGTTTCAAATCTTGGTTCTGTTATTCACTTGCTAGCTGTGTGACCTTGGGCAAGTAACTTAACCTCTCTTACCCTCAGTTTCTTCCTTGAGAAAATGGAACAAGGCCTGTGGGTGATTTGTGAAGTCTCCATATAACTTTAATGTCTGTGATCCCATCACATTATTTGTGAGTCTACCTTTTCCTATGGTTCAATGTCTCTTACTGACTGGACTTTGGAGCTGATTCCTTGAAGCAACTTTTTTTTCCAGGATGCTAGGTTCTAACCCTGCTTTTTAACAAAGGCTACCAGCCCCCAGCTCTTCCAGCATGAAAAAGGGACAGTTGTGGCTCCTGCCCCATACTTAGGGAACTCTTGGGCAGCTCCAAGATAAAATCAGTGAATCAGATGGGTGAGCAAGTGTATGTTTGCAATGTAAGTCCTCATCCATTAGGAGCATCCTCTCTGGGAACTTTAGGTCACGGGCTAGAAGTTACCAAGAACTTGGAGCTTAATTATAATCACAGACATTTCTAGAGTACTTGACAAAGTCCTGCCTTCACTATAGCCTTGAGTGGGCAGGGGGTGCAATGTCTACAATCCATGTTTTGTGGAGGAAACTGAGGCTGACAGGGTGAAATGACTGCCCAGAGCCTCACAGCTAGTCAGTGTGGGAGCTAGGATTGCACCCCAGGCCCCTCGCCACCCGATCCAGTGTTCTTGCCCCCCCATCCCATTGCCTCTCCACTCCTCATCCATTTTGTTGTAACGTGTTTCTTGTTGTTTTTCATCTTGTTTGGACTTATATTTTCCAGTGAAAGGGCTGGTGAGAAGAGTCTTTGACAGACCCTGATTAAGGCTCTCTGTACCACCATATACCTCTTTCTATCTTGAGATGCCAGCCCCTTAGCTGCGTACCATCTCAGCACTGCAGTGGCTTCATCCCACTGCATATCTCCTAGTGATTCCCTTTGTCTTCTCTTCCCCGTGGGGCCTGTAGAGTCTGGTTGTTGTCTTTATTTTTGAACATTCCCTTAAAAAATAAAATGATTGGATTTGTAGTTCGTCAGTCTGCATAGTTTTTTTGTTTGTTGGCTTGTTTTTAAATCACCTACTGTGTGCCAGTCCCTGGCAGGGGCAGGGGCAGGGGCAGGATACAGGTACAAAGCATGAAGCAGTCTCTACTCTCCAAGTGCTTTCACTCATTGGGGCAAACAGTAAACACTTATGTAACTCTGTACAGAATAAGTAAGGGCAGCTGAGGTGGCACAGCAGGTAGAATGCCAAGCCTGGAGTCAGGAAGACTCATCCTCTTGAGTTCAATCTGGCCTTAGACACTTATGAGCTGTCTGACCTGGGCAAGTCATTTAACCCTGTTTGCCTCAGTTTCCTCACCTGTAAAAGGAGCTGGAGAAGGAAATGGCAAACCACTCCAGTACCTCTGCCAAGATCATTCCCACTGGGGTCATGAAGAGTTGGATAGGAATAAAAAGACCGAACAATGACCACAGAATAAAGAGAAGAAATGCAAAATAGTCAAGGTACAAGATGTTTTGGGAAAGAGGACGTTAACAGTTGGGGGAATCGGGAAAGGTTTCATGCAGAAGATGGTGCTAAAGCTGCATCTTAAAACAAGAAAGGGATTCCAAGAGGCAGAGGAGAGGAGGGAGCTCATTCCAGGCACAGGGCAAGGCCGGTGCAAAGGCAGAGGATTTTATAGGATTGTTTCTGGCTTGATGGAACGATCATTCTGGGGAACCTCATGAAGACAAGGAAGCTTCAGGTCAAGAGGCCCATATGAAGGGATCTAGTTTTCTAAACATTCCCAGTGTCCATCCCCTTGAATGTGGAAAAAATACTTGGAAGGAAGTGATGACCTGGGAGATTGGGGGATCACACCATGCTAATCGTTGACATCTTTGATGACCTAGGAAACCATTGGTTTCATGGTTGGATATTTAGTTAAAGAAATGTTTATTGGAGGAGATAATTCTACACATGCATACCTACATATACATGCATGTGTATGTCTATATATAGACATAAGTATAGCTAGGTGTGTGTGTATATATATGTATATACATGTGCACATATGTGTGTTCATACATGGGTATCCACACTAGACATACCACATCCACCAGCACCCCCTCCCATGCTGGCTGCTCTTTCTCTCACAATCCTTCATTTACAGGGCTAGGAGGCTAGCATGGCATTCCCCTTCCTCCTCATAACCTGTTCAGTTCAGCTAACATGGTTTAAGCACCTACTTTGTAGAGGGCTTATAGGTTGGCACTGGATATATAATACAAAACAAGACAGTCTTACCCTCAAGGAGCTTATATTCTAGTAAGGGAGTAAGGAGAGGAGAGTAGGCAATATTTATACAAATAAATATAGTGTAAGATAAAATATAATACAAAATTACTAAAACGGAAATGTTTTATGTGGTTGCACATATATAACATACCTGTTTGCTTGCCTTCTCGGATTGGGGAGGGGAGTTAGGGAGAGAGGGAAGGATAGAATTTGGAACTCAAAACTTTTTTTAAAAATGGTAAAAAAAAATTAAACCATAATTGGGGTGGGGAATAAAATAAAGGTATTTATGTGTATATATGTATATGTGTATATATATATATATATACACATATATATATATATATGATAAAATGTAATGGGGCAAGAAAGAAATCTAAACACAAGACTAAGATGTTTAAGGAGGAAAAGATCACTTTTTTCTGAGGATGGAATAAAAGCAGAAGGTCACGGAAGGCTTCATTGAGGAGGTGGCTTCTGAGTTGAACCTTAATGAAAGAGGACTTCAATAGGGAATACTCCATTGTAGATGTACCTGTGCTCTAGCTCCCCCCTTCCTCACCCTTCTCCCACCAAGAGTCTGAAGTCACATGAACCAGGTACAATCCAGGCAGATCATTTTCTCACTTTGGTTCATTACTCTCACCTGGAGTTACTCCAGAAAAGTTTGTGACTATAACTTACAGGTGATTTAAACCTAGTGTTCCTCAGATGTGGGTGGCAGGGTATCTCTTCCTGTACAGAACCTTGAGGTGATTAAAGAATGTACATGGATAGGAAAGCTTTTATTTGAACCCAAAGAAAATGCAGACAAAACACAGGACTTAACAGAAGTTCATAAAGAGATGCAGCAACACATAAAGTACTCTAATAGCCTACTAACTCCCCTCTTGTACAGGGCAAGGCAACATTTTGACATCTTAGGGTATCTCTGATCTTCCCATGAGCTCCTACATAGTCCCTCCTAGACTTGTAATGTTAATCTCTGGTATGGATTCCCCTTCGAAGGTCGAAAAAAATTTGGGCTTATGAACAAACAATTCCCTTCTCCTTAAAATTGTACTATTCAAATAATTCCATGGCTTTTCATTCCTGAGCTTTGCAAGAGATTTTCTGCTTTCTCTGAGGAAAACATTGCATCAGGAAATCTCCAACATGCTCCAAAGATTTGAATCACGCCCAGTCTCCGGAGGACCGATGGTCCATCCAAAGAGAGGAAGTACAAACAGCGTGTGGCACCCTCTTTGAGGTTACTCCCCTAACTCATTTTGGAAGTTTGGATTCTCCTAATGGGCATTTCTACTCTTAGGATTCTAGGAGCAACCTTCAGAGGCAATGTTTCTAACATTATTGCTCATAAACCCCTACTGGTGTGCTCCTCATTATCAATCAGACAATTTACTTTTAATGAAAGCATTTACTCAGTATAGTAAGAAGAGTTGGTATAAAATATTTTACCCAAATACTTGGGAGCCCTCTCCCATACAACTTTTGTGGAGAGGATAAGCACAAACCTAAAGTGGCAGGTGGTGAGGTATATATGTGTAGAGCATATATATGGCAAGGGATAAGACAATTATGTTTGCCTCAGTTTCCTCTTGATGTCTAAGTGCACAATCCTTCATGTATGACTGCCCATGGCGCATGTTAGTTGCCCACAAGTCATCTTTCTCTCTCTGTATGGGACAGGATAATTTTATTTTAGCCATATATCTCTGTGATGACATCCGCTACACTGGTCCTGTGCACTTCTCCATGTGTAATGTATTACACCCTGTCATATTCACCTTGTGTCTCTTCATTTTCCTTGTATCCTCCATCTTTCAATGACCTTTCTTCATTTGGAGTCAGGGCAATCATTTATATGACTTTATCCTAATCTTTTAGCTTGACACCTGCAGATTCTGCCTGCTTTTTTCTCTTACCCAAGTCATTCTTCAAACTTCCTCAGTGACCTCAACTCCTGGATTTCTTCTTCTTTCTCTCACCTGCCATTATCTTTGGCGATGTTCAAATGGTATTCATACCATTGATCTCACTGACAATATCCTCAACCCCAGCGACCTCCTTCTCCACTCCAACTTCACATAAGCTACTTGCCCTTGCCAGGTGATTTGACCGTCTTTCTAGAACTGTGTTTCCTTTGAATTCTCTGACCACAGTCTTGTAATCTTTTACCTCTCCTCCCCTGTTTCACAGTGAAATCTATTCTTTACCCTTATCATGACTAGACCATTGTCACCTGATGAGACGGCATGGTCTTTCGCTGTTCTAGGTGTGCCCTCTTCTGCTCCAGTTTGTCAGTTTACCTCCTACAGTAAGGTGCTAGGATTAGAAACAATAACACCCCAGGTAAGATCAGACTAAGAGTACGGGGAAATTTTTTTCTTTCATTTTTTTGTGGAAAGCATATACTCACTTGAAGTCTCTCCTTTGCCTAGAGGTAACTAGGTTATATAGTAAATGGAGCACTGGACCCAAAGTCAGGAAGAACTTTGCTCAAATCCATTCTTTCTTCCTTTCTTTATGACCCTGAGCAAGTCACTTAACTTCTCCTTGCCTCAGTTTACTCAGTTGCAATATGGGGGTGATGATAGCATCTACCTCCCAGGGTTATTGTGAGGATCAAATAAAATTTGTAAAGTATTTGGCACAGTGTCTGGCATATAATAGTCACTTAATAAATGCCTATTTCTTTTCTTTCTTCCTTTCCTTCATTCCTTTCTTCCTTCTTCCTGGGAGGGAATGGAATGACAAAAACCAAGTTCCCTCTCCTCTGCACCCTAAGGCTCAAGGTCTGGGGAATAATAGGAAAAACCCTTTACTTATAGACACTGTCAGGTTGTACAATGAAAAAAAGAGATGACGAGATTGCTCTAAACACAATCTCTGCCTCACTCTGCTTTCCTTGGCCCAATCTAATTCCTTATATAACCAAATAAAGAGGCTGCCAAGGTCTTGCTCAGAGAAAAGTTATCTAGAGCCTTGAACTACCTCAAGGACATGCCAGGTTATTTAGTGGAAAACAATTACTTAGCTTGCTGTACGTTGGCTGGGCACTAGCAATGGGCTTTGTCCATAGAACAGGAGCTGCTTCATGACCTTGTTCAGAGCTTTGATGTCCAGCTGGAAGATTTGTTGAGCAGAAATAGCCCTGAACTGCAAGTCGGGGGACCTGAGATCTATTCTAGGTTCTGCTGTGTCATTATAGAACAGTTATTTCATCTCTGAATCTCAATTTCCCCATGCTATAATTATAGAATTCTAATTCAAGATCTCTTGCTGAGAGAATACTCACATATACTGCTAGGAAAACAAGCAGTTTGGTCTAGTTAAATAATGGAGTTAAATGATCTAAGATCCTTTCTGGCTTTGGCATTCCATATTCCAAGGTTTGTGGATTTATATAGTGAGCTTGAAGAGATTTTCTAGTAGGATGAAGGGAAGAGAAAAACACTTATTAAGGGTTTGCTATTTCCAGGCCCTGTGCTAAATTCTGGGGATACAAAAATTCAAGCAAAACCAAATCTAATCCCTGCCTTCAATGAGGTTACCTTACAATGGGAAAAGGTAACAGAGAAAAGGGTACTGGAAAGGAAGTCCAGAAGTTTTGAAGTCCAGAAGAGGAAGAGCAGAACGTGGAGCTGAATAAGGTCTTGACTGGCCTGGGCCCTTCCTCACAATGGAGGTCCCAGGGGGAACTCACCAACAGAAGAAGGGTTGCCCCCTTGGTGGAGGGATATTCCAAGGTGAGAAGGCTGAAAGAGTGGTTGGATATTCCAGGTACAAGGGGTACTAGGCACTGAGGAAAGTTCCAGAATGAAATCATAATTTTGAAGCCTGCAGTGTCAGGAACAGAGATGGGAGAGGAAAGTACAACTCCTTTGGTTTACATATGAATTAAATGGAACTCAGAAAAGTTACATGAATTGTCCAAGATCAGGCCTGTAGTATCTCTAGAAAGAGGACTGATGAACTCAGAGAGCAGATTGAAGCATACTTTATTCATTTTCCTTATTCTTCTTGTCTTCTGTGTATGTTTTCTTTTGCAATATGGCTAATATGGAAATGTGTTTTGCATGACTTCACATGTATAATCGATTTCATATTGCTTGCCTTCTCCAGTGCTGAGAGGGGGAGGAAATGAATTTGGAACTTGAAATTTCAAAAAGTGAATGTTAAAACAATTTTAATGTAATTGGGAAATATTTAACAAACTGAATTTTATATATATATATACACATATATGTATATGGGTATGGGTATACATACTTATATATGTTTTATACATATATATACATATATGTATGTGTATAGATAGATAGATATACGTTACAGTGGTGTAGTAAATGCCAACCCCAGGGTATAAATCTTGGTCAATGTTCTTTTAACTATGCAAAGCTGATTTTTAATGCAAATCTACTTAGTTCATTAATTAATCAATCAGTAAACTAGCCTTTATTAAGAACTCTCTATATTCCAGGCATCGCACTAGTTTCTAGGAATACAAAGACAGAAATGTAACAGTCCCTGACATTGAGGCTTGTGTTCCATTGGAGGAGATGCCACATACACAAAAATGCCTATTCAGAATATAAAGATTGGAGGGGCCTTCAAGGACAGGCACAATAATTCACTGAAAGTGGAACAATTAATCATTCTTAAAGCAATTTGGTACTACATCTTACTCCCCACCTCCCAAAGAAGAAAAGGTTAAGGTTTCATATACCAAACAATATTTCTAGTCATACTTTTTATTGGAGCAAACACTGGTAAACAAAGTAGGTGCCCATCAACTGGGTAATGGAAAAGGAAAAAAAAAAAGCAAATTGTGGTATTGTAATGGTAATGAGACTTTGAAGATCTTTCCTGCCCCTTAATAAGCCTAAGGGAATTTGAAGATCTTCCTTGCTTTGAAGATATACCCTGCTCCCTAATAGACTGAATGTAATCACATGGAGCTTGTGGTGGGAAGAGTTTGCTAAAGCATAGAGCAGAGCCCATAGGAAGCTGGGAGTCAGAGGAGTTAGAGACTGGAGGGAGGAGAGGATGCATCTGAGGGAGACAGTTAGACTTGTGAGTAAATATTGGTTTGTGGAAAGGCTAAAGGATGCTATGGCTCTCTGCGCTGTTATGGCTTATTAACTTCTTTGCTACTATGATGAAACCAGCTTACTGGTTTGGGGATTTGGTTTTCTGGTGTCTGAATGAATGTCTTGCTTCTGTCTTCTATATGGGGAGTCTGTTATAGTTTGCATTTGAGCACTATGCCAATTTACAGTGCCTATCAGCTCTGTGAATATTGCATTGGCACTACAGATATATGAATGGAATGGAACATTTTTACAACGTAAGGATTCAGAGAAACTTAGGAAGAC
This sequence comes from Pseudochirops corinnae, assembly GCA_028646515.1. Taxonomy (NCBI): domain Eukaryota; kingdom Metazoa; phylum Chordata; class Mammalia; order Diprotodontia; family Pseudocheiridae; genus Pseudochirops; species Pseudochirops corinnae. Next base: position 287,598,181 of record CM053587.1, on the reverse strand, counting down.
TTATGTGAATGGATACTAGGAGAACCAGGAAAACAATATACACCAAGACTGTTGTGCCTGTTGTTGTTGTTGTTGTTGTTCAGTCATTCAGCTGTGTCCGCTTCTTCATGACCCCGTGGATCATCACACACCAGGCTCTTCTACCACCCACGATCTCTCAAAGTCTACCCAAGTTAATGTTCATTGTTTCCATGATACTGTTGATCCACCTCATCCTCTGCCATCCTCCTTCTCCTCTTGCCTTCAATCTTTCTGAACATCAGGGTCTTTTCCAATGAGTCCAGTATAGTCACCATGACTATAACCATGAAAATGACAAGAACAACCATAATACAACAATCGAAACTGGATGCTGTGAAATGATAATGGTCAAAGTTGTCGCCAAAGGAGGGACATACTTTGTGGAGGTGGAGGGCCGTGTGTGTGTGTGTGTGTGTGTGTGTGTGTAACTGCATAGAATGTTGACTTTTTTGACATGTTGGTTCGTTTTCCTAAACTGTAAATAAACTTTTTTATTCTTTGTTTTAAGAGACGGGTCTCAGAGAAAGGGATCAGGAAAGGATACACTGGGAAATGCAGAGGATATAGGAAGAAACAATTATCTATAAATATTTATCTTAAGAAAATGACAGAGGGGGGTGGCTAGGTGGTGTAGTGAATAGAGTACTGGCCCTGGAGTCAGGAGGACCTGAGTTCAAATCTAGCCTCAGATTGACACACTTACTAGCCATGTGACTTTGGGCAAGTCACTTAACCCCAGTTGCTCTCCAAAAAGCAAAAAAAGAAAAAAGAAAAAAAAAGAAAATGACAGAGGGAAAGTCCTCATGTATACAAAAAATATTGTGACAGTACTTTTTGTCATAGCAAAGGACTAGAAACAAAGTGAGTGCCCATTAGTTGGGGAATGGATGAACAAATTGTGTTACATGCAGTTAGTCAGTCAAGAAGTATTGATTAAGCACCTACTATGTGGCAGGAGACAGGTAGGGGGCGAAGTGGATAGAGTGCTGGACATCGAGTCAGGAAGACCTGAGTTCAGATTGGACCTCAGATACTTACTAGCTGTGTGACCCTGGGTAAGTCACTTAACTTTTATTTGCCTTACTCCACTGAAGAAGGGAATGGTAAACCACTCCAGTGTCTTTGCTAAGAAAACCCCCAAAGGGGTCACAAAGAGTCATATATGGCTGAATGACTGAGCAATAACAACAATAATGTACGAGTGGTGGGGATACAAAAAAAGGCAAAATAAAGTCCCCGATCTCAAGTCTCTCATCGTCCGATGAGGAGACGGCATGAAAACAGTTATCTGCACACAAGGCAAAGGATATATTGGAGATAATCAATAGAGGTGGGGGTACTAGCATTAAAGGGGAAAGCTTCTTTTAGTGGGTAAGATTTTAACTGAGACGTAAAGGAAGCCAGAGAAGTCAGGAGGTGGAGAGGAGGAGGGAGAGCATTCCAGGCATGGGAGATAGCCTGAGACAATACCCAGAGCTGAGAGATGGCGTGTCTTGTTCATGGAACCACAAGGAACCTGTGTTACTAGATCACAGACAACATGGAGGGGGAGGAGAAGGTGACAAGGGAATAGTGGCGAGGAATTAGGAGAGCAAGAAATAGTTTACCCATCAGATCTAGGGAGAAGAGAAGAATTTATGACCAAACAAGAGATAGAGAACATTATGAAATGCGAAATGAATCATTTTGATTACATTAAATTAAAAAGGTTTTCTACAAACAAAACCAATACAACCAAGATTAGAAAGAAAGCAGAAAGCTGGGAAACAGTTTTTATAGCCAGCATTTCTGATAAAGGCCTCATTTCTAAAAATATATAAAGAACTGTGCCAAATTTATAAGAATATAAGTCATTCCCTAAATGATAAATGGTCAAAGGATAGAACAGGCAGTTTTCAGAGGAAGAAATTAAAGCTCTCTACAAACATATGTAAAATGCTGTGAAACACTATTGATCAGAGAAATGCAAATTAAAGCCACTCTGAGGTAATACCTCACACCCATCAGATTGGCTAATATGACAGAAAGGGAAAATGATAAATGTTGGAAAAGATGTTGGAAAATTGGAACACTAATGCATTGTTGGTGGAGTTGTGAACTGATCCAACCATTCTGGAGAGCAAAATTTGAAACTATGCTCAAAGAGCTATAAAACTGTGCATACTTTTCAATGCATCAATATCACTACTAGCTCTATATTCCAAAGATATCATAAAAAAGGGGAAAGGACTCACATGTACAAAAATATTTATAGCAGCTCTTTTTGAGGTGTCAAAGAATTGGAAATTGAGGGGATGTCCATCAATTGGAGACAAGTTGTGGTATATGAATGTAATGGAATACTCTTGTGTGCTATTAGAAATGATGAGCAGGGGGTGGCTAGGTGGTGCAGTGAATAGAGCACTGGCCTTGGAGTCAGAAGGACCTGAGTTCAAATCTGGCCTCAGACACTTAACACTTACTAGCCGTGTGAACTTGGGCAAGTCCCTTAACCCCAATTGCCCTGCCTTACCCCCCCTCCAAAAAAGAAAAGAAAAGAAAAGAAATGATGAGCAGGTGGACTTCAGAAAAACCTGGAAAGACAGCATGAACTGAGACTGAGTGAAATGAGCAGAACCAGGAGAACATTGTATACAGCAACAACAACATTGCGCAATGATTAACTATGCTCTTCTTAGCAATACAATGATCTAAGACAATTCCAAAAGACTCATGATGGAAAATGCTAACCATGTCCAAAGAAAGAACTATGGAGTCTGAATGCAGATTGAAGCATACTGTTTTCACTTTGGTTTTTTGGTTTTTCTTTTTCATGGTTCTTCCCTTTTGCTCTGATTCTTCTTTCACAACATGACTAATGTGGAAATATGTTTAACAGGATTTATACATGTGTAACCTATATCAGATTGCTTGCTGTCTTGGGGTGCGGGGAAAAGAGAGAGGAAGGGAGAAAAATTTGGAACTCAAAATTTTGCAAAAATGACTATTGAAAACTATCTTTATGTGTAATTGGAAAAAATGCTATTAAGGAGAAAAAAAGAATACTGGGGCAAGGTGGGAAGGGAATATATAAGAAAACATTGCATTATAAAAAAGATCAATATGAACTTGAGAATAGAAACCGACAGAGCAAAGTGAGCGGAAGATGGGGAACAATTTATGTACCAACCACAATAATGAGAAGCGGCTTTGAACGGTTTCAGCGTTCTGATCACGACTTCAGCAGAGTGCTGTCAAGCAGGTCTCCTGTCCCGTGGTAGAGAAGGGAGCAATCACAGGTGCAGAATGAGACAGACATTTGCAGACAAGGCCAACACGGTGATGATGTTTTTCGCTTCACTTAAGTGATTTATTGCATTAGAATTTCTGGGAAGTGAACGACACAATCAAAAAAAGAAAAGACCATCAATTTTAAAAAAAAGAAGCAAAAACAAGTTCTGAAGGGACACAAACATCAGCAAGGTGGTGTGGCTGTGTGACCCTAGATAAGTCACTTAAATCTCTGTTTGCCTCAGTTTCCTCATCTGTAAAATGGGGATAATACTATCTACCCCCTCCCAAGGCTATTGTGAGGATAAAATGAGACAAAAATTGCAAAGCACTTGGCACGTGACAAGTCTTATATAAATGTTAGATTTTTTTTTTAATTATTATTTTTCTATTTACTAGTATTAGCACAGTTGTGTTACTGTGGAAAGTTCAATACAAGCAGTTCCAACAGTCTTCGTGAATTCTTGAGCTTCAAACTTAAGACTGAACAAAGAGGACTGGGATCCCCTCGACAGGCTTAAAAAAAAATAAAGACAGCTATGTGAAATAGACATTCGATGTCCTATAGAGTTCTCTCTTTCAATTCTTCTTCGTATAATGATCGATTTGTTCATTGGCTAATCACTCAGCAATCATTTATTAAGCACCCACTAGGTGCTGGTGATACAAATGATACAGTGATCAATAAGAAAAAAAAAACAAGAATAAAACCATCCCCATTCATAAGAAGTTGACTTTCTGATGGGAGAGATGACAAGCACATACATGAGGATAGAGAGTATACATGTTTAAAAAATAAATAAATGCCAGGTCATTTGAGAGAGAGGGCACCAGCAAGGTGGGGGAGATCAGATCCAGCTTCCTATAGCTTGAGCTGCATCTTCTTTTAAGAAGAGATCCAGTGAAACTCGGGTAAGGAGGAATTGGATTCCAGGCTTCTCTGGTAGCTGGCATAGATGGAGGAAGCCAGGAGATGAGTGAGGAGCACAGACAAGGCTAGTCTGGCTGAGCCTGGAGTACAGGAGGGCCAGTGACGTCCAATGAGGCTGGAATGATAGGTCCGGAGCAGGTTGTACAGGGCTTCATGGGGAAGCTTTTGGTGTTGTGCTGGGGAGGCTCAAGGTCAGTTCTTGAGGAAAATTATGCTGGCAGCAATATTTAGGATGGCTCAAAGAGGCAAAAGACCTGAGGCAGGGAGGCCAGTTAGGAGGTGGTTACTTGGGTGAAAGGCAATGAGGCCTCAGAGCTGCATGAGTGCAAAGTAGGATGTGAAAGATATTGCAGAGATTGGAAGAGCAAGAATTGGCAGCTGTTTGGCTGTGGTGTAGGGGAGGGGGAGGAGTCAAGGATAATGCTGAGGTTACAAATCCTGGGGCCTGGAAGAATGGTCATGCCTTCACCAGCAAGGAAATTTAGAGGAGGAATTTAGGTGGCAGATAATGGGTCTGGCTCTGTATGTGTAAGTCTAAGATGTCGTCAGGACATACAGTTTAAAATGTACAATAGATGGTTGTTAATGAAGGCCTAAAGCTCAGGGAAGGATGTGCTAGAGATGAAATTCCCCGTATTGCTTCCTCTACTTTGTGATGGATAAATTTATCATTTAGGCAAGTCAGGAAGCTATCAGCTACTCAGTTAATGGAGAGAGAGGGGGAGAGCGTGAAGGAGAGAAAGACAGTAATAGAGATAGAGGAAGTGAAAGAGGGAGAAAGAGAGAGAAGAGAGAGATTGAGGAAGAGAGGGAGGGGGGACAAAGAGGGGAGAGAGACTGAAAGAGAGAAATACAGCAATAGAGAGAGAGAGAGAGAGAAGAAAGAAAGAGAGAGAGAGAGAGGGAAAGAAAGAGAGAGAGAAGGAAAGAGAGAGAGAGAGAGATTGAGGAAGAGAGGAAGGGAAGGGGAGAGAAGTGGGGAGAGAGAGCGGAGAGAAATATAGAAATAGAAAGAGACAGAGGAAGTGAGAGAGGGAGGAGAGAGAGAGCGAGAGCTCCATTAATTGTCTGCATACCTCAGGCTCCCCATCACTACTACTTGTCTTTGTGCCAGACGAGCGATGTTTCCCAAACTCATCTATTTCTGTCTAGGTGGTCTGTAGTATTTTCCAACGAGTTTCTCCTTCCATTAACCTTCACCCAGATGCACTTCGCCATGCTCTCCTCCTCTGGTTACTGAAATTACTCCCATAAGTATATTTTCTTAATAAATAATGATATTCCCCTGTCTTTTGGCTTTCCTATTTCTTTGCAATGAGGCATTGATATTCCCAAAGCTAAGCAGGGAGCCTGGTACCTAAAAGAATTGTAACAAATGTTTATCGTTTATTCCATGATCAGCTATGAAGAACTTAACTCTTCTCAGCAATACAGCGATCAAAGACACTTCCAAAGGACTCCTAAGGAAAAATGCCATCCATGCCCAGAGAAAGAATCGATGAAGAGCAAAGCATACTATTTTCACTTTGGTTTTTTGTGCGTGTATTTTTATCTACTTGTGATCTATTTCTTCTTTCATACCATAACTAATATGGAAATAGGTTCTGCACAATTGCACATATATAACCTACATCAAATTTCTTACCACTTAAGGATGAGGGGAGGAGAGGGAGGAAGAAAAATGTGGAACTCAAGGTTTTTGAAAAAATCAATGCTTAAAATTGTCTTTACATGTAATTGACAAAAATAAAATACTATTTAAAAATAAAGGAAAAATCCTAGAGAGAAAAATAAAATAAAATAAATGCTTGTTGATTGACCGATTGACTTTGGAAAGACAAAAAAAGATTTCCTAACAAGCAGATATATTTAAAAGTGAACTGGAGGGTCTTCAGGTGGAGACTGAATGAACAAGGGATCAAATGTGCCCTCTAGGGGAGCTCATGTCCTACTCTGAGATTCTGTCTTACCTCCTCTGGGCCTGTTTTCCCCTCTGTAAAATGAGGTGGGCGAGCTCACTGAAGTCCCTTTCCCACTCTTAAATTCTATAGCTCTGGGATTCCCCTTTCTCATTTTGCATAGCTGGAGTTTCCTAAATGTTTGCTGATTGAATTCAATACTGGGCCTAACCGTTGGGCAATCTCAGCACTCACAAATAGGTCCACCAGAGGGCAGCCAAAGGAAGGGACAGTTGATGATGCTATATTGGTGGTGGTGTTGAGTGGGAAATGAACTCTTGATTCTTCCTAGAACATTTGAACTGCAGAGAATTCGCCTTTTTTCTCTGCATGATAGCTTAGGGTGGATGTGGGAACGGTGGCAAGAAATTGCAGAAAGGCAGAGTTGAGCCCCGTATTAGGAAAAACTTCCTGGAATAACAACTGCCCAAAAGTAGAATGGGTGGGTGGGTGGGGTAGTGAGTTCCCCATCCCTGGAAGTCTTCAAATGGACTCATTATTCCACATCACCTCTTAGGGATGCCATAGAAGAGAATCCTGTATAGGTTACGCTATAACTATAGGTTACACTAAATGACCAGCGAGAGACCTTCTAGCTCTGATTTTTTTACAAGACCTGTTAGGAAGTGTTTGCAATAGTCCAGACAGAAGGAGATGATGTTTGAGGAGTTAATTAAATGACTATATGATGGGGCAAATCACTTCTCTTTTCTGAGCCTGAAGTAAGGGCCCCTTGGACTATAGGGTGGCAGTAAGCACGCAGAATAAAAGACAGTCTCTTGCCCCCTAAGAGATGAATGCCACATTTCCCCCTGCCTGATTAGCCTCCTAATCACATCCCTCCCTTTGAGATCTATTCCAACCATGCTTGGGTGGTGACCCACATCTCAGATTTCCTGAATAGGAAGGAGATAGGAAATGTAATTAGCTCCTTTCTTGGATGCCCTCAGGGGCCTGAGAGGCCCTAGGATCAGAGAAGAAAATCTACCAGTTTGGTTGACTCCTCTGAGGGGGTGGACCAGTAAGCAATGCCCATTTATTCAATCCTTTTGATCTCAGACTTATAAAGATTATTTCCCATTCAAGAAATGTCTTTCCTTCAAGGAGTATGGATGTGTTCAGCAGACTTTATACTATCCAGTGGCTATTAATCTTCACCTTCAGTGAGATTCTGGTTACATCAGAAATAATCACCCTTGTAATAGTTCACATTTCTGTCACACTCTGGAGTTTTGAAAGGTGTTTTCCTCAAAGCTATCCTATAAGGAAGGCAGTGAGAGTATTTGTTGTCCCCGTTTTGCAGAAGAGAAAACCAAGGCTCAGAGAGGCAGGTGTAGAGTGTGTCAATGGAAGAGGACATAATTGGAGTTAAATGGCTTGGGCTCAGATCCTGGGACCAGGCCTTACCTTCTGTGTGACCCTGAGCATATCCCTTAACCGCCTCGGTACTCAGTTTTCTCAGCTGTGAAAAGGAAGGGATTGCACCAGATGGCCTCTGAGGTCCCTTCCAATGCTCCATCTATTATCCTATGATCCAAAACAACCTGCCTACTGTCTTATCCCTAGTGTCACAGGTGGATCTAGAATCTGGCTCTCCTGCCTCCAACCCCAGATCAATAATACAATACCACCGGCCTACATCTGAAATCTACTACCAAAATTCAGTTGGACAAGCATTTTACTAAACACCTACTTTGAGTTAGGCAGTGGAACAAAGGATCGTGGAAGCATAGATCTGGGACTGGAAAGGACCCCTGAGGCCATGAGGTCCATCATTTTACAGATGTGTAGACTGAGGTCTGGGGAGTTTAGGTGACTTGCCCAAGGTCACAGAGGTGGCAGGTTTTGAAGGGAGAGAATTGAAGACAGGTTCTCTGGCTACAATCAGTCAGTCAATCAATCAGCATTTATTAAGCACCTACTATTTATTAAGTACAGTGCTAAACTCAGGGAATACAAAAGGAAGCAAAAAGGCAATCCCTGCCCTCAAGGAACTCACAATCGAATAGGGAAGACAACAAACAAAATAGATTTAAAAAACCACCTAGATTCAGGACAGACAGGAAATAATTAATGGAGGGAAGGCACAACAATTCAGAGGGGACTTAAAGGAAGGTAGAGATGAGGAGGGAGAATGTCATAGCTAACATTTACACAGCATGCTAAGGCTTGCAAAGCACTCGACTTACACTGTTTCCTCTGACTTTTGGAGCTAGAAGGGACCTGAAAAATCACCTAATCCAAAAACTTGCCTTTTACAGAAGTAGGAAGAAAGGAGCAGGGAAGGAGAAGGACTTATCCAAAGTCATGCAAGGAGCAAAAGGGGGAGTACAAGGTGACGATGTTAGAACAGATGCTCTCAGGCCCCTTGTTGCTCTTACAGTCCGGCTTCCGTGATCTAAGGACCTTCCTTCTATCAATGGTTCTACCATCCTATGTTCTAAGTCCCACTGTGTTCTATGTGTGAAGGTCCATCCCAGCTCTGATGTTCCATGTTCTATGTTGTCACGTCCCTTCCAGCTCTGCTGTTCTATACTGTATGTTCTCAAATCACTTTTGATTCTAACATTCCATGCTTAATGTGTTAAAGCCCTTTCCAGCCCTGGCATTCTATGTTCTAAGGCAGTGGTTCTCAACATCAGATAGATTCATAACAGTAGCAAAATTACAGTTACGAAGTAGCAACAAAAATAATTTTATGGTTGGGGGTCACCACAACATGAGGAACTGTATTAAAGGATCACGGCATTAGGAAGGTTGAGAACCACTGTTCTAAGATCTCATTCTAGTACTACATTCTTATGTCATTCATGGGAGCTTTAAGAATTTAGGTTCTTCCTGACTCTGACTAGATGGGTACCAAGTACCAAGCCTGGAGTTGGGAAGACCTGAGTTCAAATCCAGCCACAGACACTTACTAGCTGTGTGACCCTGGGCAAGTCACTTAACCCTGTTTGCCTCAGTTTCCTCATCTGTAAAATGAGCTGGAGAAGGAAAAGGCCAACCATTCCAGTCTCTGCCAAGAAAATACCAAATGAGGTCATGGAGAGTTAGACAGGACTGAACAACATTAATGTGTAAGCCCTGTCAGAGCTCTGACATTCAATGTTCTGTGTTTTCAAGTCTCCTCCTGCTCTGGCATTCTGTGTCTCAGTTACTCCAGTTCCAGGTGTTATCGGCAGCTTTGAAAATCCTCCCCAACCAAGGCTATCTTCCCTCAGCTTCTGGCTTCCTTCAGGCATGTAGATCATTCCACTGATAGGAGAGAAAGAATAATAAATAAACAAGGGTGTTTCCTAGTTTCATCTTGTAAACCAGAATTGTGTATCTGGCATTCTAACTGAAGCCACTAACTTCCCTTATACTTGTTGGACAGGCGAGGCTTCGATCAACATTTACTGAGCCCCTACTGCATGCCATGTCCCATTTCTGTTCTGATGATAGAGACAGCGGGCGGAGGAGGAGTAGACCCAGCCCTGCCCCTGAGAAACAAGAGCTACCCTTATACAGGAAGAGGGTAGAAGCCCCTGCATGAACTTAGTCCTGTCTGTGTGTCATCACCCCAAATGGTCATTAAGTCTAATTGCCCCAGCCTGGGCTCTAGAAACACAAAGGAAACAATACAGGGCAGTGTGAGACCCACGGCTTGGCTGGGTGGGACAGACTGGGGCTATGAGGGAGGTGGTATCAGGGAAGGTTTCAGGTCAGAGTTAATGGGGACTCTGAGGTGCTGCCTGAATACTTACTGAATGACTAAATCGATGAATTTGGAAGGGACCTCAATTAAATCATCCTCACAATACAGAAATTCCTTTTATGTCTCCTTATTCACTCAACGGAAGTTCTGCATCTTGACGGTCTGAAGCCCGTGTTTAATAGGGACAATTCCGATTCTTTGGGAATCCTTTTAGGGATGTAACTAGCTCAGAGCAAATGGGGCTTTGTTTTGGGGTGCTGACTTACATGCTTCATCTCTTTGTGACTGCTGTCCCCCAAACTGGCCTTGTGTTGTTCTGCTAGGCTGTACTATTTATGGTACCATTGCCTCCAGGGTTCCCTTGCCCCTCTTATCGGGCTCCCCTTCTCTCCAACCAACATTTACTGAGTCCCTACTATGTGCCATGTCCCATTTCTGTTCTGATGTGATAGAGACAGAGAACAGAGGAGGAGTAGACCCAATCCCTGGGAACAAAGGGTGAACTGTCTAGGGAATAGGCCATTCCCTCTCTGTCACAGATGTTCCTGTGATCAGACAGTCCTTTGCATCACCACCTGTTCCCCAACTAAATAGTCAGGTGCAATGATTATCAAATTAAAACTATAGACATCAAGGAAAATAAAGCTCATGACACCATGCTGTGATGAAAAAATACCCTTTGGTTGCCAATGTTTCTAGCTCCCCTAAAAATGTGGGCTTTAAGCGACAGTGGAGATGGGTTGTTGACTGGAATCAGCAGTAGGAGCTACTCCAGGATTCAGTCAGGGGATGGAGAATGCATTTCCTTACTTGAAGCCAATCTTTCCATTGTCCCTTCTAGGATTAAACAAATCCATGATTTGGGCCACTTCATCACTGACCTAGGTATGTCCCAGAAATAGTGACCTTAAGTCATACCATGAGTCAATGGCACATCTTGGTTATCTCTCTGGATTCCCAGATTTCGAGTTTTAGGCAGTGAGTTAGGGAGAAAGGAGAATAGAGTATCTTTGTTCCACAATACCATATCTTTCATCTCCTTAAGTAAGGAACTGCCAGGAGCCTTCTTTGGGAGAAAAAGAATAAATAACCTAGATTGGGGTGAAAGGGTGGGGCAAGGTTTATCACGCTGCCTCTGTTATAAATCTTCTTCTGGATTCATTGACTCAGCAACGATCTCAGAATGTCTTTGGACGCACGAAAGAGATGAGGTTCCCCACCTTGAGCACCTAAGGCAGGGATTCTTTTTTTTTTTTTTTTTTTTTTAGCTTTTTGGAAGAGGGAAGGCAGGGCAATTGGGGTTAAGAGATTTGCCCAAGGTCACACAGCTAGTAAGTGTTGAAAGCAGGGATTCTTAACCTGGGGTCCATGAACTTTCTTTAAATGTTCATGACTGTATTTCAATATAAATGATTTCCTCTGTTCTCCTACGTATCTTATTGTATGCAATTAAAAATATCAGGGTTCATAAACTTCACTATGCTGCCAAAGGGGTCCATGATATGGAAAAAAAAAAAGACTAAAGTAATCCCAGAGGACACCACTACCTACTTCCAGGTCAGCATCCTTGAACGAAATGGAAATCATGCAGGGCATGACCAATCCCTAGCACAGGCAGATTTGGTCACCCTACAAGAGGTCATCCAGGAGAGAAGGAAAGCATTTTAAAGGGAGCAAGGGAGATGGGATTCAAGGCACAAGCTGAGCATTTGCCCTTGGCCAAGAAAAGAACCATTTCTTCGTCAGAAACTGGGGGGAAGGAGGGAACGACAGGCAAAGATGTATGTGGATTTTGAGTTGTAGAATATGGGAGGTAAGGGAGTTCACAATTAATGGCCTCCATTTCCTCAGCAAGGTAGGAGGTGAGGTCATCTGATGGATAGGACAAACAAGTTCTCAGAATCTCCTTTCTGTTTCCCTCCATCAGCACATTTTGCAAATGAATTTGCAGCATTACCCTTGGCTACCATTACTTTCCACTTGGCAGGAAGATCAAACGTTTACTGGCTGAGGCATTCTCTGGCCTTTTTCGACCTCCTCTAATGTTTTACATCAGTTAAACCTCCCTAAGAAATAGCAAGGATCTGAATCTTATCTGATTAGAGTGAATTGGATTCACGACTTTACTTTTTCCACTTTCTGTAAGAGACAACTTATTTCAACCACTGGACTGGAGCTATTTTAATCGTATGCACTGTCTTTTCATCCTTATTCATTCTTCAGTTTTGGTGTTGATTTTTGCCTTTGGTATAGTCAGTTAATGACTGGACAGAAAAGCCAACAACTAGTTAGTTAATTCTGAAACGATTCCTATGTCACTGTGTAGTCATTTCCTGTCTAACAGATGGAATCAATTTCATCTTTTGTGTGTATGATATATTTCAGGTGTTACAGAAGTAATAATGGCACATTGAGCAGAGGACTGGATGTGGAATCAAAGACCTGAGTTCAAGTCCCACCCATGATGTATTCTGGGGAAGAGGGAGTGATCTCCTTTCACAGAGGGGAACTTTGCTGTGTTGCAGACGGTGCTCTAAGACTGCATGTTTCAGACTGATCTACATTGGTAGAGGGAGTTTATTCACTGGGAGTTCCCTATGACAATAAAATCATTCATTGGGTTAAGAAAAGAAAAGAAAAAAAAATTCAGTTCTCACCAGGGCCAGTGCTTTCTGACTTTCTAAACAAAGTTCACAAAGAAACATTAACAATGTATAGGTTTTTGGAGTGCTTTCAAAATATAAAATGGCCAAGATGACATTCATGCAAAAAATAAATGAAATAAACAATTTTTTAAAAGATGATTCATTTTTTAAAATTTTAAATCACTTACAAGATAAGGTCAAAATGGATACATGACCTAGATATAAAGAGATTTTATAAATTAAATTAAATTAAAAAAACATGGAGCATATTACTCACTGGACTTATGGACTGGCAAACAATTTATGAATAAATGAGAGAGAGTGAAGTTAGGTGCAAAATGGATAATTTTGAGTATATTAAATTAAAAAGGTTTTGTACAAATAAAGCAAATGTAGCTAAGGTCAGAAGGAAAGCAAAAAACTGTGTAAAGGGAATTTTATAGCTAGTTTCTCAAATAAAGGTCTCATATCTCAAATATATAAAGAGCTTTGTCAAATCTATAAGAATACCAATCATTCCCCAATTGATAAATGGTCAAAACATATGAACAGGCAGTTTTCCAACGAAGAAATCAAACCAATTTATAGTCATATGAAAAAATGTTCCAAATAATTTTTGATTAAGGAAATGCAAATTAAAACAACCTTGAGGTATTATTTTATACCTAACAGATTGGCTAAAATGATTGAAAAAGAAAATTACAAATGTTGGGGGGATGTGGAAAAATTGGAACATAAATTCATTGTTGGTAAAATTGTGAACTGATCCAATCATTTTGGAAAGCATTTGGAATTATGCCCAAAAGGTTATTAAACTGCTTTTGACTCAGCAATACCACTACTAGGTCTATTTCCAAAGATGATTAGGGAAAAAGAAAAAAAATTCCTATATGTTCTAAAATGTTTATAGCAGTTCTCTTTGTGGTGGCAAAGAACTGGAAATTGCAGAGATACCCATCAACTGGGGAATGACTGAATAAATTGTGGTATATGATTGTGATAAATACTACTGTGCTATAAGAATTGATGAATTCCATGACCTTAGAAAAACATGGAAAGACTTGCACAAAATAACAAAAAGCAAAATGAGCAGGACCAAGAGAACACTGCATACAGTAACAGAAATATTATTTCAAGGACGACTTCTAGCAAATAAGTTATTTTGACTATTATAAATGCCCAAATTAACAATAAAGAATATATAAAGATGCTATCTGCATCAAGAGAAAGAACTAATAAATAAAAATATTATAGAATAATTTTACATATATATAGTTATTTGTGTCTAATGGTAGCCATCTCTAGTGGGGTGATGAGAGAGGAAAAAAGGAAATTTATATATTATACATTTAAAAGAAATAGCAAGTTGTACATAACAGATTTGCACTTTCATGTGCAATCATCTTAATTATACTATGTTATGGAAATACTTATTTTATTCCATAAAATAAAATAAAATAATTTTTTTAAAAAAAGATAACAACCACCATTGCTGACTCAAAAGCTGAATTTCTTGGCTTCATAAAATCTTTCTGAGAAGGTTTCCACATACATCAACATTATCTCCAATAACTGATATCAAAGTTCCTGAGGGGAAAAATATGAAAAAGCAAAAAGTAGACTGCCACAGATGATTTTTGTAATAGACACATCTTCAGTCTCCCAGTTGACCAACAGGTGTAGAGAAGATGAGATCTACTATATTGATCATTTATTATATCTCCCCCAGAAAAAAATGAAAGAAAGAGAGCAAAATGCATCCTTGAATGGTGTCTTTGATGTATTCTATGAAATTATGTAAGACTATTTGGCATAATCAACCTAGAGAAATCTTCTTTTCCCAATAACATACTAAATATTCCAATAAACGAAAAATGGGAAAATATAGTCACCAAAGGTTTTGAATAGCATCATGGAAAACATATCATCCTGAGACTGTTTCATCTAATGTTGCTATCTCCCCCACCTGTGAGGACAGGCCCTTCCTTTGTACAATTTTATGCACTCCATCTCTCCCTCCTCTAGTCCCTCACACTAATGCTCAAGGGCATCAGGGATTTGGCTTGGAAGGAAATGGAGTCAGGAAGGGACAAGAGTTGCAGCTGCAGCAGAGAGCTGTCCCAGCCAAGGCTGTGAATATGGAAATTAATGCTGCATTCTGTTGGCACTGCTCCTTGCCAGGACTGGCTATTGAGTTCTTTCATATAGCTCTGCAGTGTGCTGAGGCCAAAAGTGGTTAAAAGTCATTTCCAGCTAGACTGTCAAAACTAGGGAAAGTACCAACCTTCATGAATCCCATTTACACTATTATATTACATTTGTAAAATGCTTTCCAAACCTTAAAGCACTATATCTATGTCTATGTATGTAGACATAGATATATGCATGTGTATATGCATATAATATTACATGTGTGTGTTTGTATAAATGCTAGCTCTTATTGTCAAATGAATAGAAGAATGGATGGTTTATATTTATTTTCCAATATATTTACTTTCTATCTTAATTGTGACAAACCTTAACTAATTGTCAATATCTGTGTATACTGGTTGGTATATATAATGTCATTTATGCTGTTTTGCCAATAATCCTCAAATTTCCCACGGTTCTCCACCCCAAACCTGGCTGAAAATTTTGCCTCATATTTTACTGAAAAAAAAAATGAGGTTAATTATTGTCACGAACTCTCTTTCTCATCTTGTATCACTCAGATGTCTTTTGCCACAATCTTCTCCTTCACCTCTATCTCACATGGAAAACTGGCTTTACTCCTTTCCAAGACCAATCTTTTTACCTATACAAGCAATCCCATTCCCATCCTGTTTCCTCCAGCAACTTACCCCTTCAATCACCCCTCTCTAACACTTATCATATTGAGGATAAGGGAACAATCTGTGGGCTCCTTTCCTTGTGTCTACAAACATGCCCATGTCTTCCCCATCTCCACTATCATTGTATATCTCTTCTGCCCTTTGTAGTTAACTCCTGATAATAGGTGCCTCCTTTCTCTCCACTCAGTTCTCAAGGCTATTTAGTCTAACTTCTGACCTCAACATTCCATGAAACCTACTCTCTCCAAAGTTCCCAATGTTGTCTTAATTGCCAGATCCATTGGCTCTTCCTCCATCTTCATTCTTCTTGACCTCCCTTTAGATTTTGATGTTGTTGATCATCCTCTTCTCCCTAGATTTTCAGCACATCCCTATCTCATACAGTAGACTCTATATAAATGCTTATTCATTTCCCTTTCCTTCTAAGTCTCCTTTGCTCAATCTGCATCTAGTAACTGTAAGAATCATAAAACGTTCTGTCTTGGACCGTCCTCCCTTCTCCCTTTTCTACTGCTTCACTTGGTGATCTCATCATCTCCCATGGATTGAATTACCACCTCTATGTTAATGATTCCCCTATCTTGCCCTAACCTCTCTGCTGACCTCCAATGTCACATCCCCACCTGCCTTTCAGACCTCCAAACTAGATGTCTAGTAGACATCCCTAAACTCAATGTGCCCAAAGCAGAATTCATTGTCTATCTCTCTAAGCTCCTCCCTCCTCCTAACTCCCTTATTACTGCTGAAGACAACCCCATCCTCCCAGTCTCTCAGGCTCACAACCTAAGAGTGAGCTTGGACTCTTATTAGCTCTCACCTCCCATATCCAAGCTGTTGCCAAGTCCTACTGATTTCACCTTCACGACATCTCCAGAATATGCTCCCCTCTCTCCTCTGACATTGCCTCCCCTCTAGGGCAGATACTCATCACCGCGTGCCTGAATGATCACAATAGCGTGCTGGTGGCTCTGCCTACTTTAAGTCTCTCCCCACTCCAACCCATTCTCCATTCAGTCACTAAAGTGATTCTCCTAAAACACAAGCCTGCTCGTGTCCCCTCAATACTCAATAAACTCTAGTGGCTTCTTATCACTTCTGGGATCAAATACAAAATCCTCTATTTGGCATTCAAAATTCTTCATAACCTGGGCCCATCCTACCTTTTCAGGCTTTCTGTACCTTACCCCTCCCTGTGTACTCTTCAATCCAGTGACACTGACCTCTTTTCTGTTCCATGAACAAACCAATCCATTTCTTGGCTCTGGA
Source organism: Pseudochirops corinnae (assembly GCA_028646515.1). Classification (NCBI taxonomy): domain Eukaryota; kingdom Metazoa; phylum Chordata; class Mammalia; order Diprotodontia; family Pseudocheiridae; genus Pseudochirops; species Pseudochirops corinnae. The sequence continues at coordinate 287,581,562 of CM053587.1, read as the reverse complement.
CATTTTCTCTGACTGTCCCCCAGGCCTGGACTGCTCTTCCTCCTCATCACTAACTACTCTCTTCTTTGGCTTCCTTTAAGTCCCAACTAAAATCCCTTCTTCTACAGGGAGACTTTCCCAACTCCTCTTAACTCTAGTGCCTTCCTTCTCTTCATTACTTCCTATTTGTCTTGTATATAGCTTCTTTGCACAAACCTGTTTGTTGTCTCCCACTTTAGACTGTAAGCTCCTTGAGGGCAAGAACTGTCTTTTGCCTCTTTTTGTACCCCCAGCATTTAGCACCATGCCTGGCACATAGGAGGTACTTAATAAATGTTTATTAACTTAGATTAATCCTTAGATCAAGGATTCTTACCCTACTTTAGTGTCATCAGCCTCTTGAAAAGCCTGGTAAAATCTATGGATTCCTTCTCAGAATAGTATTTTTAAATGCATAAAATAAAATACATAAAATATTACAAAGGAAACCAATTATATGAAAATATGACTACCAAGTTATATATTTTCAAAATAAATTCACAGACCACAGGTTAAGAACTCCTGTAATCTCTTTCATCTTTTCTCCTCTCTATTTATTGTATCAATTATTCCTGAGCATCTGCTCTATATACCCCTTTCTCCCATTACAATGTCATGGCTTTGCAGCCCAGCAGGACTTATGCTCTACTGGCACTAAGTCACTCTCTTTCCTGTTATCACTATGGAGAAGTGAAAAAAATGATGAATTAGAAGACAGAGTGCTGGGTTCAGATCCAAGAACTCTTCTTACTGACCTAGGTGACTTTGAACAAGTCATCCCCCCCAACTCCTACCTCAGTTTCCTCTTTTGTAAAATGAAGATTTGGCATCAAGGTCCTCTCCAGTTCTAAAGTTCTAGGATTCTGTAACTCCTTGATAAAGGAGGGTATAGAAGTGATTCTGGCTTTGGACAGAAAATTAAACCAGACCGTCTCTAAGCTTAAATCCTATTTTAAGATTATTGTTCTACATGACTAATGTGAAAATAGGAATGTTTAACAGGAATGTATATGTAGATCCTATATCAGATTATATACCATCTTGGGGAGGGAGGAGCGAAGGGAGGGGGAGAAAATTTAAAAGTTATAGAAGTTAATGTTGAAAACAAAATAAATAAATAAACTTTAAAAAATTATTGTTCTACATATCTATGACTCATAGGATTGTAGCCTTTAGCTCTGGAAGAGACTTCAGACATCATCTAGGTTCAACCTCTTCATTTGACATATTCGGAAACTAAGGCCCAAAGTAATGAAGTCACCCTGCCCCACCCACCCTTAGGGGTCACACATTGAGTATGGGGCAGACCCAGGTCTCAACCCATGTTAATATCATGGTGGTGAATTATTCAGGCTCTTAACAAGCACCCACATTGAGCAGAACTTCTACAAAGAAGGAGGTGTTACAAAAGAAGGAGGTATGGGACCAGCGATCAGAGAGTTTACAACAAGATGGGTGAGTAGGATAAACAGAAATTATTATAATGCCCATTTAAGAGGGAAGGATATTGAGTCTTGGTGACAAGCTAGATCTTTCCCTGTGGCCCATAACTAACATTCCAAGCAAAGCCACAATCATCCAGACCAGCACTTAAGTCCCCAGTGGACAGGAAGTTGGCCTCAAGGTGTAAGTTGGCTCATGAACCAATACAGAGTTAACCCCAGAGCGACCCATGCCAAATGAGACCTGGACTGGATCGGTGTCCATGACCCCACTCAAGAGCATGCCAACTCCCCCACAGGGCTGCCTGGCACTTCCTGCGGGCATAGAGCAGTTCAGCTCACTGACATAGGACAAGACATATTAATAATTCGCTTTTATTTAGAGTTACACGTTTGATAATGGTCTTACTTAACTTCTGGGACATAACTAAGACAAATAATACAGGCACAAATTTATCTATGCATACCACACATTTATCTATACATACTTGGATTGGTTTTAAAGTTTATAAATATCTAAGTTTATGTAATATCTAAGAGGTAGCTAGTACTAGTATATAACAAGTGTGTAGTCATGTGCATAGATACACAGATATACCTATACATGGATGTTATACAAATAGATATATATATATATGTACATATATATGTGTGTATGTATATTTATACACATGAGATATCCCAAAAGTTTTATTCTGTTTTAAGCTCAATAAAGCTTAAAATGCGCTAAGAATTTTGGCACAATTTGTGGTTATATGTGTGTATATACAGCCTATATACACATATGTATGTTTGTGTGTGTGCAGCCTGTATATATATATGTGTGTGTGTGTGTGTGTGTATGTGTGTGTGTTTGTGTATACAGTGTGTGTGGTAGAAAGAGGAGGGAAGAGGAAAGGACAGACAGAGAGGGAGGAGAGAGAGACAGAGACAGGGTGGGGGGAGGAAGGGGTTGTGGAGGGGAAGAGAGAGAGAGAGAGAGAGAGAGAGAGAGAGAGAGAAGTAGGGAGGGAGGTAGAGAAAGAACCTATGATTTCAATGGCATAGGGAAGCAATGAAAAGTCTCATTTGCCAGTGTAGATCAGCACCTTCTTTACAGTTTATACTCTTAGGAGAGTTGCCTGGGGGAACTGAGAAATTAAGCCACTTGTCCAGGGTGACACTGCCTTGATGGAGCAGAAGCATTTTTTTTGGAAGGGGGAATGCAGGGCAATTGGGATTAAGTGACTTGCCCAAGGTCACATAGCTAGTTAAGTGTCAAGTGTCTGAGGCTGGATTTGAACTCAGGTCCTCCTCACTCCAGGGCCAGTGCTCTATTCACTAAAAACATTTCTTGAACCCAGGTCTTTCTGCATCCAAAACCAGCTCTCTTCCTACTGTACCATCCTGCCTCTGGAAAAGAATTATTATTGCCCACTCGATAAATGAAGCTGCTCTGTCCTTTACTAATGATTCTTTCATCACCAAATCTAATGTTCTTTTCTCAGTCCTCATCCTTTTTGATCTCTATGTTCTATTTGACACTGCTGACCACCCTGGATATGTTCCTCAGTCAGTTTGGGGGCTTTGCTCTCTTCTAGTGTTCTCCATATCTGTCTGACCATTCCTCAGTGTCCATCACTGTAGCATCTTTCGTATCACACATGCTATGTGTGTAGTCCACAGTTCTGTTTGCAGCCTTCCATACTCTTTCTTGATGACCTCATCAGCTCCATTGGATTTCATAATCATCTCTCTGGAAGCAACTCCCAGATCTCTATCTATCTATCTATCTATCTATCTATCTATCTATCTATCTAGCTATCTAGCTATCTATCCATCTATCTATCATCTATCCACCTACCTATCTATTCACCATCCATCCATCTATTCATCCATCCATCAGTCCATTTATCTATGTCTATATCTATATCTTGCTATCTAGCTATCTACCTCCCTGCTAGATTTAGTAATCATCTCTCTAGGGATAACTCTCTGATCTTTATACCCAGCCCTCATCTCTCTCCTGAGCTCCAAGTCACCAACTATCTCTAGGACATTTCCAACTGGATGTGTGATAGGCATCACAAATCCCACATGTCCAAAACCAAACTCCTTCCTCAACCCACCCCCAAACCTACTCTTTTTCTGAACATCTACTGTCACCATAAAGAGTGCCACCTCTCTTGAAGTCATCCAGGCTCACCACCTCACTCATGTCCTCACTCTCTCTCAATCCACATCTCCAATTGGTTGTTCTGCCTTGTGCTCCTTCATGTTCTCCATGGTCTGGCCAACCTGGCCTTCTTTGTTCTTCAGAAATAATACTCCATCTCCCATCACTGGGCCTTTGCACTAGCTGTTCCCTTGCCTGGAATGTACTCTCTGCTCACTTCCACCTCTTAGAATATCTAGTTTTCTTCAAGATTCAACTAAATTTCTACCTCCTACTTGAGGTCCTTCCTGATCTCCCCAGTTACTGTGCCTTCCCCCCAAAATACCTTGTATCTATACCTAAATAGGTATGTATTTGTTTCCCCTTGAGGGCAGGTCATGCCTCAATTCTTAGCGTAATGTCTAACATGCCTAGTAGGCACTTAATAAATGCTGGTTGATTGATTAGAGAACCAAGACTAAGAAATGAAAGTGACTTACTTAAGGTTCAAAAACTTGTCAGTGACAAATTTGTGACTCAGACCCTAATTTCCTGGCTCCAAAACCATTGTTCTTCCCACTAAACCACACCTCTTTCCCACCATAATTACTCCTTTTTCTACAACCTTTTGCAATTTGCAAAGTGCTTTCCTCACAAGAGCCCCATGAGATGAGTAGTCCAAGAACTATCATTCTCATTTTACAAATGAGTACTACGGATACTAGGTGACACAGCCAGTAAGTGTCTGAGCAATAGTGAGAGTGGGAGATCACACAGGGGACTGCCCTGGGGCTGGACTGCTGTTCTTGAAATTATAAATGAACCAAAGGAGACCCTCTCTCTAGATAGGTGCTTCCAGCCTCTTTGGGAGGTTTAAAGAAAGACGGGAATCTCACAGGATACAGAGGCGCAGAGGGCTACAGTGCAGAGTCTGATGAGATCTGGGACCACCGGAGCGTAGAAGCCTTCCTGATCTTGCCCCTTTCTCCCTGTTCATTGCCCCCTTTCTCATCATTTAAAAATTCATTCTAACAAACATTATGCAATTATAATAATAGCTAATAATGATGTAATACTTTATATGTATTATCTCATTTGACCCTCACCACAACCCTGTGAAGCAGGCGTTATTATTCCCATTTTAGAGATAAGAAAATTGAGACTGAGACAGGTTTAGTGATTCACCGAGGATCAAATAACTAATAAGTGTCTGAAGCAGGATTAGAACTCAGGGTGCTGAAATGCGTTTTCTTCTTTTTTGTCTCAAGGAATGGGTCTTTAGGTAAGAAGGAGGAGGGATATATTCAGACATTAAAGATGACATAAAGATATAAGATGGTGCTTAAAAATCAAAATGTAAAAATTCACTCTTACTTTTATTTATTCACTTTTATTTATAAACATTGATTAAGCCCATACAAAGCATTGTGGGAGGCTCTGGGAACACCGAGACATATAAAACAGCCCCTCCCTCAAGGAACTTAAAAGAGAAAGGCAGTGGGGTATATTAGGTAGAGTGCTGGACTCCCAGGAAGACTGAGGAAGTCCAGAGTTTGAAGCCTGACTCAAAGCACCTTGGACAAGTCACTTAACTTCTCTTGATTTTTGTTACCTCATCTGAGGGGGTGGGACTCAATGATCTAAGGTCCTTCCCAGCTCAAAATCTACCGTCGCCACAAGCTTTTTAAAAACAATAACATATGGTTCCCAAAGGATTCAGTAGGTTAGAACTATTTGAATCAAACCTGGCATACTTCCATCTTTAACATTTTATGTTCTAGGAGGTTTTCAAAAGAAAATAAACATTCCATGGCCTGTATTTTAAAGTCCTTTCTCTTTGGCACTCCATATTCTGATGTGGGATAGCTGAGTGGCACAGTGGCTAAAGCACCAGGCCTGGAACTGGAAAAACTTATCTTTCTGAGTTCAAATCTGGCCTTAGACATTACTAGCTGCATTGCCCTGGGCAAGTCACTTAGTCCTGTTTGGCTCAGTTTCTCTATCTGTAAAATGAGCTGGAGAATGAAATAGCAAACCACTCAAGTATCTTTGCCAACAAAACCCCAAATGGAGTCAGGAAGAGTTGGACATGACTGAACAGCAATAACAAAATTCTAATGTTTTCTCATATATTCTGGATTCTGGAGACTATCCTCTTTGGAGAGGATAGTCTATCTTTAGGTAGACTCCAGTATGTTCCCATATTCTGTATTCTAAGGTTGATTTTAGTTCTAATATTCTCTGTTTCTAGTCCCCTTGTAGCTTTCTCGCCTTATATTCCTGCAGTTCTAGTGTTCCAGGTTAAGTGAAACCAAAGGAAGGACACAAACAACAAAAGATGCCAGGCCTGTTCCCAGGAGGCCTTTTCAAGGGTTGCTCCCTCTCTTTCGAGAAAGGGGACCACAGGCAGAATCCTAGGTGTGCCTTAAGGGAATCACACCCTGCTACCCTTTGAAGGAGCTTCCCCAACCCCAGGGCCAGGGAGAAGACAGGGAGTGAGAGACATGGAGACTGGGCTCTTACCAAAGAAAGAGAGTGGAGCTAGCAGTTGCCCGATGGTAATGTAACAAAAAACAATGCTGATGAGAATCATAAACAATGATACCTCCTATCTATAGAGTTCCCACATGGGTACATGCCCAACAGGAAACAAGACCTTTGAAAAAATAAAACACAGAAATCAATGGGGTCTTCTGTCTACTGATTTGGGAGGTGGCCAAGCCCAGCCCTCCCTCATCCTCCTTGTTGACCTTCTGAGAGTTCCAACCTTTTGATGGTTCCGACTCCCAGAGGATTCCAATCTTTTGAGATTTCTGTTGTTCTGAGGGATCTTTCCTTTGATTTAACAAACATATATTCATAATGGAGACTTGGCTAATGAGAACCTAGTCTTTAAGAGCATTAAAGTGGGCTCTTCCTGATGCAGTCCCACATGTAGACTTTAGAGAATATGCAAGTATTCTAGGGTTGTGTCCTGTCCCCTTAGTGAGTGGCAAAGAGGAGCCTTTTGATTGGTTGATGAGCCAGAACTAGATGTGCATATGAGCGATCCTTAATGGTCTCTTCTTGGTTGAATGAGAAGGATGAAATGTTGTAAGCCTCTGAGTAAAGAGAGGTCTTGGGTCTTTATCTGCCATCTGGTACATGGCCCTGCTTTTGCGTCTGTCTCTGTGATGTCTATCTTTTTCTACTCTTAGATGAAGGAGTATAGGGGACAGCAGCAACCTGGTGAACTTCTGAAGGTCCAAAGATCAAATGATAAAAGTAACTTGCATTTTGATGGGACTTTGAGATTTTTTTTCCCCACAAAATGTTAGGACTCCAAGGATTATCTTTTTCGGCTTTTTGTTTTTTTGTTTTGTTCTAAATCTGTGATTCCATGGGTGTCCCATTAAGAAAATTTCTACCAATGAAGATTGATAACCATTCTGTACCTTAGAAAGTCAGAGAGTTACCCGAGGACACGGACTTAAGGTTAAGTGAGTTGTCTAGGGTCACACAGGTAGCCTGTACTTGGATGTGCTAATGAGAATTAATGCAATTATAAAATATTATGCAGATATAACAACTAAAGTATTAGAGTTGTAATTATCAGGAATTTCAAAGGGCATAAAAGACATCAAAGAAGGCAGCAAATGTGGTGGGAGGAACCTTGGGATCAAAGGAGCTTCCCTGATACTTAATGTAAGCCATTGTACATCCCTGAGACTCAGTTTCCTCATCTTTAAAAAGAGAGGATTGGATCAGATGACCTCTGAGGTCTCTTCCCACTCCAGAGTTATGATCCTATGACACAGGTGATTGGAAAGTAGATGGACAGCCTGAATGCTTCAGTGCTGGCTATGACATTATAATAGAACCAGGGAAGGACCACTAGGCTGGTGCAGGGAAACTCTGTGGAAACCTGGGCTCATATCTTGCTCTTGACACATACTGACTGTCTGGCTATGGGCACATTATAAACTTCTCAGTGACCTTGGCAATTTCAGACTATAGAAGTTAATGAATTGTTGATCTGGATTGGTAAAGGGAGTTTTTACATTGGGAAGTCCTCCAAAGCAATAATATCATAGGCCTGGGCAAAAAAGGGAAAAAAGTAGGAAGCAAGGAAGGAAGGAGGAAGGAAGGAAAGAAGGAGGAGGCATGGAAGAAAGGAAGAATAGAAAGAAGGAATGATGGAAGGAAGGGAGGAAGGACAAAAGGAAAGAAGAGAGGAAGGAAGGAAGGAAGGAAGGAAGGAAGGAAGGAATGAAGAAAGGACAAATGCAATCCAAATGTCATTGACAGCAAGGACAATCAGAAGAGGCTTTTTGGAGGAGATTCCTTTTAAGCTGGACCTTAAAGAACGGACAGGCCCCATAGTATCTCTGACACTGCCAATGAATTGAATTTCATTAACTATAAAGGCCCTGGATCCCTGGATAAGGGCAAGGTCTAACTCCCCTACCTCTCCAACATATTGTTGGCCCTCAGTGGATTCAAGATATTAATTATAATGTCTGGGATGATGAGGTGTAGTTGGAGCCTCATAAAATTGCATTTCTGATACCTCAATTAATTTAATAATGTATTATTAGGCCTCCCCCCCTTTCCCTGATGTCGGGATATTCCAGCTAAGTTACATTCTTCCTCTTGAGGTCACTTACTACCAGAGGCACAGGAGGGGGGCCTTCCAGACCCTTCCTTTCCCTCTCCTAGGCATGGGGAACCTTTTCATGCCAAGAGAAACACAGAATCAGAGAAAGTTAGAGTTGATTGGAACATTAAAGCACAGGCCATAGAATGCCAAAGCCAGAAGTGAGCATAGAATCAAGAATATTAGAATCATAGAACCTCTGAGTTGGAAGGGAACCTGAACAAGAATCCACACTAAACCCACCTGATAAGTGGTCATCCCATCTCTGCTTACAGGCCTTCACTGAAGGGCTGACCCTCCTCTGACCAGAGGCAACACCCACCTCCTTTTGATAGCACTGATTGTTAGGAAGCTTTTCTTCATGCCAAGTCTAAATATTCTTTGTAACTTAGGATCATGGGATGAGGACATAGGGCTGAAGGGGAACTCCGAGGTCATCCAGTACAAACCCTTCATTTTCCAGATGATGATACTGAGGCCCAGGGAGATTAAGTGATTTGCCTAAGGTCACATACATGACAAGTATCAAACGTGGTATTTGAACCCCGGGTCTTCTGATATCAGATCCAGCCCTCTTCCCCCTGTATCGCAATGTTCCTAGTTCTGCCCTGTGAGACCAAAGAGAGTGAGTCATACTGGTCTTCAGTATGACAATCCTTCTAGTATTTGAAGGCAATTATTCCGTTCCCCTGCCCCATTTAAGTCTCTTCTGCAGGCTAAGCATCCTCGTTTCCTTCAGCCACACCCCACATGGCATAAGCTTGAATCTTTCTACCATTCAGATTGCACTCTACTAACATGTTCCAGTTTATATTTGTTCTTCCTAAGATTGAGAGATTTTGTCGTTCAGTCGTGTTCAACTCGCCATGACCCCTTTTGGAGGTTTTCTTGGCAAAGATACTGGAGTGGTTTGCTATTTCCCTCTCCAGCTCATTTTACAGATGGGGAACTGAGGGAAATAAGGTTAAGTGCCTTGCCCAGGGTCACACAGTTAGTAAATGTCTGAGGCCAGATTTGAACTCAGGAAGATACATAAGTCTTCCTGATTCTAAGCCCAGTGCTCTATCCACTAAGCCTCCTAGCTGATTGACCCTCCTACAGATCTGTAACTAGGAACTCTAAAACTCTGGACAATTCCAGTTGGGATGAGATGTGGAAATAATAATAAAGAGGGACCCTGGGAAAGATAGCTTGACTTTAAGTATAGTGTTGCCATAAGATGGTAGCCCATCACTTCCTCTTTTCCCCCAACCTCTGGACCTGCTTATGACCTAGCTCCCTCCCCTGTCTCAAGGCTCTCTTTCTCACACTCTGCTCCAAGATCTACAGAAACAGGGAGCAACAGAGGATTGTGAAGCATGGGGAAAGGTCTCTAAATCATGTAGGGAGGAAATGTGCTCCTTACTTATCAGTGCATGGAACAAAGGCCCAGTAACCCTATCCTAGTTGTGCCTCTGCTTTTGTAAAACATGGCATGGAGAACTACAATCTGGATGGGGCTTTAGAGATTATCTAGTAAAAGCTCCCTATAAATAAAAAGTTTGCCTGGTTTTTCCTCATGGTGAAGGTGTCCTCCTCTTCGGTGATTTGCCTATCTTTCTTGAACTTTGTTGCCACCCCCACCACCCAGTTTCAGGTATGCACCTTTCTCCCTTTCTTTCCCCCCACCTTTGGTTCTCAAAGGGAATTATTCACATCTTGTGAATAGAATAATAGACTATAGAATCTCATCTTGAAAGCAGCACAAGCTCCGTTACTACTGGCAATGCCATGTACATACAGATGTGAAAGAGCTCAGTCATCCCAGGGAGGATAAATAGATACAGCTAGGGCTCCAATAAGTGTGAATAATGAATCCCTTGAAGCAGTCATATTATTAGAATCATTAGCAGTGCTTATTGTCATTGACCTGGAACCAATTACTGCATTTCACCAAATTATAACTTCAAATAATGTGAATTTGAATATATACAGCTACTTTAGGGGATTCATTATTCATAGCCATTAGGACCCAGCTATACAAATCTCAGTTCTATCCATCTTTGGAGGCAGAGGATACAGGTCCCTTCACTCAATCTGGATCCTTCCATCCAGCTCCTACAAGCCCTTAGATTCAAAGACCATCAGAGGTGGAAAGTATCTCAGAACACAAAATGTTAGAGCTAGAAGGTGCCCTCCAGGAAATCTAATTCAATTCTCTCACTTTTCATATGAAATTGAGAAATATGAAATTGAAATTGAGACCCAGAGAGGAGAAGGGAAGTGTGACTTGTGCAAGGCCACTTGGGCCAAGCTTAGGCTAAAATTCAGGTTTCCTGAGATACCCCGACTTCCAGTCTGGAACTCTTTTCTCTGCATCTCACACAGCTTCCATCGTACAAAGAAAGGTAGCTCACCACAGCCCTAGGGAGACAGGCAGCTGTTATTTTAAGTGTGCAGAGAATCAAAGACTTTACATTTCCCATGGATACTTGTTTGCATTGAGAGTAGACCAATGAATGGAGATGACAAGGAGGTGAGACTTCAGCTCCGACTCAGGGAAAACAAAACTCTTTCCAACAACTATGGCTATCTAATGATCAAGTAGGCTTTTGGGGGAAGTAGTGAGCTCCCCTCTCCTAGAAGCGGTTGAATATTTGACAATCCTATGCCAAGGTTGCTTTAAAAGAGATTTCTTCATTGTGTGGGAAGTTGAACTAGATGTCTTCTAGGGTTTCTTGCAATTCTGTGACCTCAAGATTCCCTGAAATTCCATAATGAGAAGTATAGATTGAAGATGTTGGGCTGCATCGGAGTGGGTAACATCCAAAAAGAGGGAGGTGACATGCTTCCTATCTTCTTCCCTGGTTAAATCACAACTCGAGGCCTGGCTCCAGCCTTAGGAAGAACACTGACCAATGACATTGGATTGAAGAGAGTGACCTATGTGATGAGGAGACTTGAGACCATGCTGTACGAAGATTAGCTGAGGAAACTGGATATTCAGCCTAGAAAAAAGGTCGCTTAAGGGGAATATGAGAGCTGTTCTCAAGTGTTTTGGAGTGCTATTTGGAAGACAGATTTAGACTTGCTCTTAACCTCATACATGCAGCCTCATGAGTAAGAAGAGGAGGTTGCCAAGAAGACAATTGAGGGTATATGCAAAGAAAAACAATCTCAATAATTATGTGCTTTGGTTGGAAGTGGGATTTTCACCCTGGAGGTCTGTATATGGAAGCTGAATACCCGCTAGTCAGGGATGTTGCAAAAGGTACCCTCTTCTATGTACACATTAGATTAAGTGACCTCTGAGGGCCCTTCCAAAGCTAAGATTTTGTAAGCATGAAAGACTGTTGGGTTCATTCACTCATCTCTAGCTGGTCAGCCCTCAGGCCAGAGTGTCTGGGACTGACAATCTCTGACTCTAAATCCTATGATTCTTGGACAGGGTTCCATGCTGATTTTCCTCCTGCAGTAATATCACCCAGCCCTATGGATGCCCCAGTTTTCCCCGGATGTTGGAGATTCCCCAAAACAAGGAAGTCAGGATATGGCCCATTTGAAAGTGGATGATAGAGTAGAAATAGCCTGGGGCAGGGGAACAGCCTGGAGGATCTTTGGTGTGAGAGGAGGCCTTGCAGACATTCCTGTGTTATGAAGCTCTCTACCTCTATTCTAGCTATCAGTTCTCTTTGGGAACTGGCTCATGGCCTTGGCCTCAAGCCTAGGCACCAATTCAGTGGGGCACATAGTGGGGCACTTTCTGGAGGTAAGTGCCAAGTGGTCTATACAGGGGCCTTTGATATCACCTAGACCAACCCTTTCCCTTCACAGAGCGGGGAAACAGGAGGCCACAAAGGTTAGGGGGAATGCTCAAGGTAACTCAGATAATAAGTTGCAGATTCAGAATTCAAACTCAGTTCCTCTACCTTCACATTGGATATCCATTCTACTCTCCCACACTGACCTGCTAGCACATCCCAAGCCTCTACCTGATCCCCACCAGGGAGCCCAGAAAAAAAAGATGATAATAGAAGATTCTATTTCTCTAGCATTTTAACACAAATGTTATTATTCCCATTTTACAGATGAAGAGACTGAAAGTCCAAGAAATAAAATGACTTTCCTAAGATCACACAGCCTGGAAGAAGCAAAGCCTAGTCTCAAACCTGAGTCTTCTGGCTCCATATCTTTTACAATATCCTACTAAGTGAAGCTGAGCCAAACCTAAGGGGCCCCAGATTCTGGAGAGAGACGTGAACTTGTACTAGACTTGTGACCTGAAGCAAAGAGGCCATGCCTTCTTTATCCCATTCTCCCCAAAGCACTGACCTCTGGAACTGATTGCCATATGACTTCAGTTGCCATAATATGACTTCAGTCCATTCTGAGTCTCAGGTGTATTGAAAAGAGTATTGGCACTAGATTTATAAGACATGGCTTTGAGTTTTACATCTGGCATTCTGACCTTGAGCAAATCACCTTAGTTCTCTGAGCCTTTGTTTACTTCTTTGTAAAATGAAGGGTTTGGACTTGGTGATTTCTAGGGTTCTTTATGGCTCTATAATTTTGTGATTATATGAATTTAGGGAACTGGTCAGAGGCATCTTCAATTTCCTCATCTATAAAACTGGGATAACAATCTACACCCTGCCTATCTGATGAGGTTTTTGTGATGAGATTAGTTAATAGGCTTGAATTTCAGCTGTGGCTGGGATTAAGGGTCATTCTGGGGCCAATTGTAGTGTTCAATGGGTCTGTGACTAGGTCAGGTCAACATCAAGACCTTCCCCCAAAAAGTTACCAGATGCTCGAGATATTTTAAGTTGGTATAAATTATAAGAGAGACAAGACATCCTAAAGACCAAGTATCTGCACTCAGACTTGGAAGTGGTTACTAAACCATCACTCTGCTATCAGGTACCTCTGGAGTATCCACAATGATAGAATATAACTAGAATCCTGGAATCAGACTCAAAGATCCCAAATCAGCATTAGATTCAGAAACAGAATCACAGAACTGAAGTCAAAGAATCAGAATCATATTTCCAAAATCATCACTAGAATTATAAAAACAGAATCCTAGAACTAGAATTGTAGGATCAAAATCATATATAAAAAATCAAAACTAGACTCAGAGAAACAAAATCCTGGAATCAGAAAAACAGACTCCAAATCAGCACTAGATTCAGAATCAGAATCATAGACCCCAAATCACAGAATCAGAATCACTGATATAAAAGCTAGCATTATACTTATGGAAACAAAATCTTAGTATTTGATCATGTAATCCAGTGGTTCTCAACCTTCCTAATGCCGCAACCCTTTAATACTCATATGTGGGCGTATCTGCATGTGGGCAGACCTACCTGGAGACGGATAGAGGAGCAGTGTCTTGGTTCCTAAGACCATCAGAAATATGTGTTTTCCAATGGTCTTAGGCGATCTCTGTGACTCCTGTGAAAGGGTCGTTCGACCCCCAAAGTGGTCGTGGCCCACAGGTTGAGAACCACTGATGTAATCAGAGTCATAGATTCAAAGACAGAACTAGATTCATAGAACAAGAATCAGGAAACTCCAATCAAAGAATCATAATCATAAAAACAGAATCATAGGTTCATGGATTGGCACCATAGGATCAGAATTGTAGAATTAGATTCAGAAATCAAAAGTCAGCATGAAACTTATAGAACTAAACCATGGAATTAAAACTATAGTCATGAAATCAACCTGAATTCATGGCAAAAAAAACCCCAAAAATAAATCATAGAATTAGAATCACTGATCTGATATAAGCATTAGACTTATAGGATCAGAACTGTAGACTTAGAACTGTGAATCCAAAATCAGAACTAGATTCAGTCAGCCACTAAGTAAAGATTTAAGTGCCTACTATGTGCTAAGCACTGTTCATACAAAGAAAGGTAAAACATAGCCCCTGCCTTCTAGGAGCTCACAACCTAATGGGGGATAATAAACAAACAAATATGTACAAATAAGTCATATATAAGACAAATAGCAAATAAAAAAAGGAAGACACTAGAATTAAGAGGGGTTGGGAAAGACTTTCTATAGAAGGTAGGATTTTAACTGAGACTTAAAAGAAGTCAGGAGCAGGGAAGCTAGGTGGGGCAGTGAATAGAGCACTGGCCCTGGAGTCAGAACCCGAGTTCAGATGTGACCTCAGACACTAGATACTTACTAGTTGTGTGACCTTGGGCAAGTCACTTAACCCCAATTGCTTTGCCTCCCCACCTCAAAAAAAAAAAAAAAGAAAGCCAGGAGGCAGCAATGAGGAGGGAGAGCATTCTAGGCATGGGGGACAGTAAAAAAAAAAACAAAAAAACAAACAACTGTCCAGAGCTAAGAGATGGAGTGTTCTGTTTGTGGAACAGCAAGGAGTCCAGTCTCCTTGAATCAAAGAATAGGTGAGTATTGCCAGGATTTAAGATGTAAGAAGACAAGAAAGGTGGAGGGAATGGGTTGTGACGGGCTTTGGATGCCTAACAGAGGATTTTATTTTTTTTTATCCTAGAGTTGATAGGGAGCAGCTGGAATTTATTGAGAAAGGGGGTGACATAGTCAGATGTGCCTCAGAAAGATCAGGTGAGTGAAAGATGGATTGGAGTAGGGGGATTCACAGAGCTAGACTCATAGAACCAGTATTGCAGAATCAGAGCTACAAAATGTCATTTGATTCATGGAAGTGGAATTTTTGAATCATAAGCTTGTAGAAGACTAGTCATTGAATCTAGAATTGGAAGGAACCTGGCGAAGCTGCCTGGTCCATCCTCTGAGGCTGTGTTTGTGAAACTTGTCAGCTTCGTGGGCTATAAAACTGAACTACTATGGGCCTCGTCCTGCATTGAGGTATGCAAGGGCTAATTAAAGCTTATAAGGGACTGCTTAACATTCTAAGCATTTTTTATAGCTGGCTACCTGCCCTATTGTCCTCATATCACTATGATTTCCTGCCCCAAACCACATCTGTATATCTGACTGTCCCTCAAGCCCTTTGCCATCCACAACACCCCTGATTGCTCTCTCCCTCCACCTCAGTCTTCTTCTCCCTTTGGCAGGTGTTTCATGCAAGGAACATAGGACAACATGGGGCTTCCTGCAAGGGCACAGCCTAGCTCAGATAGTGGTGATTCTCATGCACAGATTGCATCAGGAGCTGAGCTGGGAGTAAGGGTTGGGCAACAAGGGAGGTATGGAAGAGGGAGGGGAAGTTTGATTAGTACCCTATATAGTAGAAAGAACACTGGCTCTGAGGTCTGAGGTCCTTGGTTCAGATCTTTTCTCTGATATTTACCACCTCTGTGACCTTGGGCAGGTTAGTCACTTAAACAGTCCTTCCATCTGTAAAATGGGGGAGTTGTACTAGACAGCCTCTGTGTGTTTTTCCATCTCCAGATCTATGATCCCATAAAGTTAAAATCAAAGCCAACTAGGCAAATGAGGAAAGGCTGCCAAAGTCAGGAAAAGTGAAAAGCTGACAGGCCCGCTTAGCCAACAGATCCCAGTTTGACTAGTTGCCTCATGGAGTTCTTCCCTGATCCTGTGTTTCTATAACCCCCAAGGACTCATTTTCACCAGGAATCCTAAAACAACAGGAAATATAGTGGAAAATTGTCTCTGTGGGCCATCAATATATTCAGACTTCAAACAGAGATTCCCTCAGATGCCTACAGAATGGTCACTAACTCTGGAGTCCTTATACTTAGAGATATCTAGGTAACACGTTGAGTTTTAACTTCAGTTAAAATCTGACTTCCGATGTGTTGTGTGACCTTGGACAAGTCACTTAACCGCTGTCTGCCTCAGTTTCCTCAACTGTAGGGATAATAATATCATTTACCTCCCAGGGTTGTTGTGAGGACCAAATGAGACTATTTTTGGAAAGCTCTTACTACGCTACCTGGCACATAGTTATTATTATTCATATCATGTGTGAAATGCTTTTCAAATCTTGAAGTGCTATGTTATCATTATGTCCTTTCCATGTGGGATAACTAAGCGCATTGGAGAAAACAGAACATTGGGTTTTCCAAGACCTGAGTCATATCCCATTCCCCCCTGGATTCTCTGTGACCTTAGGTAAGGTTTTTTTCCTTCTCTAGTTCCTGTTTCCTCACCAGTCAAATGGGGGAAAGAGAATTGAGTATTACTTCCCTGCCTTACTTAGGCTCAATTTTCTCATCTTCAAAATGAGAATTATTCTAGGTCAGGAGACAAAGGGAAGAGATCAAATATCTTTACAGCTATGACCTCTGTGATATCTCCCAGCTCTGACTGCCCTCTCAGAAGCCCTGGAATTGTACTTAGCAGTGCTGTAGGAATCATGATATGTAAATTGGAAGAGGGTTCAGAGGTCATCTAGTGGAGTCTCCTGTCTTATGGGGCAATCCTTTCTACCCTCCCTAATCATCTAGACTGGAACCATAAGAAATACCAAGTGAATAAGGTTTTTTCTCAGAGTAATAACATGGCGTATTGGAAGCTGAGGGAGAGAGTAGAGAAAAGTCACTGCTCACCCACAGCTATGCTGAGGCCATCTCCTGTCTGCCTGATGTAGTACCCCTCTTCTAGGGCACAGCTTTCTCTCTCCCAGCACCTATAGAGTCAAGGATTAGCTGATTCGTGACTTTTCATGGTCAGATTGTCCTCTGCACACCAACACGTGACCAGACCCATTCCTCCCTGATGTTTCTGCACCAGGTAAAACTATGCTGAGTTATGGTTCTGCTTGTTATAGATTAAGCTTAGTATCCCAGGAGCCATAGATTTATACCTGGAAGAAACTTGGGAAGGGGGATGAGAAAGGGTAATAAGAATCATAATCATTTCCTGACGTCTTGATGGATTTACAATATAGAAATCTCCCAACCACCTGGTAGTCTAGTATTAGCAAGTCTCCAGCCCCTCAGCCAAGGACTTAGATGATTTCAACCACTATTGTAATGACTACTCACAGTCTTTAAATAAGTGACCCTGAAGTTTTGTTTAAAAGGGCTTCTTTCATAGTTGTAAAAGTATTTGGTCTCTTCTCCTTGTCTCCTGACCTAGAACAGGGAACATGTTGTTATTCTAATAATATATTCAGCCAGTTGCATTCCAAATATTCCCCTTTTCTCCCTTGACTCATACCCTTCTTTCTCTTTTCCTCCCTCTCCTGTGACTTGTTTTACTTTTCTATACCTGAGAATGCTTCTGATTGTATGTTTACTCTAGCACTTCTGGTATGAGGGCTACTCATCCACCTTTGCTGACCACCTGCCACTCAACTCAACTCTCTCACCTGCGGCTTCAAGAAGCAGTAACATGTACAGCAGCCACACTCCGGGAAACTGTCTTGGCAGGCAGTTGAATCTGGGATGAGAGTAACTGAAAGGTCTTAAACCTATCAGTGAGTTTGGGGCATGTTTACCCCAAGAATGTGAAGTATGAGAGGACGAGAACAATTTGTTCCAATGTCTATGAAGGTGGCTAAAGCAGGTGATGTGGAGTACTTTGAGCTTGGTCAGACATTGCAGATACCAAGATAGTCTTCTGCATCCCAGGCCATTACCTGTCCTCCTGACTTTTGTCCTTCCACTGGATTTTGATGTCTCTGGAAGAGAGAGTGAGGCCAACAGCTTCGTGCTGCTCTGCCTCACTTAAATCCAATTCACCGATGAGTCAAGATGTCACATGTCATTGGTCCTCCTAGAGAACAAAGGATGGACCACAAAAATTCTAAGTCTTTAAGTGGGCCTGGGAAAGTCAAATCTGTATTCCAGAAATCTGAATATACTGTCAGTGAGAACAGATTCCTTAGCATGCTAATAAATCTCTTTACTTTCAACCTGACCTCCTATCTCCCACCCATAGACAGATCCCCTCTGCCTGTGATGATTTTCCCAAAAGTTCAAGAATTTTCCAACTTCTCTTCTGATGGCCTCATTTTGAAGATGAGGGGAAAAAGACCCCAAGTTCATATAGCTAGTCTTGGATCCTAGATGTTCTGACAATACAAGTACTCTACTGGGAAGAGCTCTGGATTAGGAGTCAGGGGGTCTGAGTTGAAATTCTGACTGCAACTTTACTACCAAGTGTAACCTACAATAAATTAATCTCTCTAGGCCTTAGTTCCTCATATGTAAAATTAGGAATTTGGGTAAAACATTCTTGAGATTCCTTCTAGCTTTAAATCTAGTATCCCATCATCCCAAGGGCCTATCTTCTGCACCACAATGCTGAACACTTTCAGTAAAGGAGAGTTCACTCACTATATCAGAAGGCAGCCTGTCATGGAGGAACAGCTCTGATATTAGAAGATTCATCCTTATATTTAACCAAAGAAGATCGCGTGGGGTGACAATAATTGCCCTCAAGCATTTAAAGGATTCTCATGGGGAAGGATGATTAGGCTAGTTATACTTGGCCCCAGATGGCAGAATTAGGAGCAATGAATACAGTAAGGAAAATGAATGAAAAAGTATTTATTAAGTGGTTACTATGACTTTTGTCATTGAGTTATTCCAATTGTTTCTGACTCTTCATGACCCCATTTGGAGTTTTCTTGGCAAACATACTGGGGTGGTTTGCCATTTCCTTCCCTAGCTCATTTTACAGAAGAGGAAACCGAGGCAAACAACATTTGATCCTCAACTCTGAGAGGTAGGTGCTGTTCTTATTCCGATTGTACAGTTGAGGAAACTGAGACAAACAGAGATTAAGTGACTTGCCCAGGGTCACACATCTGTCTGAGGCCAGATTTGAACTCCGGTTGTCCTGACTCCAGATCCAGCACTCTATCCATTATACCATCTAGCTGCCTCAATCTGAAATACTGAAAAGGGAGAAGAGTCATTCCCTGTGGAGCAATATCCACCCTGGGTCAAACCCTTTTGAGACATGGCAATGCACAAAGTGACCATACATTGGCGTTGGGGTCAGGAAGACTCCCATTCAGATCAGTTCTCGGGTACTCTCTGGCAATGTGGCCCTGGGCAAGTCACTCCTCTTCTCTGAAGCTCAGTTTTCTCCTTTGAAAGTGGAAGTTTAATAGATGACGGACTGTTCAATGAAAACTATTCCCCTGTTGACATTCTCTAATCAGCACTTCTTAAACTGTGGGTCTTGACTCCATATGCAGCAGTGAGAAAATTGGCAACAGTAGAAGGCTTCTGAACACACAACCAAAAATTAATTCAAAGTCAAATGTGGAATGAATCAGGTGTTTCTGGTAGTGCTTGTCCAAGTTGCATAGAGCAAATTTACTGCTGAACACACAGCATGCGCACTTTGTCCCGTGTACCTCATGCCAAGCAATGCCAACAAATGCTGCCACGATGTGAAAAGGGGTTGAGAGTGGAAAAAAATTTGAGAAGCCTTGCAAAATGAAAGATATTACAAGCTGCTAGTTGAGCATTTCCAGTGGTCTTTTTCTCTGGCATTCTATGCTCACTGTGTGCCACCTAAGAATGCTTCTGATCTACGTAAGAGCTCAATGCCAAGCCCATTTTGTTTCCACTGCCCATTCCTTGGGATGGGAAGGGGCAGCACCTTAAGATTTTCCAGTGGTATTTTAAGCTGTTTTCAAGGTCCCTGCTATTAAAATCAATAATGAGAACACCCAAAACAACAAGAGTTAACAAGCCTTTATTAAGCAATTACTATGTGCCAGGCACGGGGTTAAGTACTGGGGGTACAAGTAAAGACAGAAACAGAGGTCTCTGATCTCAAGGAGCTCCCGTTCTAATGAGGGGTGGGCTGGAGACAACATGCAAGCAGCTATGTATACAAGATATATGCAGGGTAAAGGGAAGGCAACCCGAGTCTGGGATGGAAGGAGGAGAAGGGGCAGAAAGTTACGTTTAGCCATAGGGTTAAAAGAAGCTTTCAGTGAAAAGAACACTGGCTTTAGAGAAGCAGGACCTGAGTTCAAATTCTGCCTGTAAACTTATTGCCTGTGGGACTTTGAACCAGGCATTTAACTTCCCTGGACTCAGCTTCCTCTTCTGTAAAGTAAGGGGGCTGGACCAGATGGCCTCTGAGGTCCCACTCTGGAGCTGTGATCCTAAGAGTCCCAAGGATCTGGATACGGGGGGAGGGGGATGAGGAGAGTATGAATTCTAACTCTGCCATTTGCTTCCTTTATTACCTTGGACAACTCTTTCTGGGCCTCAGTTTCCACATCTGTCAAAAGAGAAAACTCCGACAAGATGATCTCTAAGATTCCTCTGTCTCTAAATCCTAGGATTCTTAGGACCCCTGACGGTGCTGGGAGGGAGCCCATCTCACAGGGGAGGAAAAGAGAGGGCCCCCCAAGTGAGGGGTGGGCAGGCTCCAGCTAGTGACTCAGGCTGCTGTTTTTACTGGGCTAATTGGCTGCCTCAATTAGCAGGGCCCAGGAAGCCCTCAAGCTGTGCTGGGACGAGGCCATATAAAGGCGCCTACGAGGCGCCCTCCTCCAGTCTCCAGCCCCATTGACGACTCCCCCCACCATGAAGCTCTGTCTGCCTGCCCTGTTTCTGTTGGCTGCATCGTGTGTGAATTTTGGTAAGGCTGACTCCCTGCCTGCCCAGGCTTTCTCTGGTGGTGGTAATGGTGGTAACGGGGAGGTTAGCAGGAAGAAGGATATAAGACCCCAGGGAAGTTCGGGGACCGAGAAACGGTTAATAGAATTGGGGACAGTTTATTTGGGGAACTCAAATTGTATTTCTGAGACATGCACTTAAAATTTTTCTGTGTCTGGGAATTAGAGACAAAGTGGATTTGTATGCATTTGGAATCATCCCTCTTTATGTGGCGTTTACTGAAATTAAGCCCATTTCTCCCTAGTTTCATATATATGTACACACACGCATATGCATATATATATATAATGTGTGTGTATATATAATGTATATATATATATATAAACACACACATATATAGAGAGTATATAGATATATAATATATATATACATATATATTTGCCCTTTTTAAAAGGTAATAATAGTTCACATTTCTATACCATTTCTTCATAATGGTTTTTTGATGTAATGAGTTTAAGTGTTTTAATACGCATTTTACAGGTGAGAAAACTGAATCTCAAAGGTGGGGAAGTGATTTGCTAGACAGAATTTGAACTCAGGTCATAGGATCACAGGATTTTGAACTGGATAAGCCCAGACGGGGAATGTGATACCCAAGAACATGCAGATAATAAATGCCAGAGCCAGGTATAGAAACCAGGTCTCCTATGTACAATTTCAAGGTTCTTGACAACTATGTGATCTCTATCCAGGAGTGTTTTATGGTATAACCTGAAGGGTTCTGGGGCAGCTAGATGACACAGTGAATAGAGCTCTGGGCCTGTGGTCAGGAAGATCTGAGTTCAAAGGTGACCTCAGACACTTACTAGCTATGTGACCCTGAGAAAGTAATTTAACCCTGTTTGCCTCAGTTTCCTCATCTGTAAAATGAGTTGGAGAAGGAAATGGCAAAACCACTCCAGTATCTTTGCCAAGAAAACTCCACTGGGGTCATGAAGAGGTGGACACGACTAATCCATTAAATAAGAATTGAAGGGTTCCACGAAAGACAACTCACCTGAAATTTCACTTTTAGAGACTCATTTCATTGGGTTAGTTGGCTATTCTTTTAAAAAACAAGTCCCCCTGGGAGAGGTATCATTCAAAAGTTGTGATCCTATCTCTCACTTTGTGGGACTTGAGTTAATCTCTCCACTCTGAAACTTAATACCTGGACAAGTCAATCCCCTTCTCTGAGCTTTCATTTCCCCACCTGTAAAAAAAAATTCATAACATTCAAACTTGCTGCCTCACATGGTTATCACTAGCAAAGGACTTTGTAAACCTTAAAGTGTTATAGAAATATGAGCTATTATTACCTAGCACCTCAAGTGGCACCTGGCACCTAGCTAGGGCTCCCAATAAATGTCCATTGAATTGGACTGTATACAGCAGGTATTTGGTAAAGGAATGTTGAATTGACAAAGTGCTTTGATGTATAAAAGCTCATTTAACCATACAATAGCCATTGTAGAAGCTAGTGCCTGTATCATTATCATTGCCACTGTATGAGTTAGAAACCGAGGACCAGAGTGGGATGGTCACTTGCCCAGGGTAAATCATTTTTGTAGCCTGGGAAGCCTGGGACTTTATGTAAGGAAAGCAGGGATGGGTTTTCTTGGCAAATGTATTGGAGTGGTTTGCCAATTCCTTCTCCAGCTCATTTTACAGATGGGGAAACTGAGGCAAACAACATTTGATCCTCACAGCAACTCTGGAACTGAAAGTTCTATCTGATGATTCCTAATCTAACATGGTTCCAGCTTAAGTGGTGCCACGCTGTTATCAGCCATTATCAGAGATTATCAGTCATTCACACTTTGATGGAGACTCACCTCCTATAAGCCAGCTAAAATGCATTTCCCTAACATAATAGGAGTTTAGTTGTTTCTGGTGCTGTTATTGTTTTGGGGAGGGTGGACATTAACTCTGGATTAGGGGAGCACTCTCCTGGGGAAAGCCTGGATGGGAGCCTGAAGGCGAGATGAGATAGGGTGCTAGGAGATGACTGGAGGCTGAGAGGTCTCAGTTTGCTTGGGATTTTGATACTCGCCCCGCCATCAGTTTGGGCTCATTTTACAATCCCTTAAACACATTGATCTAAGAGAAATATTATTCCACCCATTTCAATGATTGCTCATGTCAAATGCCACTTCTTATGAAATCTTCCTTGATTTACTCATGCAGAAATTACCCCATCCCCTTTCCAAGGATGTCTGCACCCCCATTTCTGTCCCTCTCCTATGGCCCTTTCAACTCCTACCTGGTACTGTAGTGACCTGTGTCCATGCTGGAATCCTTTTGAGAATGTAAGCTTCATGAAGATAGGGGCTGTTTCTTATTCATCTCTGCTCACCCCTCTGTGCCAAGCCCAGAGCCTGGCACATGGTCCATGCTCAGTAAGTATTTTTTGAATGAATGAATAGCAATTAGATTTGTGGGGCCTTTTGAGGACTTTCTGGAATGTCGCCTACCCACTCTGTCCCCAAGATGATGGGAGATATGCTACATTCTTAGTCTCCCTTGTGTTCCCTCTGAGGTAGGGGTGATGGTGGGGAAAAAGGGCTAAATGTGGAAGTGGAAAGCCTGGATTCAAGTCCTGGTTTTGCCACTTGCTAGCTCTGTGGTGCTGGATAAATCACTGCCAAACCACTGTGAGCCTCAGTTTCCTCATCTGTAAAATGTGGCTAGTGATGGTTCCATGCCCGACTTCACAGGGTTACAGTAGGGAAAACACTTTGCAAACTTCAAAATGCTGGGAAAATCTGAGTTAATGGCATTAATGTTTCTAGCTTTTTGCCCTGGGCAAGTCTTCCCTCTTCTGGGCCTCAGTTTGCAGTGCGGTATAATGAAAAGACCCTTAGTTCTTAAATCAGAAGAATGTGCTCAAGGCCTGACTCTGCCTCAGACTAATTGTGTGGCTCCAGGCAAGCCCCTTCACAACTCTGCCTCAGTTTCCTTATCTGTAAAATGAAGCTATTAGACTAGAGATGACCTCTAAGGTCTCTTCCAGCACAGATATTCTAGGACTTTATGTAAGGAAGGCAGAGATGAACAGAGGGAGGGGGACAGGATTCAGATGTGTGGATATCTGAGGAGATGACATGGGGAACAGCAGCCTTTCTCTGTGAGACCCTCAGAGGGTAACACAACTAGGAGCAAGAAGAAAAGTCACCAGGAGAAGATTTCAATGATGTATACATGTGAATGTATGTGTATATGCATGTGTGTATGTGAATATGTGTGTGAACATGTGTATGCCTATGTATGATATGTGCATATATGTCTGTATGTGTATATTTATGGGCACATGTGTGTACCTGTGTATCTGCATGTGTTATGTATATTCTGTAAGTGTATATGTGTGTATGCATGTATGTGTATTGTTTAGGTGCATTGTGTACATATGTATGTGTATCTATGTGTATGTATATTGTGATGATAAGACTCTATGTTTCTATGACTCTAGGATTCTATACCTATGTGATCTTGAACTTTTATCACTTCATCTCTTTCTATTTCTCTTCTTATTCCTCATGCAGACAGACAGGACAGCTAGGCCCATCCCTGAAGGTCAGACAGGAGAGTTAACCCTGCGTGGGGTCCCCGCGGCTCCCTCCCTCAGTGAAAGGCTCCCATATACCAGGGGCTAGATCCATAATCCTACAAGGAAACCCTGACCCCTCCAGTCCCAGAACTCCATCCTCTATTTGACCTTCCTTATCATTCCTTTCCTCCCCCAGCTCACTCCCTAGAATGCCACGTGTGCTGCGGGCCTGAGAGCTGCCGGGCTCCCGTCGAATGCTCCCCAACAGACAAGTACTGTCTAATTACCCGGGCAAGTGAGTATTCCCACAGCCCGTCCTCTCCCTAGTCCCCATTCCCTCTAACTTCCCTTCCCCCAGGTGGGGACATGGGCTAGGGAGTTAGACCTGGCTAAAACCTCTAATGGGGCAAAAGGCTGCCCCACAGGGCTCCATTACCCCACCCAAGAAAGCTCAGAAATTTCCCTCCTCATTCACCTGGCCTGGGCAGCCTCCAAATCAGATCATAATCACAGCAACATTTATAGAACGCTTTAAAGTTTACAAAGAGCTTTTACAATATTATCCCATTTTATCCTCACAACAATCCTAGGAGATAGCTTTCATAGGTGAGGAAACTGGGGCAGACAGAAAGAGAAAGGTTTGGTGACTTCCCCAAGATCACACAGCTAGTAGAGTGTCTGAGGTTGGATTTGAACTCAGGACTTCCCAGTTCCAGGCCCTGTACTCTATCCATTGTACCCATCAGGGCTAGCATAACTTGGCCTTGCAATGGAGAAATCCCAAGCAAAGGACAAAAAGTCCTAGCCAGTCTTCCTGGCTTACTCTAGACCCAAGACAGAAGTCCATGCCTGGCCAGGGAGGGTTATTATATGATGAATGAGGGGCTACTTGGGGGCAGAGCCCTGTAGTAGGAACACCAGAAGTCGAGAAAAGAAAGAAGAGATGCTGTGATTCTATAGAGCGGCCGGGAATCCTTGGGGATTCCCTGGTCCGAGCAGAGAGCAGTCCTCACTGATAGGTTACAGCCTGGAAGGACAGACAGGACAAAAGCATCAGAATCTACTTCCAATTGCCTTGGGACTCTAGAGTAATCCCAACATTTGCAAAGCCCTTCAAGCTTTCCAAAGTCTGTTACAGCCATATCTCCATATCTGATCTTAGAAAGGGTCCGGGACAGTGATCAATATTCCCATTTTACTTACATGCTTACTGAGGCTAGGTGAGGTGCCCATGGCCTGAGAGCAAGGGGATGTCAGAGTTAGGATACAAACCTGTGTCCTCCTGGTCCCAAAGCTGAAATGTTCCCATTCTCTCACACGGCCTTCGGCATCTTCAAAATCACATAATATATTTTGGTATTCGGAAAGATGCTCAAAGAATGGAGTGCTTAGAATAAGGAAGACTTGGTTTCACATCCTGCCTCTGGCACTGGCTGTGTGATTATAGCCAAGTCCCTTCCCCTGAGCCTCAGTTTCCTCATCTGTAAAAGCTGGATAATAATACCTGTGGAGAAATTATTGGGACTCAAATGAGATAAAGGATGTTAAAAACTCTTGGCCAACTTCAAAGCATCACATAAATGTTAATTATTATTATGATTACTTGTTGTTGTGTTTATCCTTGATTGCGTCACTAACGTAGTAAAAATTAATACACCCTCTAGAGAACACAGAGTAGGGAAGCAATCCAGGTGCAAATAAGGAGGCTCATCACGGAAGACTCCCTGGAGGAGGAGTTTTCTCATAGGACTCAGTAACCCCAGATTGACCGTCTCTGGCCAAATTCTTCCTCCTCTCTACGCCCTCGAATGAGGCGCTGTGCTATGCTGAGGCAAGGGGAGGGGCAGAGATTAAGCAAAGTCTGTAGGTTAAAGTTGGGTATGAATGACAATTTTAATAATGTTAGCTCCCACCTTATAATCCTGGAGGGTTCTTGAAGAGCTTTCCTCACATCTATAGCAAGCAGGTCAGTCACTCGGTGAATAAACATTTATTAAATGCCTTCTATGTGCCAAGCACTGTGCTAAGCACTGAGGATACAAAAAGAGGCAAAAGGCAGCCCCTTCTCCTAATGGGCTCACAGTCTAATGGGGAGATATCAAGCAAGCAGATACGTACAAGCAAGCTTTATGTGGAAGGAGGGCAGGGAGGTAAATAATTAAAAGGAGGAAGTCGGATTTCACAAGGTCTGTTTGCTTGAGGGGGCACCTGCACTAGATAGGTGGCACAGGAGAAACAGCACTCAGCCTAGAGTCAGAAAGACCTGAGTTCAAATCCAACCTCAGATACTCACTAGCTGTGTGACCCTGAGCAAGTCACTTAACCCTGTGTGCCTCCATTTCCTCATCTGTAAAATGAGCTGGAGAAAGAAATGGCAAACCAGTCCAGTATCTTTGCCAAGAAAACCCCAAATGTAGTCACAAAGCGTCAGATGTGACTGAAACAACTGAACAACAACAGATTTGCTTAAGGCAAAGGATATCTATCCTAAGTATCTCCAGGAGAAATCATAAGCAATTAGATTCCTGTGGAATTTTGTCATTGAGTCTCATCTGGAAGAGATGCTATTTAAATGGAGCAGAGGCTGAGACGCTCTAGACGTATTCACCCTCATACCTTCATCCAAATTTTCTCCCTCCCTTCACCATCATAGGGCATGCAATTCCTCTATTAGAGCTTCATTCCTTTGGTTTGAGACTCAGTCCCCAGCTGAAATGCCAGGCTCCCAGAAAGGAAGTCTCACGTTAAACTGCTAACAATCACGTACACCCTAGAGTGAATAAAACAGCTTGGTGTAGTGGAAAGAGCCCTGAAAGTCAGAAGAATAGGATTCTGTTGCCTCCTTTGGCCTCAGTTTCCCCATGTGTAAAATGAAGGGGCTAAACTGGTTGATCTCTAAGGTCTGTTTCAGC
The DNA here is from genome assembly GCA_028646515.1 of Pseudochirops corinnae. Taxonomy (NCBI): domain Eukaryota; kingdom Metazoa; phylum Chordata; class Mammalia; order Diprotodontia; family Pseudocheiridae; genus Pseudochirops; species Pseudochirops corinnae. The sequence continues at coordinate 287,554,331 of CM053587.1, read as the reverse complement.
CCTGACATTCTAAATCATATAAATGTACTGAGATATTATAGAACTCTAATACTCTTGGGTTCTGACGTGTGATGATCTAGGGGAGAAGAGGGCAAGGCCCAGTCCATCTGTTGAAATCAGCTCTGGTGCCACCTTCTCGAGGAAGCCTTCCCTTTCCCTTCTCGGACTTTCTCCTAGGTAGAACTGATCTCTCCCTTCTGGAACATCTCTTAGCACTTTCCCTGGGTCCCTCCTTTGTACTAGTTATTTCCCTCACTACTTGTTTGTTTCTGTGTCTTCTCTCCCTACCCATAGAATGTAAACCTTTTGAGGGCAGGAACTGTGCTTTTTTTTTTTTTTTGTATCCCTAGGGAAAGAAAGTAGAAAGACCAGGACTTGCGTGCTTATTTAATAAATGTTTGTTGTTCTGAATGGAGAAAGGTCTCCACTCCTAAATTTTCCATTCCCTAATCTTGGCCTGTTTTATAAATCCCTGGCTTCATCTGGTGCTAAGTCCTGAGGTTCCTGAAAGCTAGTTCCACTCCCAGGTTTTGAGTTAACAAGATTGGGAAGTGGGCATCGATGAACATTGGAGACCCAAACTCTCTTAGCAATTTAGACTTCCAGGTGCGGGGTCCTCTGAGGTGGGTGACTCACAGTCTCTTTATCTCCTATAACTCATGGGAGCTGGGGATAACGCCTGCCCCAGGACTAGTGTGGCAGGTACCACATGAACCCAGAGATGATGGTCAGATAATACACATGCACGCACACACACACACACACACACACACACACACACACTCCCATGCCTGCTTAATGACAAGCCAAAAGGGGTTTCAAACTCCACAAATAGCAGGTGCTAGGCCCTGCACCTAGAAGGCTGTTATTATCCTGAATTCCTGGGGAGCAAGGGCTTGATGTGGTAGAAAAACTCAGATGCTGGTCTGCCAGCCCCAATCTAGAAATGGGTGAGGGAGCCACCCTGGGGCTCCCCTGACTTCCAAGAATCACAGGATGGTAGGGCTGGGAAAGGGGTAGAGAATCACATGAGAGGTAAAACAATATAATGGAAAGAGCCCTGGGTGTGAATCCTCCCTGGCTCTGTTTACTGCCTCCTTGTATGATTTTAAGAAAGTCATTTCTCTTGGAAGTGTAGCCTTTTAAGGTCCCTTCCTCCTCCCAAGCTTGTGACCTGTGATCAATTATTCCAATTACAAGAAAATTACCTCTACCTCATTATGTTTTTTCTGAATTAATTCCATCTGTAGTCCAAACTAATCTTCAGATATTTATGCTCTAGAGGGAGTCAAGGGTTTTAAGGGATGTTTTCATTCATTCATTCATTCATTCATTCATTCATTCATTCAACAAACATTTATCAAAAAGGATCCTATGCTTGGAGCTAAGGGAGCTCAGAGCTACAAAGTTTAGCTAAGATGTCATCCCTGCCCTCTTGGAGCTTGTACTAGTCCTTATCTCTTGTCTTCCCTCTTCCCGCCCAGACCAGATTATCTGGAATTCCTCCCTCCATCCAGAGCCCCCTTTCCCTCACAAAACTCATGTATATCAGAAGCGTCCTTCTCATACCTCCTCACCTCCGTATCTAAGTATTTAGGGCAATCATTTAGCCACATCAGCTTTGATCTTAGATAAGTGCCTTTCTTCTGTGTGTCTCCAATTCCACATCTGTAAAACGGAACTACCACTCCTTGTACTAACACACATCTTTCCTCTTGTTGTGAGGGAGGGGTTGAAATGGAAGATGTAGTTGGGATTTGCCTCCTCGTCTCTCTCATATGTTTTATAGGTTAGCAGCACTGTCACTGAACTAACTACCCACCTCCCCACTCCCAACAAATTGATTCTAAATTCTCACTTCACTTTTCTGGTTCTCAGTTACGCTTCTGTAAAATAAGAGCTTTGGGCTCAAGATCCCTTAATCTGCTCTTCTAAACCCTATGATTCTATTAATATATTAGACACTAGCTTTCATCATTGGGAGAGGGCCCAGCTCCCAGTCTCCTTAGACCCCAGTAACATTATTTATGAATTCTCCTTTCCCAAGATCCCCCTTGGGTTCAATTCAACTCAGCAAACATTCAAATACATACTGTGGGTAGAGGTCTGTGCTAAGCCCTGGTATAAAATGTGAATAGGGCCCTGACTCATACCACTAGATCCAGAGTCAAGTAGGGGTATGGAACACTAAGAATGGCGGCAGTCCTACACTATATATACTATCATACAACATCATGAATCTAGAGCTTGAAGTACACCTAACCTAACTTCACTTTTCAGACGAGGAAACTGAGCTTTTCCTTAAGGAAGTTATCCCCCAGGCTTACTGAGGAGCAAATCCCTCATTCTAATATGAGGCTAATTTTCCCAAGTACAATAATACAGTATAAGATAGTGTTAAAGGAGAGATAAAGGGCTCCAGAAAAGGAAGAGAAGATCACTTTGGCTGGGGTGGGGGGTAGAAAGGGAGGCAAAAGTACTTGGGTTTCTTTTTCTTATTTACTTATTTAATGAACAAACCTTTCTTAAACACCTGCTGTCAGTGGGAGGCTAGGGTTGAGCATGAGCATATTTTGAGATGGCTGAGCTGCAAGTGCCACCAGGGCACTCACAGTCTAGAGGGGAGATAAGATACACTGACAGCTAAATCTCATACAGAGACGTAATGATGCAGGGTCTGCAAGAGAGGAGCTGAGCCAGGGTTGTGAGGTTTCAGAGAGAAAGGCTCCACCTGGTTGGGAACATCAGAAGAGGGAGGCTTGATAAAAGAAGTAAGCATTCAGTTGAGCCTTGAAGGATGGTGAGAAAATAGTTGGGAGGGGGCTCCCTAAATACTAGGACTGGGTCTACCCATTAGTACAAGGCCTGGATTTCGGAGGACACGGTTGGGGGAATTATCCTTCTCAAAGTCCCATCTTCTTCAACCCCTTCCCATCTCTCTTCCATTCATAGAATTGTAGAATCTTGGACCTAGGAGGGCTCCCATCTGCAAAATGACAGGGATGGACTAGAGCAGGAATTCTTAACCTGGGATGCACAGACAACAGAAACCTATTGAGTCTGAAAACTTCGATGGGGAAAGGACTTTATCTTTATTTCAATAGAATGTGTTTCCTTTATAATATTATGCACTTTATTTTACGGATTTAAAAACATTTAGAGAAATAGTCCATAGGCTTTACCAGATTGCCATGGTATGGCTGTCCATGATGCCAAAAGGGTAAGAGCTTTTGACCTAGATAATCCCCAAGGCTTTTTCTAGTTCTAAATCTTGTAGCCAGTCTAATTTTTCTTTGAACACTTCCAAAGCCAGACAGATCCTCCCTCCTCCAAGTCAATTCATTTCCTCATGGGATTGGCAGCTCTGATTGTTAAAAAGTTCTACCTTATTCTCAGGAAAGGAGAGAGAGGGAGGAAGCAGAAAGAGAAACCCCAAAAGAAACTTCCCTGAAGGATGATGGATAGAATACAGTCTCAGAAATGTAAAATGTCAGTGCTGCAAGAAATCTTAGGGACCATCTGGTCCAACCCTCTCATTCAATGGAGAAGGATACTGAAGTTTATGGATGGGGAAGGGACTTTCTCAAGGTCCCTCAACTAATTAGAAACCCAGTCAAGCAGAGAAAAGTTAAGTGACTCACCCAGGGCCTTACAAATATTAAGTGTCAAACCAAGGACTCAGTCAAGATCTTCTGACTCCAAGGCCAGAGCTCTTGCCACTACAACCCATTGCCTCTTGACGTTATTGACCATATAGTGCTACTCCCTCGTTTTACAGAGGGGGAAATTGAGGTTGAAAGTAGTAAAGTGACCTACCTAAGGTTTCATAAGATTATATCAGAACAAAGTCTTGAACCCAAGTCTTTTAGATCTAGATTAAATTATCTTTCCCCTATAGAACCATATGTGTATGGTTGTATGTGACAGAGAGAGACAGAGAGAGAAACAGAGAGAGAGAGAGAGAGAGAGAGAGAGAGAGAGAGAGAGGAGAGAGAGAGCTATAAAACTAGAAACCCACAGAACTTGGATTCTGATCCATAAAACTCACCGGGTTTGCTGGCCCAGTGTACTCAGTGGCACCCTGGCTTTTGGTTCTCTTTGCCCATGCCTTCTGATGTCCACGTGGGTACTTGCATTCGCATGTCTTTGGAGAATGGACATTGACTCTTGAGAATTGGAAATACAGTGTTCATGATCCTATGACCTCTGACCAGCCTCTTGAAAAAAGTGCTTGCAGACAAAACTCCTCCAGCCTCTAGTCAAGGGTCCCTTAATTTTTGTGTGTCATGGTCCCCTTGAGCAGTCTGGGGAAGCCTAAGACCCCTTCTCAAAATAATGTTTTTAAATTCACAAAACAAAATACATAGGCTTTCCAATTATATTGAAATGAACAGTTATCAAAAGAAATTTTAATTCATAATCCTTAGGTTAAGAATTCCTCCACTGTGAAAGAGATTCTAAATTGGCTACTTGCTTTTAGAAGAGTCCACTTGCTTTTAAAAGGGCTCTCTCTGCCAAAGCCCAAAAGATTATCTTCCTACTGTTTTGCCTTCTGGCTAATGAGAAAGAGATACCCTTGACTTTCAGAGTGGCTGGGAAGGTTTCTGCCTTGTAGCATCGAACTCCCTTACATCTGACCTCACCTCATAGTAAAGAAGAAGAAGAAAAAAAAAAAAGGTCTATTTGCAAATGTGGCCATCTTCCTTTTCCCCCTTAGTCAGCGATTTCCCTGATAAGTAGAAGCTCTCCAGCTCATCATGAATTTAGTGGCTATGACAACTTCTCTTTCCCTAGGCTTGAAAGATTACAAAGTGATCTCATAACAAACTACTAATGATAATAAACAATTTATAAGGTGCTTTAAGAGCTGCAAAGCACTTTCTATATATTATCTCACTTAATCTTCACACTGATACTGAGTTAGGTAATATTAACTAATAATTATCATTATTATATTAATATTATAGATACCATTTATATAATACTTTAAAGTTTGCCAAGGACTTAACAAATGTTATCTCCCTTGATCCTTGCAACAACCCTGGAAGTTAGGTGGGTATGTTATTAGCCCTATTTTACAGATAATGAAACTGAGCCTGAGAGAGTTTGAGTGACTAAGTCACTCCAGGATCACAAAGCATCTGAAAAAGCATTTCAACCCAGGTCTCCCTAATGGCTTAGTCATAGGATTAAGAATTGGGAGGGGAGGGGTCTTGCAATTTATCTAGTTGAAACTTCTCAATTGACAGAGGAGAAAACATCAGACGTAGGCAGGCAAGGTAACTTGTCCAGGGTCACAGAGGTATTAAGTACCAAATGAGAGTTGAACACAGATCCTTTGGTGCTGGTATTCCTGGCACCAAATCTATAACACATCACTGCATTATACTGACATGGCCTTTCTTGCTTCCCTGCCACACCCTACGCTGACTTGTAAACATGTATGGACAAATTAAAGTGACTACACAATAGAATATAAACTCATTGAACTCAAAGCCTTCCTCATCTTCGTGTGCTCATCACCTAGCAGAATACCTAGCACATAGTAGACATTTAGTAATGCTCATTGGATTCTACAGGATTGAATTGTCTCTAGCTTGATTCCTATTCCAACAATTGAAATCTCCTTATACTTAGTGGATTCCCAAACTTGATCAATAGCTTCTTGATTCCACTTGCTTGTAGTCCTACCCAGAAATTTGGACCTTCTCTCAGAGCTCCTTGTAACAAGTATCAGCTTCTATTACAAAAGGATATTTGTAAGGTTTAGTGTAAGAAAACACTTTCTAACTAATGGAGCTGTCCAGGATTGTGCTGGGGGCAGCTCAAACTAGCCAAATCTATTTTCAGATGGAGTTAATCAGGGGAACCTCTGGAGTCAATAAATTCAATTTTGGAAGAATGTGTAGGGCCATGGATAGGTTTTTAAAAGAGAGAGTCTTGGTGGAGTGTTCTGGGACAATGGTAAATACCAATTTCTCTCATACAGCTGAGTCTAGAGTATTCTATCATACCTCACCCATCTTTTCTTTCTTCTCTCCCACTTCCAGTCAACTCAATCAATCCAAACCATATCCTGGTGATGAAGTCCTGTGCCCCGACGTGCCCGAACAGCACCATTTCAACTGATGGACATGCCATTTCCGTTGCCTGCTGCCAGGCAAATAGATGCAATGGGAAAGTGGAGACAGATGCTTCTGCTAGCCTAGCCATCAGCCGAGGGGTTCTGTGGGTGGGTGTCTCCTCCAGCCTCCTATGGATGCTCCTTCAAGCTTCCTGGTGAGGAGATTTTTCTTGTCCTTATCCCTTCTACTGTCCCTAAAGTCTTCTTTTCTCAAGATCTCTTTATTCAGGATAGAACTTCCAACACCAAAAGACAGATTTCCTCCCGGGAAAAAGGCCCTCAGGACAGGGTCTTGCTCCTTCCCCCAGTTCCTTAAGGAAATCCAAAAGGGGCACTCTGTCCAGTGGTCTGGCTCCTTGGGTGTGAGCCTGGACAATTCCCAGTATTACTGTTTCTCTTTTACTTCTCCTCTTCCCTTTCTTACCTATGTTGCTGATCTTTTCTGTGCTGTTTTTCTGCCCCTTGAAGACAGAAAAAGTTTTCTGTTTGGGGGTGGTACAGTCACACTTGGGAGGGCAAGGGAAGAGGTCATGGGGGAACTGTGACATTTTAATGTTTTAATTAAATAATCACTTCCTTCTTTCTTCTACCTCCATCCCACTCAGCATCGAGTCCCCTTTCCTTCTTTAATCCTTGCCTGGGAGGCTCAAGAGAACCCCCTCAAAGCCAGTCACGGTGGATGACCTGATTAAAGGAGCCTTACTAAAAAGAGCAGCTTTTAATCATGGCTTCTTTTAAATGGGTCACTCCATGATCATGTGGCTTGGAGATAGGGTGGGGGATGGAGATGAAAGGTACATAATTTCCTCGAACCCATCCTCTGAGCAATATTTGGTGGGATTAGGGTGGGGAGAAGCATCTCAGGCCTCAAGTTTTCCCTAAATGGAAATAGGATGGGTGGAAGCTGAGGAGCTGGGGTTAGGGTGAAGGGTGCCACGTTACCTGAGTCAGAGATGTACCTACCTACCTCACAGGGCTATTGTGAGAGGAGAAATAATAAAAGTAGTTAAAATGTCCTTTGTGTCCCCTTTGAACCCAGAGAACTCGGAGAGTCCAGGATTTAGCCTGTGATGAGGACCAAGATGGTCTATGGTCTCAGTCTGGGGCTAAGGTGAAGAAGGGCTGAGTTTATGACCAGGAATTGAGTTTATTCTGGGTTTGGAGTGAGATACATATATGCAACTCATAAGGCCTCCCCCATTACCTTGTTCTTGTCTCCTGATCCTAACACCAGCATCCATGGTCCACAGCTTCGATCTAGGCCCCTGGCTTTCCCCTCTCATTGAATATTCAAGATGAAAGAGAACCTCGAGACCATCTAATACAACCCATACCCTCATCTTACCCCCATTTTTCAGAATAAGAATCTGGGGCCCAAGAGGAAAAGGGATATGTTCATGTCACAGAGTGAATCAGACTGCAGAAAGACCTGAATCTAAGACCCCTAACTCCTAGTTCCAACCTATGAACCCCAAAATGAGGTATTAAGCAGGGCATCAAGCTTGGTTGGCTACCAACCTAGACTCTGGAAATCTGGGATACTGAGGGTGGCACTATCCTTTCCCTAACCTGGGGGCATCTAATTGAAAATCTGAATTTTGGAATGATGGAATTCTGAGGACCTTGTTCTGGAATGGAATGATCTGGGTCTTTTGAACTTAGCAGGTCACAAGTTTCATCCATTCTCTTTGCTGCTCCCTGAGCTCCCCCAATAGTACCAAGGCAAAGAAAGAATAGCTGAAGCTAATAGCCCTAATAGCTAATAGTTAAATGCCACCCAGCTAAAAAAGGCCTCTTTGTCCACATATAGTTAGCCACGCAGAACCAGTTACAGAATATCTACCCATGCTCTGAACTCTGCCTCTCCAAGGCACATTCCTTACATATCTTCATGGTCCTGCTAGTGGTATCTCCTTACTCTCCTCTGTGTGGATATGCCATCTGAGGCATTCTAAGCATGCACTAGACCCTTATTATGAAAATATACCTCTTTGAAAGGGAACAATATAGGTAAAGGGGGTGGATATAGGTGTTGTATATTAAGAAAATATGAGGAAATCCAATAACTGAAATGTGAAAGCATGGTGAAAAAATGTTAAGATGAGAATCAATGAAACCAAGGACCAAAGTGATATTGTCATCAGAATACCAGGACTAAAGTGATATTGTCACCAGAATATCCTACAGATCACCTGGACAGAGAAAAAGAAAATGGATAAAGAGTTTAGGAAACAGATTAGGACCATGGCATAGTAGCATGATATGCCATTGATGTGGGATTTCAATTATTCATATATCTGCTAGAGGTTTCTCTCCCTTTCAACCCCAAATAGAGCTGCTAACAATTTCTTGATAAAACTTAATGATGATTTCACCCTACTAAAAGTAAAGGAACCAACCAGAGAAATTGCTATTCTGGATCTGATTTTCATGAACAAGGGAGAACTGGTTACCAAGATGAAATCAAAGGGAACTTTAGAGAGAAATGACCAAGTTGGTCACAGTTTAGCATGTACCCTAGATTTTAGGACCAAAGAATTCAGAGTTCACAGAAAGAATTAGCACTCTTCCAGGGTCTAAAATTCTGTGGGACAAGGTAGCCTTTGATAAAAGTCTGAAGACGCAAGGAGAAACAGTTCCAGTGGTGAGAACACGGGATAGTTGTCTAAAAACAAATGTGGATGCACAGGGAGCTCACCAACCAACTTGGACTTAAAAAAAATATATGTACAGCAGATAAAAGCAGGAGCAGATGACAAAGGAAAGATACAAAGATATGACACAGTTCTATGAGAAGTGTCAGAGGTATAAATCTCAGAACAATGAGAAGAGAGGTTCCTAAAGTTATATTGGGGGAAGGGAAGAAAGTATCCCAAAGAACAGCTGGAACTGCTGCTGGAGAGCATGAGGTGGTAATAACTGAGGACAGAGAAAGGACAAAATTTATCAATTGTTATTTAGCTTCTGTTTTTTCCACCAGTGAAAATAATCTTTGGATTAAAACAGAGACAACAAAAATGGCTAATAATGAGTTTATGTCCAGGACCCCTGGATGAATTCAAATCCTGAAGCCCTGAAGAATTGTATCTTAAGAAAAGGAATGAGTTATTGGATGTGATTGTGGAGTTGCTGTCCATCATTTTTGAAAGACCATGGCAAACAGAAGAAGTACTTCGAGAATAGGAAAAGGCAATGTTGTTCCAGCTTTCAAAAAAAGGAAGGGAGGAAGGGAGGGAGAGAAAGAGAGAGAGAGATAGAGAGAGAGGGAGAGAGAGAGAGAGACTAGAGTCTGCAAATAATAGACCAGTGAGTTTTATTTCAATTTCTGGCAAAAATTCTCATTAAAGAAATGAGTAGTAAGTATCTGGAAGAGGATGTGGTGGTCACAAAGAGTGACCAGAATAACCTCAGAGTAACTAGACAGGCAGATCAGGGAAATGCAATGGATATCATTTTACCTAGATTTTTAAAAATCATTAGATACCATTATGGAAAGCAGAATTTTACTAAGGAGGGGTTCACTGCCTCCAAAATAAGACACAGAGCTGATCCTTCTAGACCATGCTTATCTCCAACAAAGGGGCCAGATTTGAGTGTAACATTCCTTTTGGTTACCATCCTCAACTCATCACTGACTTCCTTACATGAAAGGCTAAAGGTTTTGCCTGCATCTCTTGCATTTGAAGCAGTATGGCAACATAAACAATTAGAGGGTTCACAGTTTTTTATTTTGTTTTGTTTTAGCTCAGAGGCAATGGTTCTCAGTATCATAGGAATATTTCTCTGCTTTTAGGAAGAGTTTAATAATACAAGACATAAATATAAATCATCACAGCTCAACAAGCCCCGGGTTTGATAAATCCCAACAACTGGCCAGAGATGATCTCCAACCTATTTGAATTCTGTGTATTCAATCTAGACACTGACATTTCCTTAATTGTCCTTTTGGCATGCAATGAAAAACAGACATGACTCAGAAGCAATTAAGAATCATATTATCTTTACCTAGGGAAAACCAACTTTCAAGTACCATCGAAAGTATCAAATAAACAACATAAAAGGAATATAGAATTTAAATATTTATTCTGGAGGAGGGGATGGAAGGCCAGGAAGAATAAAAAGAACTGCTTCACCAGCCTCTTGGCTTTTGGCCAGGGGGAAATTAACTAGTGATCAGGCATATTCCACATTTTGTATGGATGAAGAAGCTGACCCCTGATGAAATTTGGGAACGCTTAGAATCATTCTTTTCTACCTCCATCATTGACCCTTTTGTATACCAGTCTCCTTCTCTGTTTTCTCTGTTAAAGAATGATTCAGAAGTCCTTGATCTGATGGAAATTTTTGCCCTCTAACTCTGAGTTCATGATGCCTTTATAAAGATCACTTCCTACCTCTGAGTCTGAAATCAGAGTCTAAAATTAAAGACAGCAGTAGGGGGGAGAATGTCCCTTCCCCCATCAGACATCATACCACGCGTTCACCTAACAGGTAACACCTCCCACTTCCTAGGATCTCTAAGTTTCTACAGTCATTCATTAGACTTCCAGAGGTTGGCTCACATCACAGAATTTCATAACAGCTACAAACAGTAACCTGCCCTTTTCTTAGACATAGTCCTCCTGTGAAGCTTCACTGTGGCTAGCAGATGACCCTGAATCCTCAAAGGCTCTACCAAAAGAATATAAGCCCTGGCACAGTCTACCAAGCTATAAAGGCTTTAAGTATAGGTCTGGTTATGAACTGATATACATACGTGTTGTTAGAGGATTAGCCTACCGAAATCTAAACAGCATCATAGTGAGGCCATGGAGTGATGAAGTTTCTCCATGGTAATTTTTGACAACTATCTATTAAATTATAGAGCAGATAGTATCTGAGATCTGGCCTCCTTAAAATGAGATACCCTTATATTTTGTAGGGAAGACACATCTACAAAATTATGGGCTCTCAAAGATATGCCCACTACACTAGGTGGCGCCATAGTGCATAGAGTGCTTGCAGTGCTGGAGTCAGGAAGGCATCTACCTGAGTTCAAATCCTGCTTCAGACACTTACTAGCCATATGACCCTGGACAAGTCACTTAACCCTGTTTGCCTCAGTTACTCATCTGTAAAATAAGTTGGAGAAGGAAATGGCAAGCCACTCCAGTATCTTTGCCCAAGAAAACCTCAAATACGGTCATAAAGAGTCGGAAATAACTGAAATGACTTAAAAACAACGACAACAAGGATATGCCCAGGTATTTTCCACTCCCTAATCAACTCTGTGGATGAGTTTTTTTGGATGGAAGTAGGACTTGAAAAAGGCTCCCTTTTCCCCTCTTCTCACCCTCCCCAGATTGTCCCAACTGAAAAAGGATCTTAGGAGGAAAGGCAAAGGCATGCAGCAGGTTCCATCCTCATCCCTTACAGGTCACTGTCACATTGAACCATTAAGGTGTTCATGGCCAGTCACAGACAGGAAGCCTCAACTAGCTTCTCTAGCCCAGCATAACAAGAACAGGAGCTGACATTCACACGGCTCTTCAGGGTTTGCCAAGCATCACACATATAACATTGGATTCTCACAACGACCCTGCAAGGGAGGGCTGGTATTATTCCCACTTTCCAAAAGAGGAAACTGAGTCTGAGACAAGTTCAGTGACTTGTTAAGGGTCATACAGCTAATATCTGAGACAGGATTTGAATTCGGATCTTCCTGACTCCAAGACCACTGCTCTATCCACCTATGGTGGTAGAGGAGAAAGAGGAATGAATTTGGAAGATGAATATCTGAGTTCAAATCCTCTAGCTTTGAGACTTACTAGCTGTAGGACCCTCTGTAGAACATCTTCCCCTTCGGAGACTCAGTGTACTCCTCCAGAAAATAGGGGTGAACAACTTTGTGCTGTCTGTCTTACAGAGCTATTGTGAAGAGAGTGCTTCATTACATAAATATGAGCAGTGATTATCACTAAGGAATCAAGGCCATATAGCTACCAGTATGGTGGAGACCCACCCATAAACCATCCCTTTCCTCGTCTGGGCAGAATAAAAATCCAGGAAACAAAATTGAGAAACAGCCTGTTTTATTATTAACCCCCAAAGTCTACAGATACCATTTTTTAGAAACTGTGGGAGATGAGGTAACCATACCATCCTAGGCCCAGGCATGGATTTCCTTAGACTCTTAGATACTAACCAGGGCTCTGAATGTTTCCCATGGTCCTCAAACAATTCCCACACTTGAAACAGTGCTCTGGATACACAAGATGCTTTTTAAATGGTGTTTGTTGAATTGAATTCTTAAAGTCCTCAACTAATTGAGAAAGTAGGACAGAGTCTTGGACTTGGAAACAAAAGGCCTGGCATCTAGTCTGGCCTTGGTCACTAACTCTCTATGTAACCTTGAGCAAGGAATGTTCTCTTTCTTCAGCTGGGTTTCTTCCTCAGTAAAATTAAGGAGCTGGACTCAGATCTCTAACGTCCTTTACATCTCTAATATTACATTATCTAGGGGTTCTTCCAATTCTGAAATTCCATGCTCTAAGGCTTCTTTTTGTCTCTTATTCTTCTAGGTTCTAAGGTCCCTCCAGTTCTGACATTTTATGTTCCAAGGTCTCTTTTATCTCTTCACATTCTGTGTTCTAAGGCCCCTCCAGCTCTGACATTCTATATTCTAAAGGTTCCACCAGATCTGACCAGGTTATAGGTCAGAGCTGAAAGCTAGAAATACCAACTGGTCCAAATATGAGACTATAATTCAATCTAAATGTATCTGCTTAAACACTTCAGGAAGATCACATTCTTTTATTGGAGGAGGGTGAAATATTCCTCTCTCTCTCTCTCTCTCTCTCTTTCTCTTTCTCTCTCTTTCCACTAATATAATTACAATCCTCTTTGGGCCTGAGTAAATGATCCTCAAAAGGAACTGTGGGGAAAATTAAGTCCCAAGCCATATGGTTAACTGTAAAATGAGCCTCTCTGCATTTAGATTTGTCCTCAGATGACAGACGAACAGACTATCTCCAAGCCCATGCTCAAAGAGTTTCCAGATTGTTGAATTGGGAGGCACAAAGACCTGAGTTCAAATCTGACATCTGATGCTTATTAGCCATGTGACCTTGGACAAGATTCTTAACCTCCTTCAGCCTCAGTTTCCCCATCTATAAAATGGGGGCAATAGTAGTACTTACCTCCTAGGATGGCCTAGAGAATCAAATGAGATCATATTTGTAAAGCACTCAGCACAGTGTTTGGCACATAGTAGTTTGGCACACTTAAATGCTTATGCTTTCTCAGCCTCAGTTTCCTTATCTCAAAAAAATTTGGGAAAATAATGGTGCTATCATAGCACTGTTTTGAAGATCAGATGAAATTTTACATCTCTCTATACATACACATATAAATGTCAGTTGTTAAATCTTTGATATGCCTTCTTATATACGAGTTATCTTTCATAGTAGGGAATCACAGGCTTTGGAACTGGACTGGACTGGATGTTAGAGAGCGTTTAATCTATACTATTCATTTGCACTTTGCACTTTGCACTTTGCCATGAGGCCTAGTTAAGCACATTGTGACATCTCCCCATGTTCCTTTGGGTCATTTGCACTTGTGGTTCTTTCTGAGGAGAACCCAGGGTTCCGTGGGTCTCAGCCAGGGATAGTGTGGTATTAAAGAAACAAGCTTCGGGACAGGGGGTGAGGGGGTGGCTGGAGCCACTTGGGATCCACAGAAAAGGCTCTACACTTTCTTAAGTGAAATTTAGCTTGACATCCTCCTATTAAATTTTGATTCCAGCTTATTTTTTCATATTTTATTTATAATAAACACAAATGATTCACATTCATGTAACTTTTTAGGATTTATGAAGACTGTACCTCAAAGCAATCTGGTGAGAGAGGTCATGCGAGTGTCATCGTCCCTTTTTGGCAGAGGGAGAAACTGAGGCTCCAGAGATGCCACTAGACATTGTCGCACTGCTAGTGAGTGTGGGATGTGGCACTTAAATCCAGTCTGTTGTTAGTGTTGTTGTTCAGTCACATCCAGCTTTTCACGATACCATTTGGAGTTTTCTTGGCAAAGATACCAGAGCAGTTTGCCATTTCCTTCTCCAGTTCATTTCCCAGATGATGAAACCGAAGCATACATGGTTAAATGACTTGCCCAGGGTCACACAGCTAGTAGGTGCCTAATGCTAGATTTGAACTTGGGAAGATGAGTCATCCTGACTCCAGGTCCAACACTCTATCCACAAAGTCACCTAGCTGTCCTTTAAATCCGATTATCTAATTCCAAATCCTGTGCTCTTTCTGCTAGACCGTGATACTTCTCTGCATATTTGAAAGATAAACCCTTTAAAAAAAACCCACTAACTTTTCTCTCTGTATGAATGTTTAACCTGCCTAATCCCTACCTTTCCCCAAACTGTATAGCTGGGAATCTCTGTTCTTGAGCTCAGGTATGTGAATGGAGATACACACACACTTATATACACACATATGCATATGTTTATATTGTAATGTTAAATCCTTCCAAGCTGGAAAGACTTGAATGAAGGCTCAATAATGTTCCACATGCCTGTTACTCATCTCCCTGAGCCTCAGTTTCCTGCCACATTGTTTCTCCACATTTGGGATGGGGGGGGAGGGGAGGGTGACCAGAGCCACTTGGGATCACAGAAAATTTGGAGGAACAATGTGGCTCAGAGGAAAGAGCACCAGTCTGGAAGCAAAGGACCTGAGTTTGAATCCCAGTTCTGACACTTATTACCTGGGTGACCTTGGGCAAGTCACATAACTTTCATAGGCCCTCAGTTTCCCCCTCTGTAAAATGAGAGAGTTGAGCTGCCCCTAGGGCCCTTCCAATTCCATATGGCGCTTGTTCCATGAGCCTCTAAGTCTAAGCCTACTATGGTATATTTCACACATGTATTATATGTGTATATGGTGTACATATCCATGCATGCCTACATACGTGTGTATTGCACACATGCATAGGTGGTTTTGCATGTTGTGTGTGTATGTGTATGTGTGTACACGTGTGATGTGGGTGAGTGTAAATGAGAGTGATTAAAGCTGCTTGCATTTATTTCAGCTTTACTATGGAGTGCAATGCCACACTTTAGGTCATCATGTCCATAGAACACCATCGTGCACCCTCTTGTGGCAGTCCTGAGGACGTCAGGTTTGTCTGAAACAAACTCCCGAGTCCATAGCACAGACAATGGAGACCGGGGGCGGATACTGCCCTCTTCTGGCTACCAAGAAAATGTAACCTTTAAAAGCTCATGTTTATACAGTCATGGGGGGCAAGCCATGAGGGAGCAGAATTACAGGGTTTTAAAGATCATTCAGGCCATTTTTACAGAGGAGGAAACTGGGTGAAGGGAAGTATACTGACTCTCCAAGTTCCATTATGCAGGCAGTAAGGAACAAGGCCTGGACTGTCTGAGAACAAGTTCTCTGACCCGGAGTCCAGGGCTCCTTCCTCCAGTTGCTGTATCATCTGCTCATTTCCCTCACCCCTATGTCTCATCCCACCATGGTTGCGAGATCAATCTTCCTTAAGCATAGACAACGTTGGGGACCCATAGCTAGGAATCTTGGCACCTGGGGGTTGCCAATTCGGTTGGGGGTAGATGGCAGTGGATGTGAGGACGGAAAATATTCTTCCAGCTTGCCCTGGGGCTACTTGAGAGGTGCTACCTGTGTTCCTGGGCTGAACCTAGTGGGCAGTACCATGTGCCACATCTCAGAGTCCTGCCAGGTCCCAAGTCCTAAAGGGCCCTGAAGATTGCCTTTTCCTGGGGCAGATCACAATCAGGAATTGCTTCTCAGTCTCCAACTTGCACCTGAACACCTACATTATCCCCTCTTCCCTGAAGAGCCCCCTTATGATGACACAAAGTGGCCTGAGGTGCTACTTCCTCCAAGAACCCAGTCTGGATCCCCCCATCTCCAGCTGCTAGAGCCTGTGCTCCACAATTCCTTTGTATCTGTCTTGTAGAGACTTATCGATTGACGTGCTGTATCCCAGAAGAAAGCTCCTCAAAGCCAATGACTGCTCTGTTTTGTCTTTATATTTTCAGGGTCTGACAAATAGTAGACACACAATAAATGCTTGCTGATTGATTGATAGAACAGTAGAACACACTCCAGACAACTATTCATGTACAGGATGCCCACGTCCCACAATCTCACCTGTGGAGGAAACTCTTCTTCTGTGCTCACTCCATATATTGACTTGGTTGCCAAGTATTGTCCTTTCCACTTTCACATTATTACATACATTCCCTTATCTCCATTTACATCACCACCACCTCATGGTAGGCTCTCTTGACTTTCGTGTTGTTGCTGAGCCTTTTTCCAGTCATGCCCAACTCTGCATGACCCCATGTGAGGTTTTCTTGGTTTGCCACTTCCTTCTCCAGCTCATTTTATGGATGAAGAAACTGAAACAAGAAAGGTTAAGTGATTTGTCCACGGTCACATAGCTAATAAGTGTCTGAGGCTGGATTTGAGTTCAGGAAGATGAGTCTTTCTGACTCCAGCTCAATGCTCTAACCACTGCACAACCTTGTTGCCCCAAATACAAAATCCTCTTTAAAGGTCTTTCTCCATCCTGGGTGGCTTCCTCTGGACACTCTCCAGCTTTTCAATGTCACTCCTTAACTGTGGTTCCAACAAATCACAATATATAGAAGTCCAACCAAGGCAGAGAACAGCTAAAGAAGATGGTTGTCCACCATTCTCTAGACACTATTTTTACCTTTAATGCAACCAAGACTTAAATTAGCTTTTCTAATTGCCATTTCAGGCTCTTGACCCATAATGAGTTGCCAGTTGACTAAAACCCTGAGTGGTTTTTCAGACAAGTTCTTATCTATCTCCCCTGTCTTGCACTTGTGAAATCAACTTTGTAACTCCCAACTTTGTAATTAATAACTATCCCTATTAAATTCCATTTTTCTAAATTCAATCCAACAGTCGATGTAGTCAATATTTGGGAGAGAGGTTCTTGGTTCTGTCATCCAGTGTACTAATTACCCCTCCTGCTTTATGCTATCTGTAGCTTTTATAAGGGTGCCATCTTTATCCAAGTTGTCATTAAGAAATATTAAATAGCAGAGGGTCCAGCAGAGATTCCTAGGGGACTTCTTTAGAGATGTCCTTCCAAGTCCATTATATACAACCACTAATAATTGTTCTTTTAGTTCCATCATTCAACCAATTCTGAATCCATCTAATTGTGCCACCATCAACAAAAACTCTTTTTCTTCACTTCCCAGCTTATAATGCAGGATATAGTCATAAAGCTTATTTGAGGACAAGGACCATCTTTGTTTCATGTCAGGGCAGAGACAGATGTCTGGGTATGGGACTCTGAGCCAAGAAAAATTATGTAGAGCTAAAAAGTTAGCTAAAACCAGGCCTTTCAGACAGTTCAGGTAAATTAGTATGCTTGACAGTCATCTAGTCTCACCTGGGTAATTTCTATTAAAGACATTTCTAGTTGTCTTTACTCCAGTTTTGTTAGCTACTCTCTCCTTTGGCTTCCAAGACATTGTACTCTCCTGAACATTCTCCTGTCTCTAAATGGTCCTTTATTGATTCCTTTTCCTGTTTTCCATCTATTAAACTCTCGAGGTTCTATCCATTCTCTCTCTCTCCCTCCCTCCCTACCTCTCTCTCTCTCTCTCTCTCTCTCTCTCTCTCTCTCTCTCTCTCTCTCTGTCTGTCTCTCTCCTGATAATATCATCCATTCCTACAGTTTTATTTACCACCTCTGTGCAAATGACTGCCACGCCTGTATCTCCAACCTCACTCCTCTTCTGAGTCCCAGATTGAAATCTCAAAGTATTAAATATACCCCAAAACAAATCAAGTGAAGATTGTTTTAAAACCCTGGGAAATGTCCACTCCACATTTGAAAGACTGTTATATGAAAGATGACTTTAGTGGGCAGAACTATGACCAGTGGATAGAAGTCACGAACTAGGATGGTGGCAACAGGAGGCTATGATTGGAATGAGACTGGGAAGAAATGAGTGGATAAAACAGCAGCTGAGTGGAGGAGAGGAAAAAGAAAGAGTCAAAAAAGTCTCCCAATATTTCTAACTTGAGGACTGGAAAGATGTTGATAACCATCAATAGAAAAATGGTCAGGTTTTGTGGGAAAGATAATGTTTTCCACTTTGGACATGGTTACTGTAATATAAATAGAATATTTTTTCTTTTTTATGAATAGGGAATAGATCAGTGAGTTCATTGATATAAGAAGTTTCTAGGTGAGGAAACTCTATATCAGTGGAGGTCCATACACTGAGAGATTAAATCATACTGCCAGTATGTACCATAAATAGTCTTCTTGACTTTGGAGCTCCCCTCTCTCTAATAACAACAGAAACAACAACAATAAATAGATAGAATTCATATAGTATTTTAAGGTTTGCAAAGCACTTCACAAATATTATCTCATTTGATCCTTACAGCAATATGTGTTATTAAGATCTCCATTTTACAGTTGAGATAACCGAGGCAGACAGAGTTTTAAGCTAGGAAGTATCTAAGGCAGGACTCAAGTCTTCCTAACTCCAAGTCCATCACTCTATCCATTATGCCATCTAGGCTGCCAGATCACCATACTGATTAATAAGGAGGCTGCAGTCCACTACAACCCCCAGATATTTTTTTCCCCAAGGTTAGTGCAAGAATTTGTTTTGCTCGATTATACATTTTTGTTACAAGGGTTTTCTTTTACTTTTTTTCCTCAGTATGGAAGAGTGAGGTTGGAAGGGATAGACAATGGACTTCTGTTCATTGGGGGAAAAATTATTCTTGTACTTGTGGAGTTTGCTTTTCTGACCCTGAATAGAGCTCATAGGGGTTTTTCAGGACAGAAGGAATCAGACCGTCCTGTTCACTTTTCCAATCACTTAGCAGTGAATGCTCTTTAAGTGAGTGAATTTATTGTTAGCCAGTGGCCACAAGACAGCACAGGAACAAAATATATATAACCTAACAATATTTGTTGAAGGAGTTTCTTTTTACAGCCGGTGGATTCTCAGGGGAATTGGAGGGAGAAGGGAAATGCTGAGGTTCTTCTAGTCTGCATGTTAAGTGGAATCTCCATTAACCATCTGGACACAATGCCCAAAATGGCTTGTGATAATGATAGTGTCAAAGATGGCTTCCCTGCTCTTCCTTTTTATCCCCATCAATCATACAATGCTCCCTCAATTTGCCTCTTCCCCAGGATTTTAAGGTAGTGATTAGCTAAATGGGCTGGCAAGAGTGAGACTAGAACAATCATCTTTCCTACCTTTGCTCAAGGCCTCCTAATTTGAGGATGTGGAAATTTGTTGTCTACACTTCCAGGAACTAGGGTGCTATAAAAGACTCTTCCACTTAGGCTAGGATGAGCATTATTTAAAGAATTCTGAATCTTTGAAAAAAAAGAAAAGATGTTTCTAAGAGTAGGATTTGGGGATAGATGGAGGTAGACTTGATCTGTGATTTTGTCATTGTCGGGAAGGAAGAAATGTCCTCCACCAAGGCAGATCAGTAGCCCTTCTGTGATTTAAAGCCTTAGGGGAGTTCCCGGAGGCACTGAAAGTTCAAGTTTAGGGATATAAAGCAAAAATGTCAGAGAACAAAAATTTGAACAGATAAACAAGAAAAACGGCAATCTGTAATGACTCAAGTAATTTGATTTATACCAAAATTATATGACCACTGACAAATGAATGACCTCAAGGTCTGCTCTTCATTGAGAAGATAACGGACCCTTTAATCAAGACGTTTACAGCTTTCCCTTGGAATTTTGCACATGACTGGTGGGTTTTTAAGACAACCCAGTCAATTCACAGATAGTCACAAAGGAAGCCTAACACTTCCAGTTACAAAAAAAAAAAAA
>CM053587.1:287466468-287533805 GCA_028646515.1 Pseudochirops corinnae | reverse complement strand
TCTCTCTCTCTCTCTCTCTCTCTCTCTCTCTCTCTCTCTCTCTCTCTCTCTCTCAGGCATATCAACTCTTAAGTTATTGAAAGACTGCCCTGACAGGTGCAACCATAGGGGTGTAACAATAGGGTTTCCCCTTGGGTCCTTGGGTCAGTCTGTAGTTGTTTATGTGCTCAACAGGCAGTGCTCTTCCCAATCATCAGCTTCTGGAGCAACCTTGCCCAATGGAGCACAAAGTTAAAGGCTGCATTTCCCTCCTGTCAGAGGGAATTGAGGGACTGGACATCAAGTTCCTGTGAATTCTCTGCACCTCCAAATTATCCACACTCTGCAAGCACCGCAAACCATAACCTTGGAACTCTGCATTTTGGGGGAGTGTAGTTTAAAAAAAAAAAAACAAAAAAAAAACTCACATTCACAACTCTACAGTCTATACAACCCGGTGGAAAGCTGGTTCCCTGATGTAACAGTACTGGCAGGTTGACAACCTGCATTCCATAGAACTATTGCCATTGGGTTGGGGGCTGCTGAGGATGGGGTTTTGCTCTTCTGGAGAGTTTCTCTATGATCCTCAGCCTCACCCTCTCACCATGTTGGCTTTATCCTTGTTCACCTGGAGGGGAGGGGGGAGGTAATAACTAGTTCCAAAGTAACCCCAGTAATATTTGTCTTTTTAGTGATATTGGAATTTCCCAGTTTCAGGACCTTCATGATAGATAACAGTTATCCCTTCTCCGTTCCAATATACCTTAGCCAGGACTCAACAACCCCTCCAAGTGCCCTAGGCAGGCTATAAAGTCTTTGCAATACAATCACAACCATCCAAATAGGTAACCCCCCCAAAAAAGAACAAAAAACAAAAACAAAAAAAAAAAAACAACAAAAAACAAAAACAATAGTCCTCAAACTGTCCAGTCCTGTTGTTACGTGTCGGATTTTGAACACCTGAATAGCCCCGGTGACTGACTATTCAGCTCTGTTCTTCAGGTGTGTAATGTATGATGACAATTCAAAACTTAACTCACATCCACAACTCTACAGTCTACACAACCCGGTTCTACAATGTCACTACAACAACAACACACAATAAACAATAACTCCGGAAAAAAATGTTGTAGAGTGGTTATTTGGTTCAATTTGTCTTTCATTAGAAGAGTTGCACTGGAACTCTTTGCAGTTAAATTTCAACCAAGAAAATGGGAGGGACCTCCAATAGAAAGAAGAATGGTGGAGAGGCTGCAAATGGAAGTCCTGTATACCTTGAGAGATCAGTTCCCAAGACATGGGTGTGCTGAGAAAAGTAACTTTAATTCAACTCAATATTCAGAAAAATTTTACTCAAACTATCTCTATGTACATATGCATATAGGGGCATGTACATATGTATGGATAGAAATGTACATATGTAAATATAACCATATATGTATACCTATATATATGTATGTATATAGGGTTCCCAAAGGCCCCGCAGAATTCTGGAACCTTTCAATACTTCCTGGGTTCTGGGTACTGCTTTAGCTTATCAGTGAACCAGAACTTCAGCCCAAACCTCAACTTTACAAAAAGCACACAAACCTTAAAGCAAAAGATACTTAATTAGGCTAGAATAGGAAGGCAAACTGTCAGAAAGGGCATCAAGTAATAAGGCTGTAGTTTTAGAAATTCTTGGCATCCTTACCCCAACTCTCATTCTCACTGAGGAATCAGGCCCTTGGAGGGTTCACAGGTGCATCACCATCACTCAAAGTTCTAGGGTACCCCAAGGGATTATGTTCATTCTAATTCCATCAGCCAGAGTTCCCACTCCAAAGAGATCTCCCCACATCATTTATAGTTAGTGTCTTCCTTTTATCACTAATACCCTCTAGTGACTAGCACTTCAGTTTTATTTAATCAATTAACATCGTTTAGTTTTTCCAATGAAATGTTTTCCAAGGAAATACGGCAAGAAGAGAAACTTTCCTCTGTCCTATCAACACTGGGTCGTCTCCCCTATAGGACTTCAGGCACTGAGGGTAGAGGTGATCTCAGCCTTAAAGCAATCATCAAAAGTTAACTACTGAATGCAAAGCAGTCAATGGATGAGTCACTGTTGCTCTCTCTTGGCTGCAACTCAGTGTCACGTAGAACTTGGGACCTTACCCTTCAGTGGGTGCAGTTGTTTGCAAAATCTGGTATGGATTCTAGTTTTGCACCTCTGATGGCGGCATCTCTCAACATTTCTAAGCTCCCAAGGCTGCAGCCTAGTTCTATACTCCTTCACCAACAAGCAGGAAAGTACAGGTTTAAAGAAGCAAAGAACAGTGGACCCATGTCAGTCTAGGCAGGGACATGAAAGGCCTCGGGCCTCTTTATCCACCCAGTTTATGGAATGCCTTCCTTGATCATGGCCAGAGAAGGAAAGGGAGCAGAGTTGGCTCCCTCAGAGTCCTTACATGCACATCTTAGCTCTGGCACAGAAGACAATGAAAAAGGTATATTAAACTGTTGGAATATCTGCATATACTCTGAAGTTGGGAAAGGGGAGAAGAGGCTTCCCATTACAGTCATCATGTACTTTCAAGAGCCACCTGATAATCTAAACAAAGAATCTATATCCCCCACCCAAGCCTGAGCAGAAGGGAGTTTCACCTTAGATTAGAAATCTGATCTAGTCAGGTGAAGTAGTAATACCCCGAATGGGGAGAATGTTAATCCTATGTTCCAGTAGCCCTGTCCTTGAGAGATTGAACGAGGAGATGGGACAGGGAAAAAATAAACAAACTTGGGTCTCACCAATAGGCTATTAATATGAGAGAGAAATAACAACTTCTCACCATCTGAGTGCAGGTTTTCTTGACTCCAGGTCCTAGCTGCCTCCTAATTGCACAACCTCATTGTCCAGGTCTTCTGATTCTCAAACCAGCCCTCTTTCCATTGCCTCCCTCAGTCTCCCATGTTTTTCTTCTGAGTCCTCTGTGAGTTAAGCCAACCTACTCTGTGTAAGGCACTGTGCTAGGCACTGAGAATTCAAAGACAAAAATGGAAACAGCCCCTGCGTTCAAGGAACTTACACATCTTTGGGGGAAGAGAGGGGAGATCCAACATATCCCCCAATAAAGAAATATAAAGTAGAAGCTACGAGATTCCAGAGATGGAGAGAACACTAATAATAGAGGGATCAGGAGGTAGAGCCTGAGCTAAGTCTTGAAGGGAGATGGGGATTGAGATCACACTGGAATGGGGGCTCTGGCTGATGGAATTAGGATGACCATAATCCCTTGGGGTACCCCTAGAACTTTGAGTGATGGAGATGCATCTGTGAACCCTCAATGGAAATTGGGAAGTTAGGAGGAGGAGTGGGTTTACAGGGAAAGATAAAGCAGTCCGTTTTGGATGTATTAAGTTAGAAATGCCTATTAGACACATGGGTAGAGATAACTAGCAGGTGGTTAGTGATGCAAGACAGGAGAAAGATAAGGGACAGAAGTGGATTGGGAAATCACCCAGATAGAACTACACGGAAACTGATGAGGTCACTGAGAGAATGTAGAAAGAAAAGAGGATTGGACCCAAGAAAGAACTGTGGGGTACAACCACATAACCCTAGCCTAATTCTTATTTCTCCAGCAACTCTTAAGTACATAGATTTAGAAGTCATCTAGTCCAACCATATCATTTTACAGATAGGGAAACTGAGGCCCAAACAGGAGAAGTGATTTATAGGGCCATAGGATCATCAAAGGTCATCCACTCCAAGCCTCTGATTTTCCAGTTCAGAGCTAATAAGAGGTAGAGTCAGGATCTGAATGCAGGTCCTCAGACTCTAAATCCAGATCTAGCCATCTTTTCACTGTTTTGCTCTCTTTCAGCTCATCTTTCATCTTCCTTCTTAGTCAGTTTTCTGAGCAGTGAGAACATGGAAGACTAGCCCTGTTTCCAGATAGCAATCTAAAATAATGGTCCATCAATGAGGGTCACCTGAGCATCAAGTCACAGCTTGGTTCATGCACTCTGATGTCACTGCACTGTTGCTCACCTGAAGCACCATGGCTACCTTCTCTATGCACCCAGAAACCTTCACCTCTCTTCTTCTGCAGTAGTTAAGAACTCAGCATGAAGGTTCTTAGCACTGTCCATATGTCCAGAGTGATTACCCTGAGCCCTCCAGCACTCTGACACTGCAGCAGATAGGTCTTCTATTTTTAGTACACACATCATCTCAAATCCAGGCCCCCAGCGGCTCTCCAGCAGCCATCACCGCTTTTCAGTATCTGACAATTTCTACTCTCATCACATCTTAGTAGCATGTGTCAGCCAAGGTTTAGATTTCTCCTCTCCTTCTAGGGTGAGGCTTCTTAACTTGGGGTCTTTGAACTTGGATAGGGAAAAAAAATTAATTTTCATTTTTGCTAACTTCTGGTTTCCTTTGTAATCTTATGTACAGAGAGATGTTAAGTGACTTGCCCAAGGTCACAGTTAGTGAGTATTCTGTGGTCAAATTTGAACTCAGATCTTCTTGTCTCCAGGCCCAGCACTCTATTCACTGAGTCACCTAGATGCCTCAGCCATCTTCCTCATCCTCCTTACCTCCCTCCCATTGGAACCTTGGACTGTGTAGCCAGATGCCGGGCTCTAGGAAATTAGCTTTTAGCCTTATCTTGCTTGGAATGAGACCTGCATATTACTTCTTCCTGGCTATTTCTAAACCATGTTGTCATATTCTTACCCCTCCCCTCCTCCTGGGTCCTTCCTTTTAGGTCTCCTTTATGTCTTCACCCACTAAATTTAAGCTGCTTAAGAATAAGGACGATGTTGCCATTTGTACCCTCAGAATTCAGCACAGTTCCTGGCACATGGCAAGCACTTAATAATGCTTTATAATGCATTCATTCATCTATTTATTTATTCAACAGTACTAGGTTACACAAAGCTTAGAAGTCAAACAGCTTTGTCTGCCATATATGTATATAGGTGTGCATATGTGTGTGTGTGTGTGTGTGTGTGTACACACATATACATACATTTAGGTATTTGGTTTGTTCAGCAGATAGACCAAGTTTTTATTGCTATACTCATTTGCATGAAAAAGCAAGAATTTGAAGGAGGAGAAACTGGGATTTGGGGAGGGGGAATGGGAGGAGAAAACAATGAGAGAGAAAAGTCCAAAAAGTCCTTGGTAGGTTTCTGGAAGGGCAGCTTTAAAATAGATGCTGACTAGGGAGTTTAGCAGGGAATTATAGGGATTTTCTGAACCTCTCAAACAATCATCATCTGTCAGAAACCTTGCTCAGTGCCCAGGAAATAGACCTTCAAACAAAACAAAACACATTCAATCCTGAAGACACTCATTAGCTCTCTTAGGTCTGAAAAATCTGGTACCTAGGGCAGGAAACCCCCTTCCAGAGAGGACATGCTCATTTTAGCTAAGACTCAAAGAAACAGGTCACTTTATGAGATAAAGCCACAGAGTATTGGTGTTATTTTTGTGGTTGTTTTTCCTGGTCTGATGACTTGGTGTATTAAGACTTTGGACTTTCCTAAAACAACTGAAGAAAAAACAAACTTACTAACTTCTGGGCTTTAAACTAAAAAAAAAACAAAACAATGAGAGAGACTATTCTTCCTCCTATGAGGAAAAGGTAGAACCTCTCCTAAGGACTCTAACTGAAATCATATGCTGAAAGTAGAAAGAGGGACCCCAAACTCCTACTCCTTGAATGTGTGCTTGGAAAGGACAACTTTGTATCTATCTATCACACTGAATTTATCTATTGTGTTGTAGGCTGGAGCTGCCCCTTCATTTAGTTACCATGGCTACACATAGTTTCCTATGTGCATGCCCCTTCATTCATGTTCCCTCTTTCCCCGGAGAGTATATATATTTGTGGGAGAATGTGTCCCAGGTTTTTTGGGGAAATGATTCATTGCTACTTTTTTTGTTTTTTGTCTTTTTGGAGGGGGGGAGACAGGGCAATTAGGGTTAAGTGACTTCCCCAAGGTCACACAGCTAGTGAGCATTAAGTGTCTGAGGCTGGATTTGAACTCAGGTTCTCCTGACTCCAGGGCCAGTGCTTTATTCACTGCACCATCTCGCTACCCGTATTGCTACTTTTTAAAAGCAGTATTAGTTCAATAAAGGTCATTTCTTTGAATTGTATCCTTTGACTAGTTAATGTGGGAGCTAGTGAGTTATGGTTTTGAGTGGATGTATACCTACAAAGTGAATTCAGCTTATGGTAGCCTTGCCTGGGGAGCCCACTGTTCAAGGTAGTGGGTATCCAAAGGGACTACCTAAAAGAGTTATCAAATTACTCAAGAAAGAGTAAAATAATGACATTAACACACCATAAACCCTACAATTTTTTACATAACAAAGTTTAATAAGCAATATGTCTTTATTTTGCTGCAATCACTTCCTTTATATGATTTGTCCTTGAGTTTGAAGATTTCAATATGTACTCCTTGACTATTTACCATGAAACCACATTTTTATCACTTTGGCTATTAAGTATACCTTTAACTAATAATTTACTGTCTCCAGGTCTAACCTGAATGATAACATGTAGCATGAATTCAATGAGTTCCCAGGCCACTGAAGCAAGTTTATCTCTATCTTTCAGATAAATTTCTTAATCATCCATGACATGTAGTGCTCTGTGAGATCATGTCATAGTATTCCATCTCCACATGGGAACTTATATCATTCTGGAATAAATCTAATTTTTATTATATCAATATATTATCAAAGTTTATCATTCCTTCAATAGGCACAAGACTTTCAGGACCATCCAAAGCAAAGAAAAAAACTTCCCAAAAGACTGTCTTGAGTGGATGTTTTACCACCTGTTAAAATCCTATAGACTCATTTGGATTTTTTTTGAGCAAGACTTTTGGAATAATCTTCAATGAAAAGGTGAATTTTATCAGTAAAAATTACCTTTCTTTTCATTCTCCAGTACTACAGTCTTGCCTTGTCTTGCCCGTGGCATTCTTTTTTTTTCTTTTTCATAAACATGTTTAGCAGCTGGGTTGGTTGGTTTCTGTACTAGTCCTCTCATTGTTCTGACTTTAAGAAGCCTATGCCACACTGTGAAGAATCAATAACAAGCCTTCAAGCTAACAGGTCCCTCTGAAGGTCTGTACTTGTTTTTTATAGATAAATTAGGCTTTTTTTACAGCAACAGTTTGTCAGTTCTTTTTTTCATTTTTTAGATTTTCAACTATACTTTCCTTTGCACATTGCTGCAACAGATCCCATGTCATTGTGGTTTTGAATGAAACGCTTGACTTGCCCTCACCAATAGCATCTTCAATATCTTTAACATTCAATGACATATGTTCTTTAAAAACCACAACTTTCACACATTTCTTTGGAGTCATGTCTATTCTTTAAAAACCCAGATTTAGAAACACAACCAAGAAAGCAATGAAACACATGTGTTTGGCATTAAATCCAGCACTCAGCTGACAGAGAACTAATTAAAGCAGGGAAACCAGTTCGATCTAATTTCATCATCTGGTCAAGGTCAGATATTCTGAATCATCCTAGTGCCTCTGGGAACACAGACTGATGGCACCACTGTCACAAAATGAAATCATATCAAAATCTTTCTTGTCCAAAGTAATTCTCATACTACTGTAAATAAGGCCTGACCCTAGATTTTAAAGTCTTATGGAGAAATCAGATTAAAACACTGACTGAATTCAACAAAAATCTTTTGAACATCAATGGTGTGCAAAAACACAGTGTTAGGTCCTAGGGAAGATACAACATTCAGGTAAACTATGTTCCCCTAAACAGTCAATGCAGTAATATATTCTGTTTGTACATATTTGTCACAAGGTTTTTGGTTTTTTCTTTTTCTTTTCCAAGTGGGGAGGGGGGATGGAGAGAGGAGAAGAGAGAGAAAATAGATGTATAAGTTAATTGCAAACATTTAGTTCTTAAATTTTTCAAAAAACGTTCCCCAGTTCACAAAGCTCAAAGTTAGCTTCCTGGTCCATTCAGACCAGAATTTTTCCCATGAACTCTTGAGGACTTACCCAAGAACTTCTCAGGAAATATGCATCAGTTTGTTTAGGACAAAAGGCCAGAATTCCTCACTATAGTTCTCCTCAGAGTTAGTGAACTTCAGAGTTCCTATGCTATAAGATGCCCTACTGCTAGAGTGAAAGAAATCTAGATTGGCCCAGTCAAGAAGGTCAAGAGACCCAGATTCTAATACTGACTCTGTGCCTAAGATGCCTTCTTTGCTTCTTGAAACAACACCGTGAAGTAGATAGTCCTCATTTTACAGATCGAAAACTAAGTTAGATGACTTGCCCAAGGTAATTAGACTGGTAAGCATTGGAGCTGGGATTAAAATTTAAAACTTCTGAATACCAGTCCAAGATTCTTTCTTTTATATCAAAGCTGTTTGTAAAATGGTGATACTTGCATAACCTACCAGCTAGGGAGCACAGTAGACAGAAGACTGGGCTTGGAGTCAGGAAGACTTGAGTCCATACCCATCCTTAGACACTTACTAGCTGTGTGACCCTAGGCAAGTCACTTAACCTTTGATTGCCTCAGTTTCCTCACCTGTAAAATGTGGATAATAATAATAATAATATCTACCTTGCAGGGTTGAGATTACATTTGTAAAGCTCTTAGTACAATGCCCGCCATGTAGTAGGCATTCTATAACTGCTTATTCTCCCTTCCCCTACTTCATGGGGTTACTTTTGAGTGAGGATCAAATGAGATATCACATGTGACAGTGCTGTGTGACCACAACATGCCATAAGGCAGAAAATGAGTTGTCAGAATTATTCTTACTCACATTTATTTTTCTGCCAACTTTTGACTTTTGCCAAAGTAAGTTGACTTAGAGAATAACACAGGCATGCCTGAGCTTGAAATCACGCAGGCAAAGATGATGACAATGGTAATGCCTCAGAGGGCAGTAATAGGAACCATGGGTAAAAGTCACAGGGAGGTAGAATTCCACTAGACAAAAAGACAAATATAACTGTGGAACGGGCTTCCTCAAGAAGCAAAGAGGATACATGTTGGTTGCCCAGATAGAATGTTAGCTACTAAGAAGAAAAGACTCCTTCAATTTTGCCTTTGTGTCCCCAGCATAAGGCAGGCAGTGTGCTAACAAATACTGTGTCAAAGAAGAGATATCAATGCAAATAACACTTTTAAAAAAAATCTTACAGACTATTTTAGTACACCAGAAAAATAGTGATGAGGAATCAAGTTATGGTAGTAGCCAGACAATGGGAGAAGATGGTATAGATGAAAGAAACGTTGTAGGGATTGAATTGACTAAATTGGATAACTGATATAGAAGGTGCTAGGACCTAGCACTGTATCCTTCATACTGTTGGTGTTGATACAAGATTTAGATAAAATATATTCTCCTGAATGGAAAGTGAGAGAGAAAGAAGAACCTGGGTTGATACCCAGTGGCAAACCAAGATGACTGGTAATATCATCAACACCATTGACGGAGGCACGTTTGGACAAAGTGTATATTAAGGGGGAAATACAAGTTCCATTTTGGACACGTTTGGTTTGATATGGTTATGGGAAATCTTGGAGAGAGGTCCACCTGGCAAGTGGCAGTATGTGGGAGTGGCATTCAGGAAAGGAATTAGGGCTAGATATGTAAGTTTGAGAATCAATGGCAGAGAGATAATCATTCAATATTTGGGAAGTGTTGAGATGACCAAAAAAGAAAGCACGTAGCCAGAACAGAGAGCACATGACAGAACTTTGAGGATGGAGAGGGAGATGGATAGTGATTCAGGAAAGAAACCTGAGGAGTGGTGCCCTCTGAGGACCCCTCCCAATTCTCAGAGTCTATGATTCTGTGTCTATGAGTCATTTTCCCATTCTGGACTTTGATTCACTCATCTGCAAAATGAGTAAGTTATTCTAAATGTTTTCAAAGGTTACTAATTACTCATAAGCTTTTGTGGTAAAATGAAGACTGGGTTTGGTGTCAGAAACACCTTGACTCACATACAAATTCTTCCACTTATCAACTGTGTGATTTTAGGTTAGGAATATCCTGTCTATGATCCTCATTTTTTCATCCATCTATTTTCTAGATATTCCCCATCCCGTTCAGGAAAATAGTAATCTTTGCACTGCTTCCCTGAACAGATTGTTGGTACACCTTAAAACATTCTAGAACTGGGAGATTTTATTATTAAGATGATGAGTGTGTGTGTGTGTGTGAGTTCATGCCTCTATATGTGTATTCACATATATGTTTGTGTGTGTGTGTGTGTGTGAACTCTTCAACAGTGCACTAAACAGGCCAGGAAATGGCTGAAAGATTTTCAAATATTTTCCTCATGTTTGTCAATTATGATGAGTGGTTATTTAAAGAGCCCACACAATGGAAAAATGGACATATGAAGTTCATTTATTAATTGCTCCCACCAGAACATACTTAAAGGGTATGGCACAGGGCTGGGGATGGCCATATGTGGTCCTCTAGTGCTGCCCTTTGACTGAATCTAAACTTCACAGAAAAACTCCCCTTAATAAAAGGATTTGTTCTGTAAAACTTGGACTCAGTCAAAAGGCTGCACCTGAGGACCTAGAAGGATACAGTTTCCCCACCCCCGGTATGGCAAATAACTTGGAGGTGCTAGGAGAACACAAGTATCCTTGTAGACCCTGATTGGACTCCAGTAGAGTCCAGTGAAAAAGTTTCCAGGAGAGACAAGTAGTTGGCGATGAACATTTTTTTCAGAGTAATCTGTGAAAGGTTATAATCCTGCCAGGAGACATGGAAAGTCAGGACCTCGTCCATGGGCCTTGAGGATGTTTGTCTTCCTGCTACAGTCAGGAACCAATTGTGTGCATGGAGATCAGAACATACTGTCCTGGCAGTTTTATATACCAGCCAGTGGGTCCAATTTCAGGAATGACATTGACAGGGAAGTACAGAAGCAGGAGACCAAGACAATGAGGGGACTAGAAACTAGACTTTCACTTGAAGTGAGGATGTTTAGGAAAGGAGACAAAATTAAAATAGTGACATTGATTTAGCATTCTAAGGTCTACAAAGCCCTGCTTACATGCTGCTTCATTTCACCTTCCCAACAACATAGTGAGAGAGGTGCCCCGTTCTGTCATGCCCATTCTACACTGCCTCCATAATTCATAAGGAATGAACATAACAGCTCTCTGTAAGTAAGTGAATGCAATCACTACATTGGTTCCAAGCAAGGAAGAGAATGGGCATAGAGACTAGTGTGCTAAGCATTTTTTACATCTGTTATCTAACATGATCTTCACAACAATCTTGTGAGGCAGGTGCTTTTATTATCCTTGTTTTAAACATGAGAAAACTGAGGTTAAGTGACTTGCCCAGGGTCACCCAGCTAGTATCTGAAGCTGCATTTGAACTCAGACCTTCCTGATTCCAGGTTGAGCACTCTATCCGCTGTGCCACCTACCTGTGCCTTTGTGTATGTATGAGTGTGAATGTGAGTTTGAATGTAATTACTACCCCATATTCAGATCTTCCAGATGTAAAGTGTTGTGGGCCAGGACACTGGTGGAACTGGGAAGGCATGAGTTAATCCCTCCCTCCTCACTCACTCAGTTACATCACACTAACTGGGATTGTTTTGAGCAATGAAGTTTTGATGCAGATCTGAATCAGTTTGGTTAAAGTTTGCCCTAGGTAGATTAATCTGCAACCCAACAACTGACCCTTTGGGCAAAAAGAACACAAAAACAATTTTTATAATTTCATTGGGGGAGGAAGGCACTCCTAAGACTCCAGGGAACCTCCTTACCAAATGTTTTTAATTCCCTTACCAGAGGCCTTTTATCTTTTTATGCTTTTATCCATTGGACTGATCTAATTTACTTAAGGAATTGGTTTTTTCCCCAGGATTATTTGAATATATGTATTTTATTAAATGTATTGCTTGCTTGAACCCTTGAGCTCTGAGTAACCCATTGAATCAGATGGGATCCCAAGGCAGACACAGGGACAGACCCACTCCTATTGTTCCATGAAAAATGCAGCAGTAAGGATAAATGGATTCACTCAGCCTGATTATTGCATTGTTAGTGACATAAAACACAGAGACGCATACCTATCCATATCCTCACCTAAGGTGCTCACTAGAGTTACATCCTGCTCAGCTTCCAGATAGAGGAAAGGGTCTCTCTATATGGAAAGGACTTCCAAATGTTTCTGCTTTCAAGTGACATTGTAGAGAATGCATCAAGCCCCAGAACACTACATGAACTATTCAAATAGCTCTGTACCCACTTAAAAGAAATTCCCCTGACAATCCACATTGGAGAAACCAAGCAACCGAAGAATGTCAACTGTTCACACTATGACATGCAGCTAGACTGGCAGCCCTTCAGCATATATATGAATAAATGAATGAATGAATGAAAAAAGCATTTATTAGGCTCTTACTGTGTCAGACACTGTGTTATGCACTGAAGACACAAATATAAACAAGCAAGATAATCTCTGACCTTAAGGAGCTAATACTCTAATGGCATATTACATAATAATATTACATAATAATACATAAAAGAGAGTTAGGAAAAGGGGGAGAGGTTAGAAATGGTAATGTGGTTTCAGAATGGCTGGGAATAGATATGGAGGACCGGTTTTAGGGCAAGATAAAGCAAGAAGAGTTCACCTATTGGAGCTCAGGGTAACAGAGGCAAAGTCCAAGTTCTAGTGGGAGGATAACAAAAAAGGATGGGTAGACACTCCAATAAGCTGTTCTCAGAAAGAAGGAGATAGAGGAGAGTGGGTTGGATTGTTTTTGGGAAATTGTGCAATATTTTCAGCGATCTCCAACATCTCTCTGAAGTGAAAGCCCATAATTTGAATACCAGTATTCTCCTGGTATTGCTCTATGCTATGAATCATGAAACACCACATTCTCTGAGGAACCAAAATTGCTGGTGACCCAAAGGGCAATAGAAAGACACATGGTGGGTGTGAGTAGGCCATGACATATTTCCAACAATGGTTTGTGCATAAAAAATAACATAAGAGATAAAAACAATGGTAGCTGACATTTATATGACACTTTACTTGCAATGGCTTTGAGCCTGTAGTGGCTCATAATGATCTACATTCTACAGATGAGGTGCTGAGGTTCAGAGAATTGAAAAGATTTACCTCTGGTCACACAGCCGTTAAGGGTCAAAGAAAAGATTTGGACTTCAGCCTCTGCTAATTTCAGATGTCTTACTTTTTTCCATTGTTGTTTCACACTCTGTCTTGCCATCTGTTCTGCCACAGACTAACTTCTTCCCAAGAACTGCACCCTAGGAACCAGGATACCAGAGATCTTGCCCCTGGTCCCAGAAGAAATTAATCCACTCAGTTTTGAAACCCCCACCTTGGGAATGAATTGTCTTGACTGATGAGTGAGTGCATGTGTGACAAAGCCAGTATATATAGCAGGCACCAGACTAGACTATAACACATCCATCCAGGTGTACTCTCCCCTTTACTCACTTTCCACCTCCTGCTTTGGGCTCTGAAATCAAATCAATACTATTATTCTCTCTGGAAAGAGTATGCCAATCAATAGGTCTATGATCACACCATGCCCTTGGGCTTCCCAGACCAAAACTAATCTGGCCACCATTCCCCTATATATGTTGTTTCTCCCTATTAGAATGTAAGTTTCTTGAGGGCAGGGACTATCTTACTTTTATATATGTATCCTAAAACTTAACAGAGCACCTATTATTAAATGTTCAATAATTTTTTCATGAATTAATGAATAAATAAAAACATTAATTAAGTACTTACTATGGGCCAAGCATTGTGTTAAGCACTGGGGATACAAATTGCTTTCAAGAAACTCTTATCCAAACTTTGGGCAAATTTTGCTATAAAACAGATGGGAAGGCCTAGCTATTCCAAGAGTGTAACTACAGGGCGATGACAAGGCCCCAGAATCCTTAGTATGCATTGGAATTTCTGCCTCACATGACTGGCCCACTATCATTGAGAAAGGGAGAGTGAGTCTAAGGATATAGAAGGGTCTAAGAGTATAGAAGAGATTCTGGGTTCCTTCTGGAAGGATAAAGTTTCAATGTCCTGCCAGTAAAGGAAAAAGGAAAGGGAGAATTGGCAAGAAGATTGAGGAGTGGGCTCTGAGGCAGAGTGGAGAATGGAGTCCCATTATGAAATTATTATGAAAAACAGTAATTGGATGGTTCAGTTGCTGTCCTGATTCTGTCGAATATTAAAAGACTTGGAGGAAGACTTTCAGCACATTGGATAGCTCCTAGATAAAAGACTTATGAAAGTATAGGGACAAGAATCATTCTGAGTGTAGATTGTGTCCTGCATCTTTAGAGGGAAATAGATTGGTCCAACGAGACTCAAAGGACCTGCTTTCAACTCCCATCTCTGATATTTCTTATCTGTGTGACTTTGGGCAAGTGATTTAGCTTTCCTGGGCTTCAGTTTCCTCCTATGCAAAATAAGAAGGGTTATACAAAGTGACCTCTTCATTTCCTTCTGGCTCTCATTCTCTAGTCCTATGAAGTAATCATAGATCCATTTGAAGCACTGTAAGGACATGCACAGAACTTTAGATAGAGACGTGGACCCTGCCCTTGGGGAAATCCCTGTTTGAAAAGAGAGACATAGATTCTCCTTTGAGGGAGCTTCTGGTCTTCCATTCCCTGGATCCTGTGATATTCCCTCCCTTTTCTACAATATGCCCAAGTCTATTTTATGCTAAAAAAAAAAAAATCCTTCTCAAAACTCTGCCATTTTTTCAAGCTACCTCCCACCTTCCTCCTCCCCTTTACCTCTTAACTTTTATAAAGATTGTTCTATACTTAAGGCCTTTACTTTCTCCCTGCCCACTCCTTTGCCAAATCTCTGTCATCTCAATTCTACCACTCTACTGAAATAACTTTCTCAGAAGTTACCAGTGACCTCCTAATCGACAAATTCAGTACCTTTTCCCCCCAATCTTCATCTGTCTTGATTTTTCTGCAGCATTTGAAGCAAATTACCACCCCATTCCTGTGGGCACTGTCTCCTGTTCTTTTCCAACCTTAGTCATCTTTACCAATTTCTCTTCCTTTTCTCTTTAACATGGTAAGGTTCCCTAAGATTCTGAAAACTTAACACTCTTTTCTTTCTAGACCAGGAATTGTTAGTCTTTTTCCAAGTCATGGACCCCTGTGGTGGGGAGGTGGGGTGGGGGGAAGTGAAGAGAAAGGTAATAGGCATCTCTATATTGCCTGCTATGTCTGAGGCACTGTGCCTAGGGCATTAAAAATATTATTTTATTTGATCTTCACAACATCCCAGTGAGGTAGACCTTATTATTCTCAATTTATAATTGAGGAAACTGAGGCAAACAGAAGTTACATGACTTGTTCAGGGTCTTAGGCCAGATTTGAATTCAGGATTTCTTGACTCCTAGCTCAGCAATCTGTCTTCTTTGATACCTAGCTGCCATCAATAGGATCATGTATGAATTCCTCCGAATAAGATTTCCAAATGTATAAAATAATATACATAGGATCACAAAGGAAAAATCTATTGAAATACAGTTATCAAAAAAACATTAAAACATTTACAGAAGGGAGCTAAGATGGCAGACTGTGTAGTAAATCACTGTAACTCTCCAATATTCACTTTCAAAAACCATAAATTAGTACCCCAAAACAAATCCTGAAACAGCAGAACAAACAAAAAGATGGGATAAAACAATCTTTGAATACAAGAAACTTGGAAGATCAGCAGGAAAGGTCTGTCACACTTAGGTAAAAGGGGAGTACAGTCACGGCAGGAAGCATCCCAGCAAACCAGCAGCAAGCCTCAGCAAACCAGTGGAAGATCCCAAACCCCAGTGCAGTGGATCAGGCAATCAGGCACCAGGACCCCCTGAAGAAACTGGCAGACTCCAGCTCTGAGAACTGCCACATGCTTCACTGTAACCTGGGCATTAGGCAACCTCCAATGACCAGACCACCTCATGTTTCAGTGTATCCCCAGGGAAACACAGAAACTCCACTGGCCTCAGCACATGCCAGACACCACCATTAGGACTCCATCTCAGCACTAGCTAAACTGCCAGAATCCTATGGCCTCCAGAAGTGCCAGCCTTCAGAAGTGCCATGCACTCCTTCAGCACAGCACTAGTAAAAGGGTTCCCATGAGCCTCTAGGCAACATTAGAGTAGCACCAAGTAAATAGTCAGGCCTGTAGCCCCTGGCAAAGAAGCCTGAGACAGAGAAGGGCTCAAATTTAAAAGAAAGGAAAATGGCTAAAAAATAGGAGCAAAAAACAACAACAACAAAAGATTCTGACCATAGAAAGTTATTGGGATGACAAGGAAGATCAAGACACAACTCAGAAAAGGGCAACAATGTCAAAACACTTATGGGCAAAACCCCAAGGAAAAATGGGAAGTGGTTTCAAGACCAGAAAGAACTCATAGAAGAGCTCAAAAAGGAATTTAAAATCATTTGAGAGAGGTAGAAGAAGAATTGGGAAAAGAAATACAAGTGATGCAAGAGAATTATGAAAAAAGACTCAATATCTTGGAAAAAGAGAACAACTGCTTAAAAAGTAGAATTGACCAAATAGGAAAGAAAGCACAAAAGCTAATGAAGAAAAAACTATTCCTTAAAAGTTGGAATTTGGCAAGTGGAAACTAATGACTCTATGTGACATCAAGAGTCAATCAAACAAATTTGAAAGAATGAAAAAATAAGAGAAAATGTAAAACACCTCATGAAAAAATAAATGACCTGGAAAATAGATCCAGGAGAGACAAATCAGAATCATTGAACCACCTGAAAGCCATAATCAAAAAGAGGATTTGGACAGCATCTCTCAAGAAATTATCAAGGAAAAATACTACAACTTCCTTCATCTCCATCACTAGGGAGGAAATAGCTTTCACTCCTCCCGTGACCTGGTATTATTTGGTATTTACTGCACAGAATAGCTTAGGCAACTCTTAGGAGTTTCTATTTGGCCCCACCCACATTAATTGGCATAGAGATTACTGTAAGTACTTATACAGATATCAACTCTTGAAAGCTAAAAAATAAAAAGATTAATGGATGATAAAGAGGAGAATTCTGGGTGCAGAAGGAATGGAGAGATAGAATGGGGCAAATTATTTTACATGAAGAGGCATGAAAGACCTACTACAGTGGAGAGGAAGATGAGAGAGTAGCCAACGGACATCGCTTGAACCTTACACTCATCAGTATTGGCTCAAAGGAGGAATAATATACACAATCAGTTGAATATAGAAATCTTTCTTACCAGACAGGGAAGTAGGAGGTGAGGAGATTAATTAATGGGGGGAGGAAACTGACAGAAGGGAGGTCAGATAGGGGGAGGCCATTGACAGAAGCAAAGCACTGGTGAGGAAGGAAAGGGTGAATGGAGGGGACAAATGAGAGGAAAAATAGTATGGAGAAAATACACAGTTAGTCATCATAACTGTGAATGTGAATGGGATGAACTCTTTCATAAAACAGAAGCAGAGAGCAGAGTGGATTAAAAATAAGAATCCTACAATATGTTGTTTATATTGAAGCAGAGACACATACAGAGTGAAGGTAAGGGGCTAGAGCAGAATCTATTATGCTCCAGCTGAAGTAAAAAAAGCAGGGGTACCAATCTTGATCTCAGACAAAGTAAAAGCAAAAAGAGACCTGATTAAAAGAGATAAGGAAGGAAAATACATTTTGCTAAAGAAAAAAAAATGTACCGTAGACAATGAAGCAATATCAATGCAAAACATATATGCACCAAATGGTATAACATCCAAATTCTTAAAGAAGTTAAATGTGTTATAGGAAGAAATAGATAACAAAATGATACTAGTGGGGAACCTCAACTGTCCCCTCTCAGAACTAGATAAATTCCAACAAAAAAGAAACTAAGAAGGTAAATGGGATATTAAAAAAAAGTTAGGTATCATATACCTTTGGAGAAAACTGGATGGGAACAGAAAGGAATATATCTTTTCTTGGTATATGGCACCTACACAAAAATGATCACTATAATAGTTTCTATTTTCAAAATGTATTTATTTCCTTCTAATGTCCTTTTTAAAAAAATTGAGGAGTGGTCTCATGGCATAGTGAATAGAGCACTGGCCCTGGAGTCAGGAGGACTTGAGTGCAAATCCAGCCTCAGACACTTGCCACACTTACTAGCTGTGTGGCCTTGGGCAAGTCATTTAATGACAATTGCCTTGCCTTCCCCCTTCAAAAAAGCAAAAAAAATGTTTTGAGTTCCAAATTCTCTTCCTCCCTTCTATAATAGTCTCTTAACCAACCTCTGCTTCCAGTCTCTGTTCTCTCTCAGCCATCTGGGCAGACTTATATCCTCTATTCTCATACATTCGATGATTCCCTGGTATCCTTGGGGATACAAGCAGGAAGTACAGAGCCTGAGTGATATAGGCAATTAGTCAGTAAATATTTATTAGGCACCTACCATGTGCCAAGAAGTGGGTTAAGAACTGGGGGATACAAAGAAAAGGTAAAAGACAGTCCCTGCTCTCAAGGAGTTCACAATCTAATGAGGGATACAACACATGAACAACTATGTATAAATAAGCTATATATAGGACAAATTGGAAATAACTGACAGAGGGAAGGCACTACCATCAAGAGATATTGAGAAGGTGGGATTTGGGCTGGCACTAGAAGGAATCCAGGAAAGCCAGAAGGTGGAGATGAGGAGGTCTGAAAGTCCTTCAGGTGCTTGGGTGGCTATCATAGGGGAGAGACATT
This sequence comes from Pseudochirops corinnae, assembly GCA_028646515.1. Lineage (NCBI taxonomy): Eukaryota > Metazoa > Chordata > Mammalia > Diprotodontia > Pseudocheiridae > Pseudochirops > Pseudochirops corinnae. Next base: position 287,515,033 of record CM053587.1, on the reverse strand, counting down.
AGGCTAGTTGTGTTTAGCCCCAGAAGAAAGAACCAGGAACAACAAAAGTACCAAAGATAAAGAATAACCTGAAGTGAGTAAGAGTCTTGACTCTTTGGGGATGTAGTTGTTTAAAGGTATAAATCATAGTGGCTCCCTTTTCTTGAGCCCCACAAAAGCAAAGGGGCTGTTAAGGTCCCATACCCGGAGAAAAGACGAAAGATGGCACAGTAGACACTATGTTAAAATGGGAATCAGAAAGACCTGAGTTAAAATCCTGTCCCAGACACTAATTAACTTTTTAACCTTGAGCAAATCACCTAAACTTTCAGCCTCGGTTTCCTCATATGAAAAATGGAGGATAAGGACAACACCTATCTCACAGGTTTTTTCGTGAAAATCAAATAAGATAACATATGTAAAGAACTTTTAAAATTTTAAAGAGCTACATAAATATAAACTATTATTTTTCTAGTGAGGTAAGAAGGAATGTTTCCTTAAAAGCAAGCTTAAATATTGTGCTTGTCTCTATTTCTCTCTCCTTTCCTTTTTTCTTTCTCTCTGTCTCCTCATGTCTATCTCTTTATGTTTTTCTGTGTTTCTTTTTCTCTGCTTTTCTCCATTTCTGTTTCTTTACTTGTTTTGTATTTGTTTCTATCTCCCTCAACATAATACAGAGGAAAAAGCATTGGATTTTGAGTGAGGAGAAATAGATTTGAGTCCTACCTCAGCCACACAATAGATATGTGGACATGGGCAAGTCATTTAATTTTTCAGAGGATTCAGTTTCTTCACCTGTAAAATGGGGACTATAACAGCATCTGTTTCATGAGATTCAAATGAGGTAACATTTTTAAAACATTTTAAAAACATTAAAGTGTTATCAATTAGTTAATAAGTTTATTAAGCAAATATTATGTGCCAGAGACTGTGCTCAGCACTGGGGACACAAGGACAAAGAATGAAACAATCCATTTTCTTAATGAGGTAGTGTTATCATCAAGGTTTAGAACATTCTAGAGCCTCCTAAATGAGATCTTCCACCATTCAAGAGAGGTCAACCTAACTACTGACACACAAAAAAATCAAGCAGATGAAGGAGGCTTAAAGTTGTTCTTAAAACAATATTGCTGTTACTGTGTACAAGTCATTTTGACAATTATAAATATGTAAATTAACTACAAAGGACACATGAAGGGGGATGCTATCTGCATCCAGAGGAAGAATTGATAAACAGAAGTATGCATGAAATAATTTACATATATACATATGTATATCCATATCCATATCCATACATATTTGTGTCTAATGGTAGCTATCTCCAGGGCAAGAAGGAGAAGGAATAAAAAAGGGAAAAAAGAAATTTACATAACAACTTTATTATATATTTAAAAGGAATAGAAAATGATACATAATAGACTTGCAGTTTCATGTGCAATCATCTTTTTTGTAATACTATGTTATGGTAATTTTATTATATAAATTAAAAATTAAATAAATAAAAAATTAAAGGTGAAGAATGCTTACTTTTTTGACAATAATATACAATTGGATTATAAACCATAGAGCTGGTCCATTAGTACATATGTTGTAGGCAGTCCTTGTTCCCGAACAGAAAATTGGACTCAAAATGAAGAGAAGGAAGAAAGTGGTCTATTCTATATTTGGAAAATTCTACAGTCCTTAGAGTAATCCCAAGTTTTTTCCCAAAATGAAGACCCATCTTTTTAAAAGTAGCGATATTCTTCTGGTGATGCCATATGACTGTGAGTCATGGAACATTATAATTAGCAAAGAATTTAAATTGAAGATCTCCAAAAGGATAATAGATTGATAGAGGCTTGGTGGGCACAAGTAGACTGAAACACTTGGCCATCAAAGACTTTCACTGGAGAAGTGGCATAAAGGATGTCATGAGAGAAATGTCTGACCAGATTAAAAAAGTAGGTCAGTCATGTGACAACACACAGGGATAACCACTGGATGGACCCCCTCCTCCATGGTTTCCAGGTAATATCAAGACAGCTCAAGGAAATCTCCCAGTATGCTGAGTAAACCCCCTTTGGAGAGTTTATAGGAGTATGTGGACAAGAGTTACTTAAGATAAGAGGACAAGAATAACTTACAGGGAATTTCAACATCAATGACATCAACAAATCCACCAAAGTATAGAAGCAGTGGAGAAAGACAGGAGTGTAAATGGACTGCAGCATGTTGCCAACAATCAACTATGGAGAAGAAGGGGCACAAGGGCTCATCTTGGAAATAGATAATAAAAAAAGAGGAGAATCATTCATGTGTTAGAGCAGGAACAAAAGAAAAAAGGAAGGAAGGGAGGGAGGGAGGGAGGGAGGAAGGAAGGAAGGAAGGAAGGAAGGAAGGAAGGAAGGAAGGGAGAAAGGAAGGAAGGGTGGGAGGGAGGGAGGAAGGAAAGAAGAAAAGAAAGAAGGAAGAAAGGAAGGAAGGAGGAGGAGAGAGAGGAAAGGAGGAAGGAAGAAGGAAGGAAGGATGTCAGGGTAGGGAAAGGAAGGAAGGAAGCATTTATTAAGCACCTACTATGTGCTGGGCACTGTGCTAAGCACCTTACACATATGATCTCATTTGATCCTCACAGCAACTCTGTGAGGTAAATGCTGTTATTATCTTTATTTTATAGTTGAAGAAACTGAGGCATTTCGAGGTTAAATGACTTGTCCAGGGACACATAGTCAATAAGTGTCTGAGTAGTATTTGAAGCTGTTGGGAACCATACCCCAAAAGTCACTAAACTGTGGATAACCTTTGACCCAGCAATAGCACTACCAGGCCTATATCCCAAAGAGATCAAAGAAAGCAGAAAAGGGTCCATATGTACAAAAATATTGATAGCAGTTCTTTTTATAGAAACAAAAAACTGGAAACTAAAGGGATATTCATCAGTTGAGGGATGGCTAGACAAATTTTGACATATGAATGTAATAGAATATCATGCATTATAAGAAACTACAAAAAAGAATGGTTTTAAACCAACCTGGATTTTACACAAATCTGGGAAAATTTGTTGCTGAGTGAGCAGAAGAGAAGAACAATTTCTATAATAACAACAATGTTGTAAAGAAAAACAAGGGAGAGACCAACCACCATTCCTGGGGATAAATAATGAAGCATGTCAGCCATCTCCTTCTGGAGAAGTGACAGACTCAAGGTGCAGAACGAGACATTTTGGATGGGGCAAACATGGGAATTTGTTTTGCTTGACAATGCACGTTTGTTTAAAAGTTTATATTTTCTTTTCTTTCCTTTTTTAAAGCACCCAAAAAGAAACAAAAAGCCAGAAGGAAATGTAGATCAGATTTGAAAATTATACACTGATATATTTGAAAATTATATACTGGTATATATAAAGGAAGGGCAAGCCGTACACAAAAGAGATTCACAGTTTCATGTGCAATCCTTTTTCTGTCTTTTGTATGTGGAAATGTTTGTTTTAGATGGTGTTTGTTAAGTTTAGAATTTTTAAAATCACATTAAAAAATTTTTTTAAGATAGGAAGGAAAAGAAAAGATGATGATGATGACAAATGACTGGAGTTTCAACTATGGAGCTGCACCAGAGAGAAGGGGTAGAAGGAGGATCGGACATGGGCTGGGCAGGCAGACAGAGGCCTGCCTGCAGAGGAGTCCTCAGCAGATGGCAAACAGGAGCCAGCATCAGTAGGAAGCTGAGCTGTGCGGGAAGAGTTGCCAGGATACAGCTTAATAGCAACTGGCCTGACTCCATTTGACAGGGCTGGGAAATCTGAGAAGGGCAACTAGAGGCCAGGCAGCTGGGGACAGCTAAGGACATCCTGAAAACGAGATGGAAGACTAGGAGAACCCCGGAATCACCGGCAATTCCAGGGTCCTGGAGTGATGGCAGGCCCTGAGACCAATTGTGCTTCACAGTTTAAAAAACATCTTCCTCCCAAGACCCCTGAGAGGCAGCTATTGCACCCATTGTACAGAAGAAGAAACCAAGACTCAGAAAAACTCACATGAAAAGCCCTTATCTCTCCATTTTTTCCCAGTAATATATTGTGACTTTGTCAAATGCCTTGTGAAACCTCCCCATTCTCCAATAGCCTGTGAAGTAACTAGGTGGAATTAAGACTGGGGAAAATTAAGGGAACAAGGTGGGGTGGGAGGGGAGCAGAGGACATGGAACAGGGACCTAACAAGTTTTGGTGACATAGCAGAATAGAGTTGGTAGGGGGTGGGGATGTATAGTCCAAAGTGAGGGGAGGGATTATAGGACAGTCCTGTTCAGGGAGAAAGTAGCTGTCCCCTAGAAAGTCCTACAGAGCAGTAGCTCAGCATGCCTGCAAGGGACCTGAACCAGTCTCCTTAAAGAGGAAACATGTCCTCCCAGGGAAGAAGCCACCCTGCCATCATGTCAGAGTCTCACTCACCCTATGGTGGCTCTGCTGCTGACAGCCACCAAGCAATGGCACCCACCAGCTCTTTCCCTCACCAGTCTGGGTTGTGGTTGGACCAGACCCAGTTGAGATAGCCAGTAGAGTGCACCAGGAGTCGGTGTCTGACTCCATGCTATTTGTGATTTTAATTGATGTCGTGGAAGGCATAGACAGTAGCCTTTTTTAATGATACAAATTGGGGAGGGATAGTTATAATATAAGATGATACAAGCCAGGATCCAAAAAGACAGTCTAGAAATTAAATTAAATCTAATAAGATTAAATTTGTAGGAATAAATGCAAGGTTTTATACTTGGACTCCAAAAAAAAAAAAAAAACAACCAAAAAAAACCCAACTCACAAGTATGATATTTGGGAGGAAGGACTAGACAACAAGTGATTTGAAAATGATCTGGGGGTTCTAGTGGACTGCAAGCTCAATATAAGCCAGAAGTTTGCTAATAGGCAAAAATGTTAATGCAATTTTGAGTCATGTTAAAAATAGTACTAACTTCCTGAAAGAAAAAGTTGAGTCCCTCTGTATTCTGCACTGACCAGATTGTATCTGAAATAATGTTTTTAGTTCTGGGTACCATGATTTTGCAAGGACGTTAATATGACATTTTTATAGAGGAATCTACACATACATTAAGGGCATCTTTGATGGGCATAGGTGGCACAATGGAGAGAGTGCCAGGCCTGTAATCAGGAAGACGTGAGTTCAAAACTGGCTTCAGACACTTACTAGCTGTATGACCCTGGACAAGTCACTTAACCTCAGTTTCCTCTCCTGTAAAAACACCTACGTCTCAGAGGATCAAAAGGGATAATAACTGTAAAATGCTTAGCACATAGTAGATGCTTATATAAATGTTAGCTATTTTGGTTGATGAGGAAATTCAAAGGAAACAGCAGGCTTCTGTGAGGGATATTCTACAGTAGGGCACATCACTCCCATCACACACTGGACTGAAGGATGTAGAGAACACACGATACTGCTGGGATTATTGGGGGGAGGGTTTTCTGATTTGTTTATTTTTAACTATAAAAAAGGTGTTTGATTCAGTGGAGAAAAAGCCTGCTTTAAAGGCTCTCTTCCAACAAGGCACATATTATCTCAGGCACATGAATGAGAGGATGAATCCATAGAAGGAGCGTTTATTTTTATTTGTCTTTACCATGCAAAGCACTGTGGGTACAAATTAAAAAGGAGAGACTGTCCCCTGCTCTCACCAAGCTCACTTTCCATTGGGGGAGACAACAGATGCAGGAGGTTTCGATGGCAAATCAGACGGAAAAGACCAGCAGCTGTTCCAGTGAGGCAGCAAAGCAGGTAGCTGGGAATGCATCTTCCTTAATGTCGACTCCACTGATGATTTTATTGTTGTATTTTTTTGTCATTTTTGACTCTGCGTGACCCCAGTGGGGTTTTCTTGGCGAAGATACTGGAGTGGTTGGCCACTTCCTTCTCCAGGGCACCCATTTTACAACTGAGGAAACTGAGGCAAACAGAGGTTAAGTGACTTGCCCATGGTCACACCACTAATAAGTGTCTGAGGCTGGATTTGGACTCCAGCCCTCCTGACTCCCAGCCCAGCACTCTATCCACTGTGCCAGTCAGCCGCCTTCCACCGGTAAAACCTTACCTATTTCTGATGTTGAACAATAGGGTGGGGACTTCTGTATCAAGAACCTTTTCCCTCAGGTTTTCAGTAACTATGGTAAGCTCCACAAGGGCTGCTCACCTATGTGATGTCTGGAAGCAGGGCCAGTGGTCTTGGGATTAACTGCCTGTGGGTAGAAGCTGGCCAGCAGTTGCTGGTGGTGTGGTTAGATTGCTCCTTCTGTCATTGTTGACAGTAGGGGCCAGTCAGGAAGCAGATTTTTTGTCCAAGTTCTACTTTCCTTTATTTAAATAACTGAAGCATTAGGTTTGGCCCAGAAGAGGGAAGCAGGGGCTCCCAAGATAATGAGGCCTGGGGAGGTGAGGCAGAGTTGAGCAGTGGCTGGGGTTGGGATCAGTACCCTCTTGGGCAGGCCAGTTCTCACTGCCACAAAGATTAAGGAGGAAAGAAAACAAATACAAACACTCGTCCCTCTTCAAAATCAATCCTAGGGAGAGATTAAAAGGGGGGAGAGCCAGCTTCCTCCAGAGCCAAGGTGATAGATAGGTGAAGAGGGGGAGAATGTTATGGGTCCCCAAAGGCATCATTGGCAGCACCTGCAGGTGCATTAGCTGCAGCTGCAGGGTTGGAAAAGCTACCAGCAGCAAACTCCTACTGGACCTTCTGAAAACTGGCACCTAGGCGACAGTCCAGGCAGTGGATGTGCTTCAGTATCACAATGCCCAGCACAGCAATGCTAGTGAAGAATAAAGCGACTGGCAGCATGAGTACAGCCACAGCTGCGCTGATCTTCAGCACCATCAGAGCCTAGATCCAGCCACTGAATCCCGATGATGGGATGTCAATAGGCCTCAGCATGTATATCATGTCCTGGATGAGGAAAACGAAGAAGAAAACAGAAACAGAATGAATTGTCGCTCCTAAAAGCCTTATGCATGAGGCAGATAGAGGAGCAGGTCATGACAACTAGGACCCAGAGGATGGAAAACCTCTGGATGCAAAACTAGAGCCACTGGAAATAGGGGTCACACTGAAAGGGGCCAGGCAGGCAAGGAAGTTCAGCAGAAGGGCCAAGGTACTGCCTAGCTAGAGGTAGCACGTAGTAGACACTGTCTTCTGGAACACCTAGGGAATTTCCATGGAGATGTCTTGTAAGAAGCAGGGTTGCACAGGGTACAATGAGGGTAGGGGAGGGGGGGTCAGGTTTTCTGTTGGGTGGCAGAACCCTCCAGGGCTGCTGGTCCCACTCCTCTGCCTTCTGATTGTGCCCCTCCTGCCTTTTCAGAAGTTCTGCTGTGGCTGCTGCAGCTGAAGCCTGAGCATCACAGGAGTCATAATCTTGGGTTCTGTGGGGCTGAGTTTTCTGGAAGGCAGCTGGTGGGGCTGGGCTGTTGGCAGAGGCAGCAGGGCAGGTGGTTCATAGGACAGTGGCGACTCACGGTTCTCAAAGGGGTTATAGAAGTCGAGTGTGGCATACTGGCGGCTGGGTCACTGCTATGTGATGACTGGGTTTGGTGAATGGTTTCTCATTATTCCTGCTCTGGGTCATGTCAGAAGGTCTGGCCTTGGCCTTGGCTTCAGCCTCAGCCTCTTAGGGAGTCACTGCTATGCCTCGGGGTCAGGGTTCATGGCCCTAAGTTGTCTCCTTTGGAATCTGAGGGAAGGTGGTAGGCAAGGTGATAGTGGCAGTTTAATTTCCCCAGAATGTGATGCCTCCTGTCTCTCCCTCAGGTGCTTTGCTGTCTCTATGATGCTCGCTTGCCCCAGCAATACTATTATTACTACAGAAATATTAGACTACTATTATGACTTTTAAACAATTATCAGATTCCTTGGAAGATATAACAAAGAAAACCTTCTTTGATTATCCTGTACTCATCATCATTGAACAAGACACAAAATGAGGACATATAAGTTCACCCAAAGTGTCTGACACCATCATGAAGGAAATCCACCTCAAAGTCAAAAAGGCGCGTTCTATGGCTGGTGAAACCCCAAGATGCTGTTGTCTGCATCTGTTTAAATCTGAGTATTATAGAGTCTTTTAATTGGATCCATAATCACTCAAAGAATTCACTTTCATTTTCTGCTCAAGAAGAAACAAGTGGATGAAGAATACACATTGTCCAGACTGCGCTCTGCAGTTAAACTGACAACCTGCACAGCTAATTTCATCAGTGAGCCGTGTCGATCTTCTTGTGTTGCAGCAAATGAATGATGAGTTGGGCCCAAAATGGAACAAGAAGAGGAAAGAAAGAGGGATAAATTGTTTTGGGGGCATTGTCAAGTTATTCGAATGGCCCTTTTCTTTGAAACAAAGATCCATTTTTATTGCCAATATTCTTTTGGTAATGGTGAATGCCGGTGAGTCACAGAACGCTATGGTCTCTGAGCAACTGACCTTGAGGGCAGCTAGGTGATCAGTGGATAGAGTGTCAAGTCTGGAGAGAGGGTAGACCTGAGTTCAAATCCAGCCTCAGACACGTGCAAGCTGTGTGACCCTGGGTAAGTCACTTAACCTGTTTGTCTCAGTTTCCTCCCCTGTAAAGATGGATGATAATATTATCTACACCTACCTCCCAGAGTTGTTGTGAGGATCAAAGGAGACAATATGTGTAAAGTGCTTAGCACATAGTAAGTGCTATAAAAATGTTAGCTAATATTATCATAATGGATCATGAAAAAGGCAATGGGGACATACATGATGGGTAATAATGGGTAGTAGCTAAGATTTATACAGCACTTCCAAGTTTGCAAAGTGCACTCCCTGCCACAGCGCCTAGCTGCCCCATGCAATCCAAGCGGGCTGTGTCATGGCAAAGAAGGAGTCACACAGGAGAGGAGGCATCATCAAAGAAACAAGACAGGACGATGATCGTGTGATCAGAATGAAAGCTTGGGCAAGTCACTTAACCTAATTGCCTCTCCTTTCCTCCTCAAAAAAGAAAAAAAGAAATCATCCTCATTATTACTATTATCACCACTACTGTCATCATCACCTTCATCATCATCACTAGCATTTCTATAGAGTTTTTTGCAAAAACTGCTTTATCCATATTATCTCACTTGATCCTCCCAACAACAACCTAAGGAGGTAGGTGGTATTATTATCCCCATTTTACAGATTAGGAAATTGAGGCATAGAAAGGGCAAGTGACTTGTCCAGGGTCACACAGATGGTATTGAGCAAGGCCAGATTTGAACTCATCTTCATGACTCCTGACATTCTTACCCATTGTACCACCCAGTTATCTCACCATGAGAAGAAATGGGGGAAAGCTACAAAGGGCTGATTTAGGCTCAATACCCAAGGAAACTTCCAGAAAATAAAGGTGCTTATTTTTATGAATACTTCTTTTTACATCCTGGATGTTTCTGGAAATCTTTCTATCTCCTCCCATCCCTTGCAACAAATATATATGTACATATGTATATATATATATATATATATATATATATATATATGTATATGTGTACATATGTTTGTGTGTTTATATAGAGACATATACACATAAGTGTATTGTATGCATATTACATCCATACTCACACATATATACATTTGTGTGGGGGGGGGGTGGGTGGGTGAGTGTGTGTGTGTGTGTGTGTGTGTGTGTGTGTGTGTGTGTGTGTATGGGGGAAAGGCAGTGCAGTAAAACTAAATCAACTCACTGTGTCTGACAATGTATGCAATATTCCACATCCCCCTGAAGATGAGGAATACCCACCTCTGCAAAGAAAGAACAGAATTGCATTTTTTGCTCAAATCTTCTCCAGGGCCAAACTGAGTCATCAGAATTACAAAATGTTTGGTGCCCCTGTTTTGTTCTTTCTCTTTACTCTGGCATAGTCTTTGGGCATATTGTCTTCCCGACTCTACTTTTTTCTCTATATATCTGTTCACATGGCCTTCCACAGATCTCTGAATTTTTCATATTACTCACTTCTTAATACACAGTTATGTTTCATTATACTCAAGCACCATAATTTGTTTGGTCATTTGCCAATCAATAAACACCTGCTTTGTTTCCAGTTACTTACTACTATATAAAGTGCTATGAATATTTTAGTGTATGTGAGACCTTTCTGTTTATCTCCTTGAGGTATTTACCTCCTGGTAAATGGGGGCTCTGTCAGTTGGGGGGGGGGCAAGGAGAGGAGATGGACATTATGGACACTTTTTAAAAAGTATAATTACAAATTGCTTTCTAGAAAGATTGAATCAATTTACAGCTACATGCACTATTAGTTGGTGCTATACTATATTAGTGAACCTACAGCCCTTCTAAAAGTGATTATTATCATATTTTGTAAACTTGACCATTTGTTGCCTGTGAGGTGAAACCTCAAGATTGCTTTGACTTGCATTTTTCTGATTATTATCTACTTGGAGCAATTTTTCACATGTTTGTCAATGATTTCCAATTCTTCTTTTGAAATCATTTGTTTATATCCTTTAGTTACTTGTACATTGGGGACTGGCTTTTGGTAATATATATTTGCACTAATTTCCTCTATACCTTGAATATTAGAACCTCATCAGAAATAACAGAAGCATTTGATGGGTTTCCTTCTTATTTTAGCTGCGCTGATTTTGTTTGTGCAAAATTTTCAATCTCATATTTTATCTGTCTTATCATTTGTGATCTCTATCCCTGGATCACTGGCTCATCATGGCAGACAGACTTGCATAGCTCAAAGAAACTATGAACTATGCCATGCAGGGTTACCCAAGATGAACAGATCATAGTGGAGAGCTCTGAAAAAAGGTTATCAATTCACAGGAGAAGGAAATGGCAAGCCACTCCAGTATCTTTGCCAAGAAAATCCCATGGACATAATTAAAACACATGAGCCCCTCAGATTGAGGGCTTGGTGTGCTACGGTGTGCTACAGTCCATAGAATCACAAAGAATCGACAACAATGACAATCCTTTGTTTGGTTAAGAATTTTATGGGGATATTTTTTTTGAATGTCAGTTGAACTTTATAAGAAAATGGCATCAATGGTCCTTTCCCAATCTGAAATTCTGCAATTCTAATTGAGGGCAACTAGGAGTTCCCTTACTATCTTTCTACTTATATCCTGGATCTGAAGTCGTATTTGGATGTTTGAATCCCAGCTCTGTCCTACTTACTCCTTATGTGACTTTGGGCAAATCGCTTGACCTCCTTGGGCATCAGAAAAAATGAGTGGTTTAGATTTGATTACTTCTAAGGTCTCTTCCAACTCTAAATCTCAGATCTGGGGGTGATCTGGGGGTTGAGTTCTCTATGGTTGTCTAATCTCTAAGAGATTATCCTCTTAGACCAAGAGAATAAGCAAAAGTCAAGAGCCATTTCCATTGCCCCTAGCCACTCTTAATAGCCTTCCAAGCTACTAATACATCTTCTTCATGCTAAAAGCTCATTCTGGTGCCTTTCTGATCTGCTGCCAGGCTTCACTCATCCTGAGCTTCAGCTCCCCTGACCCAGTTCATAAAAGAACCACTCCTGTTTGCTAGCCATACATCATCTAGATTTAGCTTTTGCAAATCCAACAGGGGCTGTGAATTTCCTAAGCAACCTTTTCAGTCTCTTTAGACAACTCCTGAAGCCTGACACTCATTCCAGTAAACTGCTTAGGCTCCCTGAGACTCAGTTTCCTCTGCTTAACAAAATGAAGGATTGGTGGCCTAACATCCCTTCCAGCTGTAGGTCTCCAATTGTATAAGTCTTGGTCACTGCTTTAATATCTCACTTCAACTGATGCCCTCCTCCACCTCACTCTTAAGGCTGAACCTCAAATCTGGCCCTGGGGTGCCCTGACCTCGGCTCCAGGCCAATGACTGTGAAAGGCTGGGAGGGGTAGAAAGACCAGGTTTCAGGCAGGGATTAAGGGAGGAGGCCTTAGGTTGAGATTTAGTACCCAGCTTCCTCACAGGTCCCTTTCACCAGGTGTAGCCCAGAACCCAGTTATATCCTCCACACCCAGGGCAGATAGGTAGGTGGAAAGCATCAGCTGTGCCCCTGGAATGTGCAGATTTCAAGGAGGTGGAAAATGAGATTGTGTGCCTAGGTGGGAGGGGAGTGTCTTGGAGGGCTGAAGCTTGTCAAATAAAGGTATGGCCCATAGAAGGGATTGAGTAAGACCCAGGTAGACAATGGAATTGTAAATCTCTGCCCCTCCCCAGATCCCTGCTAAGGCCCCAACAGGCCAAGGAACAGGGAAAGAAGGTAGGTACCCTATAAAGGTCCTTTTACCCAATAAACATGAATGTACAGTCAGTCATTCAACAAACATTTGTTAAGTGCCTACCATGTTTGAAGTACTACTTGAAGTTCACACTAAGCAACTGGGATTCAAATAAAGGCCCAAATACTTTAGATGTAGAGAAGGAAAGAGGAACCGGGCTGGCACCTAGGGAGGGCCTTGGGGGCCCTGAGTCAGCAGATAAAGGGACCTTTTATAAGAGACCTGAGGACACTTGAAGTGAGTGTCTTGACTCCCAGATCTGCCAGCCCAGGATCCTCACTGCCGTGTCATTTACACTCCTACCTCCCCATCCTAGTCCCTTTTTGTCAGATGCAGTCTCTCAGTGTACCTCTTCTCCTTCTAAAAGCTTTCCCTGATAACTGTCCACCAAGGTCCAAGCCAACTCAATCCCTCTAAGATGCGTTCCTAACCTTTTAGGGGTCATGGACCCCTTGGCGGTCTGATGAAGCCTATGGACTTTTTCTCAGAACAGTGTTTTTAAAATAATTGAAAGAAATCCTAAATATCACTGAGAGGTCAGTGAAAATAAAGACGCTATTTTTTTCCTATCCAAATCCACAGACTCCCTGAAATCCCAGCATGAACCTCTTGAATCCCTACTCTAATGCTAATCAGCCAAACACATTGCAACATTTTCTAGTTAAATCCTTTTCTTCCCCCTATATCTGTGTTTGTGCCTTGTGTAACTCCTAATTAGGCAGGGGGCTCCCTGATGACAAGACTTGCCTTTGAGTCTGGTCTTCTGGGATAGCCTTCCTCTACCCCCAAAGGCAGTCCTATCACTGGTTCTCAGGGTCAACCTTAGCATGTAGTTTGGAGGAAGGTAGAGAGGCCAGAGACAGCGTGAAATGGAAACAGAAGAGAAGAAACCAACTAATCAACAAGAATTTATTCATCACCTACTATGGGCCAAGCACTGTGTCAGGTGCTAAGGATATAAAGACAAAGGTGAAAAAGCTCCTCTCCTCAACAGGCTTACAATCTATCAAAGTGGGGAACATATATACAAAGATATATACAAAGGACACCTGAGCAGATCACCCAGGATACCTTAGTGCCTGGAATGTTAAACAAGGAGCCATCTCATCTAGTCATGTATTCTTGTCAATATTCTCTCTTTCCATGTCATGGCAACCTGGGAATTTTGGGTAGTCTAAGGTCAAGTCCAAGATCACTGGGACTTTGGGGAAATCTAAGTAAACTACCCCACCAACAGCAAAGTCCCTGCTCCCTCACTCACAGCGGCCATACTTGGGCATGGCAAAAGTAAGGTTATATACTCATATCATAGAATTACAGAGAACACTTAGTCCAACCCATACCTAAATAGAAATTCCTAAGTATAATGTCCCTAAAATAAATACAGTGCCCCCAAATAGTCAATCAGTCACAATTAATCAATCAACAAGAATCTATTGAGTTTCAATTATTTGCCAGACACGAGCTAGATGCTAAGGTTAAAATGAAAGAGATCCTGCCCTCAGCAAACTTATATTCTATAGGATTTATACAGATAAGTATATTAGAAAATGAACAAAAGAAGTGCAAGACAATTTTGCTGGGGAGACCTAGCAACTAGGTGGGAGGGGAATCAGAAAGGCCTCATGTGAAAGGTGGCATTTGAGCTGAGCTTTAAAGAAAACTAGGCACTCAAAAGGCAGAGAAGAAGGAGTGCATTCCCGCCATAGGGTAGAGCCTGTGCAAAAGGACAGACATAAGAGAGGTCTCAGTTCAACCATCTCCAGTGACAAGGAGCTCACCACCTTCCAAGATAGTCAATTCTCCTTCTAGACAACATTATTGTAGTTGTAAGGACAGTTTTCCTTACACAGACAAAATGGGCTTCTTTGGAATTTCCTTTGAGTTTAGTTAAGCCTTCTCAGCCACAAAATAATAGGAAGAGAAATAGAAGGAGGAAGGAAGGGATGAAAGGAGGAAGGAAGGGATGAAAGAAAGAAGGAAAAAAGGAAAGAAGGAAGGAAGGGAGGGAGGGAGGGAGGAAGGAAGAAAGGAAGGAAAGGAGGGAGGGAGGGAAGGAGGGAGGGAGGGAAGGGGGGAGGGAGGAAGGAAGAAAAAGAAAAGGAGGGAGGAAGGAAGAAAGGAAGGGAGGGAGGGAGGGAAGGGAAGAGGAAGGAAGGGAGAAAGGGAGGAAGGGAGGAAGGAAGAAAGAAAGGAAGGAGGGAAGGAAGGAAGAAGAAAGAGAAAAAGAAAGAAAGAAGAGATGAAGACAACAAAAATAATACTTATAACAGCCCCATACAAGGAAAACAGCTCCTCACCACTCAGATTAATGATGACACTAAGAATAATAAAGATAATAACAGCAATAACCATTCATAGTGGCCAACACTCACATAGCAGCCTAGGGCTTGCAAAGCACTTTGCACCCATTGCCTCCCCTGAGCCTCACAATCCCGGGGAGGCAGGCACCGCAGTCACTTTCTCAATTTCATTGGAACTGAGGCTTGGGAAGTTGCGACCTCCCAGGACCACGGAGCTCACAGGGAGAGCTCGCTGGTCCAGCCCCTCATCTGGTCACACAGCCAATAAGCGGCAGAGGCAGGGTGTGAACCAGGGTCTTCCAGAAGCGGAGTCCGTGGTTGTCTTTCGTTTACTTCTATTATACTACCCACCTTAGCCGGTATCCCCTCCGTAGAACGGACACTCAGAAGCACGGAATGTAAGAGCTGGAAGGGACCTCTGAAGCCACCTAGACCAAGTGCCTGTCTGAGAATTGCTCCCCTCTAAAGTATTCCTGACCAGTGGGCATACATCCCCTACTTGAAGACCCCCAGTGAAGAGGAACCTACCACTTCTTGAGACAACACGTCGTCTATCTGGGCCTCGTAGGCAGGTATTGCCTTTGTAAGCTAGGAACCTACAAAGCAATTCATGCAAAGTAGCCCTATATAAATCATTACTGAATTCCCCTGAGCTATAGACAGAGCAGCTTCAGGAATGCAGTTATCAGTGCCGGACCCCTTAGATGAGGCAAGTGGTCACCATTTTGGCAGGATGCCAAGCCCAAAGGGACTGGCCCCCAGCTTCCAGCCCAGCCCAACTCCTGAGCAACCCCATGAATAAAAAGAGAGATAGAGGAAAGGAAAGAGGGAGGTCCTGGAAATTAGATGAGGTTAATCCTCTTAGGGAACAGGTTTCGCTACTCTCCTCACCTGCTCCTCCTCCTCTCCCTGGTTAAGTCAAAATTATAGGTGCCTGGGAGACACTAGACAGAACCAAGGAGACCATGGGGGCATCAAGGCTGGTACTCCTGGCTGTGACTACTGCTGCATTTGGGGAACTTGGTGAGATGGATGGGGATGGGGGCTAAGGTTGAATGGGAAGGGGAGAGGGGAGAATGAGGAGGATGCCAAAGCAGCTGGGAGGCCAAGGAGAGGAGTCCAGAACAGGTTTAAATGAAAACTTCTTCTCATTCACAAGGATCTCCTCAACAAAACTTTGGCAAGCTAAGAAAATCAGAGATGGAGAGGAAGAGGGAGGAGAGGAGTGAGAGGGGGAGGGAGAGGGGGAGAGAGAGAGAGGAGAGAGGAAAGAGAGAGAGGAGAGAGGAGAGAGAGAGAGAGAGAGAGAGAGAGAGAGAGAGAGAGAGAGAGAGAGAGAGGGAGGGAGGGAGGGAGGGAGGGAGAGGGAGAGGAGAGGGAGAGGAAGAAGAGACAGAGAGAAGTAATAAGATCTTGCTCCATAAACCTGCCATTCTCTCTCTCCTCCAGCACTCAGAATGTCCTTAGCTCACCTGTTGCATAGAGAGATGGAGACAGAGACAGAGAATGGGTTTCAGGAGAATCTGAGGAGACCTAAGAGAGGCAAAGGGATAAAGGACAGTTAAAAAGAAATGGAGGTACAGAGAGATATGGAGTTAGAGCAATGAAAATATAAGATAAAACAGGGGCAAGAATGAAAGAAGAAGGGAGAGAGAGAGGGAAAGACTGTGTAGTGTTCTATGCCTCCGAAAAATGGAGATAGACTTACACTTACTGAGCATAGAGCTTATGCTAGACACAGAGAAAGAAGGGGAGATATGGAGGAGGACAACAATCACAGTCTGTGCTGGGGGGAGCAGGGATACATGGTGAAAAGGTAGGTTGAGGTCAGACTAGGGAAGGACTGATGAGTTTTAACTTTAGCCCATAAGGTACTAGGGAGCTACTGAATGTATCTGAGAAGAGAGTGACTAGTAGTGTATATGATGGCTTCGAGGGGAGAAGGTAGGGAGTCTGAGCGAGAGAACAGTCTGATAGTTCAGGTAAGAGGTGACAAAGAAGGCTAAGTGGTAGAAGTGGGAGTGGAGAACATGGGACAGCTACCAAAAATACTGCAGATGTAGAATCAACAAAACTGGGCAACTTATTGAATAGGACAGTGAAGGAGAGTAAAGATGAGTCCCTCTGGCTGCCTCTGATTTGCTATGTGGAACAAAGGCAATTCCTTCTCTCTTTCTGGGCCTCCATTTTCTCATCTGTAACATGAAGTTGGATTCATTCCCCTCAAAAATCTCTACTAGGTCTAACTATCTGCATCAGAGGAATGGGGAGAGAAGAAGAGTTAGGACTGGGACCAGAACCAAAAAATTCCCCCTTTCCCAGGGCACAAAAAGGGTTAACCAGAGAGAGTAGTGACTCACACAGGTCCACACATGAGGTGGGCAGGAGATCCGGTTGGGTCTCCATGAGATCCCTGTGCTTGTTGTTGGTTGGTTACTGGGGATGTACTGAGGTCGGATCAGGTTTCAAGGAGGTAAGGGGAGGGAATGTATGGAGAAAAGGGTATGGACTATTATTGGAATGTTACCTTCAATCTATTTATACAACACACCTCCACTTCAGAGTCCTTGCCCCAAAGACAAAGGGGAGCCGTTCCATTTCCCTTCTCCTTTAATTCCCTCCTTCTCTGTACTCTCACCCCAACTCCAGCATCCAGGAGCCTTTGTGTTTTAGGTGGTTGTTGGGAGGGGGTCTTAGAAAGCATGTGACTTCACACCTTCTCCCTCTCTATTTAATGGAGGGGAATTCCTAGGCTCAGAGAGATGAAAGGACTCACCCCCAGATAACAAAATGAACCATTGACAGAACCAGGTCTAGAACCCAGGTTCCTTGATTCCCAGTCTTGACACAATAGAATGTTGGCTGAGGGCCCCTTCCACCTGATGGGTGGCTCCCAGAGAGCAGGGGGTGCTTCCAGAGGATAAGAGTCCCATCACCCTCCAAAGTCTGGGAGGTCTCTGAGCGCAGGGACCTCATCTTTACCCAACCTCCTTCCCCCCCTTAGATCAGGGGCTCCCTGTGGGCAGAGAACTTATCATCCCCATCAGGCTTGGACTGAGAGAAAGATCCAAAAGGTTGAGAAGCCACTGCCTGACCATCCTTCTTCCTTCCCCCAAGTAGCCTGGGCCCTGAAATGTTACAGCTGCCAGCAGCCCACCAATGTCTCCGAGTGCAACACCATTACAGACTGTGCCCCTGATGAGATCATGTGCAAGACGACGATGTACTCCCTGGAGGAAGGTGAGGGGAGAGGTTGAGTGCCAAGGGTTCCAGGAGGGAAGCCTCACATGACTTACCTGGGGCAAAGCCAGCAAAAACAATGCAGGAAGGAAAATTTCCATAAAACAATTTCAGCTCTCTCATGAAGGTCAATGGGGTTAGCAGAGAGAAACCTGGACCTGGAGTCAGGATGTGTGACTTGAAATCCCAGCTTCACCAGTTTACTGGTTATGTGGGTTTTTTTCCTTTCTTTTTTAATTTTTTAAGCAACCAGGGTTAAGTGATTTGCCCAGGGTCAGACATCTAAGAAGTGTCTGAGGCTGGATTTGAATTCAGGTCCTCCTGATTCCAGGGCCAGTACTCTATCCATTGTGCCACCTAGCTGCTCCAAGCCACATGCTTGTGAAAAAAGACATAGAGCCTCTTGGTTCTTTGGTTTCCTCATCTATAAAATGGGAACTCAACAAATATTTATTAAGTGCTTATAATGGATTTGAGATCAAAGGACCTGTGCTTGAATTCTAGCTCTATTCCTTATTACCCATGTGACTTTGGGGAAGTCCTTCTACTTCCTTGGGCCTCAGTTTCCCCATCTGTAAAATGGAAAGGCTCTAAGATCCCTTTCTGGTTCTAAATCTTATGACCTTAAAAAAATTACAGTCTCTGCCATCAGGCTTACGAGGGTTATGAGTTGCAGGGGTTAAGGTGAGGGGAAGGCACAAAAAAAAGAAGAGAATGAAAAACAAAAATAAGGATAATATTATTTAACCCCTCTGGACCTCAGTTTCACAGTGTCACAGACTTAGATCTGGGAGCTTAAAGGAGACCAATGCCTCCACTTTACAGGTGAGGAACAGAAGCTCAGAGAAAAACTTGCCCAAGGTCACACTGGAAGTAAATGATGGAGCCAGGATCTGAATCCGGGTCCTCTGACTCCAAATCCAGCAACTTTCAATGGGGTGATACTGCCAAATGATGGCATTGCACTTCATGACTTCTAAGGTTCCTGCTTACTAAATCTATGGTCCTATGACCATAGAATGGAACCAGGGCAAAAACAAACACAGGACCCTGGGAAAATCTAAGGATGAAGAAATACCTTCCCTCAGGGGGAGGGTTCAGGGAATCCTTCCTAGAGATGGTGTCTTGTAAAGGAAGATGTTAACAGGCAGTGTGATAAAGAGAGAAATCTAGAAAGGAGTGAAAACAAGAAAGGACAGGAAAAGATGAGGAAACAGCTAATAGCTACAGTTTTGTCATAAAATAGAGTATATGACCAGAATTAAATGGGAAATAAAAGTGGAAAGTCAGGTCGGAGTCAGAATTCAGTCTTAAATGCCAAGATGAATAATTTTTAGTTTATCCTATAGGTCATAGGGAGCCACAGAAGGTTATTGAGTGAGCCGGTCAATTTCACTATTATCTTCAGTTAGAAAATGGGAATAATAGTATTTATACTATCTACCTACACATAAAAAAAGCCTCTGTGGGACTTGGAGATTACCTAGTTCAATGGTTCTCAATTTTTTTTTTTTAATCTCAGGACCCCTTTATACTGTTAAGATTTTTTGAGAATCTCCCAAAGAGCTTTTGTCTACATGGGTTATATCTATAAATATTTATGAATTTATAATTAAAATGTCTTAGCATTGTTATAAAAATAGTTTTGACCTCACAGAAAGGGTCACCGAAAGGGGGCCCCCAGACCCTACTATTATTCTAGTCCCATCCACTACTTTCCAGAGATTGGAAACAAAGGATCAGAGAGGAGAGACTTATTTACCTCACAAAGCTCTCATGAGGAAAATACTTTTTAAAATTTAAAGCCACAGAAATATGAATTCTTCTTGTCATAGACTTCTAATACAAAATTAAAAAGGCACTTACATTTTTTTAAAATTTCCAATCTAATGAACTAAATGGGAAGTGGCCTGGTGGCCAAAAGGGAGGAGATGCCAGCTTTAAGCATAACTACTATTGATAATTCAATATGTTGATTCCACTGGCTTGTTCCCAACAACATGGGGAGTTTAGGCAGTTGAAGAACCACCACCCATGTTTTACAGAGGAAACTGAAACTTGGAGAGAGGATGGAACTTGTCTAGGATCACACAGCTAGTAATGGTCAAGGTCAAGGTCAGGATCTGAACCCTGGTTTGTTCATTCTAAGCCTTCCATCTTCAAGGGCCATTCTTCTATGGAGCCTCTAATACAGCCAGGGACCAAACCTCATTACAACTCAAATATTTTTCAAGTTATTTGATTAAATATTAGCATTACACATAAGGAGAGCAGGATTTGGGGCCCAAGGCCCTGGGTTTGAATCCAGGCTCTGCTACTTACTATGTCTAACCCTGCCACTGAATGGACATTATGTCACTCTAAGTGAGTGCATAAAAAGGCCTTAGCCTAAAAGGGCCAGGGTCTCCCACTGCATCCTGGGTCATCTCCAGTCATCCTGATGAACATCAGGTCACTGGACCCAGATGGCTCTGGAGGAGACAGTGAGGCTGGTGACCCTGCACAGCCCTCCCTCACTCAAATCAAAGTCAACTGCAAGTCATGTCATCATCTCCCTGATGCCGTGGTCCTCTTTGAAAATGAAGGACAAACATAACAATCTGTAAAATGAGGGGTTTGGACTAGCCCACCTCTAAGGCCCCTTTCCAGTTCTAAATCCTATAAGATCATTTGAGTAAAGGAGCAGCTAGGTGGCACAGTGGATAGGCCTGGTGTCAGGAAGACCTGAGCTCAAATCCAGTCATAGACACTTACTAGTTGTGTGACCCTAGGCAAGTCTGTTAACCCTGTTTGCCTCAGTTTCCTCATCTGTAAAATGAGCTGAAGGAAATGGCAAACCACTCCAGTATCTCTGCCAAGAAAACTCCAAATGGGGTCACAAAGAGTAGGACGTGACTGTGCAACATTTGAATAAAAACACATCTCTAATTTTACCAGGGAGTCAAAGAGAATGTTCAACTCACTAGAAAGAAATTGTTTTCCCTTCCCCTTTGTTGGAACTGTATCTATTCCATCCCAGAACTCTTGGAGAACACTCAAGACCACCCGATCACTGTGGGTAGGAGATCCAGGGGTGATTGGGTCTAATCATGCTTAGTCAGGGATGACTTCCTGGAGGAGGGAGATTTTGGAGCTGGGGTTTGGTGGTCAGAGGCTTATATTATTAGCAAAGGGGAATATATCAGGGGAGGGGGATTTGATGTTTGGGCTGGGGGTCCTCCTGACTTGTGCATTATTCTCTTCCCCCCCCCATCGCAGTGTACCCATTCTTGGGAGATGCTACAGTCACAAAGGCGTGTGCCCGGCAGTGTGTGCCCTCAGATGTGGACGGCATTGGTCTGACTCGGCCTGTCTCATGCTGTAACCAAGACCTATGCAACACAGGAGGGGCCGCTGCCCTGGGGAGCTTTGGGGGCGTGGTCTTCACCCTCCTCTTCTTCACCTTCCTCTTCCTGTACACTAGAATCTAGGGACAAGGCTGGACAAGTGTTACCCTCTCCCTTCTTCCTATTCTGACTGTTCCCCTCCCTTCTTTTTCAGGGTCCAGAGGTGTGATATCTCCCCAACCCTAGTTCTCCCCTGTCTTCATGCTATAGATTGTGGGAGAGAAGGTTGTCACCAGCCTGAGGGGAAAATGGCATTTCTGCCCCCAAGAATCCCCAGTCTGAGGGGGAAACTCAGCTCTGGCCCTCAGGGAGTTCCAGGCTGAGCCAAGTAGATACAGTCCTTGTTTCCTTTCTTCCCTTTCTATCTCTGCTCTCAGCCTCAGCTTGCACATTTATGAAATGGGGATTATAGCACCTACCTCACAGGGTTGTTACGAGGATCAACTGAGATAAGTGATATAAAGCACTTGCAAACTATAAATTGGTATGGAAATCTTAATGTTAGCTATCATTATTATTATTTATTATTATTAATCTCCACTCAGTCTCTCTTTTTCTCTCTCCCTATCCCCTTTCTGTTTCTCCTTTCTACCTGTCTCTGTCTCTCATTCTGTCTCTGTCTCTCTCTATCTCTCTCATTCTGTCTCATTCTCTCTGTCTCTCTCATTCTCTCTTTCTGTCTCTGTCTCATTCTCTGTCTCTCTCTGCTTCTCTCTGTCTGTCTCTGTCTCTCTGTCTCTGCCAGTCTCTCCATTACTGTCTCTCTCTCTCTGTCTCATTCTCTCTGTCTGTCCATCTCTCTGTCTGTCTCTGTCTGTCTCTCTGTCTCTGTCTCTGTCTCTCTCAGTCTGTCTGTCTGTCTCTCTCTCTCTGTGTCTCTCTCTGTCTCTCTCTCTTCCTGTCTGTTGATCTCTACTCACCATCTCCTTTTTCAGTGTCTCCACTCACAAGTTTGTCTCCTCTCTCCCAACAATTAAAAATGCCCTTCACCAGACTAGGTGACCTCATCAGTTATCTGAATCAGTGGAGCAATTCAAGCAGATTGAATGGCCTCTCTTCAAGAACACTTCAGAGGGAATTCTTACTTTTCTGAGGAGTAGTAGCTTCTCACCTCTAAGGATAAAGTTCCTCACCTATAAAAGGGATAAAAATAATTGCACTACCTACCTCAAAGGTTGTTTTGAAGAAAGGGTTTCATGAACCTAAAAAAGCCTTACAGAAATGTGACCTCTTCTATACACACAGAGACAGGGAGCACAAGATGCCTCAGCCCCAGAGACACACAGATTTACACATGCACCATCATGGATACTCATGAAGAATAACACTTGGCATTTATATATTGGTAAAAGGTTTGGAGCCGCTAGGTGGTGCAGTGAATAGAGCACCAGCCCTGGAGTCAGGAGGACCTGACTTCAAATCAGGCCTTAGACCAGTGGTTCTCAACCTGTGGGTTATGTTCAATTTGTAACAATGAAAATACATCCTGCATATCAGATATTTACATTATGATTCATAACAGTAGCAAAACTACAATTATGAAGTAGCAACAAAATAATTTTTTGGTTGGGGGTCACCACAACATGAGGAACTGTATTAAAGGGTCACAGCATTAGGAAGGTTGAGAACCACTGACTAAGACTCATTTAAAGATGGTAGTCATAACCAGAAAGTACCCTAAACTTGGAGCATGAGTTTAGCCCCACACATGAGTGGCCGAGACCCCTGTGTTTCCTCCTCCTGCTCTTGCTTCTTTGTATCTGGCCTCCCATGGCCCCTTGAACCATGTTCAGGCTCTCTCCCTCCACCTGCATGTGGCCCCCTTCCTGCTCCCTCCCTCCTTTCCCCAGGCCCTGGAAAATTCGAATTAATTATTTACGTAGAGGTCTGCTGAATGGTCTGCTGAATTGTCTGTTCATGTGTCAATTATGTTTATTCCACTCCAATGAGGAAGTGGCTTGGGCCTGGGTTCCAGTCCCAGCTCTGCCCCTAATTGGCCCCTTGAGTCCTTGGACAAGTGCCTTTCCTGACCTGGGTTTCACTTTCCTCATCTGTAAATGAGAAAGGTGGATTCCAAAGAGCCCCTAAGCCTGATCCCTGCTGCTCCTCCAGAACTGTAAGCAGAGGAATCTGGCAGACCTGGTCAGTATGCTGTTTTGCCAGCGGTGTAGCTGATGCTTCCTGTTCCACTCTGACCCTCTAAAAGGTATAATGTAGCAACACACACACACACACACACACACACACACACTCATTCTTTTTCTCTTTCTCTCTCTCTCTGAACACTGCATTGTACTGCCCTTACGCCATGTTCTCCTCCACCCCCATAGCTGCTCTGTTGCCCTTGACCCCACATTTTCCTGACCAGGCATCCTTACCTGTCCCAACCAGTCCTCCCCAGCGCCATGCAGATGCGCGCCGGACTGGATCTGGCAGCCTCCTGTCCCACTGCATACCTAAGCTCACGGTCATTCAGCAGGAAGCGAGCAGGGCCTGGGGGCTCGGCCCACCAACTGTACCGTACCTCTGTGACCCTGGGCAGGTCACTTTGGGCCTCAGCTTCCTTCTCTGCAGAATGAGGAGGGTGAAATTAAATGACTGCCTTAGTCCCTCCTGGCGCTCAGTGAATGATCCTAGCAGACCACGAAGCACATATACTCTCTCTCTCTCTCTCACCCTCTTTCTTTCCCCAATGATTTCCAATCGCCCCCCGCCCCTTCTCCCCGCTTCTCCTTCCCACCCTCATCCCTCCCGGCTCCTAGCATTCCCCCATCCCATCCCGTCTGCCTTCTCGTGCCTCCTCTCTCAATCACCTCTGTTCCC
The DNA here is from genome assembly GCA_028646515.1 of Pseudochirops corinnae. Lineage (NCBI taxonomy): Eukaryota > Metazoa > Chordata > Mammalia > Diprotodontia > Pseudocheiridae > Pseudochirops > Pseudochirops corinnae. The sequence continues at coordinate 287,491,013 of CM053587.1, read as the reverse complement.
TGCGTCCCCTCACCCCAAACCTCCTCCCGGGCTTCTCCAAGCCTGACTGCTCTTCTTACCTCTGAGCTCCCCGCACCCTCCTCCGCACGCGAGACCCCGCCCAGCCCACACCCCACCCACACCCCACCGGGCTACTACTTACCTGTGCTCTCCCCGGAACCCACCTAAGCTTCCTAGGTCGTCGCGCTCGCTCTCCCCTCCTCTCTTGCCAGCTCCTCGTTCCCCGAGAGTTCTGCCCCTCTGCCCCTACATAATCTCACCTTCCCCAAGTATCCTTCCGGGCACCCCCGGTGCCCGCCCGAGCTTCCTTGTGCACCATGCCCAGGCCCGTCCTGGCTGTCCTCCTGTTGGCTGCGGTCGTCCTGCCCCTAGGTGAGTAGGACCGCCAGGATCTTCTCAAGGAGATGTAGGGACGGGGCGGGCACCAGGAGTGAGTGGGAGCCCTCTCCAGCTGTGTGTCAGCCCCGCGGATGTGGGGAGGGAAGAGCCAGGGAGACCCCGGGCTTCCAAAGATCCTGGCACTGACCTGCCCAAGGGCGAGGCGGGGTGGGAAAATGACCCTCCTGGGCAGGAGCAGCTTAGTCCCCTCCGTCTAACTGGTTTTCTCCTAACCCTCTGGGAGCTTGTTTGTTTTCAGGAAGGACTTTCTAACTCTCTGAGCTGTCCCATTGTGGACTAGGCTGTCTGGAAAGGAAATGAACTTCCAGTCACTGGTGATAAGCAGATTGGAAGGCCCTCCTGACCAGCAGACTGGTGGGGAGGAGAAGGGAGGGGGGATGCAGTGTCCGGCAGGGGACTGAGAGATCAACTTCTCTGCTATCCACTCAGCAACACTGGGGTTCTTGGAGCCTAAAATGCTCAGCCTCCAGGATTGCAAGAGTCTCAGGATTAGCCATTCTATTCCCATCTTAGACCACCCCACTCCTTTCCACCAGGTTGAAAGGAGCTGAGCCAAGAAGATGGGGACAACCGTTCCTCGAGATGACTTCCCATTAGGGGAAGGATTGACAGGCTGAGGATTGAGGATTAAATCTTCCTTTGGCAGAGTTCCAATATGGGATGGGGAGCCTTTACTGGTTTTCTGCAGCCTTGACCCTCCTGACACCCAAGCATGTCCAGACCTTTGGCATATATGTGTAACAAACATGCAACTTACATGTTCTTTAATATTTTAATTGCTCTGTCTAAAGATTTCATCCTCTCTGTTATCTTCATTCAGGCTGGAAGCCCCTGAGGCCCTGAGGAATAGGTCAAAGTATAGACTGACAGCAGGAAGTGACCCTAGAGTTCAGGCAATTCAATCACTTAGACTACAAATTAATTTGTCGATTAGCAGAATTCCTTTGTTAACAAGCTCAAAAACTTTTCCCACTTAGGAGCAAGGACAGGGACAGTGTGATGGCACGTGCTGATCCACCCACATTCCCAGTAGTGATTCAAAGCAAGTTCATGTGTGAAGTTATTTTAAAAGCACAATCCTTAAGGGTGGGAGAGCGGCGAGGCAGGGGAACAAGGACAGGCTGGCTGCCAAATGTTAGTATAAGGACTCAGGGTCCTTCTGGGGTGGGCTTGCTTTTAGACCCATTACCCTCCAGGGAAAAGATTACACTCATCTGTTATCTGATACCTTCATCTAAGACCCTTACTGCCTTAGGACTAACCCCTGGGCATTCTCCTAATTATTACTTTCTTGGTCCTTGGAGTTGAAATAAAGACCCCTGGATTTAGAAAAAAGTAACACCTCAATAATCTCTAAGATTCTTTCCAGTTCAGACATTTTGTGTTCTAGGTCTCCTTCCAGCTGTAACATTCTATGTTCTAAGACTCCTTTCAACACATTCAGTGTCCCAAACCTCCTTCCCAATAATATTCTAAACTATGTCCTAAGTGAGAACCCTTCCACCTCAATTATTCTGTGTTCTAAGATACTTCCACCTCTAATATTTTATGTTCTAAAACCCTTCCAAATAGGATGTTCCACTTTCTCTGTTCTAAGGTGCTTCTCATATCCAATTTATCTTCCATCCCTTACAGATTACATTAAGAGTTCTTCATCTTTTTAGTGCCCAGAATTTCTTTGGCAGTCCAGGGAAATGTATGGGCTCCTCAGAATAATGCTTTTAAATTCATAAAATACAGAGGATTAATAAGAAAACAAATTATATTGAATTATAGCTATCACAATAAAAAAAAAAGTTCACAGACTCCAGGGTAAGAACTCCTGCTTATGATATACTCCGATTCTCATGATTCTAAGTGGATAAATGAAGGCCGTGTGTGTGTGTGTGTGTGTGTGTGTGTATCTGTGTATTGGGGGCAGGGACGGGGTAAAAGGGCATATCAGTGAGGGAAGCAAAAAGTTAGGTTAGGAAAGAAAAGTAGGAGAGCAGAGGGGCAGCAGCCCCAGGGCCATACAACCCTGGTATGGACAGAACTTTTCAGAGAAAACCACTGATGTCATAGGTCTTCCTCTACCTTCCCATACCCATTCCCCTTCTTCCTCTTTGCCCCCATTGTGGGAGAGAGGTTTCGCTGGGGTTGGAAAGATGATTCACAAACAGGAAACTGAAAGCAAGATATTGCAAAATATTAGTGAACTGCCAAAGTGAAAGTCTTTAGGGCTTGGAGAGCTGGGAAATTAGGGAAGACTTCCTGGTGGTGGTATGATTTGAGCTGGTCCTCTGTAAGGGGATAGAATTTTAGAGCTGAAAAAGAACTGAGATAATCTTGCCCAACCAACCCCCCTCCATTATACAAATGGGGTCCTAGAGAGGTCGAACAGCTTGTCCCACAACACAAAGGCATTGAGTCACAAAGCCGCTTTGGAACCCAGGTCTTTGAATTTCAAGCTCAGGACTCCTTCTGCTGTATCACATAGTCTTTTATGAATTCTTCTGTCAGAGCTGAAGGAGGCAAACTCTCCCCACATATGCAGGGGCAGCAGTAGAGGCCTGCCTCAGGCCCCTACACTTGGGACAGAGCTTTGAATCCTATGTGAAGTCCCTGATTAGGCCTGGACATCAGGACTTGAGCCTATGTCTCCCAGGGATACCCCCTGCCTCAAGCTGTTTGGTTCTATCACGGGGGACTGGGCCATGGGATCAATGTAAGGAATTGCAACATAGACGTTGGCCTTCCTCCAACTGGGATTCTAAAGAACATCAGGCCCAGAACAGGACAGGAAGGGAAAAACCAGGACTAGGGATGGACTCCTGGCCAAAGCCTTCCTGGTCTCTATGCCCTGTTTACCAAGACTTGAACAAAGGACTCAAGCATTTATGGGAACTCAGCAATTCCTGGGCAGAACAGCTAAGCCCAGGATTACCAAGTGCTATCTCTGGCATGTACCCAGGGGCTGCTAGGTGGCTCAGTGGATAGAACATTGGTCCTGGAGTCAGGAAGATCTGAGTTCAACTTTGGCCTCAGATACCTACTAGCTGTGAGACCCGGGGCAAGTCACTTAACTCCTATTTCCTTAATCCACTGGAGAAGGAAATTGCAAATTACTCTGGTTTCTGCGGAGCATGAACAGTATAGTCCACAGGGTCTCATGAAGAGTTGGGCATGACTGAATAACAACGAAGTCCCTGGCATACTCCTAGGGTTCCTTTATAATTATTACCTTCCGTCTTCTCTGTTTATCCCAATCCTTTTTGGGACAAGACCAGTCCTGGGTGGTATACAGTACAGAAAGTACCCGACTTGGAATCAGAAAAACTCTTTGCTGAGTTCAAATCCAACTTCAGATACTTACTGGCTGTGTGACCCTGGGCAAGTCACTTCATCCTGTTTGCCTTGGTTTCCACATCTGTAAAATGATCTGGAGAAGGAAATGGCAAACCACTCCAGTATTTTTGCCAAGAAAACCCCAAAAAATGGAATCACAAAGAGTCAGATACAATTGAAAAAACTTTAAAGCCCAATATAAATCTATTTCTATTATTGAAACTCTTTCACCAGTGAAGTTCTGGCTAAGTCCTGGAGAGCTCCCTGAGGCATTGAGAGGTTGAATAATTTTATCCAAGGTCACATAATTAATATCAACACAGGGGGAATTTGAATTCAGGTCTTCTGACTCTATGGCCAACTCCATTATCCATTACAATGTCTGTCCATTACCATACTGCCTTCAATCCTGTCCCTTATTAAATGATAATAGTTATGAAAACTACAGTTTATAGAGCTTTGATATATAAAAAGTACTTTCTCTACAACCTTATGAGGGAGATGGTACAGGCATTATGCTCATTTTGCAGATGGGGAGAACTGAGACTCTGAGAGATTTGTTACTGTTAGTTACGTGGCTATTAACTAGAAAAGCTTGTACTGGAGCCCAGGTCTCATGATTCTGTCCCTTCAGAAAGCCTTCCCAGACCATGCCAATACAGGTTAATTGTTTTCTTTCCCCTACTGACTTCCTGAACATGGGGATTTTGAAGTATCGTAATCTGTCTTCTTAGGTGATTTTTCTTCTATAGCCAAACCAGGAACTCCTGGAAGGCTAAGCTCAGGTTTCTTCTTCCTTATATCTTCCCCCACATCTTGCTGAGTAAAGAAGCCAACCCAATGGGGAATGGTAACTATATAAATTTTGAGTGACTGAGAAGTCGTGTGGGGAAGAGGAAAGAGCCCTAGCTAAGGCCTCAGAAGGGAAAGTCAAATTCTGACTCAGCCTGTGACTTAACGTGTGACTGTGGACAAGTCACTTCCTCCTTCTATGCTATGATTCCCATATTCAGTCCGGGATGCCAGATGTTAGGACAGCTCTTGACGAGTTCAATCCCATTCAGAAAAGGTTGAGCCAGAGTAATGAAAGGAGGAGGCCGTGTCAAGTGAGGATCAGTTGAAATGGGAATGTTTACCTTGGAGAAGTGAAGGCTTGGGCTTGAGCTGACCAGAGTTATCTGAAGGACTGTCACAGAACAGAGATAGGATTTGTCCAGAGGACAGGATGAGGGCCCATGGGGTAAAATGACAGGTGGGAACTTTTGGTTCAATGAGAGGAAAAACTTTCTAATGATTAAAGCTGTCCCACAATAGAATAGACTGACTGAGAGAGAGAGTGGTTCTCATTCCTGGAAGGTAAACTCCTTGCTAATTGGGACTGTTTTGTTTACTGTTTTTGTATCCCTGGTAGATAATCCAGGGCCTGGCAATTTATTTGTGGTGGCTCAGTCGTTTTTTGGTCATGTCCAACTCTTCATGACCCCTTTTGGGGTTTTCTTGGCAAAGATACTAGAATAGTTTTCCATTTCCTTCTCCAGCTCATTTTCCAGATGAGGAAACTGAGGTGAACAGGGTTAAGTGACTTGCCCAGAGTCACACAGCTACTAAGAGTCTGAGGCCAGATTTAAACTCATGAACACAAATCTTCCTGATTCCAAGGCCAGTGCTCTATCCACTGTGCCATCTAACTGCCCAATGTGGCAGTTTATAGGTGCTTGCTAACTGATTGGCGGATTGACTGAAGCTAAAGCTGTATGACCTGGTGTAGATAAAGTACTGCAGAAAGAATTCTTGCTCAGGGATTGATTTGCATTTTGCTCAGTATATCTTCCTGGAAGTTAACACAATTGCTGTTCTTTTTGATACATGATCCTTTAGGAATCAAGGAAAGGGAAAGCACAGAGATAAGAATGCCCAGAGTAGCGTATGCATTCATCAAATGTATAAGAGATGCATATTTTTAAAAACCCTCTGAGGTAGACCTTTTCTTCATTATTAAAAGAAGAAGCGTCCTTGGCTTTTTCATGTTGTGATATCTTTTTGATATAGCATGAAAATTAGAAGAGGGAGGCTGGAACTAACTGGGACTGAGCATGAGCATTTACACCTCAGGAACTGAGAAAGCTGGAAATCATCACTGGATTTGCTGCTGTATTCATTGCCTATCAGGGGTGGAGAACCTGTGGCCTTGAGGCCACATGTGGCCTTCTAGGTCCTCAGGTGTGGCCTTTTGACTGAATCCAAGTTTTACAGAACAAGTCTTTTTATTAAGGGGATTTGTTCTGTGCATTTGCATTTAGTCAGACGGCTGTACTTGAGGACCTAGAGGGTCACATGTGGCCTCGAGGTCACAGGTCCCCCACCCCTGGCTCTAGACTTTAAAAAGTGGTGGGAAAAAATGTTAATAATGCAGACAATACTTAAAAGTACGTTGTACATTCTTTCTTTTTTGGAGAACCAGTTGTTAAATATTTACCAGCACACTCCTGCTTCTGGTCAAGATTCTTTTGTTCTTCCGAGGCTTGGGTTTCTTATGCGTACAAGGCAGACCAAATGATCTCAGAGGTCCCATTCGGCTCTGACTGTATGGGGAAAAAGAATTGGGTTTTCTCGGAGCTGGGGCATCTAGTCAGGCATAAAAGAACTTGACCAGCAGGGGGCAGGCAGTCCTGCCTGGAGGCTGGATCAGATAAGCAAATTTAATTTGTGGAGCAGCTTGTTTCAATTCAGCAGTCAGCACCTGCTCTGTGCGCATTACTAAGTGAGGCCATGGGCATACAAAGACAGAAATGAAATAGCCCCCACCTCAGAGAGATTATAGGGGAGAACTGGGGGTGAGAGGAGGAGGAAAGGGAATTCTGTGGGCTAGAAAAAGCCTTCCTTCGGGTCCCACTGCCTCTGGACAGGCATCATGGCGCCAGGCAGAGTCCAGAAGAGGCTGGAGAAACTCTCTGTCCTTGGCCTTACGTTCAAGGCCTCATAGACCTCTTAGACTCAAGGGCTCTTAGAACGTATAAAACTAGAGCCAGAAATTACCTTGGAAACCATCTATTCCTAGAAAGGAAGTGACTTCCATGAGGTTACATAGGGATCCAATGACTAGAATACTAATTTCCTCTTTCCCTTGTTCCTAAAATGCTCCCTCCACTCCAGTTAGATTTGTTTGAAAAGAGAACTGGATTTGGAGTATTTATGACTTTGGGCACCATGTTCTCCTCTCTGGACCTCAGTTTCCTCCTCTGTAGAATGGGTTAGTTGCACTAGATGGTCTGTAGGGTCTCATCCAACCCTAAATCCTATGATCCTCATACCACTGTCTAGGCTGTTCCCCTCCCTGAAAGACTTTCCCCTTTTCTTTCTCTGACCCAGATCTCCCCATCTTTGAGGCCCTGCTCTGGTCCCACTCTACGTCTTCTCTCATCTTCCCCAACCATCTCTAGTCCAAGCCGATCTCTCCCTCCATTAGCAGCTGAACTACACCATCCCTTGTGCATTAAGTCCTATCTCCCTCATGGGATTCTTTTCAGGGACAAGATCCGAACCTTCTCCTCCTCCTGTCTCCACCCACCACGCATCAGAACTCGGGTCAAACAAGATAAATGTTTCAGTTCAGTTCAGCGAATATAGAGATCAAGTAGGAATCGTTCTTGTGAGTATAGACTGAAAAAGTAAACCTGCCCTTTCTGAAGAGACGGGGACTGAGAAGGGTCAGAATCAAGCCTATAAGCTCATGGAGAAGACAGGTGGAACCTGACATGTCCAGGCCTCAGAAACTACTCCTTGGGAGTCTTAGGGATCTGGGAGAAAATGGATCAGAGTCCAGTCCCAAGCCAGAAATGAGACTAAAGAAGATGAGTATTGGGAAAACTGGAAAGCAGTGTGACAGAGACTAGGTACAGACCAATATCTTACACCGTTTGCCAAGATAAGGTCGAAGTGGATACATGACCCAGACATAAAGGGAGATATTATAGTTAAAAGAACATGGAACATATTGCCTATCAGATTTATGGATAAGAGAAGAATTTATGAATAAACAAGAGATAGAGAGCATAGTGGGGTGTAAGATGGATATTTTTGATTGCATTAAATATTTAAAAGGTTTTGTACAAATAAAATCAACATAGCCAAGATTAGAAGGAAAACAGGAAATTGAGAAAAATTATAGACAGTTTCTCAGATTAAGACCTCCTGTCTCAAATATATAAAGGACTGAGTCAAATTTATAAGAATATGAGTCATTTCCCCAATTGACAAATGGTCAAAGGATATAAACAGGCAGTTCTTGGAAGAAAAACACAAATACATATATATATATATATACACACACACACACACACACACACACACACACACACACACACACACACACACATATATAAGCATAATCATATGAAAAAGTGCTCTAAGTCATTATTCATGAGAAAAATGCAAATTATAACAACTATGAGGTACCATCTCATACATATCAGCTTGGTTGAAATGATAGAAGGGAAAAATGACAAATGCTGAAGGGACTGTGAAAAAATTCGGACACCAATACATTGTTGGTAGAATCATAAACTGATTCAACCATTTTGGAGAGCAATATGGAACTATGCCCAAAGAGTTATAAAGCTCTGTATATCCTCTGACCCACTAATTAGGTCTGTTTCCTAAGGTGATGAAGGGAAAAGGAAAAAAACATATATATTCTAAAATATCTATAACAGTTCTTTGTTGTGGTGGCAAAGCTCTAGAAATTGAGGGGATGCCCATCAATTGGGGAATGTCTGACTATGGTTGTGATGGAATACTACTGCTCTGTAAGAAATGATGAACTGGTTGATTTTAGAAAAACACAGAAAGACTTGCATGAAATAATGAAGAGTAAAATAAACAGCACCAAGAAAACGCTGTATACAGTAACAGCAATAATATTTGAAGAGAGAGGTGGCTAGGTGGCACAGTGAGTAGAGCACCGGCCCTGGAGTCAGGAGGACCTGAGTTCAAATCCAACCTCAGACACTTGACACACTAACTAACCGTGTGACTTCGGGCAAGTCACTTAACTCCAACTGCCCTCCAAAAAGCAAAAAATAATAATAATAATATTTGAAGAGTAACTGTGAATGGCTAAGCTATTCTGAGTAATATGAATATTCAAATCAACTACAAAGGACCTATGAAGGAAGATGCTATCCACCTCCAGAGAAGGAACTGATACATGTATTATAGAGTATTATATACACACATATATGTATATATACATGTGGATGTGTACATATATATATATACATAGATCCATGCATACATATAAACACACACACTTGTGTGTATGTATACATATGTATTTATTTATAAAATCTTTGCCAAATGCAGGCCTCCTCTAGTGTGGGTTTGGGAGGTGGGAGGGTAACAACTTGGAACTCAAAATGTAGGCAAAAAATAAGTTACATAAATATTAAATAAAAAAGAGGATGCATTTCCATCTGCTTCGCTGCCGCACCCTAAGAACCACTGGGCCTTCCCATCAGTCCTGCAGCTGAACCCTCCTATAGGTATTGTTTCCCTTTATTAAAATGGAGTTCCTTTAGATAACAACACAATGACTTCCAGCATTCTATATGCTTGTATGTGCTAGGCATTATTATCTCATTTGATCCTCACAACAACCCTGGGAAGTAGGTGCCGTTATTCTCCCCATTTTACAGATGAAGAAAATGAGGCGGGGGGGGGGGGGGTTTAAGAGACTGGTTGGGGTCACAAAGCCAGTATCTGAAGCTGGATTTGGACTCGGGTCTTCCCATCCACAGGGATGGGAAGGTTTTGTTTTGTTTCTTGTTTAGGTTTTGTTTTGTAATCTCCATAGCTTAGTATTTAATAAGTACTTTTACATTCAGGGAAGTTAAAGAATCGTAGATTGAGAGCTCTAGGGGACCTAAAACATAATATAATATGATTCCTTCTTTAATAAATAGGTAAACTGAAGCCCAGAAAGGTTAACTGTCTTGCCCCAGGTCATTAGGATAGTGAGTAAAAGACCTTGGATTCAAAATCAGTTCTTCTGTAGAGAGTCCTCAACCACTGAGAAAGACCCAGATTAGACAAAGAGACCTTGTAGGAAGGAGTGAAATCCCTGGAGGCTAGTCTGGAATTGAAGAAAGTTTAAGAGTCTCAAGTCTATCCCTATTCTGGGAGAGCCAGCCCAGCCTCTTCTACATAAGCCCTCAGGCTCTGTTAGTGCCATGATCCAAAGGCTCCAGAGGCATCTCTGGTGTTTTGTCCACCCCCTACCTCCCTTTGTGAATGGGAATTAATTTTCCAAAATTCGCTTCATCTTCTACAGTTTTTTTTTTTTAATTTTAACATTCTTTTTTTATTTTGAGTTCCAAATTCTCTCCTTCCCTCCATCCTCTGCCTCTTCATTGGAGAAGCAAGCAATGTGATGCCCATATGAAGTCATGCAAAATGTATTTCCATATCAGCTAAGTTGCCAAAGAAGAAGAAAAATGAAGAAACATGTGTGTGTGTATATATATATATATGTGTGTGTGTATACATAAATATGTATATTTCTATCTGCACTCAGAGTCCGTCAGTTTTCTGTCTGTAAGTGAATAGCATTTTTTTTTTTCATTTTGACCTTTGGAATTGTTATGGATCATTTTATTGATCAGAGTAGCTAAGCCTTTCAGTCAGTTGCTAGAGTATGATTGTTACTGTGTATAATGTTTTCCTGGTTCTGCTCACTTCACTTTGCATCAGTTCATATAAGTCTTCCTTGGTTTTTTGGAAGCCATACCCTTTGTCATTTCTTACGTGATAGTATTCTCTCACAATATTATACCACAATTTGTTCAGCCATTCCTCAGCTGATAGATATCCCCTTAATTTCTAATTCTTTGCCACCACGAAAAAAGAGCTTCTAGAAATATTTTTGCGCATATAGGTCCTTTTCCCTTTTCTTTGATCTCTTTGGGGCATAAATTTAGTAGCAGTATTGTTGGGTCACATAGCTGCATAGCCCCTTGGCTATAAAGCCCTTTGTAGTTCCAAGTTGTTCTACAAGCAGTGGGCACACACATCCAGCATCAGCACCAATTGTGTACGTACCCCCTGTATTTGTGTATTTTTAAGATTATGTGTTTGTTGGTATATTTGCATCTATTCTATGCCCTAGGTGTATGTATTGTAAGCACATATCAATGTGACTCTGTGTATGTTTGGCTGTGGATGCACCAGCGTCATAGAATGGTGGAAAGGAGCCTGAAAAGTCAGCAAACCAGAGATCCAGCTAAATACTTGTCATTTCACCTCTCTAGACCTTAGTGCCCTTTGTGTAATGAGGGGCTTGGATTCTATGACCTCTGAGACCATTCAGTTCTAAGTTTGCAGTCCAAGGATGTATTTTAGGATTAAAGATTTAGGGCCCAGAGGGATTTTAAAGGCCAGTGATTCTAACCCTGTCATTTTACCATTGAGAAATCTGAGGCATAGAGAGGTCAAGTGTGTTCCTCAAGGTCACATAGCTAGTTGATGCCTATGGTGGGATTTGAAGTTATATAGAGCACAGCATCCAGGTTCCCTATTCTTGTCTCTGTGCCTGAGACTGGGGTTCTGTGCCTCTCTCAATGCCTGTATCTATGTGTATCTCTCTGGGTTTATATTTCTGTATCTATCTGTGTCTGTGTTTGTATGTGTATGTGTGTGTGTGTGTGTGTATATGTACACATGTGTGTACTAAGAATGCCTCTGCATTGCAGGTAATTCCCTGAGCTGCTTCTCCTGCTCCAAACCCACAGCCTTGTCTCTCTGTACTGATGTAGCCAACTGTTCAGCTGCAGAGGGATGGTGTAAAACCACAGTGCTGTCTTTGCAAACAGGTAAGGCCAGGAGATAGCTGGGAAGATCCAAGGGCCTCTGAAGGCAAGGGAAAATTAAAGCACTAGATCCAAGGGACCTTACTCTGAGAGACAGAGCAGCCAGTAATTGGAGCCTCCTGGTCACTTTATAAACAGCCAGCTCTCAGTAATCTGTTTGCAAAATCACTAACCAAATCTCCAAGCAGTCATATGAGTAGGGAGTTTCATTATATTTGCATACCTAGAAGCCTAGTGTAGTGCCTGGCATTATTAATAGTTGCTTAATAAATGCTCGTTGATTGATTGATCTCTAAGGAGATTTTCAGATCTAAATCCGAGACTCCAAGCTGTGTTAGGTCATAGGAGAAAAACCTGTAGTGGACCTCAAGAGAGGGAGAGTGAAGATACAGGGGACCAAATTTCAGTTCATATGTCCATAGAATGGTAGTCATTCAATGATTTATTTTATTAATGGAGGGACCTGAGACCTAGAGAGGGGCCATGACCTGAAGAAGGTCACACAGTAAGACAGAGATACCATCAAGAAGAGAACCCTTGATCTCCTAATTCCTGTCTTTCTTCTCTTTTCCCCACACCCCCACTTCAATAAAAAAAAAATTTCAACAGTGAGAGCTGTTTCCCCATGGGATAGGGTGCCTCAGAAAGTAGTAAGCTCCCCATCACTTTAGGTATTCTGGCAGAATCAGGCTACCTCCTTGTCAAGTATATATGCCCAGCTAAGGAAGACAAGATGATTTTTAAAGTCCACGCTAAAACTGGGATCCAGAATTCCCTGTGTTAGCATGAATGGCTACAAGAAAAAATAAGAGGCTGAAAGAAGGAATGGAGGGAGAAATGTATCTGAAGTTTGAGGACCATGATTTGAATCCCAGCACTGTTCTTACCACCTGTATGACCATGGACAAATCACTTCCTCTCTCTGTGCCTCAGTGTCCTTATCTGTAAAACGAGGAAGTCGGACTAGACGACCCCCTAAGGTCCCCTCCTGTTTGTGTGTGTGTGTGTGTGTGTGTGTGTGTGTGTGTGAATCCAGGATTTTTTGGTTACTATGGCTCTGGATATCTGTGGTATTATTCATGCCACAGAAGATAGGAATATAAAAGTCTAGTTGAAAGCAGCAAAGGATATACTGGGATCTTATCTCACTCTTCTCCCCTCTGGGATTTTTCAGGTTATCCCTTTATGCATGAGAAGACGGTTCAGCGGGGGTGTGTGGCCTCCTGTGTCCGCACAGATCCTGATGCCATTGGAGAATCTCAGCCCATACTTTGTTGCAACGCTGACCTCTGTGTTGACAATAGTGCCCTGATGCCCCAAGGGTCTGGTCTTATCCTGACTGTATTCCTGTCTGCCCTGCTTAGTGCTGGCTGATGAGGGTAGAGGAGGTCAGGGTCAGACTGCTACCCACTTTAAATAATCCCTTGTCCATCCCTGAAAGCCTGAATTTAGGGATTTATGCCAGCACCAGATCATGGTGGGGGGGAGGGAAGGGAGGGATGGAAGGAAAGGGAGATCTGCCCTTTTCCTGGATGCTCTGGACTGCCCTTTCCTCAGAGGGAGCCTAGTCAGGAAGACAAGGCACTTACTCTGGGGGAACCTCTAGTTTGAGGGAGAAACATTGCTTGTGTTGCCAGGAAAGAGTGCTAGAGAGAAAGGAAACCAGTGAGATGCCTGACACCTGAAACTACTGAATTTACACAAATATATTTGAATTTCATACCTTTTACATTTGTCCAGGGAGAAAAACAAGCCTTCTCATATAGAAATATCTGGGATTTTGAAATCAGCATGACTCAGAATGATCCTAGTTAGTCTTTGAAATCTGAGAGCAAACAGAAAAGCCCAATTGAATGAGCTTGCTAATTATTCTTCCCTACTTATGACATTGGCAGTGGCTAGGGATTGTGGACATCTCCAGGACAGGAAAAGTGCTTTTCTTTTCTGCTCAACACCCAACAGAGGATCCTAAGAGCTGAGAAATTAATCAGGTGGGAACTGAAAGTTAATTAATCCAGGGCTTGCATAGAAATTTGAATATAGGAACCTAGGAAAGATGTTAAAACTTTCACACACAATACTCCCTTGTTTGTTAGGGTTTCTTTTAGGATTAGTCAAAATATAATGCCCTCTTTGAACTTAGTGATTTAAGTGGTCTAAATAAAGAAACCTGCCTTCACCCAGTCCCCACCTTAGAGCCTCTTTCCCATTGGTCTGTCACAGTGCCTGAAATTTCACCATCAGAGCATTTTTACTTTGAACTCATGGTTAAAAAGAACACTTAGATGGGAAATGAAATAACCAAGGTCACATGATTGCTAACTGGCAGAAGCAAGATTCAGAACATAGGAACACAAGATCTTGCAGGCACAGACTCTTGCTTTTCTTTTTCTCCCAGCACCTGAAAAATAGCAGGCAATTAATAAATACCGACTGAATTGACCTGAACTCAAGTCTGGGTCCTCAGGCTCAAAATGCATTCTTTCCACTGTACCACAACCGCTTCCAAAGTATGTAAGAGAAACTCTCAATTACAGAAGTAGACTGGGGTAGTGTCAAGAGTACCCACTATCTATTTTTGCTCTTTCCATTTACATTTTTATGGTTAATGTGTATATTGTTTCCTGGTTCTGTTGACTTCACTCTATATCAGTTCATATAAGTCTTCTAATGTTTTCTTGTCCTCTTCCTATTCATCTTTTTCTTACATCACAACAATAGCCCCTTGTGTTCACGCACCACAAGTTGCTTAACTCCTCCCCAGTGGAAAGAAATTTACTTTGTTTCCAATTCTTTGCTAACACGAAAGTAAATGAAAATAAGTTCTGTTTTGGACATGTTGAGTTTGAGATATCTGTGGGACACCTCGTTAAAAACGTCCATCAGCTATTTTTAACAGGTCATGCAGAACTGGTGATCAGGAGAGAAAAAAAAAGGACTGGCTATAGAGATGTAAGAGTCATTAGCTTTAAAATGATCATTGAACCCATGGAAGCTGATAACAAAAAAGAGCATAGATTGATCTGCCCATTGCACATTCAAAGACAATTACTCTAGATTCATAAGTCACATGTAGGTGCAGAGCATGTATGTTAAATTAGTGTTGTATACAATAGGTCAAACACAAGAGCCACAGACAGAAACATAATACATATAATATCATATAACAGCATCATATACAGAAGACAGACTACGTAGGTTACACAAATACAGAGTACATCATGCATTGAGATTTCATACTAAGCATACCTTATATACACAAAATATACTTTATATATGCATGACGTCTCAGTCTCTCAGTCGAGAAGCATTTGTTGAGTGCCTAGGATGTGCCAGGAACTGTGCTAAGTGCTGGGGATACAAAGAAAGGTAAAAACATTACTTCCTCTCAGGAAGCTTACAATCTAATGGGGGAGACAAGCTGCAAACAACTATGTGCATACAAGATATATATACACACACATGTGTGGAAAATGGGGCAATCTCAGAGGGAAGGCAATTGGGGGTGGGGGGAAGGAAAGACTATTTGTAGAAGGTAGAATTTTAGAAGAGATTTAAAGGAAGCTGAGGAAACCAGGGATAGATGAGGAGGGAGAGAAATCCAGACATGAGGGACAGCCAGTGAAAATGCATGGAGTCCAGAGATGGAGTGCCTCTTTTGAGGAACAGCAAGGATGTCTGTGTCACTGGTTTGTTGCAGAGTACACAGAAAGAGTGAAATGTAAAGGTAAAAAGGTAAAAAGAAAACAGGTTATAAAGGGCTATGAAAGGCAAAGAGGATTTTATATTTGATCCTGGAGATAATAAGGAGCCTGGAATTTACTGAGTTGGAGGGTGGTGGGGGGGTGGGGGTAACATAGTCAGACTTGCACTTTAGGGAGATAACTTTGGTAGCTAAATGGAAGACGAACTGGACTGGGGGCAGACTTGAAGCAGGAAGGTCAATCAGAGTTCCAGCTGTTCACATCTGAGGTGAAAAGGACCTGTACCGGGAATGGCAATGTCAAGGGGAAAAGGGAGAATGTATGAGATGTGTTGCATAAGTAGAATCAATAAGACTTGACAGTAACAAATGACAAATACTTGGATATGAAGGATGAGAAAGAATGAGGAGTCATTTATGATACCTAGTTAGTAAGCCTGGGTAACTGGAAGGATGGCAGTGTTCTCCAAAGTAATAGGGAAATTTGGAGAAGGGGGACTGGTTTGGAGAAAAGATAATTAGTTATGTTTTGGAAATGTTGAATTTAAAATGTCTTTGGTCATCCTGTTTGAGATAGCCAATAGGCAATTGGAAACATCAGACTAGAAGTCAGGAAAGTGATTAGGACAGGATAAATTGAGTTGAGAAATATCTGCATGAAGGTGTTAATCGGGGCTGAAGAGATCACCAAGTAAAAGATTTAAGAGGGAGAAACAAAGAGGACACAGGACAGTGTCTTGAGGGACACCCACAGTTAAAACATCACTTGTTGACCTGGCCACAGGCCCGTACGTGGTCCATTTCTACTGACTCATACTCTTGCCTATTCTTAGAATATCCTCCCCTCCCCCTCTTCATTTACTTATACTTGAACTCCTACTTATCCTTAAATGAGTGGGTGGACATATTAATGAGGAGGTGGGCTAAAAGTCTTCAGCTCCTCCTACTGAGAACATGACTTGAGCATGAGCCTCCACCACCTCTAGCAATCTGGACAAAAGAACCCATCTCTACCCAGACCACTCTGGTTGGTTTTCTCCTTCATGATCTGGGTCACCCTAACTTCTAATGGAAGATTCCAAGAACAGGGGCTTTTTTCCTAAGGGCAAGAACTGGCTTAGACTGGATTTTGTTAGTAAGGTCTTCAAGTTGGGTCGGTCCTGCCCAAGATGGAGAAGCATGTACCCAGAAGATTTAGGCAATCTCATCCATCAGCAATGTCCTTCAGAGACTGGCTGAATGACCTACAAGGGCTGGTCCCTGAATGAGGAAATAGGAACAACCTTAATCCTAATTTAATTATCGATTATTAATATAAGAGAAAAAAATAATCACCTCTCTCACCTGGAATGCTTTCTCTTTCACCTGTCTTCCTTGGCTTCCTTTAAGATTGAGCTCAAATCTCACCTTCTACTCTTAAGAGATCCTTCCTGGTATATCCTTCCTCTTAGCCTCCCCACCTCCTAGTGCCTTCACTATGAGATTAACTTCTATCTATTCTGTATATATCTTATATATAAATAGTTGTTTTCATGTTGTCTTAGAATGTGAACTTCTTGAGGGTAGAGACCAACATAATAAATTCATTTCAATTCAATAAACATTAATTAAGCACCTACTGTGTGCAAGCCATGGGGATACAAAAAGAGGCAAAAGACAGCCCTTGCCATCAAGTTTATAACCTAATGTATACACAGGATAAATAGGAAATGGTTGGCTGGTTGTCCTTTGTTCTCCAAGAGGACCAAAATGACATCATCATGTTGGAGTCTGACTGTAGCTAATCAGATGAATACAAGCTTGGGAGGCTTTACCACAGGTTGGACATATTTGGAAGGAAATAATTAATAGAGGGAAGACACTGAAATTAGGTAGCTAGGGGATATAGTGGCTAGAACACTGGGCTTGGACTTAGGAAGATTCATTTTTCTTGAGTTCAAATCCAGTATCAGACACTAGCCATGTGATCCTGAGCAAGTCACTTAACCTTGTTTGCCTCAGTTTCCTCATCTGTAAAATGAGCTGGAGAAGGAAATGGCAAACCATTCCAGTATTTCTTTCAAGAAAACCCTAAATGGGTTCACAAAGAGTTAGACATGATAGAAAAACAACTGAACAACAACAAGGAACTGGAATTAAGGTAGGTTGGGAAATTATTCTTGTAGGAGGTAGGATTTTATTTTGTTTTCTTTATTTATAATAATATTTTATTTTTCCCACTTACATGTAAAGAAAATTTTAACATTCTTTTTTAAAAAAAATTTTGTGTTCCAAACTTTTTCCTTCCCTCTCTCACCTCCCTCCTCCCTGAAACAGTAAGCAATTTGTTATACATTATACGTGTGCAATCATACAATTCATATTTCCATATCGTCATGTTGTGAAAGAAGATGCACCAAAGGGGAAAAAATACAAAAAAGTAAAAAAGAACATGCTTCAATCTTCATCCTTCCTCTGGAGGGGGTCAGCATTTTTCATCATGAGTCACTGGGAATTGTCTTGAATCATTGTATTGCTGAGAATAGCTGTCATTCACAGTAGATTATCATACTATATTGCTGTCACTGTGTAGAATGTTCTCCTGGTTCTGCCCACTTCACTTTTCATCAGTTCATATAAGTCCAGGTTTTTCTGAAATCTACCTGCTTATCATTTCTTATAGCACAACAGTATTCCATTACAATCATATACCACAGCTTTTTCAGCCATTCCCCATCCAATTTTTTTCCACTACAAAAAAAGAGCTGCCATAAATATTTTTGTGCAAATAAGTCCTTTTCCCTTTTTTTTTTTTTAAAAAAAAAAACCTCTTTGGGATAGAGACCTAGCAGTGGTATGTGCAGTTTTATAACCCTTTGGGCATAGTTCCAAATTGCTCTTGAAAATGGTTGGATCAGTTCACATACCACCAACAGTGTATTTATTAGTGTCCTAATTTTCCCACATCACCTCCAAAATTTATCATTTTCATTTTCCATTGTATTAGCCAATATGATAGGTATGAAGTGGAACCTAAGAGTTGTTTTAATTTGCATTTCTCTAATCAATAGAGATTTAGAACATTTCTCACATGACTAGAGATATCTTTGATTTCTTCATCTGAAAACTGCCTGTTCATATCCTTTCACCATTTATCAATTGGGGAATGATATATTTGACAAATGAGGCCTTTATCAGAGACACTTGATGTAAGTATTATTTTCCAGTTTCCTGGCTTTCCTTTTAATCTTGGTTGCATTGGTTTTGTTTGTGCAAAAACTTTTTAATTTATATAGTCAAAATTATCCAATTTACATCTGGTAATGTTCCCTATCTCTTATTAGGTCATACATTTTTTTCCCTTTTCCATAGATCTGACAGGTAAACTAATTCCTTTCTATCCTAATATGTTTATGGTATCATTCTTATGTCTAAATCATGTACCCATTTTGACCTTATCTTGGTATATGGTGTGAGATGTTGGTCTATATCTAATTTCTGCCATACTGTTTTCCAGCTTTCCCAGAAGATTTTGTCAAATAGTGGGTTCTTGTTCCAAAAGCTGGGGTCTCTGGATTTATCAAATACTAGATTACTATAGTCATTTACAACTGTGTCTTGCAGGACGTGGGATTTTAATTGGCACTTAAAGGAAGCCAGGGAGGTTGGTAGTTGGAGTGGAGCGGAGTGCTTAGTTAATGCTTTTTGACTGTTTAGCACAGTAGTCCTGACGTGTGTTGCCCAGGATAGAGTACAAAGGAACAATTCCTCTCTGCCTCTTGACACTTGTATCTTGTCAATACTTTGATGCTTGAATATGGCTTTATCTTTCCCTCCAAGAAATGCTTAGCACCAGAAAGATAAGCACATGCCATTGGAGCTTTTGAATGGAGTCTGGAGAAAAAGACAAGAGAGAAGAGGGGTGAGTAGTGGGCATGGAAGAAAGTTCCCCAGGTGACCTGCCCTCTCCCATCATGGTTTGACAATATCCAGAAGAGTTTTGTTCTCCCCTACAAGTGAAGCAGATAATTGAGACAGTTGCCTTGGCTATTTCATCCTCCTGCGACTTTCAGACCTCAAAGGGAATCTTAGCACGACACCTCATTCAGTTCTAATGAGAGAAATACAGCTGATTGCTAAGCTCTCCTCAGTCTGTTAAATCCACCTGGCATGAATCTTGACCTTTCACAGGAATTCCTAGATGGAACATCCTGGTGGTTAGACATCTGTAAAGGAATTCTTTCTTGTATGGTTATTTGTATAAAATTTCCCATCCTTTTTCTGTCATCTGCCTGGCACCCCCAGTCAGGTTGCTGGGTTTGATAGGATAATGCAATGTAGGGTTCCTTGTGTTTGAAGCTTGATAGGAACATGCTTGTCTCAATCCAATTAAACTGTTTTTCTCTATTAAACGTGATGTCTTAATTATTTGTCAATAGCAACAGCTGGATCTAAAAGAAAAGTGTTGCTAAAGGAGCGAGCCAAAGTAGAATAACTTGAAGCTAGAGCCCCAGGGTAAATTTGGGGGGTTACAGAAAGATAGCCCTAAAGAGACTGTCATTCCCCAAGACCTCAAGACATACTTTTGCTTGACTTAATAGGGAGTAGAATTAGTAGGGAGGGTCCTCTTTTGAAGCCTTTTCCACCCCCAGCAAACAGTTTCAGGGCAGATAACATAGGGAGAGGAATGAGAAGAGGTGGGCCTGGTTCTCTGAGGTCTTCTCAGCCTGCCTCTACATGGAGGGCAAACCGGAGTCTGTCACTCATACCAGGCTTTACCTGAGGGAGTGGTTTAAAGCAGATTTGTCAGGATGGGGAACATAGTAGAGAAACTTTCTCAGGTGACTTCTACTTGCCCCTTTGGGGGAAAAAATGTTGGGAGTGACTATAAAAACCCTAATTAAGTCTTAGCTCCTTTCTTCCCCCCCTCTGGGTTCTGCCACCAAGATCAGAATATACAACCTATCAGGAATGGGTGGGTTTGCCTCAATCACTGAATCAATCTTCATTGGACCAGAAGTCTTAGGAGGAAGAAGGATGAGTGTGGGGAATGGGAGGACAAAGGGAAGGGTATTGAGAACTCATTGGGAAAGCTGAACTATTAGCTGAGAGTTCACCATTGTAAAATGAGGTGCTAGATGAGGTGGTCACTCAAAATTTCTTCCAGCTCTGACATTCTATTTTCTGAGGTTCCTGCCAACCCCAGCATTCTATGTTCAGTGACTCTTCATATTAGTTGGCTCAGTGGTCAGGCCCTGGTGCCAATGAAGTCATGGGTTCAGTTGTGCCCAACTCTACATGACCCCGTGGACTTTTGTCATCCTTGGCAGAGATACTGAAGTGGTTTTCCATTTCCTTCTCTGGTGTGTCCCCATTTTACAGATGAGGCATTGAGGCAAGTCGGGGTTAAGTGACATGCCCAGGGTCACACAGCTCATAAGTAAGCTCATAAATGTCTGAGGTCAGATTTGAACTCAGATCTTCCTGATTCCAAGCCCGGTCCTCTATCCACTCTACCACCTAGCTGCCCCTTGAAAGATAAGTAGAAGAGTTTATATGTTATCTTAGAGGCAACAGGTAGCTACTGGATTTAACTGAGTAGAAGAATCACAAGGTCAGGTCTGTGTTCCAGTAAAATAACTTTGGCAGCTGGGTGTAGAATGAACTGGAGTAAGAAACCCAATCAGAAGGCTGCTACAACATCTGAGCTCCAACCCCATCCCCACTCCGATATTTTTGCCAAGAACTCCCTGAAAACAAACTGAGCAACAACACCACCACCTAGACCAGCAAAGGCTTATGGTTAACACTGTTATAAAGATAAAATAAATATTTAAACAAAGAAAAATAAGCAATATCCCTCCCCACCTCACTCCCATTGGCCCAGGAAAGGGTTCAGACTTCCACAGGGAGTCCAAGGGGAGAAGACGGGTACAGGATCATTGCCTATAGTGGAGTGGGAGGGGAAAGTGTCCAGCCAACCTAGCATCTGCCTTCATGCTCCTCCGGACACAATCCCCTTCCTTTTGGGGGTCTCCTCCTCCTGCCCTTCTGCTTTTCCATCTCTGCAGGGCTCCCCTTCATCCCTCCAGGAGCTGGATTTACCTCTTCCTTCCTAGGCACCCTGAAGTAGCTCTGAAAGGTCGAGCAGAAACCTGGCCAATCATTTTTCATCCAGTGGCATTTCTTCCTTAGTAATTCAATCAAAGGATTTGTTCACAGGAAGCGGCTGAACAAATTGTGATAAATGTAATGAAGTATTGCATTTTGAATGACAAAAGACAGAGAAATCCTTACAACTTATATGAGTCAATACAAAGTGATGTAAGCAAGAGCCAGGAAAGCAATACATATTATGCACTGTGGAAATGAAGAGAACCACCACGAGACAATTAAAAAATTAAGAAGAGCAAACAGCCCCAAAGAAAAGATAGAAAAAGATACCTCCCCCCACTCCTCTGCAGAGTTGGGGGCCCCACAAATATATAACATTGCATAGAATTCAGATATTTCCAGGATATTGATTCATTTTGTTAAATTTTTGCTTCCTTTTCTTTTTTAAATTCTTTATTATACGGGATGGCTCTCTGGGAGGGGAAGGAAGGAGTACAGGGGGAAATCTAGGTGATATTCAAACAAAAGACATAAAAAAATCTATTTAAAATTTTTAAAAGCATTTACTCATAAAGGGATCATCTAGGTGACCATAATTTTACAGTTTCACACCTTATAATCAGCAACTTTTCTGTAATTAAATCCTGGGTTTTCTAGATCAAGGAGAGAAATGAAGAAAAGAAAAAGGGGGGAATGAAAGAGTAGAGGGAAAGAATAGAGAGAAGGGGGAAGGGAAGGAGGAAGGGAAGAAATAATGAGTAGGGAAGAGAAAAGGGGAAGATGGGAGAGAAGATACAGTACTTCATTGGTTCTATGGCTTCTGAGGTTTGGGGAAATGGGAAATAAACTGGGAAATATACTCTCAGATGTCCCAGAAAAAGGGTTAGATAAGGAGCCTGTGTTTTAAAAACAAACAGGCAACAATAAAAAAAACCCAAAGTCTGGGAAAGTCAGGAGGGCCATACACATTTCCCAAGTCTCTTTCCTAAGGACCCCTTCTCACATTCCTCCTGGGGAACAGAACAGGATGAAGAGAAATGCAGAAGCCAGAGATGGAGAGCAGACGTTTCCACAGCCTCAGAATGACAGAGACCTTAGAACAGAGCTAGTCCAACCTCTCATCTAATCAATGAGGAAACAGACTCAGAGTGGTGGAGAGATTGACCTCAAGTCCCACAGTTTATAAATGGCAATCTCAAACTTAGGCTTCATTGATGCTAAACCTAACTTTCTTTTCGCTATATCCCACTGGCCTCCATTTACCAATGTTTGAGATGAGAGTTTCCCTTATTAGCCTTCTCTTCTTGTTGAACAGATTCAAAATATAAGGAATAATTGAGCCATGTCCTCTAGAAGAGACAACTCTACCAAGCACCCCAGGCCTTTATCATTGGCCCAGTGGCATTCAATGAGACTAGATGTTTAATGTTCAGCGTAGGGCTACTACACTCTGTCCCAGCCAGATATATCCAGACCACTGTGCTCAGTGATGGAAACCACATTTTAGGGGGGACATAGGAAAGCTAGAGAGAGTCCAGGGGAGGGAATACTAGAGAGTGCTACATATGGAGACCATGCCATATGTATATCAGTTACAGGAACTAGGGATGTTTAGCCTAGGCTTTGGGGAGAACATGAGAGCTGTCTTCAAGTATTTAAAGTTTGTCCTGGGGAAAAAGGGATTAGATTTATTCTGCTTGGCTTTAGGAAACAAAACTCACCATCTCTCAAGGCAGTTCATTCTACTTTGGGATAACTTTGTTAGGAAGTTTTTCCTAACATCCAACCTTGATTTACCTCTTTGCAATATCTACTTGGATTTGCCCTCTAAGGGCCAAGCAGAACAAATCTAATTCCTCCTCCATATGAAAGACTTTCAAATACTTGAAGAAATCTCTCTCCACCAGTGTTCTCTTCTCCAGGCTAAATATTCCTAGCTCCTTCCCTAACTGTCATATGACATGGATGCAAAGTCCTTAATCATCCTGGTTTCTCTCCTCTGACTACCCTCTAGTTTTTAAATATTCTTCTTATATTGTGACATCTACAGCTTAACACAGTACTCCAGCTAGGATCTGGAGAGATTGAGTACAATGGTACTACTATCTTGCTATTCCTAGTAAGCTACGCCTCTCTTACTGCAGCCCAAGTTCACAGTAGCTTTTGGCCATCATAGCACACTGCTGATCCATTAATGAATTTTCCATCCGTTGAAATCCCCCACATCTTTTTTTAGAACAATTGCTGTCTAACCATGCCTCTCTCAATCCTATATGTGTGAAGTTGATTTTCATACCCAAGTGTAAGACTTTCCATGTATCCCTAATGAATTTAATTGTATTCGATTCAACTCAGTGTTCTAACCTATTGAATCCTGCATCTATCATCCCGTGTATTAGGTGTTCCTCTCAGTTTTGCATCATCTGCAGATTTGATTAGCATACAATCCATGCCTTCATCTGAGTTACTGATAAAAATATCAGTAGCACAGATCTCTGGGGTACTCTACTAAAGACCTCCTGCCATAATGACATTGAGCTAGTAAAAACTTCTTGGATCCAGTCATCCAACCAGTTCCAAATCCATCTATTATTGTCCAATCCTTATCTCTCCATCTTCTCTACAAGAATAGTATGAGATACTTTGTTAAAAGATTTGCTAAAATCCATACAAATTACAGCCATCCTTTATCCAATAGTTTACTGATGATTTCCATACAGGGGACAGAGTTTTTCTGGCATTACCTGTTCTTAGTGAGGTCACTGTGGTCCTTTCTAATCACTGCGTGCAAGTCAAGACATCACCCTCCTGATATCATTGGTCCAAATTTTTGAGAATGAAGGATAAACAAAAATAATCCCTTTCTATGGGTCCATCAACCATCTCTTTAATAATCTATTCTAGAATTTTTCCAGGAATCTGGTTGTTTTTTTTAATTGGGACATTTGCTCTTCTCTTATCTTCCATCTTCAGTGGTCTTTCAAATGCTACTGGTAATATATGTACAGTAAATACAAAGGACAGGGAGTAAGTGGACTTACAATTTAGGAAATTCCTGAATGAGGAAACTCCTTCTATTTTTTTTTTTAATTTACTCATTTACTTTTAATTTACAAGATTCAGTTCCACAATCACTTGAGTTTCAGATTTTCTCCCCTCCC
>CM053587.1:287447396-287465968 GCA_028646515.1 Pseudochirops corinnae | reverse complement strand
TGTAATCTCTTTGGGATATAATCCCAACAGTGGTATTGCTGGGTCAAAGGGTATGCAATTATTTATAGCCCTTTGGGCATAGTTCCAGATTGCTCTCCAGAATGGTTGTATCAATTCACAACTCCACCAACAATGCATTAGTGTTCCAATTTTTCCACATCCTCTCCAGCATTTGTCATTTTCCTGTTTTGTCATCTTAACCAATCTGACTGGCGAGATGTGGTACCTCAAAGTTGAAACTCCTTCTACTAATGTAGATTGACACCTTCTCTGCAATTCATAGTCTTAGAACATTAGTACCTAGAGTATTGAGCCTGAGTGACTTGACTAGAGTCACGCTTCTGTGAATATGTCAGGGGCAGGACTTAAATCCATAGCTTCCTCTTTTCAAGGCCAACTCTCTATCCACTGTCCTACTGCCTCTTAGCTTAAATATGTACCAAACAAACACAAAATCAATATAAGTGGTTTAAGTGGGGGAGGGCACTAACAATTAGAATCAGGAAGGGTTCTATGTAGGGGGTAGATTAGCATATAGAAAGGATGGATATACAATGAGATTGGAAAGGTATGATGGAGCCAGGTTGTGAAAACCTATAAAAGCTAAACAGAGGAGTTTATGTTTTATTGTGGGGGGAGTGTAGAGCCCCTAGAATTTATTGAGTAAGGGAGTGACATAATCGGATTTGCACTTAAAAAAAATCACTTCAGTAACTGTATGTGATGGATTGGAACTGAGAGAGTATTAGGATAAGACAACCAATTAGCAATAATCTAGGCAAGAAAAAAATAAGGACATGAACAAGGAAGTAGTTCTATGGATGGGGAGAAGGGATTGGAGGTGAGGGGTGTGGAGGTAGAAATGACAATATTTGACAACACATTGAATATATGGAGTGAGAAGAGTAAGGAGTCGTGTATAACACTGAGGTTCTGAACTCGAGAAGTTTGTGGTTATTTTCTGGGTATGGAGTCTTTCGGTCTCCTTTCAGTCTCCCCTTTCAGACCAGAGGCTCCCTGAAGTTTTGTCTTAGAACAATTAAGGGTTCTCTGAAGGCAGAAGTCATGTTTCTCTTCTCAGAACAGAGTCTCCCTGAGGACAGGATCTGATTTCTCCCTAAGTCCAGAGACAAGTCTTATTTTTGAACATAGCTGGGAGGGCATGCAATTATTGCCTGTTGGGTGACATTGAGTTAGCAAGCCCAGACTGGCTACCAGCCTTATCCAATGTGCCTATGAATTAGCAAAGGGATTATCACAGCTGTCATGACTCAGAAAACCAATTTTATCCCACTCACTTGTGAGAAAGGGAATGGATAAATGGCCTGATGTTGAGGTTGGGTCCTCAGTTGCTGAGCTCCTGGGTTTATGTCCTGAAGATGGGCTCCCATTGGGTTGTGGTATCAGGACAGAGAGGGAACTAGGGCTGACCCAAACTTCCATACACTATATATCAACATCTAAAACTCATTGTTGGAACCATGCATATATCTGTCAACCTGATAGGATGGAAAGAGTAATGGATTTGAAGTCTGAGTGCTTGGGTTTCAACCCCAACTCTGCTGCTTACCAACTGTGTGACCCTGAGTTCAGGATCCTTATATGTCAAATGAAGGGGTTCTAACAAATAGAATGGAATGGAAAGGCACTTTGTGCCAAAGACTGTGCTAAGTGCTGAGGATTAAAATAGAAAAGCAAGACAGTCCTTGCTATCAAGGAGCTCATATTCTAATGAAAGGAAACAGTAAGGGAGAGCTTACCATCACAGCAAATGGGAAGACCAGCTGGTACTTAGGGTCTGGTAGGGAAGACGGTGATTCCCAGTGTACCTGGGGAGCAATAGCAAGGCAAATGCTCCCCAACCTATGGGCAGTTAACACCTAACATCTTTTTCTTCACATATATATGTGTGCATATATTATACACATTCACACATCTATATACACATACATATGTGTGTAGGAATATATTATATATATATATATGTAATTTCTATCTGTGAACACATATATGCCTCATAATAAAACTGGAAATTCCCCAAACAATTTACCTTTTGGGGTTTGCCAAGCACTGGATTACTGAATTTAATTGTTTTTGATTCTTCTTTATTTAATCTGATCTTTACCTCATTTCTTACCCAGCCTTAATCACTGAATGGGCATTGCCTCAGTCAAACTGAGACTGAGATAAAAAAGGCCAAGATTTCCCACTGCATCCTGGGCCATCTCCACTCATCCTGATTTATATCCTGACACTGGACACAAATGGCTCCAGAGGAAAAAGTGAGGCTGGTGACTTTGCACAGTCCTCCCTCACTTAAATCCAATTCATTTGCAAGTCATGGCATCACCTCCCTGATGTTATGGTCCTTTCTGAGAACAAAGGACAAACAACAAGAACAAAAACAATCTAATCTGCTCAATTGGCCAACTTTTCTATTTTGTAGC
Organism: Pseudochirops corinnae; assembly: GCA_028646515.1. Lineage (NCBI taxonomy): Eukaryota > Metazoa > Chordata > Mammalia > Diprotodontia > Pseudocheiridae > Pseudochirops > Pseudochirops corinnae. Next base: position 287,463,521 of record CM053587.1, on the reverse strand, counting down.
TGGTATTATCAAAACCAAAATGGTTTTGGTAATTATTGTTTTAGAATATAATTTGCTTCTTTGAATATTCATGACACTGCTCTCCCTTGGTTCTCTTCCTGGGGGAAGCATCTCCTCAATCTCTTTTCCTTTATCATCGTCTGTGACCTAACCCTGGATCCACCTGATTATGGGTGTGCTCCTGAAGGCTTGTCTTTGGTCTTCTCTTCTCTTCACACATTCTCTCGATCAGTGATATCATCAACTCCCGAACATTCAATTATCATCTCTGCACAAACAACTCCCAGCTCTACATGTCTTGCTTTAGTTTCTCTCCTGAGCCTAAGTCACAACCAGCTATTTTCTGAACTTTTCCAAGCAGATGTCCCATGAGTGACTAAAATATCCATACTCCTTCACTCAGGGATCCCACTATTTGGCCTAAAACCAAACACATTAAACACAGAAACATCTCATCTATATCAATATGTTTATAGCAGAATTTATTGTAATAACAAAAAAATTGGCAACAAACTCACTATGTCCAAAATCAAACTCATAATCTCCTCCCTTTTCTATTTCCAAACTTCTCATTGTCTGTTAAGGGTACCATTACCCTGCCACTTACCAGGCTCACCACCTTGGAGTCATTCTCAACTCTTTGCTCTCTCTGAGCCAGTGTTTGTTGATACTTGCTCTCCAACATCCTCTCATCCATCCCCTTCTCTCCATTCACCCAAGCCCTCATCACTCTCCCTTGGACTATTGCAACAGCTTCTTAATTGGTTTCTCTGAATCCAGTCTCTTCCCTCTCCCATTCATTCTCTACACAGCTGCCAAATTGGCATTCCTAAAGCATAGACTTAAACGTTACCCCCCTGCTCAAAAAGCCTGAGTGACTCCCTGTCACCTTTAAAATAAAACATAAATCTGGCATCAGACTACCTTCTAGGCTTATTATATATTTCTCCACTTTGTATATTCTATATTTTAGCCAAAACTCATGCTAAACTCACCTACCTGTTGCTCCTCATGTGCAATGTTCCAACTCCTTTCTTGTACTTTGTATAGCTTATGCCCCATGCCTGGAATGCACTCCCTCCTCTCCTCTGCCTCTTGGAATCCTGGCTTCCTTCAGAGTTCAGCTACACTACGTGAAGCCTTTCCCCAAACCTTCCCACTATAAATGCCCACAGCTCCTAGAATGACTTTTTGTTTACTTCATTCATATTTCTGTATTTACTGAAGATCACAGAACCATATCTTTAGATGTAGGTGCAATGTTTGGGATCATTTTACAGATGAGAAAACTGAGTCCCTTAATCATAGCAACTTGCCAAACTTCACGCAGGTAGTAACTGAATCAGAATTCAAACCCAGGTCTTTTACCTCCAAATCCTCCTTCCTGTGTACCACAAAGGTGTGTGAACGTTATTTTCGCTGATAGAATATGAACTCCTTTACAGCAGAGAATGTTTCATTTTTTTTCTTTTACTCTCAGCGTGTACTAAGCACTTAATCAATGTGCCTTAATTTGTTGATTGATTGACTCTGTTGCTCATTCCTGTGTGACTTTGGGGAAATCCAGTTCACTTGCAAGTGATGTCATGGTTCTCTTAGAGGATGAAGAATAAAACAGCAACGACCAGAGCAAATCAACGTGGGCTCCCATTCCCTTCTCTGTACAATGAGAATACTTAAACTAGATGAGCTCTGAGCTTCTAACTTGAAATGAGTAACTCTGTGGTGCCTGTTTGACAAGACTCTCAGGATGCTGTAGCAACTTGCCCAAGGTCACACAACTAGTAAGTAGCGTTACCAGAGTTAGACTTCATGTCCCCTGACTCCTCGTCTCAGGATCCCTTCTGTTTCACTTGGCTTTCGACTCAACACCAGGAGGTCAGTGGGCTATAAAGCTTCGGTGGTGATGGGTAGGTTCCTTTGGTTCTGGCCCCAGGAAGAAACTCTGAACATTCCAAATGAGCTTCCTGTCATCCCATTTCTAGGCTCCTTACCTTAGATGGAATGGCTAATCCACTTTTCCATGACACTCTCTGCTCTTTGTTCTAACATTCTTTCGAGATGTGACACCTTATGATGATGATAAATGCAATTCCTTTCCCACCTGCCCAGACAACACCCTGAAATGCTACATCTGTAAAAAGCCAACTGACATCTACAAATGCAGAAACATTAGTATCCGTCCCCCACTGGGGGACTTCCTACATGACCAAGATAGAGAATGTGGAATTAGGTAAAAGTTGACAGCAGACTGGGTTGGTTTCCCCCTGGGTCTTATAATGGAAGAAGCACAAGGAAACCGATCAGGGCAACTGAAATTCTATCGAGGTAGCTTGCCCTGTGCCTAAAATTCCACCACAAACTTATCATTCTTTAGGGATCAGCATTGCCCTCCCCCAGCCTTTTCTTTAAAATACCAATATCCTAAGAGGAAGAAACAAGCAGGTCTCAATGGGTGAGTAAGAAGCAATTTATTAGATTCTTCTTGGGAACAAATGACTTCAGGAAGAGAAGGATGATATGAAGGAAAGGACTAAGAGGTGGCAAAAAACATGTTAAAGAAATGAAGGATATGGAGGAAACACCTCCCTTTGCCCTGGCTAAGGGTAGAGAAGTACCTCTTGTCCTATGGAGAGGATGAGGGTTCAGAAACAGGGTTCAATGGGTGAATAAGGTCCAGGGTTCAACATGGAACCAATGTAAGATTTCAGTCAGTTAACAGAATCAGACTCGGAATAGAACCAGGGTCGGGACTCAACATGGAACTAGGACTAGGGCTCAGAGTGGGACCAGGGTCAGCGCTCAATCTCTGCCCAATGTCAGGGCACAGTCTGCCTTCAGGGTCAGGGAGCGATCAATACCCAAGGTTAAGGACTCAGTTTATAAATGACAACTCACATTTACATATCACCTTACATTTTGTAAACAAACAAAAAAAGCAGTACTCATAACAATTCTGTGAGGTACATAGTACAAGAGTTACTGTCCCCATTTTGTGGATAAGAAAACAGTCGCTGAGAAGTAAAATGACTTGCCCACAGTCATATGTCCGGTCAGTGTTTGAGGTGAGACTCCAGCCCAGGCTTTCTGAATCTAATTCCTAGCTCCTGGCCGATCTTACAGGTTCATCTAAACTTCTGACAATGATTGGTATAGTCTTGAATGAAAGAGTGGGTTTCTTAGTAAAAATTGTCTTTTTCCCATCTTCAGTACTACAGGTTTTGTCTTCTTGCTCAAAACAAGCATTCTTTTCTTCACAGCTGTTTGGTTTATTTTCTCCTGTTTTTTCCCAATGTTCTTTCAACTTTAAGAAGGCTGAACTGTTTAGGAATCAATAACAATCCTTCTGGCTGATGGTCCCTCTAAAGGTCTTTGCTTGTTTCCTGAGGGTAGATTAGGCTGTTATACAGAAATAGTTTGCCAGTTTTTGGTTTCGTTTTCCATTTTTGACCACATTCTGATGACTGATTTTGTTTCTCTGTGGGCTTGGATGCTCCTTGAACTGATTTACTTTCCCACACCACCACCCATTACAGTATCTCTAACAGTCACTGAAGTGTGCTCTTTAAGAAGTACAAATTTTACTTATTTCCTTGGAATAATTTCTTTAAAAACAAAAACAAAAACAAACAAGAGAATTAAAAATGCAACAAAACAGAACAATGAAAAGTATGTCTGGCATAAAATTCGGCACTCAGATGACACATAGCTAGCTAAAGGTGGGAAATTCAACCTGATCCAGTTTTATCTGGCCAAAGTCAGATGTTCTGAGTCAACTTAGGGTCTATAGACACATTGTTGCTGTCCTGAAATGAAACCATAATAAACCATTTTTTTCTCCCAAGTAATTCATTAACCACTGTACTATAAGGCCTCCTGCCTTTTGCTCTGCCTTTATCAGATAATGTACAAATCTTTGTCTTCTTTACTTTTCTATCCCCTTGACCTTCCCAGCTAAAAATAGTCTCTCCCTACTCAAATTTCTCATGGTATTTTCATATCATTTAGAGTTAAAAAGTACCTTAGAAATCATCTAAGCCAAATCTCTCATTTTATAGAAAAGAGAAACTGAGGCCCAGATACAACATATGAATTGTCCAAGGACATACAGCTCCTTAGTGCCGGAATTTACTTTAACCTTGGCTTCCATTACACTCTGCTTTGTGACATACAGTGTATGTGTTATGTCCTCCTGATTAGACTGTAAGCACACTGAGGTCAGGAATTGTGCCATTTTTTTTTCTCACTTTTCTTTCTCTAGCCTCAAGCACAAGGTTCCCTACCCAAGAGAAACTTATTAAGTGTTTTCAATTGAATTGAACTGAACTGAGAGAGGAGAGTATAAAAGTTGAGAGCCTGGCAGGGAGCTATTCCCTTCTTCACTTTATCTTCATTCTGTCTCCAGAATATCCATTTTTAAACAATGCCACAGTGACCTGTTCCTGCTCTCATAACTGCATAGCTATAGACCCTGATACCATAGGTCTTGCCCATCCTGTTTCCTGCTGCTACAAAGACCTCTGCAACACAGATAGTACGTTGGGAGATAGGACCAGGCCCAGGGCCGTGCTGGGACTTGCAGTTCTTACCAGTTTCCTCTACCTGATATCCTTACTCGAGTCTAGATGGTCCCATAGGTATCTGGGTTGTATATTCAGGACCCATCACAATTCTCATTGTGTATTCTCTACCCCTCACCCCCCACCAGCCTGGAAACCTCCCTGGAGTCATGCAGTGGGAGTATCACCAAGATGTAAAGTAATGTTTTTGCTATTGCAGTGAGACTCATCTCCTGCTTATGGCTCAGGGTCTGGAGAACTATCTTCCATCCTTCTTCTATGACCTATCCAGTGATTCCTTCCTCTGGAGGAAGAGGGAACATTGAGAATTTGGCAAAGGGAATGGAACAGCCTTTGAATAAACATATGACTGCCAGTTTTTGTAGAAACCACATCCCATCCAGGAAGCCTAGGGGCTTCTCCAGGAAATTAAATATTAAACCTCTTTCCTGGGTCTGACAGAAGAAATGTGATCACTGTCTCTGAGTCTGCGGAAGAGACATGGAACCTTCAGGGAGCCCTGGCCTGAGAAAAGGACCCAACCCTTGCCTTTAGGAAAGTTCTGACCTAAGAGAAGACATGGGATTCCTCAGGGAGCCCTGATCTAAAAAAGGGATCCAAACCTTGCCCACAGAGTACACCTGGTCTGAAGGGAAGACATTGGTCCTCAGGATGAGGAGACACATCTCTTCCCCTTGGGGAACTTCTAGCCTAAGGCAGGAAAAGAGCCTCTGACCCCAGGGACCCCATTTCGGGTAAGGCAGAGACAGGGAGAAGAAAAGAAGGAAGAAGAATAAAAAGTCAGAGAGACAAGATAAAGACACACCCAGAGACACCCACTTGTAACAGAGTGAGAGAGAGCAAAAAAAAAAAAAAAAAAAGAGATAACAGGCGTGGCTGGGTGGCGCAGTGAATAGAGCACTGGCTCTGGAGTCAGGAGGACCTGAGTTCAAATTCGACCTCAGATACTTAATACTTACTAGCCTTGTGACCTTGGGCAAATCACTTAACCCCAATTGCCCTGCCCCTTCCCCTCCAAAAAGCAAAAAAAAAAAAAAAAAAGAAACAGAGATAATAGAAAGAGTGACATAAAGAAAGATAAAGGCATAGAGAGACACGAACAAAAGTCAGAGACATTGAGTTTATTCAACAAATATATGTATGCAGTCGTTCAATCATTTCAGTCATGCCTGACTCTTTGTGACCCCATTTAGGGTTTTCTTGGCAAAGATACTGGAGTGGCTTGCCATTTCCTTCTCCAGCTCATTTTACAGATGAGGAAACCGAGGCAAATAGGGTTAAGTGACTTGCCCAGGGTCACACAGCTACTAAATGTCTGAAGCTGGATTTGAACTCAGGAAGAAGAGTCTTCCTGACTCCAGGCCCAGCACGCTATCTACAGTGCCACCTCGCAACCCATGTACATATGCAGGCATGTGTATGTGTGTCTACATGTATGAAAATGCGTGTAGATGTGTATTTGTAGTGTGCTTATTCATTCATTTATTCATTCACTTATTCATTCATTTGTTCATTTACTTATTTATTTTTTCTGATCTGAGAGGCCTAGTTCAGTGGTTCTCAACCTTCCTAATGCCGCGGCCCTTTAATACAGTTCCTCATGTTGTGGTGACCCCCAACCATAAAATTATTTTCGTTGCTACTTCATAACTGTAATTTTGCTACTGTTATGAATCGTAATGTAAATAGCTGATATGCAGGATGTATGTTCATTGTTACAAGTTGAACATAACCCACAGGTTGAGAACTGCTGGCCTAGTTGGTTCGTATCCAATTCCCCAGAACAGATCTGGCCCATGATTCTGGGGTCTGGGCACTAATACTGGTTTAACCACTACCCTGTCTCTCCCTGGCTTGGGATTCAGGAGACCTGTGTAAACCTGGAAGCAGTATACACAGTTGAGCTATTGTACTGCCAGCCCCCGTACTCATTATCACCCCATATCTTCATCCCAGACCCACAGCCTGCAGGAGTCCCCCAATCATAAGACTCCAGATGTCATCTAATTATGTCACCTCCAATCAGATGTAGGGGGCAGGAGAAGGGAGGAAACCTTATTCAGAGGAGGCTGCTGGTGCAGTGGCAAGAATCCTGAGCTTAGAGCCAGAAGATAGGGGTCTGCGTTCAGGTTCTGACACTTACAAGCAGCTTCCTCTCTATTCCTTAGTTTCTTCATCTATAAAATGGAGATAATAATACTACCTATGTTATATGCTGTTGTAAAGTAAGTGCTATATAAATCTGGAAGCAGTATAGAAATAGGATTGACTTTAAAATTCGTGTTATTATTTCCAACTCATCCCTGGCATCTCCTGCCTGGCTGAGATCCCCACCTTTTCCCTGTCTCAGGGTCTGGCCCCAGCCCACAGCCCCAGCACTGACTCTGGGGTCCATGGCCCTTCCATGTTGTGGTTTCCTGTGCCAGGTCCTAGGCCATGAAACAAAAACCTGTCTAATCCTTACTTCTTCCAGGGAGCTCAAGGGGACTCATTCTACAGTCTTGGACCCATACTTCTAATTTCATGGTGGTTTGGTGTGCGTTCTTTGTCATTCCTACTGATCAATGGCTACAAAACTCTGGCCAAAGGAAAGACAAAGAATATGTAACTCTTGAATGATAGGCTCCTAGATTTAAAGCTAAAAGAGACCTTCAGCGTCATCCTATCCTATCACTTTGATCCTGAGGCCAAAAAGCTCATGCAGATCAACAAAGTTCGGGCCTGGGACTTTAAATCCAGGGCTCCCTCCTGCCCTGAAGGGGCCAAGTACATATCAGGGGACTTCTCATCTCTCTTAATTGCAATCACCCAAATAATCTAGTAACTCTAAATTAATCTAATGCCACCCACTCCTTAGTGGAACAGTGATCAAATCCCCCTCAAGCACACAGGCTTATAAGACCTAGAACATGAACATGTTTACTTAGAGAATAAAGAAAACAAACAGGAACATCAAAGACAAGAAAACATTCTTGGACAGTCTCAGTCACACATAGCATTGCCCTAGTCAGGGCTCCCACAGAAGGCCTTGGGTATATGTTGGGTGGGGGGGCGCATGGGGATGGGGACTGGTCTTCCCTCAAGCATTTCTCAAATCTTCCACTAACAGATGATGCCAATTTCTGCTCCCCACTACATGCATTTAAACATATATGTATATATGCACATATGTGTGTCTGTGTGTTTATAAAATCACATGTATCATATACCCTTATAAACCCAGAAAGGAGAGCATACCCAGGAGAATGTAGTCAACAGCGGCAGGTGCCGCAGAGAGATCATGAAAGATGAGGATTATCAAAAGGACATTAAAATAGGCAATTAAGAGAAAATTTGTTGGTAAAAAGGACAAATACATTTGTCCTGACTCCATAAAGCAACTGGTTGTCATACTGCCTCACCTTAGAGATGTTGCCATCTAATTATCTCTATTCCACCTAATCACATCATGTACTACCAGTTTTCTCCTTAGTGTACAATGCCTTCACCCTAATTTCAGTCTTTACAGCATAAGTTTGTTATCAGGGTCCTACTCTTCCAAGGACCCCATCACAATCAAAGCATCAGAGTAGAACTTTAAATCTTCTTAGGCTATATGCTAAATGACTAGCTGATGCATAATTTTTTTTCCTGGCTCTAGCAATCTAGAATTGTCCATTTTCAAATGATACCATCATATTTGTGATGGTGGCTGGCACAGTCTTATGCTCTAAAATAACCATATCTGACCAAAGTGCCTCATTAAACTCTATTTAATTTGGCTTGGTGCACAAGTCAGCAAAAACAATAACAGTACTCTCCTTCAACAACAACGAAAAGATGCCAAAGGCACAAAGTAACTGAGAATATATTCCCTTGACCAGGACTGTCAATCAACAAGAATTGATTACAGAATTGGAAAGTCTTCACTTCTGGTATATGTTCTACTCTCTCAGGTACAAGGAGCATTCAGTATTATTTTTGTAATACTAAGAGCTGATTGGTTCGGGATTGTAACTTTTGTAGATCCATGATTCTAGAAACTGTATAAAACCACTATTCAACTACCCCCTTGCACCATCTTGCCCTGGGGATGCCAATAGACACCAGAAGTGGAACAAGGCCTGATAAGAATCCTTAACATTAGCTGATTTCAGACTGAGTTGTAGTATCATTGAGAGTCACCCATTCAACTAAGTGTTCTGCCATTTTGTGGGATGCCCACTAGCAAACACTGAGCCATGACATTTTATAATGGGTTTGGGAATTCTCAGGGATGGAAGTAACTTCACGCCAAAATGCACATATTCCAATTGAGTATTCTTGCTAATAAATAAGTTCAATCAACCCAGGGGTGATTGTCAACTCCTGCCTTGGCTCAAACTTGAGCATGAAGTGAAAATCCTATAGGGCTGACATTACTGACATGGTTTACACTTAATTGGCTTCGTCAGATTGTCACAGTATTCAACAAGATGCTGGTTAGATCAACAGGCTGGTATCCATTCACATCTAAAAAGGAGTTCCATACTACTGTGCTATAAGAATGATGAACAGGTGGATTTCAGAAAAACCTGGAAAGACCTACATGTACTGAGTGAAGTGAGCAGAACCAGGAGAACATTCTACACAGTAACAGCAACTTGTACGATGATTAGCTATGATAGATGTAGCTCTTCTCAGCAATACAATGATCCAAGAGAATTCCAAAAGGCTCGTGATGGAAAATGCTAACCACATCCAGAGAAAGAACTATGGAGTTTGAATGCAGATTGAGACGTACTATTTTCACTTTTTTTGGTTTTTTTTCTTTCTCACAGTTTTTTCCTTTTGTTCTGATTCTTCTTTCACATGACTAATGTGGAAATAAAATATATAACATGATTGTACATGTATAACCTATATCAGATTGCTTGATTTCTTGGAGAGTGAAGGGAAGGAGGGAAGGGAAGAAGGACAGGAGGGCAGGAAAAAATTTAGAACTCAAAATTTTATAAAAATGAATGTTGAAAACTATCTTTACATGTAATTGGAAAATATAAAATACTATTAAGTGCAAAAAAATTAAGTAAATAAATAAATACAGGAATTCCAGACACATGGTCTTACAACTTCTTAGTGAGGCCCACTCCAAAGCGAAGAATGGTATAGTTAGCCTCACTACCAGAGAGTTCCTGGCAGGTGAACATAAAAGTCTTTGAGTAGCTACAGCTCTCCTGGTACAAGGCTATTCCCAAGACATCAAGCTTGGCATCACTGTATAACACAAAAGGCTTACTAAAATGGGTGAAGACTAATCCCTTGCATGTGTGAGGCAATTAATTAGATCCTTAAAGGCTTGGTCACATTCCCATCCCAGCAGCCTCTAAAGCAGTGGTTCTCAGCCTGCGGGTTGTGACCCCTTTGGGGTCAAACGACCCTTTCACCGGGGTCACAGAGGTCACCCAAGACCATCGGAAAACACATATTTCCAATGGTCTTAGGAACCTCCTCTATCCATCTCCATGCGGGTCCGCCCACAGGCAGATCAGCCCACATATGAGTATTAAAGGGTCACAGCATTAGGAAGGTTGAGAACCACTGCTCTAAAGGGTACCAATAGATCAAGTCTAGAATATTCCTTTCATCTAAGATACTGTTTCTGAATCTCCTATACATCCTTCTGCTTATGGTTGTTCCCCCTATTATATACATATGCATGTAGCCCAGCACCTAGCACACAGTAGGCGCTTAATAAATGCTTATGGACTTGATCAAACTTGACTTACATGGGTGAGACTTACCCATGTGAGGTTTTACAATGAGGACATAATTTTTTTCATAAATCTCTGACAATAATCACAGAAATACCACTTGCTCACAATAATTCTTTATTGTGACAGGTAACAAGTGCTTCTGTCTTCTCAGGGTGAATACTCACTCCCTGCTGAAGTGACTCATAGATGATTAGAAAAGGTAACACTTGTTAACTCACAGCTTTAGGCCCATTGTAACAAGCCAATAAAAAACTCTCAGGTATTTCTCATGTTCATCCAATTCCTTCTGAAATACAATGAGGTATTCCAAATTACCCAACATCTCTAAGTAATTTGTGACTCATCCTTTTCCATGAACCACTGAAAAATTGTGGGTGCACATCATAGGAAAAAGAAATTAGAAGAAAACTTTATCATATATTTCTCACAAATAAAAGTAGGAGAATTCTTTTTTTTTTTTTTTTTTTTTTTGCTTTTTGGAAGGGGGAAGGTAGGGCAATTGGGGGTAAGTGATTTGCCCAAGGTCACATGGCTAGTAAGTGTTAAGTGTCTGAGGCTGGATTTTAACTCAGGTCTTCTTGACTCCAGGGCTTGTGCTCATCAACAAAACCAATGCTGCTATGATAAGAATGAGAGCCACTGTCTGGGGGAAAATTGCATCAAATATCTCTAACAAGGTGTGATACCTAAGAGATACAGGTAACTAACATAATTACTTCCTCTGTTGCTCTTAAAAGTTGGGCCAGTTTCTTTGAGATAATTTTTGCATGGTCAAAAGCTTGTTTTTTTGTCTATTGCATTAATGTGACCATTATGAATATGGAAGCTGAAGTGAGCAATATGGATGTTGTATCTTTCGAAAACTGGTACCTGGCAATTCTCCTACAGTAAGTACACTGTGGGAACTCATCCATGATAATTTCTTTTCCTTTACTCTTAATCCAACCTGAAAATTATCTAGCACCCCTTCCTTTAACCCTGCCTTCCCTCAGGATCTACACAGTCCACAATACTGTTGCAAGGATAGTTCTAGGCTCTTCCTCCATATATGGTTCCCTGCTCTTTCAATCTTTCTTTCTTTTTAGGGTTGGGTGGATGGTGTGGACCATGGGCCTCTCTCTGTGTCCCTGTGAGGTTGTGTCTGCTTCATCCTTCTCCTTTCTTGCCTTTCACTGAGGCTCGTCTTTCTTACTCAGTCTATCTGATGTTAGTTCCTTTTTCTGAAGTGGGGCTAGGTAGAAGGTGTCACAGTACTAGGATGATTTCACGGGTCTTCTTCAAGAACAAAAACCAGGTAACCACAGAGGGTCTTGGAGAAAAGTAGACCTCCCTCCCGATCCTAACGTGTATTTTCCCATGGGCCAGTGTCTCTTCCTGGTGACATTTTTTCAATATATGTGGTTCCCTAGAGGGATTCATAAATCTTTCACTAGAGAATTAATCCTTCCTTTGTCCAATAACCAACTTCCTTCTGCATTTGTATAATCTCTCTATTTAAGTCTAGTCTTGGAGTTAATAAACAGAAAGGTATAGCTCAGGCAAGTGAAGGAAGTCAGGAACTTGACAAAGCAAAGTCTTCATCAGTGAAGCAATAAAGAAAAAGAACAAGGATAATTCTCCTTCTTTAAGGAAACAGAAGAGAAAGCAGAGGATTATCGGATTCCTCCTGGGGCATGCCTGAATATACCCAGTGCTCTCCTTTCAAGTAAGTCTAAAGGCCATTAAGGCAATATAGTCAGGATTCCAAGAGCTGACTTCCCTGTTCCCTTCATTTAGTCCTGGGGGAAAGAGAAGACTGAACAGGAGTCCAAAAAGAAGAAATCGCAATCCGCTTCCTTTTCTCAAGGTCAGCTTTATTTTGGTCCAGCTCAGCATGAGTCTCAGTCACCCCTCACATGAGTGATTTCTCTAGCCCCTGACTCTTCTCTTTGTGCATACATATTACCTACCCCAGTCAGGCTGCCCTGTCAGGAACAGGGGGACTGTTCCTGCTACTCCAGACAGCCATAACTGCTACGAGACCCATTCCTCATCTAGGGTCCTGACGGGTGTTCATACACTTTATGGTGACTGTACCATTAACCACCGTTCTCTGAGGCATATGCTCCAGTCTCTGCACAAGGCTGGTATTCTTTTCTCCCTCTTTTCTGATGAATAGCTATGAACTTAACTTTATCTACAGATAAACAAGGAAAAAAAGTAAGAAGAAAATGGCCCTAGTAGTTTTTTTTTTATTTATTCATGTCAGTTGGGTTCAACTCTTTGTGACCCTATTTGGGGTTTTCTTGGCAGAGACACTGGAGTGGTTTATGATTTCTTTCTCCAAATCATTTTACAGATGAGGAAACTGAGGTAAACAGGGTTAAGTGACTTACCTAGGATATGAGGCAGGATTTGCACCCAGGTCCTCCTGACTCCTGTTCAAGCATGCTATCCACTGTGTCATCCAGCTGTCCCCATGACACCTTAGTAATACCAGATTCAAACTATAGCACAAAGCAGCAATCAGCAAAATTCTCTGGTACTAGTTTTAAAAAGAAAAGTCACAACATACAGATTCAAATATTGTAGCATAATTTTTAATATGCCTAATTACACCATGTACTGGGGTAATAATTCACTATTTGACAAAAACTACAGGGAAAACCAGAAAGCAGTCTGGCAAAAATTAGGTATGGATCAACATTCATACCATAAACTGATTTATGCTCCAAGTGGATATATAGGACTTAGCTAAAAAGGGATACAAAATAAACAAGCAGAACATGTAAGAAAAGGACTTTTAGATCTATGGATAGGGAAAGGACTAAAGAAGGGATAGAGAAGAACATAGATGACAAAAATGGACAACTCTGATTACATAATATGAAAAAAAGCTTTTATATAAGCAAAACCAATGCAGTCAAAATCAGAAGGGAAAAGTTAAAAGAAAAAAAAACTTTGTGACAAATTTGTCTAATAAAGGTCTCATATGTAATATATATAAAGTGGATTTCATAAGAATACGAGCCATTCCCTGATAAATAAGTGTTCAAAAGATATGAATAGGCAATTTCCATAGGAAGAAATATAAGCAAGCTCTCAAATACATGAAAAAATGCTCTAAATCACTAATAATTAGAGAAATGAAAATTAAAACAACTCAGAGGTTCCACCTCACACCCATCAGATTGGCAAAGATGACAAAAAAGGAAAGTGAAAACTGTCAGAGAGACTATAGGAAAATAGGTACACCAATACATTATTGGTAGAACTGCAAATTGTTCCATCTGTTCTGGAAAGCCATTTGGATCTATGACCAAAAAGTTATTAAACTATACATACTCTTTAACCTCACAATACCATATCAGTAAGCCCACACCCCAAAAAGATCAAAGAAAGAATCTACAGAAATATCATTTCTTGTTATAGCAAAAAACTAGAATATGAGGGAGAGGGGGAGATGCATACATATTAGGGATTTGCGGAACAAACTGTGACACATGGAATGTAATGGAATATTAGTGCACTGTAAGAAATGACAAAAGGGATGGTTTCAGAGAAACCTGGGAAGACTTATGAACTGATGCAGAATGAAGAAAGTAGAACCAGAAGAACAATTCATATAATAAGAACATTGTAAAGAAAAACAACTTTCAAAGACTTATGATTCCAGAGGACTGATGCTAAAGTATATTACCCATTTTCTGCAAACTTAAGTTGCAGAATAAGATACACATTGTAGGTCACAGTCAATATGGGAATTTTTTTTTTGCTTGATTATGCATATTTATAATGTTTTCTTTGTCTTTTTTCTTCTGCGTTGGAGGCTTTGGAAGGAAAGTCTCAAGATAGTGATAGAGTTGTAAAAGGAAAAGAACGAAAGAAAGAAAGAAAGAAAGAAAGAAAGAAGAAAGAAAAAAGAAAGAAGGAAAGAAGGAAGGAAGGAAGGAAAGAAGGAAGAAAAAAGGAAGGAAAGAGAAAAAGAGAGAGAAAAGAAAAAAGGAAGGAAAGAGAAAGAAAGGAAGGAAAAAAGAAAGAAAGGGGGAGGGAGGGAGGAGAAAGGAAGGAAGGAAAGTCACAGAAACATTCTTTAAAAAGCATAGAAGAGAACAAAAGGGAAGCCATCACAGACAAGCAAGACAGCTTTGAAGATGAGGTATTGAACTTATCATGTATTTCAAATAAAAATACATTTCCAATGTTTAGAAATGTTATGTGCAACTTTGTTTTTGTTTTACTGTGTATATGAAAATGTTTGTTTATTTGGTGTTTAAGTTCAATTTTTCCCCAAAAAACATCATAGAAAAGAAAAAGAATGGTTAAACACATTACCTTACATAAATGTAATAACGGAGTCTTGCTTCACAGTAAGAACTGATGAATATGAAGAATTCAGGGAAACATTGGAAGACTTATATGAATGAATATAGAGTGAAGTATGCAGAAACAGGAAGACATTAAACACATTAACTACAACTATATAAATGTAAAAGAGGAGGAGAGGAAAGAGAAAACTGAAACCTATCATTATAATGTCCAAACTTGGCCTTGGAGAAGAAATGAGAAAAAGCCCCTCCCTCCCTTCTTTGCAGAGGTGGAGGACTGCGGATGTGAAATATAGCATAAGTTGTCATACTCTGTTGATGTGGTGGCTAATTTTGTTGAAATGTTTTTTAAAAAAAAACAAACATGTTATTCTTCTTGTAGAGAATGGCTATTTCCAGAAATTAAAGTGATTCCAAACAAAAATACAAAATTTTTAAAATGAGGAGATCCTACGATTCTCTCTAAGGTCCCTTTCTGTTATAAAACCTATGATCTTTTGACCAAGCAACAGTTGCTGCTGTTGGGCAAGTCATGGATAGAATCATGGATTCCTATTCCCTGACCAGGCTCTGTTCCCCTTTCCATCCTGGAGCAGTGTTGTCAAGAAGGTGTCCTATACTAGAGCACATTTAACAGGACTAAGAGTCAGGAGCCAGCTCTAACAGGCACATGAGAATTGATTGTTAAATTTTCAGTAGAACATTTCCTCTTCAGAAATCAGCACATGCTTCTTTTTCTTCCTCTTCTTCTTTATAACAATGATATACTGTTGTGGTCATTGTGTATGTTTTCCAGGTTCTGCTTAATTTTCTTTGAATATATATCAATGCATGATTTGCTATTGTATTGATTGTTTAGATTTAATATGATGGATTTAATAATGCAGATTAAACTTAACAGGGTGTCCCATGCTAATGCATTGTTGATGGAGGTGTGAACTGAATCAACTATTCTGGAGAGCAATCTGGAACTATGCCCATAGGGCTATAAAACCATGCACAACCCTTTGACCCAGCAATACCTCTACTAGGTCTGTAACCTAAAGAGATGTAAAAGAAAGAAAAAGGCCTTTATGTACAGAAATTTTATAGTAGTTCTTTTTTGTGGTGGCAAAGAATTGGAAATTGAGGGAATTCCCATCAACTGGTGGATGGCTAAACAGGCTGTGGTATATGACTGTGGTGAAATACTACTGTGCTATAAGAAATCTCAAGCGAGATGCTTTCAGAAAAACCCTGTGTAACGATACTAGGATTTGAAGATCTTCCACGCCCCTTGAGCTTGCTGACATAGCAGGAAGGGGTGGAGCAAGAGAACGCCGGAACCAAGCTAGTCTCCGTGCGGTGCGGACTGGAAGCGGTGTCAGAGGCAGTGGCTACGGCTGCGAACTCTTTTTGCTTTGAGCGGGCCAGAATCTCTGCTAAGGACTCCTGCTGAGGACTGCCTGGAGCAGGAACTGCCAGGGGCCAGAGCTGCTGGGACCAAGCTGCCTGGACGCTGAG
>CM053587.1:287419238-287446896 GCA_028646515.1 Pseudochirops corinnae | reverse complement strand
ATGAATGTTCACATTTCTGTAGAGGGATAGGGACAGGGTGGAGAGTGGATGGGGGGGGCAGGATAGGAAGAAGGGACATTTAATCAGACTCTCACAGTGTGCTCACTATGGAGAGGTTCTGCATAATTTCACATGTTCAGCCTGTATTTGATTGCTTGTCCTTCCAGTGGGGATGGGTGGTGAGGGAGGAGGAGAAAGAATCTGGAATCTGGAGTTCCATAATCAAATGTTATGAATGTATATATATATATATTTATATATGCAATTATTATTATTATTATTAGACTACATCCAAGTGGAACTTGAGATACACAGGCACTGTGGTTGGGAGATCCATCCTGCCCTACCGAAAAGTGACATAGGAGAGAATTGACTGGGGGAGGGGGGACACACTGGGATGGCTGTTTTGGGGTGGTGGGTGGGGGAAAGAGCGGGAGAAAATATGTAACTCAAAATCTTGTGGAAATGAATGATGCAAACTATAATAAAATTAAAAAAAAAAAAAGAAAGATTCATCTTCCTGAGTCCAAATCTGGCCTCAGACACTTACTAGCTGTGTGACCCTGGGCAAAGTTTGCCTCAATTTCCTCATCTGTACAATGAAACGGAGAAGGAAATGGCAAACCATTCCTGCATCTCTGCCAAGAAAACCACAAATGAGGTCACAATGAGTCAGAAGTGACTAAACATTAACTGAGCTTTAGTGGGAGCTGACAGTTTGTATGTTCCTTCAGTAGGCAGAAACAGCTGATGGGGACATGTGGAGGTCTTCTGGGCCATGGCGCTTACAAGACAACCCCTAAGACTAACATTTCTAGTCATCCTGGACTCAGTGAGTCCCTTCAGCTGGTGCTTTGTGTTGCCTACCTGCATCCCACTTCTGTCTTATGGAGTGATTGGAGTTCCTGTGTCTGGGAGCTCCACACTAAAACCAGGGTCAGTTAACCACCCACCAATCTCAAAACATGCAGATGCCTATGACACGTAGCTTAGTCAGATTCAGACACACCTATGCCACAATGAAGATGAGCACGTATGTGCCAAGGTGGGCTGCCAAGGCCCTCTAGTACTATCAGAAAGCTAGGGATGCTTGGCAAAGGGACCAGGACAGCCAATCCAAGCTCAGAATCATGGGAGGCAGGGTTAGGCATCGAGGTCCCAGCGAAACTTCTACCAGAGCTCCAGATGAATAACATCTTAAGAGCTTGCTTTAAAAGCCACAATGAACTCAAGAGGGTGTTGTTTTTGTTTTCAAAAGCACCAACCATGTCTACACTCATTTCAATCACATTTTAAGGTTCACAGTGTATGGGGTGGAGTTGATGGTCCCTTTCAGATTGGAATATATGAGCCTATGATTCCCATTTGACAGATGAGATATCTCAGGACCAAAGGAAGGAAATAAATCCCTCCCCTGGCCCCAAGACCATAACCAAGCAGCAAGGTAAGGGATCAAACTTAGGCCCTCTGCTTTCCAGATTTCACATTACATTGAACCATGTGTTATTATGGGCCTACAAAGCCTTTTCCTCACAAACCCCTGGTAGGACTGAGGTAATATAAAGCATTTCCACTTTATGGATAAAGGAACAGTGACTTCCTAGGGTCACACAGCTGGTCAGTTGCAAAGCTGGGACCTGAATCCAGGTGACCAAGATATTGATAGGTTTGATGGGGATGGTTGGGAAGCCAGGGGATAATAGCAACTCAGAGACTATCTAGCACTTACTTCATGTGACAAGGTTTCAGAAGTAATGTGTCTCAATCAGTGAAATGTATGTTTTGTATGGGGGCTGTAAATGATTCTAGGGTACATGGTTTACCCATTCCCATCTCACACACTCCTCAAACACACCCTGCCCTCTCATTCCTCTGCCATGCCTTTGATCAGGCCAGGCCTAGAATGATCTCCTTGGCTTATTTCTTTCGTACCCACTTGCCTTGATTTTAGTCTATATTTGTGATTTCATGTTTGGGAACTCCCATGGGAGTTCCTCCATGATACCTATTGGCAACTCATCTGTAATCTTATGGAGTAACCTGGGCTGTGACTTGGCCCTGGTCATCTAGGTAGGGCCCATCAGAGGCAGAATTAGAACCCTCCTCTTACTGGTGCTGAGACTGGCTCTCTATCTACTATACCACACTTTCTCCCACTTCATTCCAAAGACTCCTTCAAGAGGGACCTCCTCCAGGAAGCCTTCTTGAATATCTCTACCACTAATGACTTTTCCTCTCATCTCACACAACACTCTGTCCCTCTAACGCATTTATGTAATATGAAGCATCAGAATGACCTGTGTGGGTATCATCTTCCCACACCTGGATCCCCAAGAGGCCAAGGACAACCTCTCCAAATTCTGCATCTCTCCCAACCCCCAGCAAAGCACAGCAGCAGTATGGCTGCCAGCATACCTGCAGGCCTTTAGCAGAGAGTTCAAGTGAACTGAAAAAACTTGCCCCAATTTACTCGTTTCAACTACCTGATTCAAAGCCAATGTGCCTAAGGATGGATTCCCAAGTGAAGCATTTGCCTTGAGGTAATTTCTAATAAGGATCTGCCAGACTCCCAGCATTTCTCTTGGAACAGGAAGGTGTCAGCCCTTGAGAAACATTTTTGCTTCCTTAGGGTAACAGCCTTTCTGCATTGCATCGCTCAGCTGCTTTTTCCCTGTGTACACACCTGCCGTAGGTGCTGGATATTCTCTGAATTGCCCCATCCCCGTGTGACCCTCAGAAGTCACTTCATGGCTCTGAACCTGTTTTTTCACAGGTAAAGTGGAAAGTTATATTACCTTTGTCACAGCAAGGGCTTTGGGGAAGGGATTTTGCAAACCTTTAAGAACCACTGAAATGTGAGAGAAAAGTAGCCGAAAAAGTGCTGCCCCCCAAGAAACAAGAAGACTCCAAGAATGAAGAGACCATCAGCTCCTGAGGAGAGTTTGTTTTAAAATCTTTTAATATCTCTCTCTTAAATAAAACAAAAAGATTGCAGCTTTTCTGAGATAGGGGATGAGAATGGCTGGGGTAACTGAGGAGAAAGAGAGCTTGGGACACATGGTCCCTGGGGCAGCCACAGGAGAAAAAGAGAGTTTGAGATTTGTGGTCCCTGGGGCACCTGTTGGGGCAGCCACCAGGCAAGCAGAGGTTGCGATGGTGGAGGGTAGGCTTGGACCCTCAGAACCCCTCTTTCAGTTAGAAAATCAAGAGACTGGGCTTAGCCCTGGCCCTGCTGACTTCCTGGCTCCAGGGGCTTCCCCTGCCTGGGCCTGCCGTCCCTGCTTTGGCTGACCACATGCCAGCATCAGCTCCTTGGGAGGAACAGGGGGTATATGTGGACAGAAAGGTACAGGCCTTGAAACAGATCTAGTATGGTGGATTAAATACAGTCTCATCCATAAAGTGCTTATTGGAGGGGAACCTGTATAGGAGAGAGACCTGGTCACTACACTCAGGTGTCTGAGGGTTGGGCAGGGTGAGGTGGCTGGCCACCCATCCTTCTTCCCCTGCTCCTTGAAAAGAGGCCCACACAGCGGTTCTGCCCCGCCCACCCCCCGCCCCCCCCCAGGTAGAGAGAGCAAAAAGACTTTTGTTTTGCAGGAAAAGTCAAGTTCGTGGGGGTCTGAGCCGGGAAAGGGCCTTAGGGGTGGTCCAGCCCGCCCCTCTCAGCACGGCAGAGGACAGAGGGGCAATAACTGTTTGCTCTGCTACTCACTCCCCACATAACCTCTACAGGAGCCATTTCCCTTCTCTGGGCCTCAGTTTCCTCCCCTGTAAGGCTGGTTGGACCAGACTGTCTCTAACGTCTGTTCCAGCCCCAAATCCTCTGAATCCTCTGAAGGAGGAGACAGGTCCTGAGGGAGGAAAGGGCTTTTCCAGGTTATATAGTGAGATCATGAAAGAGCTGAGACTCAAACCCAAGGTTCTTTCCACAACCCCAAGTTAGTCAGTAAGGGGGCTTTCCAGGTAGGTCGCTCACTTCAAGAATAAAGCCCCATGTGAGGCATAAATAGCAAAATCAAGGAAAAAAGGCATATATAGAGTAACAGAAAAAGCCCAGGGCTGGGAATTGAGAGGCACAGGGGCCAGTGGCTCTGCTAGTGACTTGCTGTCAAACTGGCCAAGCTGCTTCTATACTCTGGGCCTTAGTTTCCATTTCTGTAAAATGGGAATGACAGCCGCTGTCTGACCTTTCCTTTCCCCTCAGTTCACCCAAATCTGGCCCTGCTGAGGTAGGGGGATCAGACTGAAGCCATCTGCCCTCCCCCCATCCCTTCCCTGAGAATCCCCAGCCCCAGAGGACAAGTGCAAACGTGTAGAAAATAAATTAAGAAGGTGACAGGGACCCTGGCATTTCTTCCTCAAGAAGAGGGAAGGGGGCAGGGCAGGGGCCAGCCTGTTACTGATCCTTGGTGCTGCTGAGGCCAGATTCTGCCCGGAGTTTCTGGCTGCTGGCTTCGTTATAGTTGATCCAGTGCTGGAGATCCTCAGGGAGCTCAGGGGACTCCACCTGTGGGGGAGGAGAAGCAGACAGGTGAGGACCAAAATGGGGCCTGGCAGTGGCCCCCCCAGTCCTGGCTTCTAAGCCATGGAAGACCCTTGACTTGTAGCTCTGCCTCCAGGAAGCTCTTGCTGAGGACAGCCTAAGGTCATCTCAGGGTGGGGTCAGGGTTCTGTCCTTAACTTGTGAGTGACAATGATCACCCATGTCCAAAAGAACCAAATATGACACAAGGGAACCTGCTCTGGAATCCCTAACATTGGGCAAATGACTTCTTCTTTTGGGGCCTCTTTGTAGAAAGAGAGGTGGGGATTAGCCTAGATTAGGGGTTAATGGATAGATTTCAGGGAGTCCATGAACTTTTAAAAAATGTGATAACTATTGCAATATAAATAGCCTCCTTTATAATCTTACATATTTTATTTTATGCATTTTAAAGCATTAATCTGAGAAGTCCATAGGCTTCACCAGATTGTCACAGGGATTCAGGACACCAAATAAAGGTTAAAAACCTCTGGTCTAGATAATCTTTAACAAGTTCCTTCCAGTTCTAGAACCAATGGAGGTCAGAGCACCTCCCTGTCTTCAATATACACCAAGCTCATTCCTGCCTCTACACAGTTAGGACTGTTCTCTGCCTTGACCTGGAATAACCTCCCCAAATCCCACCCACTCTCTTCCAGCCTCACTTCTTCAGGGAATTATTTCCTGGTCACCCCTGTCCACAGCCTTCCTTCTGCTCCAGATCAGAAAACGTTTAGATGCCTCCATCTTATCAAACTGTACAGTGGTTGGCACATCACAGGCCCCAGTCCAGCTGAGGCCCTCAGACCCTAGGGTCAGCTCATCAGACTCCTTCCTTCCATGAATGAGAAGACAGGCTCAAAGCAGGTAAATCACACATCCGAATTAAACAAGTAAGCAGAAGAGCCGCCATTCGGGTACAAGTCTTCTGACTTCTAAATCTAAGGCTCTGGATGCTGAGCTGTGTGTATTTTAAGGGATGGTCAGTTATTGTCTCTCCCTGTCAGGGTAGAGACCATGTACTTCTCTGTGTAGCCGAGGGAGACTAAACGAAAAGGAATCACAGCATCCCAGGATTAAGAAGTGGAAGGATCCTCAGAGGTCACCCAGTCCAGTCCCCTCATTTCATAGATAAGGAATTGAGACTCAGAGAGATCAAGCAGACGTGCCCAAGACTGAGATTCCAAGAGGCCCCACTTCCAAATCAAACACACTTCCTATCGCCCTTGTCTCTCACGGGGCATAGAAATGGAAAAATCAGATTCCTGAGAGTGAAGACAAGAACTTATTACACACCTACCATGTGCCTAGATCTTTACAATTATCTCATGGGATCCTCACAATAACCCTGGGAGGTAGGGGCTCTGTTTACCCCCATTTTACAGTTGAGGAGCCTGAGGCAGGCAGGGGTTACAAGACTTGCCCAGGGGTCACACAGCTAGGGTCTGGGGCCAGATCCTTCCTGACTCCAGACCCAGGACTCTACCCATTGCTCAGGAGCTGGTAAGGGTCCAGGAGGAGCTTGGATCAGACAGGGTGAATACAATGAGAAGCACACTGCAATCTGAAGCAGAAGACTTGAGTTCAAATCCCATCTGTGACCTTGGTAAGACACTCAGCGGCAGTGAGCCCCACGCACTTTACTCATCGATAAAATGAAGGAGTTAGATTAGATGAACTCTGTGACTACGCAAGGGATACTTAACCTTTTGTTGTGATATGGGCCCCTTTGGCCCTGTGGTGAAATCTACATTCTTCTTCTCAGAAGAATGTTTGTAAATGTATAAAACAAAAAACATAGGATACAATCAATCCCCTACTAGGTGCCAGGCACAAAGGAAACTAATTATATTGAAATATAGTTATTAAAATACACAAGCCCCAGCTTAAAAAGGCCCGCTATGCCAGGCACCTGACCAGATGGCTTCTATCAGGCTGCTGGAGCCTGGGTCACAGCATGCCCATACTCTGCTCAGGACCGATGACAGATCTCTACCACCAGTCTCCCTCTGTTCCCTGCATGAAATGCCAGCCTCTGCTGCCTGAACGAAATTGCTCTTGTTGAGCCCCTTCCCTACTCCAAAACCTTGAGACCCCTATAGATGCTGCTCCCAATACCCCACAACATGTGGCTGAAAGCCCTCATGCTAAACTCATGTGTGTAGAAGTATCCTCTTGACCCCAGCCTAACTCACCTGCACACAAGCCAAGGCTTCCTTTACCTCCACACCTGAAGGCTTTCCTGCTCCCCCTTCCAGGACCAGCTCAAGTGTCCTGGGGGAGTCTGCTCCCCTGTCTGGAGGCTGGATCTGAACTCAGGTCTTCCTTTGCCTCCTAATAGATTTCTCCTTACCCCCACTCTTTTCTAAGGTCACTAAGGAACCTCATTAAAGGCTGACAAAGCAGTTTCCTGCTCACGATTTGCCAAGACAGGTCATTCAAGCATGACTATCCCCCATTTTACAGAGGAAGAAACAGGCTGTGAGATGAAAATGGCTTGCATGGGGAGGCGGGGGGTGGTGGTCCATGAACTTCTCCAGTCTAGGAGGTATGACAGCTCACGGGTTGGATAACTCAGTCAAGGTCTGAAAAGATCCTGATAAGATAGGATTCCTTGCATTAGTTTGGGATCCAACAGGGACAAATGAAAAGTGCCACACTCGGGTCCAAAAAATCAACTGGAGAACAGAATGGGGAGGCAGCCACATCTATGTGAAAAAGAATTGGGGTTTGGTGCCTGTAAGGTTAATATGGATCAGAAGTGTGACCCAGGAGCCTGAAAGGTCGCACTGAGAGATGCAAAGAAGCTCCATGAAGGGAGGCCATAGTCCCACAGTCTTTGGCCCAGGTCAGACCACAGGAGGAGTACTGAATCCAATTCTGGGGGCCTCTTTTTTAAGATGAAAGATCTTTTGAGGTGTCCAAAAGGTGACCAGGAGGCTGAGATAACTAGAGACAGTGTCACAGGAGGAGCAGTTGAATTGAGGATATTTAGCCTGGGAAGGAGAAGATTTAGGGGGAAACCTGACAGCTATCTTCAAGTGGCTGAAGGGGTATCATATAGGAGAGGTCTGCCTGACCACAGAGAGAACTAGGATCGGTGAGGACAAGTGAGAGAGTCAGATTCCAACATAAGGAAACCCTTCCTAACAACGAGAATGGTCTAAAAGAGCAAAGAGCCAGCTTTGATGGTAGGTAGCTAAGCGGAACAATGGGACTGGAGTCTGGAAGGCCCGAGTACAAGTTCAGCCTCAGACACTCACTCACTAGCTGTATGACCCTGGGCAAGTCACTTCATCTCTACCTGCCTCAGTTTCCTCAACTGTGAAATGGGGATAAAAACAGCACATACTTCCCAAGTTGGTCATGAAGGTCAAATGAGATAAAATGTGTTAAATGTTTTGCAAACCTTAAAGTATGAGCTAATAGAATGCCACTATTATTCTCTCATTCGCCTTGGGACATTAGAGAGGGACTTTATGCCCAGTTCTGGGTCGGACTTGATAATTTCCAAGGTTTTTCCTAATTCTGGGATTCTGGAAATTGCCTGACCTTGGGCTTGGTCCTCCTCCCCACTCTCAAACCCTGCAGTTTAAGTTCAGAACTGCTCAGAATTATCTATCTGGCTCAAATGTCCTGAAATACTGTTACTGCTTAAAGGTCAAGGAAGAATCTAGTCTTAATTCAGGAGACCTGTGACCTGGCTATCTGGACCCCATTAAGCCATCTTCTTCCCTTCTGGGGGGCTCAGTTTTCTCATCCATAAATTGGTCCCAATCGCAAAATACATCTACTTCAAAGGAGAAGCAACTGGAATAATACAAAGTAACACAAGCTTTTCTAATAAATTATAAGGAGCAGAAGATGTGAAAGGATCCCTAGGCGCTTCTTCCATCTCTCA
The DNA here is from genome assembly GCA_028646515.1 of Pseudochirops corinnae. Taxonomy (NCBI): domain Eukaryota; kingdom Metazoa; phylum Chordata; class Mammalia; order Diprotodontia; family Pseudocheiridae; genus Pseudochirops; species Pseudochirops corinnae. The sequence continues at coordinate 287,438,470 of CM053587.1, read as the reverse complement.
CATTCTGTGATTACATAATCCAAGTCCCTCCCCAGACAGTCTGCCCTGGCAGTTTCTCTGCCCTAGGTCACAAGTTGAGTCCTTAGGAGGGCCAGGATTAGTGACAAGGGCTTGGGACCCCAGGGGAGTCAGGACACCTAGCTTCTAGTGCTGCATTGTGACCTTGGTCAAGTCTACCTTGGAGCCTCTGGTTTTACTTTCTAAAAGGTCTCACATTTCATGTTCTATGGTCCCTCCTAGATCTGCCTTTCTATGTTCTAAGGTCCCTCCTAGCTCTGCCTTTCTATGTTCTATAACAGTTAATAATTATATAGCCCTTTAGGTTTGAGAAACACTCATTCTAACAATAATGTAAAGAATGAAATAAATGTAAACCTATGTGTAAAATATATAATGTAAATATATGTAAAGAATTATATATATCATATATTACAATTATATACAATTCAATATAGAGATGGGGCACAGAGAGGTTTGGTAACTTGCCAATAGTCACAGAAGACATTAAATGTCAGAAGTGAGATATAATTAATAATAATTAACATTTGAATACAAGTCTCCTTTGACACCAAGTCTATGGCATTTGCCACCATGCCATCCTATCATAAAGCCTTCCCCAACCCCTTCAGTGGTTAGGGCTCCCTCCCTCCTCAAATTAACTTCTAGTCTTTTATCTGAGTATATTCTGTAATGCCCCGCCTGAAGATAAGTTCTTTGAGGGCTGAATCCTTTGCATGATTTATTTCCCACCAACTACCAGTTAATTACAAGCATTCTGTATTCTAAGGCCATACTGGAATTTCTATGTTCCAAAGTCTAGACTTTATTCTATTACACTTAACTGACATGGAGTGGCTGTAGTCAAGAAAGATTATGCAGGACAAGTCAAGAAGTTGCTAGAACAGAAAATTCTATAGCCAAATGTCCCTCCCTGCTCTGACATCCTACCTTCCAAGGGCCTTTCCAGATTTGACATTCTACATTTCAAAAGCCCTCTCAGCTCCTAGGATGTCAAGTTCTATGTTCCAAGGTCCCTCCTAGCTCTGACATTCTATGTTCTAAAGTCCCTCCCAGCTCTGACTTTTTATATTCTAAGTTTTTATCCAGCTCTGATACTATGTTCTAAGGTTCCTCTCTGCTTTGACACTCTGTGTTCTAAGGTCCCTTCCTATGTTTTATATCCTAGAGGAGCTCCCAGCCCTAACATTTAGGATCATGCAGGACATGTAAATTAAATAAAAATTAGACGATGGTGGTGATGGGGAGAACTGGAGGGATAATTAGGTAGGGACAGGGAGCAAAGGAGGCAGAGGAGTGGGCAAGGGGAGCAGCAGACACATAGTAGGTGAGAAGGGATCAGAGAGAGGACATCAGCTGGGGTACAACAGAACCAGAGGTCCCAAAAGAAATCTGCTAAAGGGTCTGCCCTGGATTATTAGGTGGCAGGGGGCACTGCAGGGAATGCGAGGCTGGTGGGGGCACAAACGCAACACATGCTTGGGGAGCTGGGGGTGGGGAATACCTGGTGTATGCAGGGATGTCTGCTTTGTGGGATGCCTTTCAAGGGGCACCAGGAAAGGACAGTTAGAAGCGGGTGTTGGCACATGCGGGGATACCATCTGGAGGAAGCTCTAGGAGGAAGGTGTTGCACACAAGGATATCTGCTTGAGGGATGCCAAGGGGGCCTTCCGGCGGGGTATTTGGAAGGAGTTGGTGCACGTAGAGATGCCATGGGGAGGAGGATTCTAGAGGGTAGGGGAAGGTGTTGGTGCATGCAGGAAAGTCTGCTTGGGGAATGCCATCCAGGGGCCTATCTCTCGGGGAAGGGGGCGGTGGTGCATTCATGAGGGCTAGGGAGGGTATTTGGCGGAAGGTGCGGACGGCGGGGAGTAGGGGCTCGCTCACCCGCCTCTTGCACAGGTACTGCACCACCTGGTCGGGTGTGGTGCCCAGCACATGCTGGCGGAAGAGAAGCAGCGCGCACACGAAGCCGTCGCGGCCACTGATGAAGCGGGACTCCAGGTAGAAGGCGCGGCCGTCCCAGCCCAGCAGGCGGGTGCGCACCTCGAAGGGCTCCAGCAGGCGCAGCGAGCGGCGGTAGCGCGCGCACGAGGCGGCCAGCACCGCGTGCGCCCCGAGCGCGCGCAGGGCCCCGAGCACCCCGCAGCGTGCCAGATGCGCGGCGCGCGCCACGTCCGCCTCGCGGAGGTAGCGCGCGTTATTCATATGCCGCAGCAGGTCCAGGTCGGAGGGGAGCACTCGGCCGGCGTAGCTCTGCTCCGCCAGCAGGTCGCGCACGGGCGGCTGCAGCAGCTGGGCGCGTAGCACAGCCAACGGTACGCGCACCAGGTACCAGCCGTCCAGCAGGGAGAAGTAGGCGGCCGCCAGCCCCAGCGCCACCAGCAGCCACAGCATCCCGGCGGCGGCAGCGGGCGGGGACGGAGCGGAAGGCTGGCGAGCAGCGAGAGACTGAGCGCACGCCGGATGCGAGGGCCCCCCCGCGGCCTGGGGACCGGGAGAGAGACCGGGAGAGAGAGCGAGACACTGAGCGAATGCGGCGCATGGGAGAAACCATCCGCGGAAGCCGGGCGAGGGGGAAAAGCGCAAGGCTGGGCGGTCCCCGCAACGTAGCTCCTCCCTTCCTCTCGCTCTCCCCCCCTGCCCCTCCCAGTCTTGGTTCATTCCGCCTCCAGGTCCAGCAGCGCCGGCTTTAGGTTTTCCTCCCGGAGCTCTGGGGTCACTGGCCCCGAGTCCCATCCTCGCCAGGCTCCCACCCAACGCTGTGAGAGCTACGACGCCACCTGCCGGCCGAGTCCAGGAACTTCATTCCCCCCCAGGCGGATGATTCTCGGGGAATATTCCAAGTCTGTCTTGGATGTGCAAGTCAGAAGCTACTGTTGCAGGCTGAGGCCCTGGCCGGCTGGTTCAGCGTGCCCAGCGCGCGAGCTTGCCACGATCCCCTCTCCCCTTCCCCAAGAATGCCGCAGTCCAAAAGCTAGGCCCCTCCACAGGATCGATAATACATTTCAGGGTGGGGGCACAACACAAGCTCCGGGAGGGAGGGGAATATTGGCTTTGTTCTAGGAGGGGTAACAAGGTGATGTGCCAATTGCACCATATTCAGTCAGAAAATTTATAGATTTCATAGGCAGCAAGGTGATGCTGGGGATAGAACGCCGAGCTTGGAGTCAGAAAGACCTGAATTTGAATTCTGCCCCAGATGCCTACTAGCTGTATGACCCTGGGCCAATCTCCGGTTATTTTCTCCGGAAAAAGGGATAAATAGGAGTTAAAGAATACAATAACAGCGCCTCACCGGATTGTTCTAAGGATGACTATATAATTTCTGGTTATTTATCATCATCATTACTGAAAGGAGATTTGGAGCTCATCTAATCTATTTTTGCTAGTTAATGCCGAAGTGGGACTAGGACGATTACGACGACTATCTAATTAGTCTCCTAATAAACTCTGTGACTTGTGGCAGCTCATTTCCCTTTCCTGGGCCTGATTTTGTCTTCTCAGTAAAATGATGGGCTACAGCAGAGGTTGGTGACCTGGGGCTCACAGGCACGGGCTAAGTCAGTGGTTCTCAACCTTCCTAATGCCTGGACCCTTTAATACGCTTATGTGGGTACCTTTGCATGTGGGCGGACCCGCAGGGAGAGGGATAGAGGAGCGGTGTCTGGATTCCTAAGACCATCGGAAATAGGTCTTAGGTGACCCCTGTGACCCCTGTGAAAGGGTGGATTGCAACCCACAGGTTGAGAACCACTGGTCTAAGTGGTGCAGGGATAGATTTCAGGGCATCTATCAATTAGCATGAGAAAGAATTACATCTTTAGTTTGAATTACCCTTTACTTGAAATTTAGCATTTCCTTCAAATATGAATGGAAGTAGAAACCCATGGTAGTCCACACCAGACTGCTAAAAGGGGTCCATGGCACAAAAAAAGGTTAAGAACTCCTGGATTGGAGAATCTTTAGGGTCCCACAATGCCGCTCTAAATCCTACAACCCTCCTTTTTCTCCCTGGCAAGGAAGGGATCTTGGAGTCCGACCTGGGTTCACATATGCCCACAGATACTTTCTGACGCTGGGATGTTGAGCAAATCACTCAGTCAACTTCTCAAAACCCAGGTTGTCTTACATGTTAAATAGTTTAAAAAAAATAATGCATACTACCTAGAGTCCTTGGGACAGACAAGTAGGGTAATATATGCAAATTGCTTTGTAAATCTGAAAATCTATGTAAATGTCAGCAATTCTTTTCCTTCCCTTGACTCCTGGCACAGTCTGCCTTGGGGCCTTACTTAGGGCTTTCCCAGGGGATGAGGTTCCTGGGTTAGTGGGATTCTCTCTAGCCTGGTGTTTAACACAGGAGTTGTATGATCAGAACTGTGTATTTTAAGAAGAGTCAGGATGTTGTTGTTTAGTCATGTTCAACTTTTTGTGACTAGCAGAGATACTGGAGTGGCTTGCAATTTCCTTCTCCAGCTCATTATACAGATGAGGAGACTGAGGCAAACAGGGTAAAGTGACTTACCTCCAGGGTCACACAGCTAGTAAATGTCTTCTGCCAGATTTGAACTCAGGAAGATGAGTCTTCCTGACTCCAGGCCCAGCCTCTATCCACTGTACCACCTAGCTGGCTCAGTCAGGATACCTGGGTTTTATTTTAGGCTCTGCACTGACTTGCTATGTGACTCTGGGCAAGTCACTTCTCTCTGGACCTCAGTGTGTTAATCTAGTAATTATCTAGGAGCTGTGAGTTGGAAGAGGGATTAGATTGGGCCCCTGAGGTGGGGATAGGTGGCAGAACCAGTGACAGTAGATGAAAGTTTGAGATGCAGATTTTAGAAAAATCTTGATTTTTTTCTTAAATAATAGTCTTGATTTAAGGGAAGAAAAAAATTAAAGTTACTTAAAATTAGAATGGGTTGTCAATGGAGTTTTTCAAGCAGGAAATTCTAGTTGAGGTATGAGTTCCATCTCTGACATGTATCCCTTCCCTTCTCCCTACATCAGCTTCTCCATCTGTAAGGAGGGGGTTGGATTAAATGACCCCAACAAGCTTCTTCCCACTCCCAGACCATGGGACACCCCTTCCCCCAGATCCCTCACTCAATCACCCTTGAGATCCTAACCCCAAGCTTTCCAAGGGCAGGAATGGTACACAAACTTATTAACCTGTCAAGGGAAATGTCTTTTCCACTTCTTGGGCCTTCTCTGCCCAGATGGACCCCTCGTTTGGAAATAGAGAAATGGTGTGTGATCCTGGGTAAATCACTTAACCCCAACTGCCTCAAAAAGAAACCAACAGGGGGCAGCTAGGTGGTGCAGTGAATAGAGCACCGGCCCTGGAGTCAGGAGGACCTGAGTTCAAATATGGCCTCAGACACTTGACACACTTACTAGCCGTGTGACTTTGGGCAAGTCACTTAACCCCAATTGCCCTCCAAAAAAAAAAAAAAGCAAAAAAAAAAGAAACTAACAAAAAGGAAATAGACAAATAGAAGGAGAGCCTTATAGAACCCTGGATTGGGGGTATAGAGATCTGGATTCTAGTATCACCTCACCAACATCTTTCTTTCAATTCAGTTGAAGTCCCTGAAACATACATTCATTTTGACTTTGTATTTCCAACAATTAGCACAAAATCTTAAACAAAGTAGTTACTCAATAAATACTTGTGGAATCAGGATCCCTTATTTTGTACCAGGCACCAAAGTAGGGAGTAGACATAAAAAGAAAACAATGAAACAGCCTGATAATCTGGGGAAACCACAAGAAAGGAGTGGACTGCAACATGAACACAGATAAATAAATAATTTTTAGAGCTTTACTAACTGAAGAGATGAGGAAAGCCTTCCCTTGGGAGTTGCCACCTGAGCTGAGCCTTTCAGGAAGCTGAGCGTTTATAAAGTAGAAGAGAGGAGGAAGTGCATTATGTCCCTGGAGGGCAATCTGTGCCAAGGCATGAAGGTGAGATAGAGTGTCAAATTCAGGGAATAAGGTAGGTCAGTGTGACTGGAATAGAAAGAACATAGAGAGGGAAGGAATAGAAAATGTGTCTGGAAAGGCAGCTGAGAGCCAATTCATGGAAAGTTTTCAATGCCAGGCTGAAGATTATATTTTATCTTAGAGAAGACACCCAGAACCTAGAGTCTATGAACTTAAAGAAAGTTTTTATAACTATTTTAGTAGTTATTTTAATAGTATAAGTAGTATAGTATATATATTATATAAATAGAAGAGTATAACTATTTTTAATAGTTTTATAACCATTTCACTATAATTGCTTTCCTTTGTAATCTTACGTATTTTAATTTATACATTTAAAAACCTTTCTGAGGAGGGATCCAGAGATGTCTGTCACCAGACTGCCAAAGGGATCCATGACACACAAAAAAGGGGAAAGACCCCTGGTTTAGGGTCAGGAAGAAGTGACTGAAAATTATGGAGCAGGGGAGTGAAGTGGACAGTCATGTGTCTTGGAACAGGGATTTGGCAGCTGGGTGAAGGATGGATTAGAGAGGGGAATGGACTCAAAGGAGGACAACCAGTTAAGAGACTGTTGCAGTGGTCCAGGTGAGAGGTGGTGAACTTGTATGGAGGTTGTGTGAGCAGAATGAAGAGGAGTGAGGGGAGAGGGAGGGAGAAACTGGGAGACCCAAGGCCTGGAGTCAAAGGAAAAGGCATGGCCCTGCTCTTGGGAAGCCCTTGGTCTGAGGTTCTCACAGCCTGATTTTTGCAACTGTGAGGATTAGAGATAAATGTATCTAACAAGCTTTATAAACCTTAAAATCTTATCTAAATGTCACCTACTATTGTAGTCATTGTAATAATGATAAACAAGGTGGGGAACAGAGAAAGAAATACAGCAAGGTGGGGAGAAAGATGTAGAGAAGGAAGAATAGAGGAGAGGAGAGGGATGGGTGGGGGGTGACGGGAGATGGCAAGAGAAAGATAGAGGTAAGGCTGTAGATCAGTCTAAGAAGAAATCCCTTTATTACTCCCAGAGAAGGATTATGTGTAGAATTCCTTCCCTCCATTCCTAGACAGCTTCCCCAATTGTGGGACATTTCTTAGCCAGAATGTGTCTCCCTGGGACCCTCTCCCCTCATCATCCCCCTTCATTCATTCCTGCCTCTTTCTCATTAGGTGATCCTATGATTTCTACCTCAGACTCAGAGGCTTAGGGAAGCCCCAACAAGGACATTCCTTTCCAGGGAGACCCCATAGTCTGATTTCTCCATTAACCCTGCTGCCTGATTTCTTCTGCTGAGGTTTCCCCAGGCATCTCAGAAGCTTGGAATTGGACTCAGGCCCAGGACAGTTGAGATGAGTAACAGAAGGAAGAGTATGAGTCCTGCTGAGCAGACAGGTGGCCCAGAGGAGATTCCTGTGGCTGGGCTAAGGTCCACATCTGGCTGGGTATTCACTGAGTTGTACAAGTCTGTGTAGCAGCAGATCTGTAAGTGTTTCTGGCCAATGCTGTCAGAGTTTGAAACCTGACAACTGATCTCAGAGGACTTGGTAATGATGATGTTGCCTGTAAAGGGGCAGTCTGTGTGGAAGATGGGGAAGGAAGGAGGGTGATGCAAAGTCCAGGTTGAGTAAGAAGAAAATTTTCTGGATTTGAGGCCCTCTTTCTCCAACTCTGTTTTACTGTTGATGGTACTGCTACCTTCCCAGTGACCCAGGCTCAAAACCTCGGTGTCTCCTCACTCTCCTTCATCTCACATATCCAATCCATTGCCAAATCTTGTCAGCTTTACCTTCACAACTTCTCATGTTGATGTCTCCTTCCCTCCCTTTACACAATTACTACCTTGGCACAAGCCCTGACCACCTCTTGCCTGGAATATTCCAATAGCCTTCTGGTTGACCTCCTTGCCTCCAGTCTCTCCCCACTCCAGTCCCTCCCACACCCAGCTACAAAAGTGATTTTCCTACAGCATGGTTCTAACTTTGTCACCACCACTTACTCAACAAACTTTACCAGCTCTATTATCTCCAGGATCAAATATAAAATCCTTTGTTTGGCATTAAAAGCTCTTTCTAACCTGGCCCCTTCCTACCTCTCCAGTCTTATATATTACTCCTATACACATACTCCATGATCCAGTCATATTGGCTCAGTTACTATCCTTCACGTACAACTCTCTGTGTCTTATCCTGCCTGTCCCTCATGCCTGGAATGCGCTCGCTCCCTCCTTCACTCTGCCTCTGAAAATCTCTGGCTTCCTTCGAGGCTCAGTTCAGTTGGTCATCTTTCTCCCATCCCCCTCAGCTGCTAGAGCCTTCCCTTTTAATGTACCTTCCTCCTACTCTATTCTATATGGATCTTTTATAACCTGTTTATTTGATTGAAGCTTCTTGACCACTTTTTTCCCCCTTTTTGTATTACTGATGCTTCTTGGCACAGGGCACATAGTAAATGCTTAATAAATGTTCACTGACTGACTGATTCAAGTCACGAGACTGTAGACTTTAGAAATGGAAAGTGCTCTTAGACACCATCCAATCTCATCACTTTACAGATGAGGACACTGAGGCAGGGAGAGGGCCAGTGTCACACAACTAGCAAGCAGTGAGGCTGAGTTTAGAACTAAGGTATTCTGACTTGTAAGTCGATTTCTCTCTTCAGCCGTGTTCCTCCCTACCTCTCCTACACAGAACACGTGTTTTATGGTTTTGGAGTCCTCCTGACTCTGGCCATGCACTCCTCTTGCCTCGCTACCAGTGAGAAAATACTTACCTGAATCCGTAGAGTGCTCTCTGGTGTGTTCAGGAGGGCGCGTGCTGATGTTCTCGCATTTGGTGATGTGATGTCTGTGGGTTGCTGGCACCTCAGAGTCTGACCTGGCATGGGGTCTGGGGGGTGGGAAGGAGAAATGAAGTATCAGCTGAGAGATGGCTTGTGTCTGGCCTCAACTCAGCCAATCTTTGCATCTGAGTAACCGTTAATGGTGGTCTGCAGCCCTCTCACAGCTGTTATCTTATTGAATTCCCTCATTCTCAGCCTCTTCCTTAGAAAGCCTTCCTGGATAGACCCAGCACATCCTACTGTCTGTCCTAGGTACCCCCTCACTGTAGTGTGTGTGTGTGTGTGTGTGTGTGTGTGTGTATTGTGGCCTATTTAGTATCTATCGTGTGTCCCCCAACTTAGACAGGGGCTCCTTTTCCCCACCTCTGAGGGTATGTAATTTTCTCTTTCATAAAACCTTCAGTCTGCAGAGAGAGAAGCATCCTCAGGCAGGTTTCTGCAAGAGACTATCTACATATCGATATTGAGGAGGGACCAGTAAGGGGCAAAAGGCAGGACCACTCAGAAGGAAAGTGACAAAGGGCTAGAATTAGAGAGATGAGGGCAAAGAGAGAGAGAGCAAGAGGGGGGATGGGAGAGAGGAGAGGGAAAAGGAGGAGAGAGAGAAAGAGGGCTGGGAGAGACGAGAGAGAGAAAGATTGGGGGGGAGGGTGTGGAGAGACATACCTAGAAGGAGAAAGACATAGGCAGAGAAAGACAAAGAAAAACAGAAACAAGATGGCTAGGTAGCATAGTGAATAGAGCACTGGCCCTGGAGTCAGGAAGACCTGAGTTCAAATCCAGCATCAGACACTTAGCACTTACTAGCTGTGTGACCTTGGGCAAGGCACTTAAATTGTCCAGCCTTCCCCCCTCCAAAAAAAGACAAATAAAAGAAAAGCAGAGACAGAGAAGAGGGGAGAGGCAGACACTCAGAGAGATAAGAAAGAGACAAGGTCAGAGAGATGAGAAGAGATGGGTGACAAATCAGTAAACAGGGCTATGAGTGCCCAGCCAAGTGCCCAGAACCTAGGAAATACATAATAAAACCTTGTTGATTGACTGATCAAAGCAAGTACTAAGTACTTACTGTGTACAGGGCCCTGTTTTTAGGACTAGGGACAGAAAGATGCAAAACGCCCTCAAGGAACAGTCTAGTAGGGAAGATAAACCATGTGCCCAAATAATTGTAGCATGCACTAAAGTCCAATGATTGCAAAGGAGAGGTCCAGGCAGACCTGAAGGACTCCAGGGGAGAAATTGAGGCAGACAGAGGTTAAGTGGCTTGTTAATAAATGTCTGGGGCTGGATTTGAATTCAGGTCTTTCTGACTCTATCCCCAGCACTTAATCTAGGCAACCTAGATACCTCTTTCAAACTGTATTTTCAGCCGGTAAGGAAGCTAGAGGGAGGGGTGGGCTTAAGAAACACTTCCTGAAGGACTTGGTCCCCTTCCTTGGAGCTGGACATGAAGGCAAGGGAAATCCTTTGATTTCAACACCCAAAGTGAAATGTAGTTTTAGAAAAGCATTGTATTGTACTAATCACAACTGTTCTCACATGGGTTAAGTCCTTTGATATGTTACAAAATGTTTTCCCTGTTATTCTCTCATATGAATGAAATGATAAAGGTAGCTAACATTTATATTGCATCGTCAAGTTTTCAAAGAGACACACACATATACACATTGACTATATGTGTATATATGTATATGCAGAGTATCAGTAGATCTGATCTTCACAACTCTGTAAGATAAGTTTTATTTATTATATTTAGATGAGGAAATTAGGGGCTCAGAATGGTCAGGTAATTTCCCTAGGTTTATATAGCTAGCAAGTATCCAAGGTGGGTTTTGAATCCAGATCTATCTTTCTCCAAATTTGGAACTCTTGTCTGCTATGTGCCAATGTCTCCCGCTTTGAAGATAGGAACAGTAAGACTTGGCAGTCGGGAGGAAGGACCACTTATTAGATATATTATAGATGAGATTCATGGTCCTTTGTCCAAGAAAGGGTCAAGCTATATGGCATCTATGGTCAATCAATCAATGAACATTTATTAAGCACCTACTATGTTTTCTATAAAGACTGTGCATTTATTAAGCATCTACTGGGGATGCAAAGGCAAGAGTAAAACAAAATAAAACAAAAACCATCCCTTCTAAATCTGAGATTCTCAGAGACTTGTTCCAGGTTACATCATCATCACCGTCATCACCATCATCATCATCATCATTTACATAACACCTCCTATGTGCTGGGCACTATGCTAAGTGCTTTAGCAATATTATCTCATTTAGATCCTCACAACAATCCTAGGAGATGGGCTGTTATTTATCTTCATTTGACAGATGAGGAAACCGAGGCAAACAAAGGTTCAATTACTTGCCCAGGATGAGATAGCTAGGAAGTATCTGAGGTTGGATTTGAACTCAGGTCCTCCTCATTCCAGGCCCAGTGTTCTACCCACTGCACCACCATCTTTCCTCTAGGACTCAGTGGCAGAGCCAGGGAGAAAACACAAGTCCCTTCCCTCCCAGGCTCAGGGCTCTTTGCACTGAATCATAGATTTTTTGTTATGTCGGTTTTAGTCTTGGGTCTATTGCCTCATTGCTGTGTGATCTTGGGCAAGTTAATGCCTACTTTTCTGTCTCAGTTTCCTCTTCTGTTGAATGGGTACAACAATCACTTGCCTGCCTGCCTCCTGTTTACTTCTGTGGAATAAAGGAGGGGAAGGAGATTTGGAAACATCGTAGGGATCTTGAAGGAAGCACTTGAAAGAGGCATCTAGGTTGCCGAGATTAAGTGCTGGGGATAGAGTCAGGAAGACCTGAATTCAAATCCAGCCCCAGACAGTTATTAACAAGCCAATTAATCTCTGTCTGCCTCAATTTTATCCACTATAAAATGAGAATAATAACCCCAGTCTCCCAGGGTTTTTGTGAGGATCAAATGAAATAATAATTTTAAAGCCTCTGAGACATAATATATACTTGATAGATTTTCCCCTCTTCTTTTCTTTCCCCCTTCCTTCCTTCCCTTCTGTAATGTTAGTGGGATATAAGAACTTCCCTGCCCATTTATAGGTCTCACTGGGGAGCCCATTCAGGAAAGCTTGCTTAGGGGAGGCTTACTTGTAGGAAGGGTTTCATACCTTTTGTTAATTTCTGATTAGGTAGGAGGGTGGTGTTGCCCTCTGGCTCTAAAAGGGGTGTAAATATGCTGAGGTTAGCATTTCGCTTTGGAGCTCACTCAACAGACTGTTTTTGTGATTTGACCAGATGGGTGGCTATTAAGGAGCCCCCAGCTCTGGTGCTTCTTTCTGTAGTAACTATGTATGTAGTACCTTGGTCAGACAGTGGGATCTGTCTGTTGATCTGTGCTAATTTCTCATATAGTTAGAAGCCCCATCTGTTGGTCTTTATTTCTCTGCTTGTATTTTCTGTTTTCTTTGTTTGGATTTTCTCTGAAGTTCACAGTGCTGACTTTTCCCCTGAACTAATGAATGTAATTTTAAAAGATTGTTGATCCCTTAAACAGCTATCTTTCCTTGTAAAGCAGATCTAAGAACCTGTGCTAGCAGCCATCCTGGGTATGCCACTGTGGTTGCTGCTACACTTTCCTTCCTTCCCTTCCTTCTTTCCCTCCCTTCTTCTTTCTTTCCTCTTTTTTTCCTTCCTTCTTTCCTTCCTTCCTTCTCTCTCTCTCCCTCCCTTTTTCCCTCCCTCTCCCTCCCTCCCTCCCTCCCTTCCTTCCTTCTTTCCTTCCTTCCTTCCTTCCTTCCTTCCTTCCTTCCTTCCTTCCTTCCTTTCCCCTCCCTTCCAGCTCATGGCATCTTTGAATCAGAAGCATCTGGTCACATCCTTACTTAACATTGGAGCCCTTTTTCCAGAATCCCTGACAGTTGACCATCTAGCATTTGCTTGAATAGATCCAATGATAGTTCATTGTCTAATAATCCTAGAATTATAATTATCACGGAACTATTGTTGTTAATTTTAGAGACAAAGAAGAGGAAGATCCCAGGGTCTGGAGAGACCATAGTAGTTTAGGATTTACCATACTGAGACCCTAGGACCAGCAGCCAGGTGAAGAACAAGGAAAGACCACATGGTGTATTATTTCTGTTTTTCAGTTCTGATGACCATTTCTTTATAGTTGACCTTTTAGGAGGAGGGTCCAGGCCATCCAGTTGTGTCCCCAGGGATGGTGACCTGAGCCTAGGTGTTTGACCTCCCTGCCTTAGGGGTTCCTGAGAGCCTGGACACAGGATATGTCCTACAGGATGCGGGAAGCTTCCTGATAAGCTGTAAGACAGGGATAAGTGACTTTTGGGTGACTATTTCCCTCACTGTCTCCCTGATTCAAACAATCAATAAACATTTATTAAACACCTACTATATGCCAGACATTGTGCTGAGTAAATGCTGAGAATGAAAAAAGAGGCAAAAAAGAGGCAAAAAAGATGCATAAGGCATTTACAATGTAATGGGGGAGACACCATGCAGACCAACACATACAAAGTAAGCCATATACAGGATAACTAAATGCTTTCCCTATATTATCTTCTTTGATCCTTACAATAACCCTGGGAAGTAGGTGCTGTTGTTATTCCCATTCTATAGATGAAGAAACTGAGCCTGAGAGAGGTTAAGGGACTCGTCTAGGGTCACACAGTAAATGTCTAGTAAGTGCTTAGCACAGTGCTGCAGTAAGCTTGTTAATAAGTGCTTGTTCTCTTTCTCCCATTGCTGACTCCATCACACCTCCCCCTGCTGGTCAGTTAAAGGTTATCTGGTGCATCTTTGAGAAGAGCTCTGTGAGCGACGCTGGACCTTTCTTTGAAGAGAGGTCCAGCGTAGGTGAGGGGCTTGCTGGCAGCCCCCCATCTGATAAGTGTCAGAGCTAGGGCTTATCCAATGGCAGTTCACTTCAACACACACTTAGGATTTTACCTACTGTGTACAAGGCACTGGGGGTAGGACCCAGTCCCTCCCAGTCCTGGGTTCTTTCTACCGTACAAATCTTTGTATTTTACAAATGAGGAAACGCTTTCAGAAAAGTAAATTCATGTCAGACATTGCTCGTGTTCTCATTAACACGGGGAACTCACCCATGAGGAAACTCTTTCCACCGATGCAGGCTGGCCCCTTCTTTGTGACTTAGGGAAGTGTCTAGAGCATTGAGAACAAGCTAAATGACTTGGCCAAGTCACACGGTGAGGATGGATCAGAGGTAGGACTTGAACCCAGGTCGTATCTTGGCTCTAGGGGGTTCTCTTTTTCTCTATCCACTCTAACCTGCTGCCTCCCAGTAGAAAGAACGACTAATTTCTTTTTAGACATTTTAGACAGTTTTTGATGCCTTTTGTGTTTATATTACCTTCATTTCAAAATATCTCTCTCCTCTGTCCCCTACTTAGAGAATCATCTCTTGTAGCAGGGAAAGAAAAGGAAAGAAAAGGGAGAGAAAGAGTTTAGGGAAGGAGGTAGATAGGTGGCAAGCATTTATGAAGCTCTTACTGTATGCCAGGCACTGCGTTAAATGCTTGGGCACACAAAGAAAATTCCTGCCCTCAAGGAGCTTACATTCTAATGGAAGAAAATAACACTCAAAAAGGAAGCTGAAAAGCTGAAGGTGAGGGATGGGGGTGGGGTGAGTAGAGTGGGGATTGGCAATGGCACTGAGAAGAAAACTGCACCACGACTTTTGGGACACTCTGTGTGCATACTTGTCTTTATTTCTCCCTGTGGACTTCCTGGGAGATTTCTGGCCCCAAGGCCTAGAGTGGTACCTGCCTGGCGCGTGATAGGGGCTTTATAAATAGGTGTTTGTTGAATGACGGGAATCTTCTCAAGCTTCTTTGAATTCTTCACATTCATGTTTTCTTAAGGTGCCGTAACATCCCATTACACTCATGTACCACAATGCGTTTAGCCATGTCTTGATTGATGGAAATTCGCCTTATATCTGGGTCTTTGTACTTTAAAATATGCTGCTATAGATGTTTTGGTGTAGGTGGGACTTGTCTTTTCTTCTTTGGCTCTCATCTCTAAAGTGCTTCATAGGTTGTTGTTGTTCATTCGTTTCAGTCTGTCCTATGCTTCATGACCCCCTTTGGAGTTTTTATTTTTGGCAGAGATCCTGGAGTAGTTTGCCATTTCCTTCTCATTTTAAGGATAAGAAAACTGAGCCAATCAGGGTTAAGTGACTTGCCCAGGGTCACACAGCTACTAAGTGCCCGAGGTTGGATTTGAATTCAGGAAAACAAGTCTTCCTGACTCCAGGCCACCTACCCACCTCTTGGTTACTACTAGACTAATTAACAAATTGATCATGCACAAGTCCTTGGCTTTTTACTGATTCCAAGCCCAGTACTCTATCCATTGTGCCACTAACTGCCTGCTTTGCACTTTTTTTTTCCAGTTAAAAAGCATTTTCTTTCCACCCTTCCTTTCCTCCTCACCCCATCCCCCCAATGAGAAAGAAAAACAAAGAAAAAGAAAACTCCTGTAGCAGATATGCATAGAGAAGCAGAACAAATTCCCACAGTAGCCACACGTACAAAAATGTGTGACTTGTTCTCCACCTTGAGTCTGTCACCTCCCTTCTCCTCAGGAGGTGGTTGCAAGCTTCCTCTGCAGGGCTGTGTGGTCATATCTGGTCACTTCGTGGACTGGTGTTCCAAAGGCTCTCAAAACTGTTTTCCTCTATAATGTCGTTGGCATTGCATAAATTGCCCTCCTACTAGTATTTGTTCATTTTATTCTGCATCAATTCACTTAAGTATTCTCCATTTCCTCTGAAACCATCTCTTCATTTCTCCTAGCACACTGCTCTTCTTCTATGTGTGTGTGTGTGTGTGTGTGTATATATATGTATGTATATGTATATGTATGTATATATATATATATAGATAGATATAGATATAGATATAATTTGTTCAACTATTCCCCAATAGGTGAGCACTCCCTTAGTTTAATAATAATAGCAAATATTTATATAGCCCCTACTATATGTCAGGCACATTATAAATATGATGTCATTGGATCCTTACAACAACCCTAGGAGGTAGGTTTTATTTTATCCCCATCTTACTGTTGAAGGAACAGGGGCAAACAAAGGTGAAGTGACTTGCCCAAGGTTATACAGCTAATAAGTGTACCGAGGCTGGATTTGAACTCAGGTCTTCCCAACTCTATGGCCAGAACTCTCTCCACTACACCACCTAGCTGCCAGCACAAAAAGAGCTCCTATAATTTTTTTTTTTTTTTAATATATGGGTCTTTTTATTCTTTCTTTGATCCCTTTGTGTCTTTAGCCCAATAGTAATATTGCTGGGTCAAAATAATTTACAATTTAGTGACTTTTTAGGCATAATATCAAATTGATTTCCAGAATGGCAAGATCAAGTCATAGTGTATTAATGTGCCTGTTTTCCCATAGCCCCTCCAACATTTTCCATTTTCATAGGATAGGGACTGGACCTATGATGTCACTGGTATGGAAAATTCCCTGGTGAGAAATTATGCACTAATTAATACATTATAAATTTGTTATAATTTTAATTAAACTTGTTAAAATTCTAATTAAAACAATGAGTTAATTATACTAGTCATATTAATAATCAATCATTATATTAATTATAATTAAAATTATGAATAAATTAAAATTATAGGTAACATAGAATATCTTGGCTAATTTACAATTTTGCCAAAAAAAAAAACAACAGAATTTTGCACAACACCATTTAATACAAGGAAAATCTTAACAATTAGGAACTGGACCTTTGATTTTATTGATATAGAAAGGGCCCATTAAAGAAATTCCTCTGTCATCATAGGTATTATCTATATTATCTATATTTTATAGCCTCTGACTCTACCCTTGAGGAGTTACCTACATTTGCCCAAGGTCACGCTACAAGTATGTGTCCAGGTCAGGATTTGAATACAGGTTGACCTGGTTCCAAGGCCAGCTTTCCATTCACTGTCATTCTGCCTCTATAATGATTAGAGCTATCTGAAAAAATGGTACATATTACCTTGGAGGGTAGTGACTTTGACAGTTAAATTTATTCATTGTGTAGAGGTTGGACCAGATGACTTTTGTGGACCTTCCATCTTTCTATCTATAAATGACAGAACTTCAGAATTGAAAGACCCTCTAATCCAGCTTATGTTTCTTGAACAAGGACCAAGTGATCTTCCAACCTCTGTTTTAGACCTTTTATCCTTACATCCAATCTAAATTTCCTCTTTCAAATTTATTTCAGTTCTGCCTTCTAAGGCCAAGCAAAGCAAATCTAATTTTCTTTCACGTGGCAGCTCTTAACATATTTGGTGGGAGAAAGCTGTCATGTCCCTATCCCCCCATAGTCTTCTACAGTCTAAACATCCCCATTTCCTTTGACTAATGCTCACATGGTACCATTTACCATGCTGGTTGCCCTCTTCTTCATGCAGTCCAACTGGTCAATATTATTCTTTTTATTTTTTGGAAGCAATTGGGGTTAAGTGACTTGCCCAGGGTCACACAGCTAGTAATTGTCTAAGGCTGCATTTGAACTTGGGTCCTCCTGACTTCAGGGCCAGTGAGTAAATATCATTCTTAAAATGGGATGTTTAGTACTCAAGCAGTTATTCCATATGTGATCTGACAAGGGCAAAACACAGATTAATCACCTTCTTAGCTAATCAATCAATCATTCAGCATTTGTTAAGTATCTAATGTGTATCAGATAGAGAGATGTAGGCAGGCCCCCTCCCCATCAGGAAGACCTGGGTTCCAGTCTGCCATCTGCTACAAGGCTGAGCAAATCACTTGCACTGAAAGTGCCCACAGCCAGTGGTGTCTGACTCGGGCAGAAAAAGATCTCTGCAGCCTATTGACTTAGAAAACCAGGTATTCGTATGACTTTCTGTTGTATCATATTTTTATTTTGTTAAAATTTTCCAGTTACATTTTAATCTGGCTTAGGCTACACTTGCTGGACATTGATTCCTCTGCCCTTGGTAACTCTTTAGGATTCTAAATTGCAGAGCAGGTGGTAGCCTTAATTGATAGTTTCCTCACTGAAGAACCCCCTATATTGGTGAATTTCTAGTTTCAGTTCCTACCTTATGCCATTGTGTTAGTTACTGTGCAAAGGGATACAGAAGTGACATTGTTGTTGTGTTTAGCCTTCATTCTCGAAGAGGACCATGGCATCAGGGCAATGATGACATGACTTGCAGTTGACTTTGATTTGAGTGAGGGAGGGCTATGCAAAGTCACCAGCCTCACTTTTTCTTCCAGAGCCATCTGGATCCAGTGACCTGATATTCATCAGGATGACTGGAGATGACCCAGGATGCAGTAGGAGACCCTGGCCCTTTAAGGCTAAGGTCTTTTCAGGTGCTCACTTTGAGTGAGGTAACACCCATTCAGTGAACAGGCCTCTTTAAGAAGTGAGTCAAGGGATGACCCCTTTAATTGAAAAAAAAACTCAAACTGGGAGCAAGATAGGGTGTGACCAAATAAAATAGGCATTAGGCATTAGTGGCCAGATTTATTCTAAGCAATCACAGGGTCTTTGGAGTAGAGCCATTGGGGAGTAAATCGTCCTGCCTTTTCCAGTAGCTATGGTGATACTGATTTATTTATTATTCCCTGGGTTAGAGGTAGAGGGTAGAGGAAGAGGAGGGGAAGAAGTTAAACTGTGGATCTATGATCTTGTCCTCGGGGAGTTGATTTTTTGATCCCAAGTATAAGACTTTACATTTATCTCTACCACAAATATCACATATGTCCAATGAGATAATAATTGTAAAGTGCTTAGCACAGTGCTTAGCACATAGTAAGTGCTCTATTAATATGAGCTATTATTATTCCTATTACTACCACACCTTTTCCTTATCCCCCTCACCCCTTACCTAAATGCCTCTTCTCTACACAGTCTTATAGTACCCAGAATCTATAGTCAAAGGCTCCATCCTCTTAAACCAAGAGACATCTGACAGACCCTGGTAATCTTGTAGTTCCTATAGGATTGTGAATGCATTTCATTCATCATAGCACCACCCAATGAGCCTTTGTGTTTGGAGGTACATTCCTCTTTTGCTTTTTCTGTCTTCGAGCTTCTTCCAGGAAGTTGGGCTGGTTATGCAAATTACTTTGGACTGCTTCTCAAAAAATCTGTGAAAATGGAGACACCTATAATGAGATGGGAGGAACAAATTTCTCTCAAAGGGAGACATTTGCAGTCTAGTTAGACTGGAATATAGGATTGTATAATGAAGAGTAGATGATGAAAAAAGTCTGGGAATGTAATTTAGAGTCTTTTTCTTAAATATCCCATATTCTGGATCTGTTTCTCTCTCTCTCTCTCTCTTTCTCTCTCTCTCCCTCTTTCTCTCTCTCTCTCTCTCTCTCTCTCTCT
>CM053587.1:287396272-287419138 GCA_028646515.1 Pseudochirops corinnae | reverse complement strand
GCATAAGTCATGTAAGGAAAAGGGAATATTTGTCTATCCTGGGTTATGTTTCTAATATCTCTTTTCTCCCCCACATTATGTTTAGGATAAAACTGGACCCTCATTCATAAATGCTTGCTGACTAGTCTTAGAACCATTAAATTCTCTTACTGGGTTTAAGACAGACAGGTCAATTGGACTATTCACTTCCATTCACTCAGCTATTCTTCAGCCTTTGAGACCATTTGTAAAGATTTTCAGCACATCCCTTCCTGCCAGCCCCGGTTACCCTTTGAGCATGGAATATTATGCCTCATTCAGCTTGGATATTCTGTGTTGTGAGGGCTCTCGCATCTTTGACATTCCTACTCCACCTCTGGCAACCTATGTTTTCTGGTCTGTGACTTATGTTGGAATATTGAATCCAGGCATATCTCAAAGGCCTGATTTAAACCTGGTCTCCCTCCCTTGTATAGAGAGGCCTGGGAGTTTAGAAGAATTGGATTCAAGTGTAGACTTTGAAACTTACCACTTATGGGAATTCCAGAAAGTAATTTCCTTTTCTCTGGCTCTCAAATTCCCCATCTGCAGGGGAATATCCAATGATCTGCAAAGGGGCCTTCCAACTTTGACATTTTTTGAGGCAGTGAGTGTCCCTCGCCCCACCGCAAAGCCAACCTCCCACCTTCCATGATGATGTTTGGTTCCCCTCTATTCCCTGGTCTTCTCTTCTCTAAGCTAAACATCCTGACTTTTTAAAACTGATTCTTGAACAGCATGAACTTGAATCCCTTCAGCATTTTCATTGTTCCTCCTGGCTTATCAATGTGTTCATCAAATGTGACATCAGAAATTGCCTGCCTTGCTCCATATGTGGTCTGACCAGGACAGAGGACAGCAGGACTGTCACCTCCCTAGTCCTTAGTACTCTGCCTCTCAGAGCACACATGTGACTCACTGATTTTGCAGTCCATTAAAAGGCCCTGGATATTTTTTCTGAAAGACTTCTCTGCATGAAAGTTGATGAATTCAACCCACATTAAAAGCATGGAGAGAGAAGAGGTCACTTTGGAGTACCATCCCTTATGAAGCTGATTGCTTTTTAAATCCAAATGGCAACTTTTACATTTATCCCTACCAAATCCCATCTTATTAGAGCTGACCCAATTTTCTTTCTTTCTTTCTTTCTTTCTTTCTTTCTTTCTTTCTTTCTTTCTTTCCTTCTTTCTTTGTTTCTTTGTTTCTTTCTTTCTTTCTTTCTTTCTTTCTTTCTTTCTTTCTTTCTTTCTTTCTTTCGCTTTTTGGAGGAGGGAAGGTAGGGCAATTGGGGTTAAGTGACTTGAACAAGATCAAACGGCTAATTTTTGTGTTAAGTGTCTGGGGCCAGATTTGAACTCAGGTCCTCCTGACTCCAGGGATGGTGCTCTATTCACTGTACCACCTAGCCACCCCTGACCCAGTTTTCTAAGAGAACTTTTGGAATTCTTAGATTGTGGGCCAGTGTGTCAACTTCACTTCCCAGCTTTGCGTTGTATTTGGTCCATAAGCATGCAGCTTATTCCCTTATCTAAGTTATTGATTAAAATATTAATAGCACAGGGCCAAGCACATATCCCTGAGACATCCCTTCCAAACTGACATTGAACAATTAATAACTTTTATTAGAGTAGATAGGTGACACAGTGGATAGAGTACTGGGCCCGGAGTCAGGAAGACCTGAGTTCAGATCTGGCCTCAGATACTTCCTAGTTGTGTAATCCTGGACAAGTCACTTAACTTCTGTTTGCCTCAGTTTCCTCATCTATAAAATAAAGATAATAATAGCATCTACCTCTCAGGGTTGTTGTGAGGATCAAAGGAGACAATTGTAAATCTCTTACAGGCACGTAGTAAGTGATATATAATTGTTAACCATTATTATTAGAGTCTCGTCCAGACATCTATCTAGTACTGGATTCATCTAATTGGATTATCATGCAACCCCCACCTCTCTGTCTTGTTCATAAGTAGACCCTGAAAGACTTCACTAAGGACTTTTGCCAAATTATAGGTTAGTAGTATCTAACAGATTCTTCTGCTCAAGGAGTCTAGTAATCTGTCAAAAAAGGAAATGACGCTAGTGTGGCATGACCTGTTCTTGATGAATCATGTTGGAACTTGGTGATTACACTTCCATTTTGAGATGTTAATTATACGTTCTAACATTTTTGTGTGGAATCAAAACCGTGCTTGCTGGCCTATAGTATATAGGCTCTATTCTCTTTCCTTTAAAAAAATCAGGTAAATATATGCCCTTCCCTTCTCCTGTGGAATGTCTCCATTTCTTCATGATCTTTCATAGATAATTGGCAATCACAGATGCTAATTCATTCACTCTAGGATGATGAAGTCACCAAGGACAGCTATGATCCCTTCTAGAGCCATAACATATTACAACTTAGATCATTGAACATGGGAGGTTTAGAGCTGTAAGGGGTCTTAGATCATTGAACATGGGAGGTTTAGAGCTAGAAGGATCCTTACAACATAGGACATAGAATGTGAGAACTGGAAGGAGCTTTAGAACATAGGACATAGAAGGCTAGAACTGGAGCAGGTCTTAGAGTATAGCACATGGATTATAAGTTAGTAGGGTTTTTGGAACATTGACCATAAAATATCAGAACTGGATGGGACATTGAAATAAAGACTATAAGAGCTGAGGGGGACTTTGGATATCACCTAGTCATGAGATGATGGTTCATAGGATGATAACATTTAGAACAGGGCTTCTTAACCTGAAGCCCATGAATCCTTTGATTTTGGGGTGGCAGGGCATCAGGATATATGAACATAGATAGGGAAAAATTAAATCTTTATTTCTACTAACCTTTGGTTTTCTTCGTAATCCTCTAAATTTTATTGTATGTATTTAAAAACACTCTAAGAAGGGGTCCATAGGCTGGCTCATAGTTTAGTCATTCAGCTGCCAAAGGGGTACGTGACAAAAAAAAAGGTGAAAAACCCCTGATTTAGCATTACAAGTGACTTTAGAGATCAATTCCCTTATTTTACAAAGAAAGGGAAACTGAGGCCCAGGATTGTAAAGAGACTTGCCCATGGTCACAATTACGAGGAAATAGCCAAACTGAGCAGAACCCAGGCTTCCTTGCTGCCCAAGCCACCAATTGTACTTTTATAGGGTCATAAATTTAGAGCTAGAAGAAACTTTAGAGACCATTGGGACCCACCTTTTCATTTCACAGATGAGGCTTAAAGGGGTTAAGTGACTTGTCCAGGGTATCTCTTAGATAGCAAGTATCTGTATCAGGACTTGAACTCAGGTCTTCTTGACTCCAAGCCCAGCACTCACTCCACTGGACCACCTAGCTGCCTCCATTCCTGATGCACCTCTGTAAGAACCAGACCAAGGAATACAGCTAAGACATGGACTGTGAGACCAGGAGCCATAGGACCATAAGATTTAGTGGCAATAGGGGCCTTCCATATGACCTAATTGTATCTGAAACTCAGAGATATGGCCAAGATCACATGGAGATAGTAGAGCTGGGGACCAGGGAGAAGGGCCGGGATTGAGTCTGAGAACTAAGACCAGAAAGTAGACCAATCATAGAGGGAGATAGAACAGGGGCTATCCACACAGGTTTCTAGGAAGAAACGGGTCTTTCTTCTCTTATGTCTGGCTCAATTTGGAAAAGGGTACATGTTTGGTCTATGTGTTCATACTGTGTTCCTTTGATAGGACAGGTAAACCAAGCCAGACTATCACCCTAGCGGAGTCTCCAGAGGTAGGAGTTTGGCGGAGGAGGGAGTGGGGGGGGGGGAATGTTGGCCACTTCAAGAGCAAAGATGGCAAATTTCCATGGAGCAGAGACAGCCAACTTGTGCAGCTGTCCCACGTGACCCCACAGGGTAGAACTATCACAGATGACTGGAGGTTACCGAGGAGGCAAAATTTTACTTATAGAATCATAGTGTCGACTTGGAGTGGACTTGAGAACTCATCTAGTCTAACATTCTAATTTTAAAGATGAGGTAACTGGGGCCCAGTGAGGCAAAGTAACTTGTCCAAGGTGTGTAGATGATAGCAGAACTGGGATCTGAACCCATATCTCAATATTCCATTATGCCAGACTTCTCTCCCTTTGCCTTCCTGTTCCATGTAAGGAAAAAATGTGTAACAATTAGGGATGCCCCATTATAGAAGGAGTCCCTCCAGGAGGAAGTAAATTCCCCATTACTAGAGGTATTCAGAGATAGGATGGCTACTGTTCAGTACTTCCAGAGGGGATGCCTCCTCAGGTAGAGGTTGGCAGCCTCTAAGATTCTCTGATCAATCCTTCATGGGTTCTGTGACAGGCAGAAGTTCCCCAGACCTTGTGTTTAAAAAAAATATTGGAAGAGTTCATATTTTTTTTAAAAAATAGTAAAACACCCTCAAGAAACTGCTTCTGACTGGGACTTCTTAAAGGCAAAAGGAGCTCATGAGGATGGGAATGTTAGCTGGTAGCAATAACAGTGAGAGAGGCCAATAAAAAGGGGGAGATGTTTCTTGAGAGCTGGGGCAGAGGACAGGGAGAAGAGGTGTTATAAGGTTGCAGAGGGACTGTTAGTGAACTCTTAACCCCTTCCTGATTGAAGGTGGAAGACTACCCTTTGTCCCTATTGTCTTTGGTTCTGTGCATTTTATCTTTTTTTAAAAAAAATTATTCATTTATTTTTAGTTGTCAACATGTACTTTTATAAGATTTATAAGATTTTGAATTTTAAATTTTCTCCCCCTCCTTCCTTTCCCCCCTCCCCAAGACATCTGATATAGGCTATACATATGCAATCAAATTAAACATATTTCTACATTAGTCACGTTGTAAAGAAGAATTAGAATCAAAGGGAAAAACCATGAGAAGGAAAAAAAAGAGAGAGAGAAAAAATATTATGCTTCGATCTGTATTCAGACTCCATAGTTCTTTCTCTGGATGTGGATAGCATTTTCCAGCATAAGCCTTTTGGAATTGTCTTAGACAATTCTTGACTCCTGACTCCAAGCCCAGCACTCACTCCACTGGAGTACCTAACTGTCTCCATTCCTGAATGTCTTGTATTGCTGAGAAAAGCTAACTCCACCAATGTTTTCCTGGTTCTCTGTGTATTTTATCTTCGATATTTTTAGTTCTATGAGTCTTAAGTTCCCACAGTTCTGTGGCTCTATCTGTCTGGGGACTTGCCCTTTCAACTCTCTTTTTATCTGTTGGTTCCTGCCTTGCTACCTATAAAAATACCCATGTGTTACCCTATCCTACAAAATAAAAACAAAACAACCCTTCTCCTTGACTTAGCCCTCCCCTCAAGTTATTGTCCTATAGTTTTCCTGTTTCACTCAGTCCAACTCCTAGGAACAAAAATTGCTTCTATTTATTCACTTTCTATTCACCTTTTAACCCCCTTCAATCCCACCAGTCCTCTAAAACTGCTCTCCTAAAAGTCGCCAAGGATCTCTTTATTTCTAATTCCAATGACCTTTTCTCAGTATTCATGGTTCTTGACTTCTTCCAGTTTAAGGATGCTTTTCTCCTGAATACTTCTGAACACCACTTCCTCCAGGTTTTCTAACTATGGGTCTGATCACCCTTTCTCAGTCTTTGTTGCTGGATGTCACTGATTTCCTCACCTCTTACTTGTGGATATACCCCCAGGGCTCTCCTCTAGCTAAACTCTCTTGGAAAGCTAATCATCTTCAATGAATTCAATTATTACCTTGATTCAAATGATTATATTATCTTGCATTTGTCTCTTCTAAGCTCCCCTTCCCTATCACCAGCTGCCTGCTGGGCATCTCTATCTGATTGTCCCTTAAGCATTTGGAAGTCAACACACCCACAATAGAAGTCATTATCTTTCCCTCTTCCTAACTTTCTTATTTCTGTTGAGAATATCTTTGTCCTTCCAGTCACTCCGGTTCACAATTTCAGAGTCATCCTTGACCACTAACCCTCTATCATGATCCATAGCCAATCATTTGTAGATTCTGCCTCTGAACCATCTTTCACATTTGTACCTTTCTCTCTCCAAACACACAGCCCATTATGCTAATTCAGTCTGTATTCCTCTCCCACCTGGACTACTTTAGTAATCTCCTAATTGATCTCCCTGCTTCTTATCTCCCCATATATCAAATGGCTACCAAATTGACATTCCTACATCATTGGGCTGGGCTATATTACTCCCCTGCTGAAGAGGGTCCCTACTTACTCTAGGACAAAATCTCAATTCATCCATTTGACATTTGAAGCGCTTCACAATTTGCCTCCAATCTGTCTTTCCCAACTGATTTCACTTTATTTCCCCTAAAACACAGAACCTTCTAGCTGAGCTGGCTTTCTTGCTGTTCTTCATACATGACAATCCATTTCCCACCCACAGTCCATTTCTGTACCTTTGTACTTGTCCCTCATACCTGGAATATTATCCCTGAACACCTCCAGCTTTTGAAACCCCAAGCTTCATTCAGACTTCCTCCTATACAAACAAAGCCTTTCCTAATCATCTCAGTTGGTGGTGGTCTTCCATTCGCAATTACTTTATAGATCATAGATTTAAGAGCTAGAAAGAGACCTTAGAGATTATTCAACCTTTTCACTTTAAAGATTAGGAAACTGATGCCCAGAGATGTTAACTGACTTATCCAAATACTCATAGACACGAAATGACAGAACCAGATTTGAACATGGGTCCCTCTAGTTCCAAATCCAGAGCTCTCTCCATGGCTCCATTTTGTAATTACTTATCGTTTCCTTCTGATGAGTGTGAGCTCCTTACATCCCTAACAGCAAAGGCTCTTTTTTTATTTTTTAATTTGTTGTTATATCCCTAGCATCTAGCACAATGTCTGATGTGTAGTAAGTAGGTATTTCATTAATTCTTGTTGGTTGGTTCTTCATCCTCTGGTTCTGATTCCAAGATTCTGTGCATCATAGAATCATATATCTAGAGCTTAAAGGGACTTCAGAGGCCATTTAGTCCAACTTAAGCATTTTGGAGTTGCTGGGAACCCCAAAATGTCAGGGTACGGGGAGGGTCTGCCTGGAATGAATTCACACACTCAAACTGTCTTCAAGTCAATGGCAAAATTTATTGTAACTAATAGTAGTGGTCAATAAAGAACCTGCAGCTTAATAGGGGTGAGAATGATGCTTACATACAAAAAGGACAGTGAAAGAATCTGGATGGATTAAGGAGTAGTAACTAGTCTGAGGTGGGCCAGATGTAACAGAGAAAGGACTATGAAGTAGGCTAATTAGGTGATTCAGGGAGGATTGAGGAATGCAAGTAGTCTGGGATGGGCCAAGTATGACAGTGAAAGGGATGTCATGTAAAGATCTAGGTGTGACTGAGAAGTGGTCATTATATGCAAGTAGTCTGGGGTGGGCCAGTGATCTGAGCTGCTGGAAAGTATGGGAAAGAGCAGGAATTGGGTTGTTTCTAGATACAGTCTTTTCCTTTTAGGGGTCCATGTCCCATCACCCCATCACAACCCTGTCATTTTATAGTTGAAGAAACTGGTGCTCAAGGAGGTTAATTGATTGACCCAAGCTCACAGAGGTTCTAAGCATCAAAGGTAGGATTTGAACCTACATCCCTTGATTCTAGAAACAGAGCTACATCCATCGTGCCATGGTTCTAAGTTTGTTTTTGTGAATCTTTGGCTCTGTGGTTTAGTTCTGTGAATCTTTGGCTCTACTGTTCAAACTTGACTCTATATTCAGGAGACTCCTCCTATAAAATAAACCTTCCCCTACAGTAAATCAGCCCCCTCCAATCAGTCAGCTACCATTATTAAGCTCTTCATATGCGCTAGGCACTGTGCTAAGGATTGGGGGCACAAAGAAAAGCAAAACATAGCTCCTGCCCTCAAGGAGTTTGCATTTTAATGGAGTAGACAACATGCAAAATAAAAACTATATGCAAATAGGATAGACTGGGGGGATTTCAGAGGAAAGGCATTAGTATGAACCAGGAAAGACTTTTTACAGAAAGCAAAATTTATTTGGGACTTAAAGGAAGTCAGAGAAGGCAGGAGGTAGAGATAAGGAGGAAGAATGTATTCCAGGCATGGTAGACAGTCATTGGAATGCCCAGTTTCTGGAGATGGAGTATTTTGGGAGAAGGAGGTCTGTGTCCCTGGGTTCCAAAGTAAATGGATAGGAATCAGGTGTTAGAAGACTGGAAAGATAGGAGGTGGCCAGGTTATAAAGGGCTTTGAAAGCCAAACAGAAGGTTTTATGGTTGATCCTGGAGGTCATAGGAGCCACCAGAGTTTATTGACTAGGGGGAGAAGGGTGATAGCATGGTCAGATCTGCACTTTCCACAGCCTCTCTGTTGTCCTGGGAACCTGGAAGGAGCCTGAGCCCTCACTGATCATCTGTCTTACAGCTGCAGTTCAGCATGGATTTGTAAGTTGTCATTGTGAAGACATCACATCTGTAGCATTGTAGAGTGTTACCTGAACAACAGAAGGGATAAAGAGGGCCCAGAACTCTGAAGGGGTTTCCTTTACCACCCCCATTCCCATCTTCCATCCCCAATATCCCAACCCTTTGCTTATCATAGGGAGAAGTGGCCTTCATAGAGAGTTAGGAGACCGAGGTTCTAGTTCCTAGCTCTGCTATTCCTTAGAAAAGTCCTTTCTTCTTTCTTTGACTCAATTTCTTTGTCTTTTGAATGATGTTAGATTTGTTATTCTCTAGGATTCCTTCCAATTCTGACATTTTATAATTTTAAAGTGCTTCATCCTGAGTTATCAAAGGTTTTGCAATTAAGTGGAGATGGGGGTGGGAGTCAGGAAAAAGACACCTAAATCCTGAATTAAACCCCCTCCCCTGATTCTTCCAATCTTCTTTCCTCCTTCCCTGTATGTCCCTTTGTCACCATCTTTTCATTGTTTTCAGTGTCTGTCTTGGTCTCTTTGTGTCTTCCCCACATCCTCTCTCTGTTTCGCTCTTTTTCTCCATCTGTCTCTGCTTCTCTCTGTATAGATTTACGCCCTCTCTCTGTTTCTGTTTCTGTCTCCTTCCATCTTTCTCTGCCCTGCTCACTCTCTGTCTGACTTCCTGTTTCTCTTTTAGACTTACAGAAAGTCAGAACTGGAAGGGACTGTAGAGACCATATTGTCCCACATTCTCACTCAACAGGTGACAGAGACAAGACTCAGAATGAGAAGTGGCCTATTCAAGATTACATAGAGGGTCTGTCAGAACTAGAAATTATCCCCAGATCTCTTGGTTCTCATTCTAGTCCTCCTCGCATTGTTCCAATGTGTCCCCTTCTCCCTATGCTCATCCCAATAGTCTCATTTTTGTGGCTCTCCAATTTACTTTCCAATTGAATTTCCCCTCCTCACCAGACTAGCTGCCAGCAAGAGGAAGAGATGAACTGTCATGACTTCTTGTGGGCAGCTTCAAGCTATGGGACCTCTACATATAACCTGTCCCTCCCCTGGCTCAGTGCCAGCCCAAGGAAATCTCAGGGCCAGCTCTGATCTCTGAATTCCAGATCAAAAGATTGTATAAGAGCAGCCCTGGGAGACTGACGCCAATCTCACTCTGCTTCTCTGCCCTTGCTTTTAGCAGAAGCCCTCTTATGTGCTTTCCTCACCCACTCCCTGAGTCCCAGACAGCACAGAGAATGGAATCAAAGGGATCACAGGCTCCAGTCTCCCTATTTTAAAAGTGAGCAAACTGAGGCCTGGAGAGAGATGAAATGATTTGTCCAATGTCACGTAAGGTAACAAGTGTTAAAACTAGGACCAGAATTCTGCTGTCAAGGCCCTTTCTATTCCACCAATTGCGATAGGTAGTGGAAAAGGCATGGCATTTGGAAGCGGAGAACATGGGTTCACATCTCAGCGCTATTATTTACTATCACTTACTAGACTCTCATTGGCCAGTCTCTCTACGCCCTACTCCATGCCCATATAAAATGGGGGAGGGGGGGTGAAGTTTGGACTGGATGGGCTATAAAGTCCCATGCAAATCTAACATTCTTATGGGGTCAGCAAACTATAGCTTGTGGGGCAAATCTGACCCACCACTTATTTCTGGGCAAACGACTTTACCTCTTATGGCTTTAATTTCTTCTTTTGTAAAATAAGGGAATTCTACTAAATTATCTCCAAGGTCCTTTCCAGTTCTAAGTCCTGGGATCCTAGCATAGGCATGGGACTGTCACACTGGAAGGGGTTTGAGATGGATGCTTCCCTGGGGCTGGTGAGGAGTGAGGAAGGTGAATGAGCACAAAGGGGTAGGGAAAGATGATAACTGGGTAATGGAAAGGTGGCTCTTGCTCATTGGTGAAGAGAAGTCTTTTTTATCAGCTCTGCAGTAAACTATCAGTCTGGGAAGGGTCCAGCAGGAGAACCAGCTTTAGTGTAGAAAAGAATCCTAGAATACCAGAACATGAAAGGTTCTTAGAACAAAGAATATCAGAGCTGGAATGGCCATCAAGTCCCAGAACAAGTCCCAAGGAACTCTGAAGCTCCAAATGGCAAAATTGGGCTCTTATGAAACAATGTTGATAGCAGTGGTATCTTCCCCTCTAAGATATTAAATATAAACTTATGTGATTATGTGTGCATCAATAATCTGATTACCTATAGTGAAAATTTAATTTGAAAATAAACTTCACTTCTTCCATTTTGCTTCAGAATTTCTCAGACCCCTTTTATTCTAGGGACATTCTTGACTCCCAGACCTCCTCTGTCAATAACCAGCCTAGAGGCATTCTGTGGTCCATTTATTTTGGAAAGCATCCGTTTAGAGCAGGGGTTGGCAAACTGTGGCTCAAGAGCCAAATCCCGACCCCTACAAGTTTCTGTAGAGCTAACAACGTTGAGGGTACAAAGAGAAGCTAAGAATGGTTTTTTACATTTTTAAATTTGAAAAACCTCTTTATTTAAAAATGTAAAAGCCATTTTTTGCTCACTGACTATACAAAAAGACATGGTGTAGGGTTTGGAGAGACTAGCCAATGAGAAGCTAGTCTTTAGGAATGACAGTGGCCTTTTCCTCCACCCCCCCATCCTAGGGTCCATATGAATCCATAAGCACATGACCTTGATGTTCCTTCTGTCTCTGTTAAATCTATTCTTTCCTGCTCCTAGATGAAGGAGCATTGGAGATGGAATGACCTTATGAGATTCTAAAGGTCAGAGGACCAGTGAGCCAACATCAGGAGTCTATGATTGAGCCTGGTGAATTTTCAGCAAGGCCTCAAAGAGTAACTTATGGGGTTCTGCTCCTAGGTAAACTGGACCTAGCTGTTGAGAAAACATTTTCTGGAGCAAATTCATTCACCTGATAGACCTCATTTGGAAGAGTACTGGGACACAGGGAAGAAGGGGTTGGGGAATGGGGAGGAATGATTTTTGACAATTATGTTAAGTCTCAGCCCACTTTCCCTAGGGACTAGGGTGTTATAGAGAAGAGTGTACCCCCAGGTGATGGGGGAGATGTTTTGTACTTATGTCAGATGTAAATAGCCATTCATAAAAGCTAATTCATGTTACTTTGTTAAATGTTACCAGGATATTGATCACTGGCCATTGATACTGGGGGCAAGTTTAGAGGAAGACATCCTCAACCTTCCAAGAGGACCCTGAGAAGAAGCAATAGTTAGGCTTGATGGAGATCACTGAAAGTTGGGGAGCTGGGATAAGGATTCTCAGAAATAAAAAACTAAATAGAAATGAAGAAACTGAAGTCCTGAGAGGGGAAGACACTTTTCCAGAGTCACACAGGAAGTTAATGACAGACCAAAAGGACTTTAATTGATACCTTCTGACTTTAAACTAGTTCTGCCTGGCCCCAGAGCACATCACTAGACAATGGACAACTGTGGAAATCTGGTGGTGGTGGAAATGATAAACTGGGCAGAGAAGGACACTGGACAGCAGTGTTTAGGCTCCTTGTAAGGAAGAACTTCCTATCAGTCTGAGCAGAACAGAATTGGAAAGAGCTGCCAGAAGGTGGCGGGTTCTTTTCGCTAGAAATCCTACTATGTGCTTAGCCCTGTATTAAGCGCTTTTTGAGTATAATCTCACTTGATTCTCACAACAGCCCTGGGAGGTAGTACTTATATCACCTCCATTTTACAGATGAGGAAACTGTGAAAAAAGTGAAAAAAGTGAAGTGTTTTTCCCAGGGGTCACATGGATAGTAAGTATCTGAGGCTGCATTTGAATTTGGGTCTTCCTGACTCCAAGCTCAGCCTCAAAACACTGGCTCCCCTTATATTGTAGGGGCAGGGCATTCCTGTTCACATATGGCTTGGCCCAGATGGCCAACTCTAAGATCCTGTGACTTTTTCCTGGTCTCTTTTCGCCTTCCTGAGCTCTCTCCCATGAGCCTAGCTCTGTGATCTGGGTCCACAGTGGAGGTCAGAGGAAGGAGATGATACTATTGTCTCTGCCCTCACAGAGCTCCACCAAAATTAAATGATGAATGACGGTCTTTGTGAAAAGGCAGGGCTCACATCCAGAAAATGAGGGCATTGGAGAGAAGAGAGTCAAATGCTATGGGTGTGATATAGGCTCTAAATAGAAGATCGAAGAGAAGGGGGTTATCAATAGAAATTAGCCTTCAGGAAAGACTTCCTGGAGGAAGTCGGACCTGAGATGGACCTTGAAAAATAGGCAGATTACAAGGTAAGGGGAGCAGAGAAGTTAGGAGGAGTTGGTACAGAAGAGAGTAAGCATTACAGAGGGCCCTGAATGTGGAACTGAGGCTCACTGCTATCCGACCCTCTCCATCTCTACCCTTTGCCAGGAGGCTTTCCACCATTGCCAAAAGGCCCTGTTAAAGGTAGATGGCCTGTGGTTTTTCTCTTATAGTTGATATTTTGGGTTAGTGAACTCATCACAGGATTCTATCTTACCTCCCATACTCCTCTACAGTGAAAGACCTGAGAACAAAGACCATGGGGGGGGGGGGGGGGGAGAGTGTGTCTCTTCTTCCTCTTGCTTCCCTTCTGCTCTAATACTCAAACCCGGCCCCAGGTCGAGCCCCAACTCTGACCACAGAATAGGTCCCTTGAGTTCAAAGTGAGCTTTAACTCTGGTCCCAGACTAAGGCCTCACTTTGCTCATAGGTAGAGCTTTAACCTTAGTTCAGGCCGTGCCTTGACACCAGTAGACATCTCACATCATGTGACAAGCTGCCAGCCTGAAAGAATGTGAAAAGCCCTCTATTCCAGCTGGGGACAAAGCTCCGAGCTGAATAGAAGGGCTATGGCCCCTTCTACATGATGTTTTCTCCTTTTGTCCATTATCTGTGCTCTCTCTCAGAGTCACCACCTGTCTTGCCTGACATTGTATTTGCTTTGACCACAGAAAACTTAGTATTTCCTGGGCTGGGCCCAAGTGAGTTTCCCCAGAAATCCTTCCCTCTTGCTTTGCTTAGTATTTTCTATCTTTTTCCTTAATAGCCATCCATCAACTAGGGACCAATCAGTCAATCTCTTTTCCTCCCAGGGCTGGGTCAGACTGGGACTAGGGTCAGAAAACCACTACAACCAGCCAGCTGGCAGGAACTAGAATTGGTGATAGAGAGAAGGTTCCCCAACCAACCATCTCTACTTCCCATTCTTGATATTCATCTGCATCAGGATTTACTCTCAGCTGGCATGGCTAGGAGGCTAATTGGTGAGCTCACTCTCAGAGTCCAGGAGCAATGATCTCAGTCAGCCACCCAGTCACTGTGTCGAGCCTTGTGTTTAGCTGGTCAGGTTGGAGAGAGAGGAGAACACACCTGCCTTTGCCTCAGCTCAGATGCTGTCTCCATGAAGTCTTTGTCAATAACGTGCGTTAGAAGTGACTCTTCCATCCTCCCAGTCCCCATAGCCTTGGGAGCTTACTTCTCTGAAAGCTCTGGTCACCTCATGCCTTGTGCTCGAACTCTCTCTTTCTCCATGTCTTAACTCAGCCTCCTTTTGATTGAACTCTGAGCTCTGGGAAGGAAGGGATTAAAGCTTATTAATTTTTGTGTCTTCCTCATTACTGAGCCCAAAGCCCTGCCAATGGCCACTGCTGAATAAGTCATTGAATGGAATTGATACTCTTAGGTCTTTTGCAGCTCACAGAGGCTATGATTTGATGCTTATACGATTTCATGACATTTAAGATTCTAATTTTTGGTTTTGAGGGTGTTAAAATATTTATTCCCCAAATTTAATTCTATTATTTTTTCAATTAACAAGGATCTATTTTCTTACCCTCCCACTTCTTCTCTCCTTTCCAGTTGAACAATAAAAAGAAAAAGAAAAATCTCATAACAAATATATATAGCCAAACCTAACAAATTCCCACACTGGCCACATCCCAAAATACCTATCTTACTCTGCTTTTGGAGTCTATCACCTCTTTGGCAAGAGATGGGTGGAGTTCTTCATGTTCATCATTCTGAAATCATGGCTGGCCATGGCATTAATCAGAGTTCTAAAGAATTTTAAAGTTTTTTTTTCTTTTATGATGTTGTCGTTGTACAAATTGTTCTCCTTGTTCTGCTTACTTCACTTTGTATCAGTTTATACAACTCTTCCCAGGTTTCTCTGAAACGACCACTGTTTTTTGCTTAGAGGCAGCTAGGTGGATAGAGTACTGAACCTGGAGCCTGGTCTCAGACACTTACTAGCTGTGTGACTCTGTGCAAGTCCCTTAACCTCTGTCTTTCTCAGTTTCCCCAAGTATTAAATAGGGATTATAATAACAGCATCTACCTCTCAGAGTTGTTGTGAGGATAAAATGAGATAATATTTGCTAATGGCTTAGCACAGAGCCAGGCACTTAATAACTGCTTGTTCTTTCCTTCCTTATCATTTCTTATGGCGCAATAATATTCCAGTACATTCATTCCCCAGTAGACAGGCACCACCTTAGTTTCCAGTTTGAGGCTAATATGAAAAAAGGCTATTATTTTTGCACATATTGGTCCTTTTCCTCTTTCTTTGATCTCTTTGGGTAATTAGCCTAGTAAAGTTAGGGTCAGAGGTGTGCATAGCTTAGTGGCTTTCTTTAAAAACATAATTTCAAATGATTTTCCAGAGTAGCAGGATCGAGACAGTTCCAACATTAATATATTGATGTAATTGCTTCCCCACAAGGGGCCACTAGATGGTGCAAAATTTTCTTCTTGACTTTGACCTTATTAAGTACATGTATTTTGTACATAGATAAATGTAGATGTCTCTCTCTCTCATATGTATATACACACACACATATATATGTAGACATACACATACACATATATCTCTGTGTATATATACGTGTGTATGTATATACATATATGTACACATACATACATATATATGTCAAATGGATATATGTTAAGCAGTGGGATTTCTAGGTCAAAGGGTATGGACATTTTGGTCACTTTTTAAACATATTTCTAAATTGATTTCCAGAATTAATGAACCAGTTCACAGCTCTACTGTTAGCTTATCAGCTTGCCTGTCCTCTCATACCCACTCCAATAATGACTAATTCCATACTCTAATTTGTTTGTTTGCTCAGTGCGGAACAAAAATCTCAGAGTTGTTTTAATTTCTCTTATTATTAGGAATTTGGAGAATTTTGCAGAATTATTTTCATGTCATTAGTGATTTTTTTCTTTTTAATGCTACAGTTATCCCTTCCACATTGCGAGTTTCCTCATCACAGGTTTCAACATATTTCAGGTTGGCATGAGAAATTAAATAGGAATTTTTTGTGTGTTTTGCAGAAGCCATAGATGACATGTGAAGGCCAGCAGACAACACGGAGCCTATGATTAAATACTGAATCAGATTTTACAATAAGGTACTATAAACACCCCATAAAAGAGAAAGAAAAAATCCGGACTTCTCTGATACGAAGGGAGGGCCAAACATTTTTACACAGATTTTCCAGATCTAGTAGGAGGGCTAGGGGGAGGCACTGCACCCCAACCCCGCAATGTGGAAAGGGTAACTATGTTCTGTCATAACTTTTGAACCGTCATTTATTAGGGAATGGCCTTTAGTCTTATGTATATCTGTATTAATTCTTTATATATCTTTCCAATTCTCATTTCATAGGTGAAAATTATGAGGCCTCGCGAGTTCGTAACTTGCTCAAGGGTGACTAAGTAGCAGGTAAATGTCATATTTGAGTCCAAATCCTCTGCCCCTGAGTCCACTATGCCTTTCACTGGGCCTTGTTGCTTTACTCATCACAGGGGTTCCCTTCGTCATCACGATCACTCTCTTCTGGATGAGCTCCACCGTTTCGGCTCTCTTCCTACGACAGCAGGAATTGCAGACCTTACCCCCTCCCCTCCCCATTCAAGGACCAGGAGGTGTTTGGGGCAGGGCTTCTTCTGGGTCCCTTTTGTAGATGTTTCCAGAGGCAGCCCTGGATAATT
Organism: Pseudochirops corinnae; assembly: GCA_028646515.1. NCBI lineage: Eukaryota > Metazoa > Chordata > Mammalia > Diprotodontia > Pseudocheiridae > Pseudochirops > Pseudochirops corinnae. Next base: position 287,402,731 of record CM053587.1, on the reverse strand, counting down.
TGAATAGCCCAGATTTGCAGAGGTTGAAGGGTCATACATTTAGAGCTAAAAGGGACCTGAGAGGCCACATCCAACTCCCTCATTTTTACACTTAAGGAAATGGAGGTACAGGGAGGTTCTATGACTTGGCTAGGGCTGTAGAACCAGGAAGTATCTGATGAAGGATTTGAACTCAGGTCTCCCTGAGTACCAGTCCAGTGCTCTATCCACAATGCCACTTACTGCAGTAAATGGGCTACCACCTCCCCAAATCTCTAAACTTAATGGGGAGATGCTAATGTGAATAGGAGATACTCAGGTGCTGGAGGAGAGAAAATGCTAACAATACTAAGCCATCATAAGCCTACATGTAATTGGGGGAAAGCGGCCCACTTGTAGGGTGTAAGAAGAGCCCAAATCTCTAGGGCCCTAGAAGAGCTGTTGTATTCGAAGTCCAGGACTGTGGTATCCATAGTACAAAGTATTCAAGGCACAAAGTCATGCCTCAAGGAAACAGAGGCATTCTGGTCCAGAGGGACATTTTTCCAAATGAAAGACACATTGACCAAGAGAAAGATTCCAGAGAGTTCTGGTTCCATGGGAAAGGGAATGAGTTTCATCTGCTGGGAGTTTAGGGGAAGTACAGTTAGGAAGGACCGGATGATGGAGCCCAGACCAAGGGCACCAAGGCCCGTAAGAAAAGACCAGTGGTCCATGGGCATAGGCAGAGATGTCATGAAGGGCAACCTTGTTGATTCATATTGTGCTTGTGGGCCACTAATATCCCCATGATCTGTTCATCACTGAGTTTTAAATCCAGTCTCAGACCCTTATTGTGTCCCTGGGTAAGTCACTTACCCTCTTTCTGTCTCTATTTCCTCAGTTGTCAAATGGGAATAACAATAGCCCTTATTTCTCAGGATTGTTGTGAGGATCAAATGGGATAGCGTTTGTAAAGCACTTAGCACCATGTTGTTGTTCAGTCGTTTCAGTCATGCCTGACTCTGTGACCCCCTTTTGGAGTTTTCTTGGAATTGGTTGGCCATTCCTTCTCCAGCTCATTTTACCAATGAGGAAACTGAGGCAAGCAGGGTTAAGTGACCTGCCCAACTAGTTCGTGTCTGAGGTTGGATTTGAACCCATGAGGATGAGTCTTCCTGATTCCAAGCCCAGTGCTTTATCTCCTGTACCACCTGACTGCCCCGGCTTATGTACCTGGAGCATAATGAGCACTAAGTAAGTGTAAGCTATGCTAGATTGGTCACCCAACATGGTAGCTCTCCCACCTTAGCTATGTGTCATGTGAAAATTTGATCAGTAAGGTGTCTATGCCTTTCTCCAAATTATTGATTAAAAGTTATTGATATTGAACAGCATAGGTCAGGAATGGATGGATCCCTGCCACCACAGACTTCCCTCCAAGTTTCCGTTACATGTGGGAAGGGGAGGCAATAAACATTTATTAAGGACACACTATGTACCAGGCAATGCACTGAACACCTTACAAATTCTCTCTCATTGATCCTCATAACAAAAAAAAATATCATTATTCCCATTTCACAGTTGAGAAGACTGAGCCAGACAGCAATTCAGTGTCTTGCCCAGGTTCACATAGCTAGTAAGTATCTCAGCCTGGTTTTGAACTCAGGTCTTCCTAACTCCAGACCCAGCACTCTATCCACAGTATCACCTTGCTCCTTCATTAATGACAAATACTCTTTGGGTTTGGCTTTCTAGTTCAGAATCTGCCTTGCTGTCTTCTCACCTAGCATTCTGCTAATCTACCAGTTTAGTACCCCTGTTAAAAAAGGAAACGAAGTTAATTCGACATGATCTATTTCTTTTAGGAAGTCTCACTGACTCTGTTATCACTGCCTCTCTTTCCAAGTTCTCCAAAACCATTTCTTTTATGTGTCCTATGAAATTTTCCAAGAAGAGGAGTCAAGATGACCAGCCTTTAGTTTAAAGACCCTAATCCTTTTCTCTTTATATTAAACTATAATACTTGTCCTTCTCTGGTTTTTTTCTGACACCTCTCTCGTACTCTATGATCTTCCAAGGATCACCAATGGTGGCTCAACAATCAAACCTGCCAATTCTTCAAGCAGCCTGAGCTGAGACTTGGTCACCTGAACACTAAGTTCAACACAAGAACACAAGAACACAAGAAAGCATCTACCCACTTATCTACTACCTCATCATATATCTTGATTTTCAACTTCTCATTAACCATTTTCTGCCCTTCGCAGTTCAAAAATCATTCTCTTTGGAAGAAAAATTCAGAAAAATAAAATAAAAACAAGAGCTGAGTAATTCTTCCTTTTTTCTATCATCTTACATTATTCTCCTTATTCTGAGCAGCAAAAGAATAAGATCTCCTAGATATTTCCTTTCCCTTCCCCTCAAGACAGGAAGCAACACAAAAGACTATACTATTAAGTGGTTTCCAATACTCAAAAATATTAGAATATGTTGAGCCAACACACAAATCATTTTCCAGGTTAACAGCAAAGCATCTTTTCCATACAATGTCAAATATATCTGTAAAGGGTCTGTGTCTGATAACACTGGAGTCAGTGTTGGGGCCACTACGGGTCAGAAAGTGCTCTGTCCTAGGAGCTGGAACACTTGGCTGCTAGTCTAAGCTTTTGCCCTTTTAGTCACTGTATGTAAAATGACGATTTTGGATCAAGTGATCCCTGAGCTCCTACATTTCTCCATCCTATATGTTAAATGGGTCCCCTCAAACATTTTACTATACTTTGGTCTACCACAAGGTGGCAGCAGAGTAACATGTATGGTTTTTAGAATCCTGACTAGAAAATTGACAGAGCTAGGAGAAAGAGGAGCCATAAAACCTGTAATGTCAACCTGAAAGAGACTTTAGAATACAGGGTGTCAGAGTTAGAAGGGGTTGTAGGACCATGGGGTGTCAGATTTGGAAGAGACTTTAGAATGTTAGGCCTGGAAAGGGGAGAAGGAGGAGGAGGAGGAAGAGGAAGAGGAGGAGGAGGAAGAAAAGGAATAAAAGATGAAGATGTAAAAGATTTATATAGTGCCTGCTATGTGCCAAACACTATACACAATTATTACCTCATTTAATTTTCATAACAACCCTGAGAGGTAGGTGGTACTATAATTCCCATTTTACAGATGAGGAAGCTGAGGTTAAGTGACTTGCTCAGGGCCACACAGCTAGTAAGTATCTGAGCTGGATTTAAAATCAGTCTTACTGACAACATTCTTTCCACTGTACCACCAAGGGAACATAGAATATGGAACACTGATTAACAGAATGGGAAGGGATCTTGGGACATGGAACAATATGGAAGAATTGAGAAGGCATTTCTGATAGTCTGATTTCCTTACACCTCCCTTAGTAAAATTTCTACCTTCCATACCTCTCAGTCTCGCAAATTTTTGTGTGCTTAAGTTCCTGCCTGGGGAGGATGAATAGTTGGATTTCAGGTAAGGACCAAGATGTCTGCTATCTCTAGCTCTTACTCTCTAGATCTTTCTCTTATTCTTTTAAGACAAGGAAGTAGGCTAGCATAGTGGAAATTTAACCGAACTTGAAGTCAAGAGACCTTGTCTTTGCTTTGTCACTTAGTACTTATGTGATCTTGGGCAAGCTACTTTACGCCACTCAATAGGACTTAGTTCCCTTGTCTATAAAGGGAAGGGTGTAGAGAAAGGGAGAAGACTGAAAAAGGAGGGTAAATGCAAGATTTGGGCATCTAGTTACACATCAGCAATAGGGGAAAAAAGTAGGGGGGAGGTACCAACTTCTCTTATCAGGGAATTAGCTAAGCAGGCTCAGGAAAGTTCATTGGGCTCAGGGCTTTAAGTTAAGGTTCCAGGATCAGAGAAGATTTAGAAAGTAGTGAAAGAAACAATGAAAGAAACTATGTCAGAGAAACCAGAGAAAGACTTGTACGAACTGATGCAGAGCAAAGTAATCAGAACTAAGAAGACAGTTTCTAAAATAACATCAGCATTGTAAAAATAAAAAGTTTTGGAAGACGACTCTGGTCAACATAGTGATCAACCATGATTTCAGAGGAACAATGATGGAACATGCTGCTCGCCCCTATTTCGTTCCCTGATTTAAGAGATGAGTACGCCTCTACCATTAATAACTTTTTTCCTCCTGTTGCTCTTATGTAACTAGATGCCTAAGCATTGCATTCGCCCTCCCTTTTTCAGTCTTCTCCCCTTCCCTACACCCTTCCCTCTCCTGTCAGAATTCATTTTTTCACATGGCTAATGTGGGGATTTGTTTTTCTTGGCAATGTATATTTATTATAAGGGATTTTTTCTTTTCTTTTCCTCTTTTTCTTTTCTTCCCAATGGGGGAAAGTAGAGGGAAGGATGAAAAAAAATAAATATTTGACAACTAAAAAGATTTTAATTTTTAAAAGTGGTGAAAGGCACAGATGGCTTTCACATTAAAGTTGCCAATGACAATCACAAATCTTGGAGGGATAGCAAATAGACTGGATGATAAAGTCAGGATTCAGAAAGATCTTGACAAGCTACAATATTGGAGTAAATCTAATAAAATGGAATTTAAAAGGGGAGAAATGCAAAGCCTTGTACTTGGGTTCAAGATTTTCTCCTAACAAATACAAGATGGGGGATGGCAGCATATAACTAGACAGCATTTTGTCTGAAAAAAGATTAGGAGGTGTTTACAAGGTCAATATGCATCAAAAGAACGATATGGTGTCCAAAAAGGTAGTGTGGCAGTGGCCAAGCTTGGGTGCCAGTTGGAAGAAATTGAGAGAACAATGACATAATTCTCGGCCACTCGAAATGAGAACTCAAGGAGACAGAAGAGTAAGAAAGGATGTAGAGGAACGGAGGAGACAAGATGGTGAATGTCAGAAAGAATGATTTTTGGGTCCTGAGATCAGGTTCATCTTTATGAGACATGGATGCCCTTGAGCCAGAGCCAATTCAGGGGGTAAATGACAAGGCAGAAAAAGCTTGAGGCATGGCCTGAGCAGGGTACCCAACAGAGAAAAGCTGGCCTCTAGCTTCTGTCTGTCCTGGGGCTTATGGAATCTTTTCTCCCTGACCACAAGAACTTATCCTGGATGCAGAGTTTCAGAGGCCGTGTCATGTCCATCTACTGAATGTTGAGCTTGAATGTCAATTGGGAACTGAGAGATATTTTCTAAACTCGTTTGCCTTCTTATGGGAAAAATGACCCCTGCGTTTGATAAATATACTTACCTGTGTCTCCCCAAAGCACCTGAGCTTGCAATGTATTTATAACTGTTTGGGAATGTCCTGGGCAAAAGAGAAGCTGTGGGTGCACAGAGTATGGTAGATGTTTTATTTTGTACTGTCTTATTCCTTTTATTCCACTCAAAAAATAAAAACACTATATGCAGTTAAGCACGTCTGCCTGTTTCCATGAGGGATAGTGGGGATGAGGAGGAGAACAACTATATTATGCTAAGATCAAATAATTAAGGATCATATATCATAAGGAAACATCAATCAACAAGCATTTATTGAGCATCTATCATATTCCAGGTAGCAAAAGGCAATGTAGTGTAGTAGATACAATCCTAGCCTCAGAACCCAGGAAGGCCTGGGTTCAGAATCTATCCTTTGACACATCCTGGCTGTATGAATGTGGGTAAATCATTTAACCCCTCGGTGCTCTTAGAAACTCTTTAAGGCTATAAATTGTGGAGAAGGTGCCAACCTATGTTGATAGAGAGAGTTCCTTCATCTAGTATAGAAAATCTTCATTTTTTTGGTGGTATGGACCCCTTTGGTGGTCTTGGGTAGTCTATGGATCTCTCTTCTCAGAATAATGTTTTTAAATGCATAAAACAAAATACATAGGATTATAAGGGAAAACAATGATATTGAAATGTAGTTTTATATATGAATATATACAACATGTATACATATATGCACATGTGTGTGCATACACACATGCATACATGCATATATACACATAGGCGTGCACATATCTACATATACATGTATGTGCACATATGCATGCGTGTGTGTGTGTGTGTGTGTGTGTGTATCAGTTTAGGTACCACTATGTATAGTGTATGGGCCTGGAGTCAGGAAGACTTATCTTTCTGAATTCAAATCTAGCCTCAGACACTTTCTTGCTGTGTGACCCTGGGAAAATCACTTAACCTTGTCTGCCTTAGTTTCTTTATCTGTCAAATAAGCTGGAGAAAAAAAATGGCAAACCACTTCAGTATCTTTGCCAAGAAAACGTCAGATGGGGTCACAAAGGGTTGGACATGACTAAAATGACTGAACATCTATCTATCTATCTATCTATCTATCTATCTATCTATCTATCTTCATCTATCTATCTATCATCTATCTGTCTATCCATCTATCTTCATCTATCATCTATCTGTCTATCCATCTATCTTCATCTATCTATCTATCTTCATCTATCATCTATCTAATCTATCCATCTATCTATCTTCATCT